>CM042689.1:54405911-55605911 GCA_023614405.1 Avena insularis
GCTAGTGTCCCTGTGCTTTTTGTTAGAATTGGTAATCATAGCTATTATGGTTTATGTGATATTGGTGCTAGTTCTAGTGCTATTCCTTATGAGCTTTACAGGGAAATTATGCATGAAATTGGTCCTTGCGAGCTTGAGGACATTGATGTGGTTATTCACCTTGCTAATAGACAGCAAGTTTGCCCCATTGGTATTGTAAGAGATGTGGAAGTCCTTTGTGGTAAGATTAAATATCCTGCTGATTTTCTAGTACTTGGTAAAGAAGCTAATTATCTTTGGTAGACCCTTCTTCAATACTTGTGGAGCTATTATAGATTGTAAGAAGGAGAAAGTTTTAATTAAGTTTGATGGATATTCTTATGAGTTTAACTTTTCCAAATTTGCTAAAGCTCCATGTGAAAATAGCTTGCCTAATAAAGATTTCAGGATGGAACAACTTGCTTCTATTGATCCAGTTTATGACCTTGGACCTCTTTTTGATGACTGTAAGTACACTTATTCTGATGATAAAGTTGTTGCCAGTGACAGTTATATTGTCAACTTTATTCAAAGTGCTACTGAAAGTTATTATGAGAGAGGGAAACATGGTTTTATGCATCTTAATAATGTTAAGTTTCCCCGTTTTATGTTGAAATCTTTGAAGTTGCATCTGTTTTGTCTTCCTATGCTAGTGGATTTTTGTTTCAACAATTCGTTTTCTCATGATACTCCCATGCATAGGAAGTGTGTTAGACTCAAATGTGTTGGTTATTTGCTTCTTGATGCTCTTTTTCACTTCAAATATATATCTCCTATGTGAGCATCTTTGAAAGTTTCTAGCCTAACTTAAAGGCATTAAAGAAAAAGTACTTGTTGGGAGATAACCCATGAGTTTGGTTGAGTCTTGGAAGTTATTACTTCAGTAATAACCGCTCCTTATCCTTTTTGTTTTAGTTTTTGAGTCAAGTTCAACTACTTTTGTGAAGTAGAGGAGTTGTGAAAAGTGGTTGTCTTGGGACAGATTTTTGTGCTGCATTGTAAAAATTCGTGAGTAAGCTCAGTACTTCGTATGGAGCTGCATTTTTCTGAGCATGTTCTCCAAGTTGTTACCAAACTTTCATTAGTTCTGCACTTTTTGATTTGAGCAAGAGAAGGTTTTCAAAAAAATCAATCTTTACCTGCTGATCTGTTTTGACAGATTTCTGCTATCATTTGTATTTGCCTCTTACAGAAGCTTTTGTTTAGATGGGTTTTCAGTTGAAGTGTGAACCTAAAGGTTTGTTGTTTTGCTTACACTAATGTTGCCATTGGTATTTGTGTACTGCCTTGTGAAGAAAGGAAATTCCAAGAGAAGGAGAAAAGGAGTCTGCAGAGTTCGTCTTTGAATAAGTAAAAGTGGTGAAAACAGAAGGTTCGTGAAACCCCAATCTTTTTATATTTTTGGTGTTTTTAATACATAAGGGAAGTTACAAGACGGAACAAAGGAGTAAATGGAGTCCGGGGGTGAACAAACCCACCCCAGGCGTGGGCCCCAGCTGACCGCGCCTGGAGGGTGTGTGCCTCCCCCAAGCTCCGTCTCCGCCTCGTTTTCATATCAAAACCTTCCTTATGCATTGAAACTTCATCATATATAATCCCCAGGATCCCCCGAGGTTCGTGCATCATGTTCTTGTCGTGTTTTCGTTTCGATCTGTTTCTGTCAGGACATCTTCTCAAGTTTAGAGCACCATGGTCTCCGCCGACGACAAAGGCAAGATTGAGGATTTGAAGAAACTTATTGAAGAGCTTATAAAGATAACACCACCACCACCAAAGGAGTAATTCGTCATCAGGTTTGGCATCCCCTTGGCTTGTCCTAAGCTTGGGGGGAGTGTCGCGATATCACCACCATCATCTTTTATCTTTTACCTTTTTAGTGGATTCATATCTTTGGTAGAGAGGTTATCTTATAGTTTGGTTTGCATGTGGAAGTATCTCTCCTTTAGTTGGTTATCTATGTATCCTTTGGTGTGAGTGCCTTTATGGAATATTAATGAGAAGTCTCATCTTTTACTTTTTTCACTTCTTATTTTAGTTTGCAATCTCTATTATATGATGGATGTTGTTGATCAGTATTGGCATCACTTTGGGAGCATCAAGTAAATCTAAATTGGTTTTGGCAAACTGAGCTCTGGTCAGTAGCAACAATTTTTTAGGTTTGAAAGGAAAAGAGAAAAAGCTTACAGGTATTTTGTATCATTTATGTTCTTTCTTGTTGGCTCATAAGCTTAGTATTCTTTATTTAAGATCATTTGTGTCTTCAAGGAAGATTGCATGTTTGGCTTTATTACTTGTATGCTTGCTTGTTTCTTTCAACTCTCTTGCTTGCTACCCAGCCTTGCTAGCCAAAAACCTGTTTTGAGAAGGCATACTTCTCATTCTTCCAAACCCTTTGAACCAAAACCTCAGCCATTTGTGTCCACCATATCTACCTATTAGCGATTGCTATTCCAAGCAAATTCTCAAGCTTCATCTATCTTTCAAATTAAAAGGTATTTTGTTATGTGAAAACTAGTTAGTAAAGCTCTCACGAACTTGATGGAACACCTTATTTCCTTGCCCTAATAGACTTGAACCATTGTGTCATCGAAGTTGTATATGCTTGCATCTATACGCTGGAATTAGCAGAACCGTGCTGTCACGGGGAACGCTTTCAACATTGCACTTGTACCTTGTACACGGTTGATATCATGCTCTTTTGTTTGTGGATGTCAACGGTGTGAAATAAAGAGGGAGCTTGTAAGTCCATGGAGTCTGTATTTTGTGTTAGAGAAACGTTGGGGCCACTAGCCTAAGCCATGCCTAATCATGGTGGAAACTTGCAGCCTCACCATAATGAGCTTTCAAGCATCCTCAATAAAAAGCTATGCATATAGTAAATAAAAAGATCGCTGAGATGCTCATTGTCTGCTTGCCTTATCATTTTGGTTATGGGAAAGCTCCTGTACCATGTGCAAGGGGTACCCCGTTGGCAGTTCTTTATGATACGCATGTACTTGCAATGACAAGAACTTACCAGTAACTGAAGTTGAGTAGCATGAGGAGTGGCCCTCATATTCAAGGGACATGAGATTGCCAACTTATATTTAGTCAAGCATATACTCCATCTTTGTGCACTTTAACCTTAATCATCTCAAGATGCCTATATAGGGGCAATGAGGGCTCGAAGCTAGTAGGTACCATAATCTTTTGGAAGCTCTTTATGACTTGTAATCCCTACTACACTCTATGAAGGGACCTTTCTCCTACTTCTAAGTTGAGTCAGTAAACCTACTTCCTCTCTATCTCCAACAAGCATTTGAGTTGTTGTGTTTCAAGCATTCATATGGTGATTTATTCAATCATGTTCTTTATCTTCCTTGTTTGCACAAAACTCTTATCTATTGAGTATTACTTTGAAAGCCTTCATTTAAAAACCTTTTTGAGCAAAGAGTGCTCCTATTTGAGAACTTATACAAAAGCTTTATTTGTGAGACTGTTTGCCAGCTGTTCTCTGACCAGGAACAAGAGTTTGCCAATTCCAATTATGATTTATCTTTACGCATCTCTATTGTGACCTCCGTACTTGTTGCAAGCTAAGTTATATAATGGTGAGTTGCTTTCTTCTATGAGTTGTGCAATGGTAAGTGTGATGCTTCTTGTTTGTATTCTTTTATCGACACTTCACTCCATAAACCTGTGGACATGTTTACTAACCTTAGTTTTTGCTTGGGGACAAGCGAAGGTCTAAGCTTGGGGGAGTTGATATGCCCAATTTGCATCACCATTCTATATCATAATTTACCTCTATTCATTGATATATGTCTTATTATGAGGTATTACTTATGTCTTTTCATCTGTTTATGCATGTTGGATGATTGTTGGAGGATGAACTGCCAGAGTCTGGATTCTAATGGAAAAGAAGGTGTTTTGATGCAATTTTGCGAAGATCAGAAAAATACCAGAAAAATATGGGAAAATTATATTTTCCCAGAAGACAGAGGAAGCCAGAAGGGGAGGCGAAGAAGGGCCGCAGGGGGCCCACACCCCCTAGACGCGGGTCCACCCTAGGCCGCGCCTAGGGCAGGTGTGGTCCACCTGCCCGGCTCTTGACTCCGCCCTTTCACCTATATCTTCCCTACGGAACCCTAACACCAGGGAGGGACCACATATAGATTTCCGCCGCCTCTGCGGGGCGGAAAACACCGAGAGAGAAAGATCTCTCCGGCAGACAGATTTCTGCCGGGGAAATTCCTTCCCGGAGAGGGGAGATCGTCGCCATCAACACCATCATCAAGCTAGGCTTCATCGGGATCATCATCATCATCCACACCATCATCTCCACCAGCACCATCATCACTACTCCATCCCGCTATAACAATTGTGTTGGATATTGCTTTAGTTCTTAGGGGAAACTTTCCTGGTGTTAATTACTATTGTAGTTGAATGCTTGTGAGTGGAACCATTGGATTATTTTTTATGTTCAGATTGTTATCCATTACCATATCATCTTTCATCTTGATCCATATGATGTCTCGTGAGTAGTTCATTTAGTTCTTGAGGACATGGGAGAAGTCATGTTGTTAGTAGTGGATTTGTTTTGAGTTATTATTCAATAGTTTAGTATTTAAGTTGTGGTGCTATTCTTCTAGTGGTGTCATGTGAACGTCGACTACATGATACTTCACCATTTATGGGCCTAGGGGAATGCATTGTGTATTTGGCTACTAATTGTGTGGTTGCCGGAGTGATAGAAACCTGAACCCCCGTTAGGACACCTTTGCACAAGGGAGCGTAGGATCTCAGAGTTTAAGGCTGTGGTTAGATTTATATCTTAATTACTTTCCTGTAGTTATGGATGTTTGCAGGGGGTTTAATCACAAGTATGTATTAGTCCAAGTAAGGTCGGTATGTTAGCACAGGTTCACCCACACAACACTTACAAACACCAAAGAAGAGTACTCGGCTATTTGAAGCGAAAGCACTTGACAGAATTCCCATGTGTCATCGAGAACGTTTGGTTCTTATAAGTATTTCCACCGTCTTGTCCTTTGCTAAGAAAGGATTGGGCCACTTGCTACGTTTGCTTGTTGTCTTCGTTACTTGCTCTTTGTTTTGTTGCCTTATCAGAAAGCCACTAAAAATACGTTTGCTAAGTATTTGCGGAGAGTTCCTGCTCCATACCTGTAGAGGTCCCAACCTGATAAGGTAGAGATCCCTGTGTTTACAATGCTAGTCCCTGGATCAATAGCTAGCATCCACAATTTAAGATGTAATATCAAGAAACAAAGGTCATAATATAACTTTATAACCAGGAATAAAGTAATTCATTACATCTTACATAGCTCATTTGGCTATCTCATTACAATACAGCAGAAATATCTATATAGCATGGAGTCCTTCATCCTCAAAGTGCCACAAGCAATCATGTTGGTTGTAGACTTGTAATCGTATTCAACACACTTCACTAACATCAAACAAACCTGCAACATAATAAGTTACAGCCACAAGGGTCAATACACTTGAATTGTATTAGCAAGTTTCACTACTATGTGGAAATAAGTTGGAACCTATCAATATATGCATATTTGGATAAGTAGAGTTTAGGCTCATTTGCAGAAAGCAATATGGTTGTATCCTATCTTTTCAAAATAGTTTTGATCTTTTAACAATCTTTCTTAACTCCTTGGCAAACTCCAAGTGCTTCTAATCCATTATTCACACCATCAAGTTTTACTTTGAGAAATTGGAATGTCGAGATCTTCCATAGCTTCAGGCCTTAGTTGCTTAGAGTTGTCCATAACCGGGGACACGGCTAAGTACTTAGAATTTGATCTTCTGCAAAAGTTGTACACTTTACCCACATGACACAATCTCGTCTTGATGCCACCAGTGGTCGCTGGATAAGTACACACCAAATGGAGTACCGGCATATCGAGAATGTGACAAAGTCTTTCCATAGAAGTCCTCCCAATACATTATGCTAGCACAACTACCAGGCACCAATGTAAGGATATGTTTCCAATACATAATTCTAGTTAACCTGAATAGGTGCCAATGCATGGGTCTTCCACTATGAAATTGACAAAGCCAGATCCCATTTAGCATGTGGCTGTACACGAAAGCCACTGTACGAGAAACATGTTCAATCTATAAGTCCCTGGGTGGTATTCTTCTAGTGCACACACGAAAAAGATAGCCATTTATATATGGTTCCCTTCGTTACCACCTTATCCACAATTGAGTATCCACATTCCACCCAGGTGATTGTTGGGGATATGCTATATGGGTATCCTCATAGCATGTCACTTATCCGGATAACCCGGGTGGCCCACAGTTGGTAGCATGGCCTATGGCCTGCTGGGCAGCCTAGTTAGATGGATCCAGAAGGGAGGCCCATGCCGGATAAAGGAAGACTACGGTGGAGTCACCAGCGTACCCGGAGCCTTGGAGTGCAAGATACACAAGACTAATAATAGACGGTGTAGGACTCTGTAACCTGTCCGGCTAGGACTTTTCCCTGTAACCCTGGGACCTGGCGACTATATAAGTCGGGCCTATGGGAGCCTTTAGGGCATCGATTCACACAACCTCGCACAGCGAACCTATCTTTGTAACTCGGCATATTTACCTTATAGTGATTTATAGCAGGAGTAGGATTCCGCCACCGTTGTGGGATCTTGACCTGGGTAAGCTGTGTTACCTCGTACCCGTCAACCGTCCGCCTTACCCCACGTCTCTAAACACGCACTGTGAGGACCCCTCCATGGCGTACTCGTCGGCAATACCATGATAGTTGGCGCCCACCATGGGGCAAGAGGCGCCTCAGGCTCTTCAGCGGGCGAGGACCAAGATCTTCGCGGGAATCGGCGAAATCGTAGCCATCGTCCGTGTTCTCTTCTCCAGCAACGTTCCGATCGTCCCTTCTGACCAGTTCTGGATCCCGGTGAAGACGAACCCTACGCGGTGTTCGGTCGTTCCTATCGGAGACATCCACCTCTTCATCGGCGAAACCGACTCGGGCACTAGTTCCCTGGGAGTTGGGGAAGCATCAAGGCTCGCACGGACCGCCTACGGGCAGGATACGTTCGCGGAAGGATCGATGTCGGATCTCTCTTCGGAGTTTGCCGGCAAAGATCGGAAAGCATCAAGGCCCGCATGGACCGCCTACGGGTAGGGTACGTCCACGGAAGGATCGATGTCGGATCTCTCCTCGGAGTTTGCCGGCAAAGGTCGAAAAGCATCAAGGCCTGCACGGACCGCCTACGGGCATGGTACGTTCGCGGAAGGATCGATGTCGAATCTCTCCTCGGAGTTTGTCGGCAAAGGTCGGAAAAATTCAAGGCCCACCCAAACCGCCCCTGTGCAGGATATAAAGGTGGAAGATCACTGCAAATCCGCTGGCTTCTCCCGTGCGTCTGGATAGCAGAGATCCAAGTTCGTCGGCGTGGTTACCATCTTCGACCTGGCGCGCTGCATTCAGAGAGAAGGCGAAAACCCCCGCGATTACCTGGCCAGGTGGCTCCGTATACGAGCGATCTAGCCCACTACCCCGATGATAACGCTCTGTATCACTTCGTGGAAGGACTGGACCGTGGCACACTTCTCCGACATTCTCTAAGACGGCAGCAGGCAACAGGACGCCTTACCCTCGAAGAGATGGTGAGCACCGTCAACAACTATGCGGAAGCTGACGCAGCAGCCCAGATGGAGCTTGTGCTCAGGGACGGAGAACCTCCGATTCAGCAACCGCCACCACCTCCTCCCGCCGCCATCATCGCAGCAACACCACCACCTCCAGTCATCGTCGAGGCCGTTGCACCTCCACCTCCCGTCATCGAGGAAGCCCTGACACCCTCCGACTCTATCATTGACGCGCTTTATGCTGATTTTAGTGCAGATTCAGAGGAGATAGATTTCAGTCCAAAAGAGCTAGACACCGCTATGCAGGAGATGGAGGAGGAATACTCGCGCGAAGAGCAATCCAACAATGTCGTCGCATCCCGAGGGGTGTTCGTCACCATTGGGACGGCGATGGATGAAGATCAACCCGGACGAGCTCCGCCTACAACACTGGAAAAGGGGAAGGGGCCACTTATTGCTGCTGACGGTGATCACGCAAAATTCATGCCTCCTCCGCCTAACCCAGCGCAGCAGCTGCAGGAACTCGGCACCGGCCCGAGCAACAACAACACCGCAAACTTGCCGCCTCCAGCATCTACGTCTGCAGCAGCCCAAGTTACTCCAGCTGATAGAGTGATGTACGGCAATCTCCTCGTCGAGCCACTGACCGTTGCTCATATCCGGAACGTGACCCAGCTTGACGAGAAGCGCCAGCAGCTGCTGGAGGAAGCGCAGGCCATCGCGGAGCAAGGCGCTAAGCTAGATCGAGATATGGTCAACACGCAGAAGTCCATAGAGAAAGCTAGAGCAATGGAGGCCGAGTACAAGACTTTACTGCAGCAGTAGAAGGCTAAGAAAGCTCCAGCTCGCGTCATCAACGATCCTGGTGTGTGGCGTAACCTAGGATGGGCTCCCTCTAAGCCGGCACAGGCCAAGCCATACATTGACAGTGAAGGCAAGCAGGTGATGCACACCCCACTCCTTAACCTCGCCGTCGCCAAGACCCTTCTGGAGCAGGATAGATCACCTGAGGCAGTGGAACATGTCTATGACCTAGTGGCCAAGGCGGTGAAGCAGCAGGAAAAGGCTACCTCTCAGAGGCTTGAGTCTGACCAACGCTCTGCCAATCTAGCCAGTACAAGCCGCCAAGGGACAGATCTCCTTTTGATGTCGGGTCCCAGATGGGTTCATCAGAAAGAAGACGGAGGGATGTGCGCAACAGGAAGGATGCTATCCCCATATCCTCCGACCACGGAGAAAAGGCCCGACCTCGTCGCCCATCGCCACCACCCCGGTCCCCCCGACATCACGAAGATTACAAGACTCACCATCGTACGGATATGCCCCCACCAAACCAGTGCGGCATCGTCATCCGCGACAATGCGGAGCAGACCCGTCATGACGGAGAGCGCAACCAAGGACACAAGAGCAGGTCATGCCATGACCCCCCGCGTCCGGCAGGTAACCGTGACAAGCGTGAGGCATCGCAGGAGGGTAACAGCAAGAAGGCTAACCCACCGCCACCTCCGCCTCCGTCACTACCAAGCAGTCACCATGGCGGAGGAGGCCCGCGTCGTTCACGCAGCCCATCCCCTGTTGACAAGAAGAAGAAGAACCCGGAGCCGTACGACGCACGTTCGTGGATCGATAAGATCCACGAGGCCCGGGAAGGACCATACTTGGGACCGCGTTGCTTTGGACCTGCAATACGGTCCGTAACTTACCCTAAAGGTTTTCGGATTGACAAGACCATCAAGCCCTATGACGGCACCGCCAAGCCAGCCACATGGTTGCAGGACTACGACAACACGGTGGAGATTGCCGGAGGCAACCCCAACGTCGCCGTCAAGTACCTCCCATTAATGTTGGCGGGCACGACCCGTCAATGGATCGACGACTTGCCGGAGAAATCCATCTACAACTGGTTGGACATGCAAGAAGCATTCACCAAGAACTTTGAGGGTACATACAAGTGTCCCTGCACTGTGGGTGATATACAGCGGTGCGTGCAAGAGAAAGACGAGACATCTCGCGCCTACCTCTCCCGATGGCTGGATATGAAGAATTCCTGCATAGGAGTGCACGCTCAGACCGCCATGGCCGCCTTCATCGACGGGTTGGAAAGAGGCACGTTGCTCCGACATAAGCTGAACCGCTTGCAGGACAATCACCAGCTTGACTTGAACCAGATGATTCAGTTGGCTAGTGAGTTCGTAGCTGCCGACGATGATGCTCGCAGCTCCTTGCCGGCAACAGCCGTTCCAACTCAAGCTCGGAGGAACAGCAGTACAAAGCGAAAAACCGCTCCAAAAGAAAAGCAATCTACCGACATGGTCGCTATGACTTTTGCAGGACGAGGTGATGGCGGGCAACATGGCCGAGGAAGGGGAGCTGGCCGTGGGCAGCAGCGAGGCAGTGAAACAACCTCGGCGCCGCTCCGCGTTCCCCAAACCTACGAGGAGTACCGTGATATGCCGTGCCTCGTACACCTCAACGCCAACGGCAAGGCCACCCATACCAATCGACACTGCAAATTTGTCAACGACCTCAAGGAAGACCCGGAGTCCGGCTACAAGCGAAGTCGGAAGAACAGACCGCGAGGCAAGGGCAAGGAGAAGAAGAAGGAGGAGGAGTCCAAGGATTCGAGTGACATGGACGAAGACGTTGACCCCAAGCACGCCGCCAAGAGCCATGACAAGGGCAAGAACCCCTTCGCAAAGAAGGCTCCAGTCTACCACACTTTCCTTGGCACCCCCACCGTCCGACAACAGAAGACCTCTCTGAGGATCCTGATGGCCACTCTCCCCCAGTTCCCCAGTACCTGCGCTGGTCGGAGGTTCCAATAACTTGGGACAGGACAGACCACCCAGACCTTGTACCAACGGAGAACCAGTACGCCATGGTCATCAACCCCTTGATTGACGGCGTGGAGTTCACCAAGTGCATGGTGGATAGTGGAAGCAGCATCAACCTCATGTACCTGGATACACTGCAGAAGATGAACTTGACGGAGGCAAACCTAAGTCGGACCAACACCATCTTCCATGGCGTAGTTCCTGGTCGGGAGGCTCGGTCCCTTGGGTGCATTACACTTCAGGTTGCCTTTGGCGATGTTAACAATTACCGCCAAGAGCGCATGACCTTCGAGGTGGTCCCCTTCAAGAGCATGTACCACGTCATATTCAGCCGCGACATATTCCACACGTTCATGGCCAAGCCATGCTTCGTCTACAATAAACTCTAGATACCTGGACCAAACGGTGTCATCACCGTATCCGGAAGCTTTACCAAGGCAAGGGACTGCAAGATCAATGAAGCAGCCGTTGCAGAAGCTGTCCTCTACAGCGAAGAATTCAAAGAGATCCAGAGCAAGGTCAATGACTCAGATATGCCCGCGTCGAAGAAGAAGATCTCCGACTTCGCTCCTGCGTTCAAGGCCGCCATCGAGACCAAGCCGGTGGAACTTGTGGTAGGCGATGCCTCCAAGGTCACCACCATTGGGACAAACCTGGATCCCAAATAGGAAAGCGCGCTCATCGAGTTCCTCCGTGAGAATAAGGACATCTTTGCCTGGCAACCTGCCGACATGAAAGGTGTACCTAGGGAGCTTGCTGAGCACAGCTTAAACATTGATCCAAAATGTAAACCAGTGAAACAACCTCTACGACGCTTTGGGGATGAGAAGAGACGCGCCATTGGCAAAGAGATAGCTAGGTTACTTAAGGCTAGATTTATCCGAGAAGTCCTTCACACCCAATGGGTGGCCAATCCTGTACTTGTCCCCAAAAAGGGAACCGATGAATTAAGAATGTGCGTTGATTACACCGGCTTGAACAAAGCATGTCCCAAAGATCCGTTTGCTTTGCCTCGCATTGACCAAGTCATTGACTCGACGGTTGGCTCGAAACTTTTGTGTTTTCTCGATGCATACTCATGATACCACCAGATCAAGATGAGGAAGTCGGACCAATTGGCCACTTCGTTCACTACCCCATACGTCACGTTTTGCTATGTTACGATGCCCTTTGGGATGAAAAACGCAGGTGCTACGTACCAGCGGACAATGCAACATTGCCTCCACGACCAAATTGGTCGGAACGTTCACGCCTATGTGGACGATATCGCGGTGATGTCTAAAAAGTCAAATGACTTAATCTCCGATTTAAAAGAAACCTTTGATAATCTCCGGAAGTACAACATGATGCTTAACCGTAAGAAGTGTGTCTTCGGGGTTCCAGCCAGCAAATTGTTGGGTTTCATCGTTTCCCAACACGGAATCGAGGTCAACCCGGAGAAAATCAAGGCCATCTTAAACATAAACCGTCCAACATGCCTAAAGGACATTCAACGACTAACAGGTTGTGTTGCAGCAGTTAGTCGGTTCGTCAGCCGACTTGGAGAGAAGGCTCTGCCGCTGTACAAGTTGCTGAAGAAGGCGGACAAATTCACGTGGATGGACGAAGCAGATGCAGCATTGAAGCAGCTGAAGGAGATTCTTTCCTCAGCGCCCATCCTTGCAGCACCCGAACCTGGAGAGCCCCTGTTAATCTACATGGCGGCAACCAACCGGGTAATCAGCATCGTCGTCGTGGTAGAGCGGAAGGAACCAGGCTATGAGCACGGAGTTTAATGACTAGTTTACTATGTAAGCGAGGTCTTGAAGGAGTCCAAGCAGCGTTACCCGCACTACGAGAAGATAGCTTATGGAGTATTCCTTGCTTCTCGGAAGCTGAGGCATTACTTTCAGGAGCACCCAATCACAGTGGTGAGCAAGACTCCACTGTCCGACATTATCAATAACAGCGACGCTACAGGAAGGGTCGTGAAGTGGGGCATTGAGCTTTCTGCCTTCGAGATCACCTACAAGAGACGCGACGCTATCAAGTCACAAGCCTTGGCGGATTTTGTTGCAGATTGGACGGGGATGCCAGATTCTACTCCATTGCCAGATTGGACGGAGATGCCAGATGCTACTCCAATATCCTTGGGTGATGCACTTTGACGGATCAAAGCTGCTCAACGGCTCGGGGGCTGGTGTATTGCTACAGTCACCAACATGAGACAAGCTACACTACGTTCTGCGGATCCACTTCGAGGCTACAAACAACATGGCGGAGTATGAAGCACTCATTCACGGACTGCGTGTAGCCAAGGATATTGGCATCAAGCGCATAGTTTGCTGTGGAGATTCCGACTTGGTTGCCCAGTGGTCGGGCACTGAATACGGAACCCTATGATGGCGGCATATCGAGACGAAGTGGACGAGATAGCCAAGAGCTTCTTGGGCTACGAAGTCAAGTATGTGCCTAGGGAACAAAACGAGGCGGCTGATCTGCTGTCTAAGCTTGGATCAGGGCGCAAGCGAAGTCCGCCAGGAGTTTTCCTAGAGCACCTGTGCACACCATCCGTGAAGGGGGCCGACATCGACAACCCGGATAGAGCTGACTCTTTCGTCAACATGGTGACTAAGGTCCCTCCGGCTTGGACAAAACCGTTCATGGAATATCTCGAACACGGAACTTTGCCCGACAACAAAGTCAAAAGACGGCAAATAGTACGACGAGCAAAGGGTTATACCATAATCAATGGGCAACTCTATAAAAGAAGCACTACTGGTGTATACCTAAAGTGTGTTTCCCAGCTAGAAGGTATGGAAATCCTACGCGAAATCCATCTCGGAGATTGCGGGCATCATGCCGCTCCTCGATCGTTGGTCGCGAAAGCCTTCCGGCAAGGATTCTCTTGGTGACTGAAGGCGACGCCGACAAGCTGGTTGAGGCATGCATGGGATGCCAAGATATGCCCGACAACCACATGTTCCTGCTGAAGAACTGCGAACAATACCAATAACTTGGCCGTTTGCAGTCTGGGGGCTAGACATGGTGGGACCGTTACAGACGACACCTTGTGGGTTTACGCATCTGCTTGTAGCAGTTGACAAATTCACTAAATGGATAGAAGCTAAACCCATTAGAAAGCTTGATGGGGCAACTGCCCTCAGGTTCGTCCGAGATCTAGTGGTGAGATTTGGTCTCCCACACAGCATCATCACCGACAACGGCAGCAATTTGTCACTCGGAGAAGTGGAGGCTTATTGCTGGGAGAAAGGCATCCGACTTGACCTTGCATCTGTGGCACACCCACAATCCAATGGTCAGGTTGAGCGAGCCAATGGATTAATTCTGCAGGGAATCAAGCCACGTCATGAGGCACCGCTACATAGAGCAGCTGGAGCCTGGGCGGAAGAATTGCCTTCTGTGCTGCGGAGTTTACGAACTACACCCAACAGATCAACCGGCTACACCCCTTATTTCATGGTATATGGAGCAGAAGCCATCCTGCCTTCCGACGTCCTTCACGATGCACCAAGAGTTGCCGCCTACGACGAAGATGACGCTGAAGAATCCAGACGCCTTGATGTGGACCTTCTCGAGGAGGAGCGCGTTTTGGCATGCCAAAGATCCTCCATCTACCAGCAGAAGCTACGTAGCTACCATAGTCACCGTGTTCGGCATCGCTCGTTTAAAGAGGGGGATTTGGTGCTCTGACTTAAGCAGAAGAAGTCACACAAATTATCCCCGCCATGGGAAGGACCATTCATCACAAGCAAGGCGCTACTCAATGGGTCTTACTACCTTGTTGACAATCGTGAACTGAAGGATAGATCCAACGAGGATCATAAGCGTAAGCCATGTGACCCGGATGATGACTACCCGAAGCTTGATCGGACATGGAACATAGCACAACTACATCCTTTTTACACTTAGCATTTTTTATCTAATTGTGTACCTCTTATATGATCAATGAAATAAAGCTCTCTGGTTCACTCATATTTCTAAGTCTTTTACCTCCTTTAGTGTTCATTTTTGGATCATATAAAACCTTTATGCACAAGCTTTGTGTTTGCACTTGTGAAAATTCCGCCTACGGGCATTAGCTTAAGTTTTCTGGTCTACACGTTCTTTGTCGTTTTTATGTGGATTCTGGAGTAGTGACTTTTGGCACTTATTGTCGGCGATTTTGTGCTTAGGTTATTGACGGTGCCATTGGGAATCATCACCTAAGCGCATGGTTCCGACAACGAGTCTTCCAACTCACGAAAAGTCAAGCATAAGAACCAAAGTAATGGATAAGCCAGTACTTGCTTAAAAAAATATACATGCTGGAAACTAGTTCTTAAGAAACAGGAAATAAACAACCATTGTTTTCCGCCTTAAGTTACATCAACAAGTTTTTTCTCGCATATACACCAGAAGTGAAACAAATATTACAAAGTTGTTTTTCACTCCTTTGGCGCAGGTGACTTAGAGACAGCATCGTCACCAGCCGGAGAGCCACCCTCGAAGTCGGCGCTGTGGTGGGACTCAGAAGAATCTTGGTTGCCGCTGTCGATGGTGTTCATGGGCATGAAGACGTCGATGTCCACCAACTCGGCAACTCTAGTGTCATAACCCGCGAGTGACGACAAGATGGCTTCATGATTAATCTCTTTGCCATCATCATCGACGTCGGGGATGCCAAACGTCACCGTGTCGATGTAGGCACCTTCGTAGTGTGCCTTCACCATTGACAGCGCCATCCTTGCGCCAGCCCATGCACATGAAGCTTTCCAGCTTGTGATACGCTCGGGGGCTCGACGCAGAATCTCCGAGTACTTCGCCACGGAGTCCGATGCCTTGATGTGTATCTGGAGGGGCTTGGCAATCTCCTTGGCTTGGGTGATGGCGGTGTTGATGAAGTTTCCGGCAAGAACCATGCATTCCTTGGCCGGAGGAGGTGATCGGGTTAAACCCATTGGAGCTGAAAATTCCGAAAAGGAGCGCATGAGTTCAATAAATCAAAGTATCCAGACTGCAGAAATCCAAGACAAAGAAAACTTACTGAAGATGCTGGCCTCATCTTGCTAGAGGGTGTCCGCCAAGGATTGTTTCTCTTGTTGGAGGAGCTTATACACCTCGCTATGGCGGTGATTCTGCTCATCGGCAGCTAGCTTCTGATCTTTTAAGATCGCGATCTCCTCCTTCAAGCGGTTGATTTCCTCAGTGGAGGAGTCCTGCAAGGCCTTCATCGACTCCTCATGCATTTTCAGCATGTCCTTCCTCTTCCTCTCCTGCTTAAGAATCTTGTTTTCGCTATCCAGCTCTTGAATGTGCTTGGATTGCTCGACAATATTCTTGGCCTTGGCGATGGTTTCTGCATGTTGAAGAAAGAAAAGTACACAGTGAGTACTCGGAGAATATAGGCACAAAACCAAGTCGGAATGCGCATTAGAAAACAGACGCTTGCTCTTGGTGATCTGTTCCTTCAAGAAGGCAGTTTTACCCTTTTCGGCTTCAAGATCAGCACGCATCTTCTGGTACTTGTCATTTGCCATGCCCCTCCGAGCATTCTCGTTCTGTGGAAAAAAGGACAAAGTTAACCGTTGTTTAGTCTGCTTGGAGCATCTAGTCGGAAATTTTCCAACTAGACGCTCGAGGGCTACAACGAGAGTTTTTAACTTAGCAATATGCTTAGCTTTTCTTTAAGCATCTAGTAGGAACTAATTCAGTTCTCGATTAGAAGCTTGGGGTTACAGTATAAAGTTTTTAACTCGGATATCTTCTTAGCTTTTCTTTAAGCATCTAGTCGGAACTAATTCAGTTACAACTAGAGGCTTGGGGGCTACAGTATTGAAATTTATAAACACTGCGTATGCTACTCTTAAAGCATCTAGTCGGAATAGTTCATTCCATCTAAATGCTTGGGGGCTACAGTGAGAGGTTTTCTAACTTAGTCACTCTTAGAGCATATAGATGCAAAACCTATGGTTGTTCGTCTACATCCTCGGGGGCTACAATGGGATACTCATATGAAATGCAAAAGGCAAAGAAAACTTACAAGTGCGATGATCTTGAGGTTCGTAGCACTCTCGGCCAGCAGCTTGGCAAAGGATTCGCTATTTCCTTGCAAGATTTCTGCTTGCCAGCGGAGCTCCTCTAGCCCACACCAGGAACCAAAGCAGTGCTACCCGGTGTAAGTATCGGATAGACTATCTTCGGATAGACTATGGTTTTCTTGGGTGCGGGGGCGCTGCCAACGGCAGAAGTACCAGCTTCCACCACCGCCTTGCCACCACCGATGGCATCCTTAGCCGGAGCTTCAGCCATTTCTTGAGCGGTGCTCTCCTGTGTTGCCTGCTCGCCGACAACAGCGAGTTCGGTAGAGGCGCCAGAATCCACTTCCATGGCGGAAGGGCCTGATGCCTCCTTAGCTTGTGAGCTTGTCGGGGCAGACGAGGGCTTGACGACAGGAGTGGCAGGGGAGATGGCGGGGGAGGCGTCACGATGCAGCATGTACTTGATATTTCGAGAGGCCCCCAAAGTTTTGGAGGTCTTCTTGAGGCTGGTCGTGGCTTTCTTCCTGAAACGTGCAAAATGCATAAGTACAGGAGCAAGACAGATGTATGGACAATGTCGGATAATCAGAAGCTTACACAAGTGGGGGTGCTTTGGCAAAGGGGATCCTAGTAACTTTTCTCTTTTCCGCCTCCAGGGCGGCGATAGTCTTCTTGGAGGCTCCACCCTCCGTCTTCTTCTTCTTGCCTCCATCAACAGCGTCAGAGGTGGAGCTCTTCCGCTTTTGCGCCAACGGAGCCTCGTCGTCGGACACGACCATGACTTCCTTCATCTTTGGATCGTAGATTTGGGCAGCCAGGTTGCTCTCCTCTAGATCGCTAAGCTGTTAAGTGAGAAGTCACCGTGTTAGATAAGATGACACTTACAAGACGGAAGAACTAGAGTATATGTCATACACGGAAAATAAATATATACCTTTGGGCACTTGCCGTCTACGAACATGTCGTAGGTGATGGTGCAGCCACGCTTCTTATCCTTCACCTTGACGATGTCCTTAAGGAGGAGCTTGACGGAGTCGCTCGAGAAGTTGTCCACGGAGATGCGGAGGCTATCCCTTCTGTCGTTGGTTTACTCATGCATGAGCTTCGCGCGGTGCTGCAAAGGTTGAATTCGCCTGATGAACCAGCACATGGCTAGGTCCAAGCCGGTCAAACCCGTCTCTACGAACCATTCGATCCGCCTTATGGCGCGAGAGGCTTCAATGTCGGAGGGAAGGGAGGCATGGGATCTCCATGACGAGGCTTCAGCGGCGGCTCCGTCAACGAAGTCTGGGTACGAAACTTGTCGGCCAGCAAAAGGGATGTCTGGGCCGTAAAAGTACGTCCGTTGCCAATTCTTGCAGGATTCGTGGCCGACGATGTCGGGGAACCGCCGGCCAGGTCGAATCTTGAAGCTTATGGTGCCACAGTTCCTAAGCTCTTCCTTGCTATGTCCGGATTCACGTTTGACGGTAAAGAAGTACACAAAAAGGTCTAACCTAGGCTTTATCCCTAAGTATCCCTCGCAAAGTGCCGCGTAGTTGCTAAGCACTGAGATACTATTGGGGGAAAGGTTCTGGGGCTGGACTCTATAATGGTTCAAGACGGAGAGGAAGAAGTTGGAGATGGGCAGGGAGATGCCGCGTACCAGTTGAGCTTTGAGGTACACCTTTTCTCCGTCTTGGGGAGAAGGTGTCACCTCGCCGGCCGGTGCCGCCCGCTAGGCAAGTCCCTCCGTCGCGGGGAGGTAGCCTTCGGCGACCATCTCTTGGATATCACGGTTTGTGATATCCGAGCCGCGCCAGTCGCCCTTGTGCGAGTCTGGTTCCTCCTCCAGTGGCTCTAGCGCCGCCAAATTTAGGTCTCCGCCGGTGGACACCACCGACGCAGGGATGACCAAACCTTCTGGGGGCACGACGACTGAGCTCGTCGGCTTCGCCGCGGCTTCGCTCGACGCCGCCATTGATGGAGAAGTGTTGCTACTGGCCATGGAGTGAGATGGGGTGCGACTGGTGCAGATTGGAGCTAGGGTTTCTTCGAGAGTTCTCGCGGAGAGCTCGAGGAGGCACACGACTGGAGGAAGAATATGATGCGAGGAGAATGAGGTAAAAGTGGAAATTTCCCCATGGTTACTATTTATCATCCTCGGCGTCAAGATTCGTGCAGCTTGATCGGATGGTTGCCGCGTAGACGACGTGTTCGCGAATGTGCGCGGAAATTTCGCCACGTCTCCAACCGTCGCCGCCAACGGTTTGTATTGCTCGCGCGGGAAAATCGGACATGATTGCGTTCTCTGCATGTGAGTTACGAGGCGTCACTGACCTAAACCTATGGCGTCCTAGCTGACATGGGAAGATGAGCCGTCACATCGAAGATTCTGACATAGACGGATCCAATCCGTCTACGGAAAAGTACGATGGAAGATTCAACATTTCTCCAACTTACGAGTTGAAGACGGAGAAAGCTTTGCATGGTTCTTTGGGAGGACTACAAGATATTGCTTGACGATTTTCCGACATCCTACTAGACGGAGCATTCATATGAAGAGGCAAGACGACGCAAGATCTCGGAGTTCTCCGGGGGTTACTGTTGGGGATATGCTATATTGGTGTCCTCATAGTATGTCACTTATGCGGATAACCCGGGTGGCCCACAGTTGGTAGCATGGCCTATGGCCTGCTGGGCGGCCCAGTTAGATGGATCTAGAAGGGAGGCCCATGCCAGATATAGGAAGGCTACGGTGGAGTCACCAGCGTACCCGGAGCCTTGGAGTGCAAGATACACAAGACTAGTAATAGACGGTGTAGGACTCTGTAACCTGTCTGGCTAGGACTTTTCCCTGTAACCCTGGGACCTGGCGACTATATAAGTTGGGCCTATGGGAGCCTTTAGGGCATCGATTCACACAACCTCGCACAGCGAACCTATCTCTATAACTCGGCGTATTGCCCTTATAGTGATTTATAGCAGGAGTAGGATTCCGCCACCGTTGTGGGATCTGAACACAGGTAAGGTATGTTACCTGCGTCCGTCAACCGTCCGCCTTACCCCACGTCTCTAAACACGCACTGTGAGGACCCCTCCATGGCGTACTCATCGGCAATACCATGACAGTGATTCATTGAGTACTTGTTTTATTATATAAAACATATATTTTTCCAATGTAGGGTTTCGTAGCATGGAAAACAAAATTTTCTACCGCATACAAACAAACAAGCCAAGATCTATCTACTAGATTGTATCAACGAGTCGATGGAATAACTCACCCTCGAAGATTCCAAAGTGTTTAACGAGAGCGGATTCTCGTGGGTGATGTAGTACTCTTCCGATCTCAAGATCGCGTGAGCGATCCTTCCCAAGGCGCTCCATGATCGTTGCGTTCGGCACCGTGACTCGACGAAGACCTTCCTCTCCCTTGTTCCAGCAGGCATCGGAGGTTGTAGCACTCTCCTCGCGATTCCGGCAGCACAACGGCGTGGTACCGGAAGTAGAGGGGAGATCTCGCAGGGCTTCGCCTTAAGCCGGAGCGAGTATGGTGGACTATGAGAGAGCCCTCGGTGTTCTAGGGTTTAGACACACCAAGGAGGAGGCTTGGACGACGGCTAGGGTTAGCTAGGCGGCGGCGGTTTGCCCTAGGCGGCGGCAGCAGGAGGTGGCGGCGCCGGGCTAGGGTTTTGGGGTAGAGGTGTTGGGTGCTAGGAGGGGCAGCCCTGCCCCTCCTTATATAGGTGGAGGGGGCACGCCAGGGGAGGGGAGTCCCTCCCCAACTCGGTTTCCCAAGGGGGCCGGCGGTGGAGGGGAGGAACTCCTCCCCAAGTAGGTTTCCTACTTCCCCTCCACCTTCCAAAATAGTCGTTTGACTTTTCAAATTGGCGTTTGACTTTTCAAACTAGGATTTGATTAAACCCTTTATTTTGTTCAGCGAAGACACCTAGTACATGATGCAATCATTCCAACTTGGTATGACACATTCATGTACCCTTCCCCTCCGGAGTGCCGGACATTCCGGAACCTTCTAGAACATTCCCGATGAAAAACACCGGAACCATTCTCCAACCCCGAAACAGGACTTTCCTTATATGAATCTCATTCTTCGGACCATTCCGGATCTCCTCGTGATATCCCGGATCCCATCCGAGACTCCGAACAACATTCCGTCTCTTACTCATCATTCCATAACTACTCAAACAACGTCGAATCCTTAAGTGTGTCTCCCTACGGTTCGTGAATTATGCGGACATGATCGAGACACTTCTCCGAACAATAACCAATAGAGGAATCTGGAAATTCATATGGCTCCCACATATTTCTACGATTACTTTGCGATCTAATGAACCACTTACATACGATACTAATTTCCCTTTGTCTCACGATAGTTTACTTATCCGAGGTTATGATCGTCGGTATCTCTGCATACCTAGTTCAACCTCGTTACTGATAAGTACTATTTTCTCGTTCCCGTGATATGTGATCCCTTGTGAGCCAGTCACATGCTTGCAAGCTAATTGGATGACATTCCACCGAGAGGGCCCAGAGTATATCTATCCGTCATATGGATGGACAAATCCCACTCTTGATCCATGTGTCTCAACCAATACTTTCCGAACACTCAATGCCACCTTTATAGCCACCCGCCACGGTGGTGTTTGATGTCATCAAAGCATCCTTCCGGTGAAGGTGATATGCATGATCTCATGGTCGAAGGAATTAGGTTACTATGTATCAGAAAGCATATAGCAATTGAACTATTAAATTGACTTGATCTTTATGCTACGCTTATCTATAGGAGTATGTCCACCATATCATTCTCCTGACGATATGATCTTGTTGTTAATAACATCTCAATGTTCATGATAGGGAAACCACAATCATTTATTAACCAACAAGCTAGTATTATGAAGAGGCTTTACTAGGGACTTCAATTTAAGTTTACAAATCACACAAGTATTAATGTTTCCTTGTTAATACTATTATAGCATGAATGTAAACATTTATCATAAACACAAAGATATAATAATAACTATATTTATTATTGCCTCTAGGGCATATCTCCAACATCCAACACTTCATATAATCATAACATGGTATTCCACCCCAAATCTATAGCAGGGCTAAGCATACTACAACAATGATGTTTTCACTAAGGAAGATATAAAGGATATCCTAATAGGACATAACATAGCATAGTAACGTTGTAGCCCTATCATGCATACTACAAAAATTCCACTAAATGTATTGAAAATAGTAGGACATGGATGATAGTGCCACTTGCCTTTTTAGTAGAGAATATAGGTTCACTCCTTGATCTTTCAATAGTCACACTCTTCAAAGTTCACTACAATTCAATCAAGCAAGCACATATTCAAACTAGCATTCAAACAATTCACCACATAAAATAATAAAAACAAAGCAATGCATGCAAGCATGCAAAAGATTGTTTTATTTGGAAAAGTGGTTTCTAATAGGCTATAAACATTTTAAAACACCTATTGGTAATTTATAAAAGTGGCTAAACCATTTAAAATCAAGTTAGTGGAAATGGCCATTTTAAATCATTTTTGTTTTGCTAGAAATGATTTTAATCAAAGGAATAATTTCTAGTGTTAGCAAAAATGTTTTAAAACACAAATATTAATGTTTATGGTCAAAGTGCTTAAAACAAATCCATTTATAAAAGGTTTCACTTAAAAATCCTTTTTAAATCAAGCACCATTTTTATTTTACTAGAAAAGCTTTTTATTCAAAGGAATAATTCCTTAGTGTCACAAAATATATTTTTAAATCCAAAAGTTGGTTTTTATGGTCAGTAGGTTCAAAACAAACCATTTGCAAAAGATTTTACCCTAATAAAATCTTTAGAATCCATTTTATAACCAAAATATGCCTAAACATGTTTCTGCAAAAACAACTAATTTTCCAGAAGAAAAAATCTAAACTAAGGGCATGGTCGCAAAGGTTTCTTTTTCCTGATTCCAATAATATAAAGTTTGCAAATTTTGGACGTGTGGATCAAAAATTATGGAATTTAAAAATTCAAGCAACTAATAGGAAAGTTTCTGTTTTTAAAACAAAATACAGGCCTCGTGGTGTGTTCCTATTGGCCGGTACCGGTTCAGTTGGATCGCACAGTGAGGACCATTGGATCTAATTGAAATCACATCGCGCAGATCGTTTCGTACCCCTTTGTTAAGTGAGTCTATCGCATCGCTTGGATCTAAATCCAACGGCTCAGAGAGTTCTGACCAAGGATTGGCGGTATTTGGCGGCGGCGTCAATGGCGGCAGCTCTGTCGGCGTCAGCTCTGAAGCGAGGAAGGTAGGGAAGGGCATTACCAGACTCACCGTGATGAGGAGATGCTCGAGGTGGCCGCCGTTAGTCAAGGGGCGCATGATGTAGTCGTCATTTGCTCATCGGAGTTGGTCCAGGCGGCGGGCACGTCCTGTTGTTGACGGGGGCGAGGCTACAAGGCTTCGGAAGGCAAGCCGATGGTCACGTTAGATGCGTGAGGCAAAGGCGAGTACACCTGTGTCAAAGAGAGAGAGAGAGAGAGAGAGAGAGAGAGAGAGAGAGAGGCGTGGTCGGAAATTACCAGGGGAGCTCGACGGAGTCGCGGCAATCTACGACGATGCTCTATCGTCGTCGTTGCCCACGCTATGGGACACGCGCGGGCGAGCTGTGGGTGTTGGCGGATGCGCAAGGAGATGGGGAGCGTGCTCGTTTGTTCTAGGGGCAGTGGGGTGGTGAGGGTTGGCCGGAATCGTGGCCGGAGTTCGTCGGGACAATGGAGGTTTGGGCACGCAATTGCGGCAGCCTGGTGGCAGAGAGGAGCTGGCGTTTGGGGGGAAAAGAAGAGGGAACATGGGCGTTTAAGAGGGTGTGGTCACCGGCGAGGATTGATCAGGCATTCACGCGAATTTTTACGAGAATTATTCATGGCATAAACGACAGCGATGAATGGGGGAGAGCTGGTCGCGGGGTTGAAGACGATGTGCTGGCGGTGGGGCTGCGTCGTCAGCGAAACAGAGGGGGTGCGGTGGGGTCCAAGCGTCAGTGAGTGAGGATAGACACGCGGGTAAGAAAACAATTCATTAGGGGAGAGAGAGGTGTCGTGCTGGGCTGGGGTTAGTGGGTCTGGTCCTGGGCTGGTTTGTTTTTCCATTTTTTTCTTTCCTGATTTTTTTATTTTTCTGATTTCTTTTTCTGTTTTGATTTGAATCCAATGATTTAAACTCTTATTTATTTTCAAAACTTTCCAGTATGTTTTTATACTGCTTAACCATGTATTTTAAATTCCATTTTAGAATAATTTCTTTTATTCTTTTATGGTTTATTATTTATTTAAATTAGACACTTGTCTTTATTTAAATAAGATTTTAAATATATTTTCAAACTTCTATTTGAATTCTAATTTTTACAAACCTTTTTTATTAGGTTTTATTTATTCATTAATGCAAATAATTCACTTTGAATTATTTACAATATTTTAATATGATTTAATGTTCATTTAAATTGGGAATTTGTCTTTATTCAAATAAAATCAAATATGGTTTTAATCCGATATAAATTTTATTCGAATAATTCTTTTATTCCTTTTAAGTTAATTAGGTAACTTTTTAATACACTTTGGAAATGTAGCACCCCGGGTAAAACCACTACTAGAAAATTGAGTGTCATTTTTATTCATGCATCATCATGACATCATCATGCATATATTGCCTTGGAAATAATATTACAAAAACCATATTTTGTCTTCTATATTATATCTCTTCTGTTATTCAATTATACTTCTTGATATTTTTATCGTGAGAAGCTATTTATAAAATGTTTTCTAAATATAAGAAAAGAAAACATACACTTTTCTAAATAATAATAATAATGAACACCTAAACCTAAATCGGCTAGGCCCAAAAGGCCCAGTCGGCTGAACCTAGATAGGCTATCCCTGCCCAAACCCTAGCTTCCACCCTCACACCTCACCCCCCGCCACCTAACCTAACCACCAGACCAAACCCACTCCCCACCCTTGGTCAACCCGTCACCCACGCTCCCGCTCCCCGTTGGTCCCACCACTCCGGCACGATGCCGTGCCTGGCCCATCCCGCAACCCCCGCCTCCCTGCTTCCCTCCTTCCTCCCGAGAGCCGCTTGCCATGGCCTCCTCCGCTTCTGGCAACCGTCACACCCGCTCCTCCTCCTGTATCGGCTCACAGACGGTGCCTCCACCGGACCTCTCCTTCGCTCGACCTCCTTGTGAGCACTCTCTCCGGCGTGGCCCGCCTCCTCCTCGGCCGGCCTAACCTCGTCGTCGCCTGGCCCGTGTGCCCTTCCCTGAGGCCTCCCCCTGCAGCCGCCCTCCCTCGTCCCGGACCACATCATCTGGCCGACCGCCGCTAGAGCCCTCCTCGCCGTCCTCCGCTCCCTGCCACCATTTGCCCGTCCTCTCCCTGTTGCGACCTCGCGCCAGGACCGATGCCTCTCTTCTCTGCAGGTGTGGCCTGCTGCCACTGCAGCGCCTGCAGGTCCCGCCTCTCTCTGTCGCATTTCGTGCCGCCTCTGCCTCGACCCGGCGCTGCCGCGGCCAGGTGCCCCTGCTTTCAGTCCTTTGCCGTGTTTCTGTTGTTTTTGCCTACGCATGCCATTGACGCGGGCTTGCCGCCCTCGTCATGTTCACCCCGTGCACGCAGATAGCAAAAGTCCACCTTGCTGCATGCCTAGCACAGGAATTATCTCCAGGAGATCCATGTTAATTTGTTGGTGTGTGTTCAAGCAACTGCTTTGAGTCGCGACCCTCGCCGACCCGAGTCAACTGGACAAGGCCTCTGTCAAGATCTTCGTCATGGGACACCAAGATCTACCGCATGGAGACCGAAGGCCCCGAAGCTCGATTCGAAGACCGATCCCGGCGAGATCGAACCCCGAGACCCCGGATCCGATGGCCGGAGCCCGGAAGGCCCTGATCCCGATCCCTCGAATCCAAGTTCGTCAAACCACCAAATGTGACCCTCTTTTCGAGACCTTATTTTAATAAATGAAATATATATAATTGTTGCATATCAATTGTCATGCTTGCAAACATATCATGTTGTTTGGGGGCCTTTTGCCGATTCACCTTATAATTAAATATGGGGTCCATATGCGGGCAAATCTAGTCTTATATTGGCCCATTTAAATTTGTGTAGCTAACCGGTGACATATTTTGCCTTGTTAATACAACATTTAAAATGCAGGGTATTTAAACAACATGAACCTATTAATTAATTGACGGGACCCCGGTCCCGCTTAATATTGCCTAGTCGAATCGCATCCTTGCCATGCCATACATCATACATGCATCATGCCCGCTCTTTTGCCGTAGTAATAAATAGTGCATCCGGTGTTTCTTTTAGTGCTTTGCTTCTTCACGGATTAGGCCGACGAGTTGATGCGAGTGTCGACCCGATCTTCGGATGAACCTTCGGTAATGTTTTCAGGCGAGCATTCTCCCCATTTCTCCCTATCTTACTTTTATCGTCTTTATTTCCTCCTGTTGATCTATTGCTATCTGTGATGCGATGCTCTAGTTTTCGTACCCGTGATATCCCTTGCAGCCCTATATTGCCTTGGACACATCCTATTACCTGTTGTTTGGTAGATAGTTAGACTTGCGTGTCGTAGACGCTTGCTCAAGTGCTGTTGCGTGTTGTCAAGTACCACAGTTGTTGGAGAAATGTCTTATGATTTATGTTGGAGATGATCATGGATTTAATTACTGTTTAATAACTAAAATTGAAAGTAGGTAAATGCAGAGGCACCGATGGGTAATAGACAATATTTGGTTTTTAACCGCTCACTGGTGTCCGTGGGACCCGAGTTCTTGACACTGCTAGAGATCGAGCGCGCTAACCATAGGTGGGGTGTGTGGTCACCCCCATCGATTAGTACCTGATTTCAAAGTACTGTACCGGGGGCCACAAAGTAGTTTGGGGCTTTATTACTATCCTGTACTTATGCCATGATTTACTGCTTTATTTACTATTGCGCGTGGAGCGCTTGTACTGTTTTGGAACCCCGTGCCACGTTTTCGCGGTATCGACAAGCCCGGTCACACTTTCGGTTTCCCAGTCGTTTACAACCGTCGTCACAAACCCTGGGTCCATCTCGGAGACCGGCCGACTTCGTTACGGGTAGCTTAGTGGGGTGGCCCCCATGTGCTTGCTTTGGGTCTGGGAAACGTCGTGTCCGAAACCCCGTCGACATACCGTTGGGTGTATGTTTTGTGATCTTGTACCTACCTGATCTGACAACAAGGGTGTAGGTGCGTGTGGAAACTTTGGTGCACCCCTGCAGGGTTAAATCTTTTCGAGAAGCCGTGTCCGTGGTTATGGACGACTTGGAGCACAGTTCTCGATCATAGATAACTATAACTAAAGTTTACTGTTATAATTTGACTTGTATCCGATATGACTAGTAATCAGCTTCACTACAACGGAATGGTTAAATAAAAGTACCAACAACTGCTGGGTGTGGGATATCTCATGCTAATTGTATCTGACTAGTAAGTGTCGCAACTACAACGGAATGGTTAACTAAAAGTGTCCACTGCTTATTATATCAGGATGACTATCTATACCTGACTAGTAATTGCTGCAACGATAACTGAATAAATAAAACTGCCAACTGTGTGAGTTCCTCGGTTGACTTCCTCGTTTGGTCTCGAGGGGGAAATACCAGGATGGTTATGTTTGGTGGTAGTATTAGGTTGGTTCCGAATAGGTCTTTCTTATCCCTCTCTGATAGCCGACAATTATCTCGAGTCTCTCTATAGGTTGTTAGTGCATGCTGCGCTGCCGCTTCAGTCCACCAAACCTATGTAGGCGAGGACCGCCGAATTCTAGTCTCGCCGTGTACTGGCCTTTGTACTGACCGCTCTCTTTTTCCTTTGCCCTTTGTCGGCACCCCTTTTGTTTAAGCAGGTTTTGAGATCGACGTCGTTAGCAGGGTTACCCTTCCGGCTTAGCCTGGGCAGGGTTATGGACACCATTGGTTATTCTTCAGGGCTCTTAGCTTAATTTGCATCTTGTCCGTACTCAGACGCTGTATCGTTTTCAATGTGATTTGAATCTTTGTACTATATATCTGTATTCTTGACTCATTGAGTCACTGTTGTATATATGTTTTATGGGTTCCATCGAGGACTATTGTGTAATGATATTACTTCGTTTTCCACCCGCACGCAAGTGCCTGGTGGGCACCTTTGAATCGTTTCTATGTAGGTTTGGCGGGAAGCGCTGAAACTTGCATAGGGTCAATTCCGAGGGTGTTACAGAGTGGTATCAGAGCTCAGTAGTTACGATACCCCACTGGTCCAGCCTGTAGGATAACCTAGCTAACAGCCGTTTTAGAGTGTCAAAACTATTTTGCAAAATCGGTTGGATAGATCTGACTAGGTCTGGATTTACTCCTTACCCCTGTGCTGTTTTCTTCTTACCTCTGCGTGTTTTGAATCTTCTCTCTTATCTCCGTCTCAAGTCTAGGATTTCTTGTTGTTGGGTTTCCGTCGTACCTTCAGGGTCTCGCTTCCATCCTCTTGTAACGGTGCTTCAACATCCGACCTTCATGTTATCTGATGAATCTTTTATCTATTGTACCTTTCGGTGGGCCCAAAAATTCACTAAATTTTTTCTTTCTATCCTCCGGTGTTTTCCGAAACGACGAAGTCATCTACATCAAATCTGATGAGAATCTCCATCCCTCATTTGTTTCCGTATATCGATTGTCGAGATCTTCAGTCTGAATTCTGGGAGTTGGTTGCATAATTCTCCTATTCATGTGCAGAGTAATGCTTTGGGTGCGCGATGGACTAATCACCATTCGACTACCCTTATCATTCGCTCTTGTACATCGAATCGGTGGATCAAGAAATTTTACTTCTTCCATAGAAGTTAGAGGTGGCCTTATCTTTTGAGACCTCAACCTTCATCCTTGTTTTTCCGGAGTGTTCTCTCGAAGAACGAGAGCATCGACCCTTGTTGGTGGTGTCGCTGGTTTCAAGGCGAAGAAAGAACCCTTGTTCGTGGTGTCGCAAGGATCTACATGAAGCGAGAACATTCAGACCGTCGGCCTTCTTCCCCGTACCATGAGGCGGATCTCGAGGGCGAGATCCATTGTTAGTGGTGTCAAATTGTAGCACCCCGGGTAAAACCACTACTAGAAAATTGAGTGTCATTTTTATTCATGCATCATCATGACATCATCATGCATATATTGCCCTGGAAATATTTTTACAAAAACCATATTTTGTCTTCTATATTATATCTCTTCTGTTATTCAATTATACTTCTTGATATTTTTATCGTGAGAAGCTATTTATAAAATGTTTTCTAAATATAAGAAAAGAAAACATACACTTTTCTAAATAATAATAATGAACACCTAGACCTAAATCGGCCAGGCCCAGCTGGCTGAACCTAGATAGGCTATCCCTGCCCAAACCCTAGCTTCCACCCTCACCCCCCCCGCCGCCACCTAACCTAACCACCAGACCAAACCCACTCCCCACCCTTGGTCAACTGCCAGCGTGGCCCCACCCACGTCCAGACCGTGCCTACCAACTCCCTGGGTCACCCTACGGGTCCCGCTCCTCTCTCTCCCCCGGAAATTCCTCTTCTCCACCCCGCATTGATCCCCAACTCGTCACCCACGCTCCCGCTCCCTGTTGGTCCCACCACTCCCACACGATGCCATGCCTGGCCCATCCCGCAACCCCCGCCTCCCTGCTTCCCTCCTTCCTCCCGAGCCGCCTTGCAGTGGCCTCCTCCGCTTCAGCAACCATCACCCGACCCGCTCCTCCACATGGCTGCGCATTGGTGCCTCCCACCGGACCTCTCCTTCCCCGGCCACGAGCAGCCGTCGCGTCCTCTGCTCGACCTCCTTGTGAGAACTCTCTCCAACATGGCCCGCCTCCTCCTCGGCCGGCCTAACCTCGTCGTCGCCTGGCCCGTGTGCCCTTCCCTGAGGCCTCCCCCTGCAGCCGCCCTCCCTCGTCCCGGACCACATCATCTGGCCGACCGCCGCTAGAGCCCTCCTCGCCGTCCTCCACTCCCTGCCGCCATTCGCCCGCCCTCTCCCTGCTGCGAGCTCGCGCCAGGCCCGATGCCTTTCTCCTCTGTAGGTGTGGCCTGTTGCCACTGCAGTGCCTGCAGGTCCCGCCTCCCTCTGTCGCGTCTCGTGCCGCCTCGCGACCGTGGCTGCCGTGAGTGCCCCTCTCGCTTGGCGCACTGCAGTGTTTCCTGTTGTTTTGCCCTATCTGGCCATATGTCGCCTTGCACGCTTGCCGCCCTCGTCATGTTCACCCCGTGGACGCAGATAGCAAAAGTCCACC
Organism: Avena insularis; assembly: GCA_023614405.1. Taxonomy (NCBI): domain Eukaryota; kingdom Viridiplantae; phylum Streptophyta; class Magnoliopsida; order Poales; family Poaceae; genus Avena; species Avena insularis. Next base: position 54,435,763 of record CM042689.1, read on the forward strand.
TTGTTGCATGCCTAGCACAGGAATTATCTCCAGGAGATCCATGTTAATTTGTCGGTGTGTGTTCAAGAAACTGCTTTGAGTCGCGACCCTCGCCGACCCGAGTCAGCTGGACAAGGCCTCTGTCAAGATCTTCGTCATGGGACACCAAGATCTACCGCATGGAGACCGAAGGCCCCGAAGCTCGATTCGAAGACCGATCCCGGCGAGATCGAACCCCGTCGAACCCCGAGACCCCGGATCCGATGGCCGGAGCCCGGAAGGCCCTGGTCCCGATCCCTCGAATCCAAGTTTGTCAAACCACCAAATGTGACCCTCTTTTCGAGTCCTTATTTTAATAAATGAAATATATATAATTGTTGCATATCAATTGTCATGCTTGCAAACATATCATGTTGTTTGGGGGCCTTTTGCCGATTCACCTCATAATTAAATATGGGGTCCATATGTGGGCAAATCTAGTCTTATATTGGCCCATTTAAATTTGTGTAGCTAACCGGTGACATGTTTTGCCTTGTTAATACAACATTTAAAATGCGGGGTATTTAAACAACATGAACCTAATAATTAATTGACGGGACCCCGGTTCCGCTTAATATTGCCTAGTCGCATCGCATCCTTGCCATGCCATACATCATACATGCATCATGCCCGCTCTTTTGCCGTAGTAATAAATAGTGCATCCGGTGTTTCTTTTAGTGCTTTGCTTCTTCACGGATTAGGCCGACGAGTTGATGCGAGTGTCGACCCGATCTTCGGATGAACCTTCGGTAATGTTTTCAGGCGAGCATTCTCCCCATTTCTCCCTATCTTACTTTTATCGTCTTTATTTCCTCCTGTTGATCTGTTGCTATCTGTGATGCGATGCTCTAGTTTTCGTACCCGTGATATCCCTTGCAGCCCTATATTGCCTTGGACACATCCTATTACCTATTGTTTGGTAGATAGTTAGACTTGCGTGTCGTAGTCGCTTGCTCAAGTGCTGTTGCGTGTTGTCAAGTACCACAGTTGTTGGAGAAATGTCTTATGCTTTATGTTGGAGATGATCATGGATTTAATTACTGTTTAATAACTAAAATTGAAAGTAGGTAAATGCAGAGGCACCGGTGGATAATAGACAATATTTGGTTTTTAACCGCTCACTGGTGTCCCGTAGGACCCCGAGTTCTTGACACCTGTTCCGAGATCGAGCGCGCTAACCATACGTGGGGGTGTGTGGGCACCCCCATCGATTAGTACCTGATTTCAAAGTACTGTACCGGGGGCCACAAAGTAGTTTGGGGCTTTATTACTATCTTGTACTTATGCCATGATTTACTGCTTTATTTACTATTGCGCGTGGAGCGCTTGTACTGTTTTTGGAACCCCGTGCCACGTTTTCACGGTATCGACAAGCCCAGTCACACTTTCGGTTTTCTAGTCGTTTATAGCCGTCGTCACAAACCCTGGGTCCATCTCGGAGACCGGCCGACTTCGTTACGGGTAGCTTAGTGGGGTGGCCCCCATGTGCTTGCTTTGGGTCTGGAAAACGTCGTGTCCAAAACCCCGTCGACATACCGTTGGGTGTATGTTTTGTGATCTTGTACCTACCTGATCTGACAACAAGGGTGTAGGTGCGTGTGGAAACTTTGGTGCACCCCTGCAGGGTTAAATCTTTTCGAGAAGCCGTGTCCGCGGTTATGGACGACTTGGAGCACAGTTCTCGATCATAGATAACTATAACTAAAGTTTACTGTTATAATTTGACTTGTATCCAATATGACTAGTAATCAGCTTCACTACAACGGAATGGTTAAATAAAAGTACCAACAACTGCTGGGTTTGGGATATCTCATGCTAATTGTATCTGACTAGTAAGTGTCGCAACTACATCGGAATGGTTAACTAAAAGTGTCCACTGCTTATTATATCAGGATGACTATCTATACCTGACTAGTAATTGCTGCAACGATAACTGAATAAATAAAACTGCCAACTGTGTGAGTTCCTCGGTTGAATTCCTCGTTTGGTCTCGAGGGGGAAATACCAGGATGGGTATGTTTGGTGGTAGTATCAGGTTGGTTCCGAATAGGTCTTTCTTATCCCTCTCTGATAGCCGACAGTTATCTCGAGTCTCTCTATAGATTGTTAGTGCATGATGCGCTGCCGCTTCAGTCCACCATACCTAAGTAGGAGAGGACCGCCGAATTCTAGTCTCGCCGTGTACTGGCCTCAGTACTGACCGCTCTCTTTTTCCTTTGCCCTTTGTCGGCACCCCTTTTGTTTAAGCAGGTTTTGAGATCGACGTCGTTAGCAGGGTTACCCTTTCGGCTTGGCCTGGGCAGGGTTATGGACGCCATTGGTTATTCTTCAGGGCTCTTAGCTCAATTTGCATCTTGTCCGTACTCGGACGCTGTATCGTTTTCAAGGTGATTTGAATCTTTGTACTGTATATATGTATTCTTGACTCATCGAGTCGCTGTTGTATATATGTTTTGTGGGTTCCATCGAGGACTATTGTGTAATGATATTACTTCGTTTTCCACCCGCACGCAAGTGCCTGGTGGGCACCTTTGAATCGTTTCTATGCGGGTTTGGTGGGAAGCGCTGAAACTTGCATAGGGTCGATTTCAAGGGTGTTATAGGAAAGTTCCAATTTATTATTTTCTCATGATTTAATTAATCATTTATATTAGGGATTTTGTCTCCATTTAAATAGATTTGAATTTGGTTAATGCCATATAATTTTTATTTGGATATTCTTTATCCTTTTATTTTATTTGGATTATCTTTATTCCATTTGCGTATGGATTTAATTCAAGTTTTAATTTGTCTTCTAAATAATTTCTTATTTATTTAATTCTTTCTTTACCTTATAAAATCCATATCTTTTTATTTATAGATCCAAAATTGGTGATTCCAATTTGTATAGTTTTATTTAATATTTGCTTGTCTTTTTAAATCCTTTTAGGATTACTTTGCTCAATATTTGGTATGGATTTTAGATAGGAACTTTATTAGCCTTGGAAATTAATTCCTTTTATCTTATTAAATTCATAAGTTTTTATCCATGGCTCCAAATTAAATGAAACCAATTTCCATGTTTTTGTTTATCATTTTTTATCAAAAAATGTTTGTTGCTAAATTTTTATATGGATCAAATCCATAGTCTTTTATCCCATTAGGGTTTTAGGGTTTTGGTTTAACTTTTCCAAGTGTTTAAATTTCAAGATACATTCATTGATGAATGCATTTCACTTGATTGAAATTTTGTTGGATTCCCTTTTATTCAAATTTGTTCAAGAAGGGTTTTGATGTTTCCATTTAGAAACAAAAAGTTTCTTTTCACCCTAAATTTCAACAATTATTTCTTTTGTTTATTTATTTTGCACATTTCAAAATTTGGAAAATTTTGGGATGTGACAATACCACTGTCCAGCACCTTCTGCTCCTCGTTGGGATCGACACTCCTATTTATCGAAAGTAATACGATACACCCCTATACTTGTGGGTCATCAGGCGGCACCATGCTTTCGGTGCTAGGAGTTGTCGTGGATCCGCAAGGACATCGTGACCTTGAGGTCAATGTTAGGGCATCTTATTCATCCATGTTCCTCGCAGTACATTAACCGCATTCGGTCTTAAAAGGTATGCATATCGTATCTCTCTCCCATTACTGCATTACTAGTAGATAGATCTTGGGCTTCTGGGGTTTGCCGCGTACTAATTTTTTTTGATTTTCTGCACCGGACCTCAACACAAGTGATGCTCAAGCTCACCATAGTTGATGCCTGAAGTGTTCCACTTAGCATACAGAGTAGGAGCGGACAAAGTAGGAAGGTGGCCTGATGCCCTAGAGACATGGTGAAGGATAACCTGTTGGGTGTGAGCCATGTCATGGCGTTGTCAGTATGCCTTGTACTGCCCCTTGTGAGTATCAACACCCATGTATATGATGTTGCGCTGGAACCAGTTGAGTTGCTTCACCTCACGGGCAATAGGTGGCACAGGAGGCCTTCTCCCACTCGCCCTAGCATCTCCCATAAAGGACTCAGGAGTTTTAGAGGGGTGAGAGGTATTCCTAGACTTGTTGTAGAGCTTCTTGAATTTGTGTTCACCATCAAGTTTCCCACTGAAATCCTCATAAGGAAGCATATGCTTGATGAGCATCATGATGAAAGGAGCATATGGAATGGAAAGCCTGTTGTATATAGCACTAGTCAACTCATGAAAGATTAAGTCCATCACATCCAACCTATAACTCACAGCCCGGTCTTCATTAGTGGCACATTCATGAGCAAAGGCAAGCAACTGAACGAGATGACCACGGATACTGTCATTGTCACATCCCAAGATTTTCCAAATCTTGTAATGTGAAAAATAAATGAATAAAATAAAACTTTGTTGATTTTCAGGGTGAGAAGAAACTTTTTGAATCCAATTGGAAACTTTCAAAACCTTTTTGGATCAAATAAAATCCTAAAGGGATTTAAAAAGGTAAATAAACAATAAAACTAAAAATATTTGGATTTCTATTTTGAATCTTTTAATAAAAAGATTTGGATTGCAAAAACAAAGGATAGAATTATAAATGAGGTTTATTTTATAAGCCAAATTAAAGTTGGCCAAAACCTTTGAAATAAAACATTTCTATTTGATAAAAATAGTAAAGGTTTATTTAAATAAAATAATAAGGATTTAATATCCAATTTTATTAGAAACAAAGGTTTTACTATTTTTTTTAATTAAACATCAAAACTTATTAAATTATTTTAAATAAGTTTTCCAAGTATTTTATATTCCCAAATAAAACTTACTGAAGTGTTTTGGTTTTATTTAAATTTCAAATGGAGATTTTAAATAAATCCAAACCCATTTGATTTAATAACTAATGTCCATTTTATTTAATTATAAATGGACCCTAAAATAAAAATATTATATTATTTTGGGATTTGGAATATTGTTGTTAGACAGAACCAAAACTCAATGCAAAGTTGGAGGAATTTTTGAATTGTTTTGAGTGTTTGTTTTGTTGTTTGAATTTCAAAATAGAAAATCGAAATGGAAAAAGAAAAAGCAATCAAGAAAAATAAATAGAATTGGACACAGCCCAGCCCAACAAAGAAGCCCACCCCACTCCCTCTCTGCGAATCGCTTTTTCACTCTTTCTCACACCCAGAGCGCATGCATGTGTGGACCTTCCCCTCACTCCCTTTCTTCTTGAAGAAGGTCCCACCCCTCCTGTTCATCGTCTTCAAACCGCGCCGATTACTCCTCGCCGTTTCTGTCTTGAATCGCCGCGATCAATTCGCGTCAATGGGGGCATTAATCTCTCCAACGTCTATGCCCTTATACTCGCCCCTGCCTCCTCCTCCTTTTCCCTCAAACACCGTAGCACGAGAGCCACCAGGCTGCCCTGAATCGAAGTTGCACCGCCGCTGCTCCGGCGAACCTTTCCAGCAAATTCGGGCCAGTAGACACCGCCCCTCGCCTCCTCGACCAAGCTCACGCACTCCCCAGCCCCTGGCGCTTCTCCCGGTGCTTTCCATTCACCCACGGGCGCCCCAGAACGTCGACTTCGACAACATCCGAGCGCCACCACGTCTGCTTCTCTCTCCGGCGAGTTTTCCTGGTAAGAACCAACCACCCCGAGCCCTCTCAATCACGCACACATCATCGCCGTGTCTTTGCGCGTCTGACCATGCACTCCGTTTGCTCCCTCGTGACCCGTAGCGCCGTCCCCGACAACGACAGAGTGTAGCCGTCGTCAGACACAACTCCGGCGAGCAATCCCGCTGGAACCAGAGCGCCCCTTGACGAGCTGACCGTACCTTGAGCATCAGAGCATCACCACGATCACTGTAAGCACCCTCACCTCTTCCCTTGCTTCCTGTATCACCGGCTTCGCCATAGTCAGAGCGTCGCCTCCGTCTGCCGTCGCGCAGCGCCGCCAGTTAGTGGCAGGTTGATTTTAGTTGTTGGATCGAAATCGTCTGGCTTTAATAAAACATAGACGAAGGGGTATCGTGTGCCTCTGCGCCACTCGATCTAAGTTAGATCCTACGGTCCAGAAAGCACGATCCGACCGAAGCGGTATCAGCCAGTAATATCACGCCGCATGGCACTAGTTTGTTTTAAAACAGATTTTGAAATCAGATTTAGATGCAAACTTGTAAACCTTGTAACTTTTGATCCACACGTCCAAATTTTGCAAATTTTATATCAATGGAATCAGTGGAACAAGCCCTAGCCAACCATGCAATTTGTTTAGTAAAAAGCTTCTGGTAAAATGTTTGTTTTTGCAGAAACATTTGTATGCTTGTTTAGGTTATAAAAATTATTCCAAAATGATTTTGAGGATGAAATCTTTGCAAATTGGTTTGTTGTGAACCTACTGACCCTAGGAACCAACCCATGGTTTTAAAAATGGATTTTGTGAAGATTAGGAATAAAAACTTGAATTGGCCCATTTCTAGTCAAATAAAAATATTGATTTTGATATGGAAATGATTTTGATCAAAACCTTTGGAAAATGTGTTGAATCAAACCTACTGACCCTAAACACCAAGTTTTGTGAATTAACAACTTATTTGGTGAACAACACAAAATTGTTGCCTTGCTAAAAACATTTTTCACCACATAAAATATTGATTGGATTTGAAAATGGTTTTTAGATAAAACCTTTTTGCAAATGACTTTGACACTTTAGAAAATGACCACTTTGAACCTTAAAAAGTTTAGAGCCTATTAGAAACCACCTTTGCAAATAAAACTATCTTTTGCATGCTTGCCTGCATGACTTAGTTCCTATTATTTTAAGTGTGGTGTTTTGTTTGATTGGTTATTGGTTTGGAATGCTAGTTGATTTTGTGTTTGCTTGATTGATTTGTAGTGAAGTTAGAAAAGTGTGAAACTAGCAAGATCAAGAAGTGAAGCAACATTCCCTACCAAAAAGGCAAGTGACACTATCATCTAAAAGTCCTACTATTTTCATTATACTTAGTGGATTTTGAAACATGCATGAAAAGAATTTCTATACTTATGCTATGCTAAATCCTAATAGGATACCCTTATATACTCCTTAGTGAAACAATGTAGTTGTAAAATGCTTAGCCATGCTACATATTTTGAGAAGAGATACATGTTGAGATTTTATGAAGTTGAGAAAAAGACTTATGTTTTATATAATAAAACAAGTACTCAATGAACCACCTGGGTGGACAAGGATACTCAAGTTTTGGACAAGGTGGCAACAAAAGAAACCATGTCGATGGCAATCTCTTTGTGTTGTGCACCAAAAGAAAACCACCCAGGGACTTAGAGATTGAACATGTTTCTCCAACAGTGGCTTTCGTGTACAGCCACATGCTAATATGGCTCTAGCTTAGTCAACTACATTGGGAAGACCCATGCATTGTCTTCAGGTTTACTGGAAATGAGGGAACTAGGAACCCTACATTGGTGCCTGAAGACAAGCTAGCAATGGTGTATGGGAGGACCCTCTGGAAAGACTTCGTCACATTCTCAATCTGCCAGTACTCCATCTTGGTGAGTACTTATCCGGCGGCCACTAGTGGCAACAAGATGAGATTGTGTCATGTGGGTAAAGTGTACAACTTCTGCAGAAGATAACAATCTAAGTACTTAGCCGTGTCCCTGGTTATGGACAATACTGAGCAACTAAAGCTTGAAGCTATGGGAAATCTCGACATTCCAATTTCTAAAAGAAAAACTTTAAAGAGACAACAAAAGACTTGAAGCACTTGGGGGTACCAAGGAGCTCAAGAGATTTGGATAAAAACTTGAAGCACTTGGGGTTACCAAGGAGCTCAAGAGTTTTGATAAAAACTTGAAGCACTTGGGGATTTACCAAGGAGCTCAAAAGATTTTGACAAAGACAAGAAACACTTGGGGATTTACCAAGGAGTTCAGAAAGATTTGACAAAAGATCAAAAACATTTTGAAAAGATAGGATAAATTATTGCTTTCTGCAAATGAGCCTAAAACCCTACTTAGCCAAATATGCATGTAATGATAGGATCCACTTATATTCTACATAGTAGTGAAACTTGCCAATACAATTCAAATGTATTGACCCTTGTGGATGTAACTTGTTATGTTGCAGGTTTGATTGATATTAGTGAAGTTGATTTATTAGGATTACAAGTCTACAACCAACATGTTTGCCTGTGGCACTTTGAAGATGAAGGACCCCATGCTTATGGATTTTCTGCTGCAATGTAATGTAATAGCCAAAGAGCTATGTAAGATGTAATAAAATTATGTTATTCCTGGTTATAAAGTTATATAATGACCTTTGTTTCTTGATATTACATCTTAACTATGGATGCTAGCTATTGATCCAGGGACTAGCATTGTAAACACAGGGATCTCTACCTTATTAAAGGTTGGGACCTCTTACAGATGGTATCAGAGCATTGTGTTGCCTGTAGGATTTTTAAACCTAGGATTGGACAAAAAACCATTAGAAAAATAGGAGTTGTATTTGTTCCAAAACTTATTTACAAACAATCTTGTAAACTCTTTCCTCAACCATTTTGGTTTTGAATCTACATCTCTTCTATTTCAACTTGATGGAAAAACCTACCCCATGGCCAAAGACTTCACCATGAGCAAGGACTTCTTCAACTCTAATGACTTCAACATCTTCAACTCTAATGATTTCAACATCTTCAACTCTAATGACTTCAACATCTTCAACTCTAATGACTTCAACATCTTCAGCATATTCACCAAGGACCTCAACCTTGGATATCACTAAGGACAAGAAATCTTGCTCAAGATTTGGAGACTAAGGAAACACAAGTTAGTAGGAGCCCACATCACTTGAAGTTTTGTAACCAAGAGTTTTTCCCAAGGAGAATCAACCAAGAAGGATGGAAAGATCACAAGTGAACCATATAGATGGACCACCATATTTTGTTTAAGACAAACCCACCAACTTATGTGGTGTAACAAAAGTATTTTTGGTTGCCTAAAAATATGCTTGAAACTTGTTGTTTGAGTGAGATGTTTTGGCTTGTGATTGCTTGCACATTGTTTGTGAGAATTGTGAAAGTGTGTGATTAGAATTAATTCCTTAGAAATATTTTGCCTATTCTAATCTCCATTCAACCCCAAACAGATGACTACTCCAAGAAACAACAAGGTTGACACCAACACCAACCAAGAGGACAACATGAGAGAACTCATATCAACCCAAAACCAGTTGAACCAAATGACAGCTCAATTCATAGCTAACACCAGTGGGGAAGATCCAACCCTACAAGGATTTTTGGAAAACCAAGACCAAATGTTGCATAAGGTGACAGACCAAATGCTCAACATGGAAAGCAACTTTTACAAAGGAGACAAGGATGTTATTCTAAAAGGAGCCAAAGCTTGCAATATTTGTGGAGACAAGGATCACACTTCCAAGGAGCATGGAGATCAATGCCCTAACTGTGAAGAGAAACATCCTGTTGGCAAATGTCCCACCTCTCAAGCTACTTGCTACCTATGTGAAGGAAACAATCATGTCCCTATCCAATGCCCCATCTATTCCATTGTTGAACAAAGGAAACAAGGTGGAGTGCAACAAATGATTGCAAACTATCAAGAAGGATCCAAATCTACCAAGAAGAATGAGGACAAAGGAAAAGCTCCACTTATACCTCCATGCAATACAACCTAGTTTAAAGGACCAAAGAAGAGGCATATGAATTATCCAAAGAGCAATAGAAGGTCCAATAAACAAGTAGACATTCCTACCTACCAGATAACATATGAACAATATGAACTTGATGCACTCCTAGCTTTGGAGAAGACCAAAAAGAAAAAGAAGGACAAAAGCCATGTGCAATGTCATCATTGTAAAGAAATGGGACACTATTCCAAGGAATGTCTAGAGAAACAGAAGTATAAAGAGATTGTCCAAGTATGGTGCAACTACTGCAAAGAGCTAGGCCATTATGCAACAACTTGTCCACAAGAGACACATGAGGAACTCAAACTTATCATATGTTTCAATTGCAAAAACCCAGGACATTATGCAAGCAATTGTCCAGAAAAGATGAAGAACAAGATAAACAAGCCTGTGAAGGATCTCAGCCTTGTCACATGTGTCAAGTGTGGAAACAAAGGACACTATGCAGATGTTTGCTCAGAGAAGTTTCCCCAAGATCCCAAGCAAGCCAATATGTAATTTAGTTGGAATTTTTTTAAGGGTGGTAGTACCCTAGATGCTTTTGAGCCAACTTGTAACCCTAGCCTTCCCAAATCTCGGGACGAGATTTATTTTAAGGGTGGTAGCCTGTCACATCCCAAGATTTTCCAAATCTTGTAATGTGAAAAATAAATGAATAAAATAAAACTTTGTTGATTTTTAGGGTGAGAAGAAACTTTTTGAATCCAATTGGAAACTTTCAAAACATTTTTGGATCAAATAAAATCCTAAAGGGATTTAAAAAGGTAAATAAACAATAAAGCTAAAAATATTTGGATTTCTAATTTGAATCTTTTAATAAAAAGATTTGGTTTGCAAAAACAAAGGATAGAATTATAAATGAGGTTTATTTTATAAGCCAAACTAAAACTTGGCCAAAACCTTTGAAATAAAACATTTCTATTTGATAAAAATAGTAAAGGTTTATTTAAATAAAATAATAAGGATTTAATATCCAATTTTATTAGAAACAAAGGTTTAACTATTTTTTTAATTAAACATCAAAACTTATTAAGTTATTTTAAATAAGTTTTCCAAGTATTTTATATTCCCAAATAAAACTTACTGAAGTGTTTTGGTTTTATTTAAATTTCAAATGGAGATTTTAAATAAATCAAAACCCATTTGATTTAATAACTAATGTCCATTTTATTTAATTATAAATGGACCCTAAAATAAAAATATTATATTATTTTGGGATTTGGAATATTGTTGTTAGACAGAACCAAAACTCAATGCAAAGTTGGAGGAATTTTTGAATTGTTTTGAGTGTTTGTTTTGTTGTTTGAATTTCAAAATAGAAAATCGAAATGGAAAAAGAAAAAGCAATCAAGAAAAATAAATAGAATTGGACACAGCCCAGCCGGCCAGCCCAACAGCAAGCCCACCCCACTCCCTCTCTGCGAATCGTTTTTCACTCTTTCTCGCACCCGCAGAGCGACAGACAGGTGGACCCTTCCCCTCACTCCCTTTCTCGCTGACAGCAAGGTCCCACCCCTCCTGTTCATCGTCTTCAAACCGCGCCGATTACTCCTCGCCGTTTCTGTCTTGAATCGCAGCGATCAATTCGCGTCAATGGGGGCATTAATCTATCCAACGTTTGCGCCCTTATACTCGCCCCTGCCTCCTCCTCCTTTTCCCTCAAACACCGCAGCACGAGAGCCACCAGGCTGCCCTGAATCGAAGTTGCACCGCCGCTGCTCCGGCGAACCTTTCCAGCAAATTCCGGCCAGTAGACACCGCCCCTCGCCTCCTCGACCAAGCTCACGCACTCCCCAGCCCCTGGCGCTTCTCCCGGTGCTTTCCATTCACCCGCGGGCGCCCCAGAACGTCGACTTCGACAACATCCGAGCGCCACCGCGTCTGCTTCTCTCTCCGGCGAGTTTTCCTGGTAAGAACCAACCACCCCGAGCCCTCTCAATCACGCACACATCATCGCTGTGTCTTTGCGCGTCTGACCATGCACTCCGTTTGCTCCCTCGTGACCCGTAGCGCCGTCCCCGACGATGACAGAGCGTGGCCGTCGTCAGACACAACTCCGGCGAGCAATCCCGCTGGAACCAGAGCGCCCCTTGACGAGCTGACCGTACCTTGAGCATCAGAGCATCACCACGATCACTGTAAGCACCCTCACCTCTTCCCTTGCTTCCTGTATCACCGGCTTCGCCGTAGTCAGAGCGTCTCCGCCGTCTGCCGTCGCGCAGTGCCGCCAGTTAGTGGCAAGTTGATTTTAGCCGTTGGATCGAAATCGTCTGGCTGTAATAGAACATAGACGAAGGGGTATCGTGTGCCTCTGCGCCACTCGATCTAAGTTAGATCCTACGGTCCAGAAAGCACGATCCGACCGAAGCGGTATCAGCCAGTAATATCACGCCGCGTGGCACTAGTTTGTTTTAAAACAGATTTAGATGCAAACTTGTAAACCTTGTAACTTTTGATCCACACGTCCAAATTTTGCAAATTTTATATCAATGGAATCAGTGGAACAAGCCCTATCCAACCATGCAATTTGTTTAGTAAAAAGCTTCTGGTAAAATGTTTGTTTTTGCAGAAACATTTGTATGCTTGTTTAGGTTATAAAAATTATTCCAAAATGATTTTGAGGATGAAATCTTTGCAAATTGGTTTGTTGTGAACCTACTGACCCTAGGAACCAACCCATGGTTTTAAAAATGGATTTTGTGAAGATTAGGAATAAAAACTTGAATTAGCCCATTTCTAGTCAAATAAAAATATTGATTTTGATATGGAAATGATTTTGAGCAAAACCTTTGGAAAATGTGTTGAATAAAACCTACTGACCCTAAACACCAAGTTTTGTGAATTAACAACTTATTTGGTGAACAACACAAAATTGTTGCCTTGCTAAAAACATTTTTCACCACATAAAATATTGATTGGATTTGAAAATGGTTTTTAGATAAAACCTTTTTGCAAATGACTTTGCCACTTTAGAAAATGACCACTTTGAACCTTACAAAGTTTAGATCCTAGTAGAAACCACCTTTGCAAATAAAACTATCTTTTGCATGCTTGCCTACATGACTTAGTTCCTATTATTTTAAGTGTGGTGTTTTGTTTGATTGGTTATTGGTTTGGAATGCTAGTTGATTTTGTGTTTGCTTGATTGATTTGTAGTGAAGTTAGAAAAATGTGAAACTAGCAAGATCAAGAAGTGAACCAACATTCCCTACCAAAAAGGCAAGTGACACTATCATCTAAAAGTCCTACTATTTTCATTATACTTAGTGGATTTTGAAACATGCATGAAAAGAATTTCTATACTTATGCTATGCTAAATCCTAATAGGATACCCTTATATACTCCTTAGTGAAACAATGTAGTTGTAAAATGCTTAGCCATGCTACATATTTTGAGAAGAGATACATGTTGAGATTTTATGAAGTTGAGAAAAAGACTTATGTTTTATATAATAAAACAAGTACTCAATGAACCACCTGGGTGGACAAGGATACTCAAGTTTTGGACAAGGTGGCAACAAAAGGAACCATGTCGATGGCAATCTCTTTGTGTTGTGCACCAAAAGAAAACCACCCAGGGACTTAGAGATTGAACATGTTTCTCCAACAGTGGCTTTCGTGTACAGCCACATGCTAATATGGCTCTGGCTTAGTCAACTACATTGGGAAGACCCATGCATTGTCTTCAGGTTTACTGGAAATGAGGGAACTAGGAACCCTACATTGGTGCCTGAAGACAAGCTAGCAATGGTGTATGGGAGGACCCTCTGGAAAGACTTCGTCACATTCTCAATCTGCCAGTACTCCATCTTGGTGAGTACTTATCCAGCGGCCACTGGTGGCAACAAGATGAGATTGTGTCATGTGGGTAAAGTGTACAACTTCTGCAGAAGATAAAAATCTAAGTACTTAGCCGTGTCCCCGGTTATGGACAATACTGAGCAACTAAAGCTTGAAGCTATGGGAAATCTCGACATTCCAATTTCTAAAAGAAAAACTTTAAAGAGACAACAAAAGACTTGAAGCACTTGGGGGTACCAAGGAGCTCAAGAGATTTGGATAAAAACTTGAAGCACTTGGGGTTACCAAGGAGCTCAAGAGTTTTGATAAAAACTTGAAGCACTTGGGGATTTACCAAGGAGCTCAAGAGATTTTGACAAAGACAAGAAACACTTGGGGATTTACCAAGGAGTTCAGAAAGATTTGACAAAAGATCAAAACCATTTTGAAAAGATAGGATAAATTATTGCTTTCTGCAAATGAGCCTAAAACCCTACTTAGCCAAATATGCATGTAATGATAGGATCCACTTATATTCTACATAGTAGTGAAACTTGCCAATACAATTCAAATGTATTGACCCTTGTGGCTATAACTTGTTATGTTGTAGGTTTGATTGATATTAGTGAAGTTGATTGATTAGGATTACAAGTCTACAACCAACATGTTTGTCTGTGGCACTTTGAAGATGAAGGACCCCATGCTTATGGATTTTCTGCTGCAATGTAATGAAATAGCCAAAGAGCTATGTAAGATGTAATAAAATTATGTTATTCCTGGTTATAAAGTTATATTATGACCTTTGTTTCTTGATATTACATCTTAACTGTGGATGCTAGCTATTGATCCAGGGACTAGCATTGTAAACACAGGGATCTCTACCTTATTAAAGGTTGGGACCTCTTACAGTCATTGTTCCCCCACTCAGAGCAATGGAATTATGGAAAATGTTAACCAGCTGAGCATATAGTGGGGAGAGACCTGCAACCTTGCCAACTACACCATTGGGTCCACAACAGGGAGAGAACAATGTGTCCTTATTGGGCTTTGATAGCTCCGAATTTCATTACTTTTTATCACTGATTTTCCTCTTGTTCATTGCCGGATTCCACTGAATATTACCCCTTTCCACTAACGTTAATGTCGCAATTAGAGAATCCTTGGTTTCTTGTGATGGTTTTCATGTAATAAACATTTATTGAAGATCTAATGGCATTTATTAGCTAATTACACCAAAAGAAGCCAATCCCCAATTGGAGCCCCTTTCATTGGAGGCGCACAGTGCGCGTAACGACCTGCGGTACAGTCGGAACGCGCCCGTACCGTGTGCCCGTACTGCACACCATCGGCTCTGCTATATCAATAGAAACAACTTTCATAAAAGGGGAGAGATGAAAAGGAGAACACAACTGTTGCAAAACTCATCCACAGAGGAGAGATCAGATCAGGAAGAGGAGAAGAACATCCCCTCATTCCTAGATAATGTCCACTTCTTACACCAGACACTCCATCAGCATCCCCATCATAGATTAGAGAGAGATTGGCAATTGTAATATTAGGGGTTGATACTTTGATCTACCTTTGGTTTGTATTTGATTTGATCTTCAAGTACTATTGTGGTTTGCTACGATAACTTTGAGATGATTTCCATTTGCAATATGATTATACCTTTGATTTGTCTCCCTCTCATGTCTGAGTAAATCCCCCTAGGCGTGGGAGATGTAGGGAGTTGGTGAGATGTGTCGTGCCTCCTTTATATCCATCCATTTGTGATCGTTGTAGTGATTATTAATTTGTGAGAATGATTATCTATGTTTACCTAATGCATGTTATCTAATTTAAGGGCCCAGGTAACATGATCCAAAGATATCACAGGTATGAACTTGTATGCTAGCGAATCGGTGACCCCCAAGTGACACGACCGATATTAATGAGGAGCTAGCATTAGTCGAGGACAACAAGGAACCATTAAAATTAAAGCCTTGGTCTGGTCGCAAGACCTTAATTAATGTGCTGACCATTGTCGTGGTAACAGACAGACGGATCATTTGGACTGGGAAGAATTGGCCATGAGAACTCCTAGTCGGCATATGGTTTGCTTGCCTACTCACTTACAAATAAATAAATTTCACAATCACTTATTCCACTTTATTCACTTGGCACTTGAACTATCACCATGAACCATTTATCTCCCTGCCTAACTTCTCATCTGCAGGAATTCCAAACACCTTTCCCGTCTTTACTTTTATGCAATTTATTTCCTATGCAAGTTTCCTCTATCTTTTAATCGCAACCCTCTATCATAAGCAATTGTAGTCAATTCATTCAAGACCTATGACACCTTGAGTGCAACAGAAACTCCGCCAAAAAGCACTTGCCAAAGCTCCTTGTTGGGATTGATATAAAAACTAGAATTAATACTTCCGTGAAAACATTCTCTGATGAACCCGTGCACTTGCAAGCCATCAAGATATTTTCGGGCGCCGTGATGTCTACGCACTTCTATTCTTGTAGACAGTTGTTGGGACTCCAAGTGCAGAGGTTTGTAGAACAGCAGCAAGTTTCCCTTAAGTGGATCACCCAAGGTTTATCGAACTCAGGGAGGAAGTGGTCAAATGTATCCCTCTCAAGCAACCCTGCAATCAAGATGCAAGAAGTCTCTTGTGTCCCCAACACACCCAATACACTTGTTAGGTGTATAGGTGCACTAGTTCGGCGAAGAGATAGTGAAATACAAGTGGTAACGGTGCTAGAAAATAGCTTCTAACTTGTTGTTGACACGGGGTAACGGTGCCAGAAAAGAGTTGATGGCGTGGAGGAAAGGTAAAAGCCCAAAACCTCCCCGGCAAACGGAACAAAGATGGAAGCAAGCAAACGTGCAACAGATCTAGTAGCAAACGGTGTTTCAATGCTTAGAAACAAGGCCTAGGGATCATACTTTCACTAGTGAACACTCTCTCGTATAAATATACTCTCTTCATGATACTACTCTTAACTACTCTCCAGTTGGAAACTCTAATCCATGGTAGGGCTATAACACACACCTCAAAGTCCGCCTTCCCCAATCTAGATAACCCCACACTGTCACCTTGAGCGCTAGAAGGTTCCAACAAACACCACAATTTCATAGAGACATCCAACTCCAAATATAACTCATAACAAATATTCAATCTAGCCAAAGTGACACACACGGTATTCCCACTGTCACTTTCACACACGTGGGGAAAAGCATAGATCTATTAAAGCACAAAGAGTATTTATGTAGACTCAAGCCTAAGTGCCACCATGGCGTGCACACTGACACTTTCACACACATGGGGAGAACAGAGATCTAATGAAGCACTTAAGTAGCAAGGTAGATCTACTTGATTACAAAGCTCATGACCACAAGATCATGCATAGAGAGAGATGAACACATAGCTACTGGTAGAGCCCTTAGCCTCGAAGGAGAACTACTCCCTCCTCATCATGGGAATCAGCAACGGTGATGGAGATGGTGGTGAAGATCGATGGAGATGGTTCCAGGGGGCACTTCCCCGTCCCGACAGGGTTCCGGAACAGAGACTTTCTGTCCCCCGAATCTCCCCTTCGGTGGCGGCGGCGCAGCGGAACTTTTTCTGGAAGTATGATGGATTATTTAGGGTTTTCTCCCTATAGGCGAAGGAGGCAAGGTCGGTGGGGAGCCAGGAGGCCCACACCCCCTATAGGCGCCACCAGGGCTTGCACGCGCCTGGGGGGGGCGGCCACCCTGGTGCCCTAATCCGTCTCTTCTTCGTGGTTCCGTATTGGTCTGGGAAAATAATGGCTTTGGCTTTTGTCCCGTCCAATTCCGAGAATATAGATTTTCTGCCTTTTTAGAACCAAAAACAGAAGAAAACTAGCAACTGGCACTGTGGCTTCTTGTTAATAGGTTAGTTTAAGAAGAGGAAGATCCGAGTGACCACTTGACAAGGGTCTACGACCTTTGCGCTACTCTTAAACCAGCAAGCTTACCAATAGATTTTGTACTTCTTAAACTATTTCGCTGGTCATTGAAAGATAATGCTTTTGCTTGGTTACAATCATTACCTAATCATACTATAAAGAGTTGGGAAGATTGCATTCGACAATTCATGCATAAATATTGCTCATTCACAAAAATCATGCAAATTAAACCTAACATAACAAACTTTCTCCAAACTGTTGGAGGAAACTTTTATCAAGCATGGAATAGATTTTATGCAATGATTATGAAAGTCCCAAATCATGGTTTCCAAGATCATTTAGTTATTCAATATTTTTATAATGGGCTTAATGATGAAACAAAAGAGATGATTGATCTATATGTAGGGGGATCTATATGTATCTTATCATTGCCTGAATGTGTAAAGCTTTTCGAGGTAAGATCCTTTAATGATGAACAATACAATCTAGTTGAGGATGTTGAACCACAAAAAGTTATGATTCGCATACCCTCATATCTCATTCCCGAGGTTAAGAAGTCCATGGAAGAAAAATGTATAGCCTCAGAAC
This sequence comes from Avena insularis, assembly GCA_023614405.1. Lineage (NCBI taxonomy): Eukaryota > Viridiplantae > Streptophyta > Magnoliopsida > Poales > Poaceae > Avena > Avena insularis. The sequence continues at coordinate 54,453,736 of CM042689.1, forward strand.
TTGTTAAGGAAACTAAAGTTGACATTCTTCAAGCTTATGTAATGGAAGACGATATAAATGTTGTCATGCAAAAGTTTATATATCAACAAAATCAGTTCCGTGAGAAAAAATTACAAACATCTTATGGCACGAGAAAAGAATATAAGAGACCTAGCCGAAATCTTTGATGACTTGGGTCATGCTTCAAAACATTTAGACAGATATCTAATTATGGTTAAAACATAATGTGATCAAATAATAGAAACCCAAAATTTTATTTTGAACCAAGAAAATTTTGGTACTGTTTCTACTAACATTGTTAATAGACGTGGTACAGAAACACATGAACCATAGGGACCACCTTGGTATCAAGAAGGACAAGACCGCAAGTCTAAAGAGACTCAAGAGATGAGTCAGGAAGAAGAGGACCTAGTGGATCCTCAAGATGACATAGATTTTGAAGCTCAGAAAAGAGAACACGAGGCTTCCAAGACAAGACAAGAAGCGGGAGATACACATAAACTATATGATTCGGATGCCAAGACAATCGACTCAAGGGAAGAAGACGATCTCAAAAAGGAGCAAGAAGAGCAAGTTGATGCCCCACATGAAGAGCACGTTGATGCCCCACATGAAGAGCACGTTGATAAACAAAAGTCAACAACAAGGAAAACTAAGAAAGACACTCCACCAGCACCAAATGTGAAAGAGAAGGTAATACCCACCAAAAAGAAACCCCCTTATCCTAATCGGGTTCAATATGAACCAGATAAAGCTATTTATGATTCTTTTGCCGAGGCATTGGGAATCCTTCGCCTAGAACTTCCTTTAACTGATGTTATTTAAATTCCTACTTATAAAAAGTTTATGCGAGATATTGTTAATCAAAAAAAGAAGATAACTAAGACTATAACAGTAATGGCGAGATTTGGAGATAAGCTGCATGCTAAGCTTGGGGACCCAGGTATACCGACCATCTCCTATGCTATTGGAAAAACCAAAATATTTAATGCTCTTTGTGATTTAGGAGCAAGTGTTAGTGTTATGCCTTATTCCTTATTTTTAGAAATTGAACTTAGGAGAGTATTCCCCTACTTCAATCACTCTACAAATGGCGGATAGAACAAATTAACAACCTGTTGGCATAATCGAAGATGTTTTACTTAGGATTGACCAACATGTTATACCCACTGATTTTATTATACTTGACGTTCCTGAGGATGACAAACTTTCTATCATCCGTGGAATACCTTTTCTTAGCACAGCTAGAGCTAACGTAGACTTCTCTAGCAGTAAGATTGTCTTCAATATATATGATGACCAGATCGTTCGTTACTTTCCAAAGAAACCAGAGCATAATGGAAAATATGTTCCACCGCCTAAGCGTGTTCAAGCAACAAAAACAAAAGATAAAAACAGCTTGAGGAAAACGTTGATGGTATGGAGATTGCCTAAAGACAAGAACTCCAAAGAATAAAATACTTGATGGGAGTTAACCCATTCTTAATAAATTAAGTTTAAGTCTTTATTTTATTATATTTATTTTGTTTGAATTGATGATTTTGTTTTTAGTATTGATGTATTCAGAGAACCTACCTTAGAGGAGTTAACAAGAGAAAAATGAAGGAGAAAGTTAAAACAGGGTTCAGATTCGGTAACGAGCGGCAATATAGTCAGATGCGCCCGTAATGCGTGCCTATACCAAACCTCGACGAAACAAATAAATTTTGCAGTACCGATAACGAGTAATGGTACGGGCTGACATGCCCGTACCACGTGCCCGTACTGAATTTCGAAAAAATCATCGACGCCCCTAGTGCTGATAATGAGCCGCGGTACGAACGGGGACCGCCCGTACCAAGATCGCCAGGTTTGATATTGAACCCTAACTTTGATCCAACGGTGATGACGAACGGTACGCGCGGGATGCTCCCATATCGCCCACCCGTACCGAGTGTGTCGCCAGGTAAAACCGACGGTGCCTGGCTCCTAGCCAACCTCCTTCTTCCTCCTCCTCTTTCTTCCTTGTTCTTTCTCTCTCCACCTCAGACCCTAATCACCTAGAACTCTTGATTCTTCACCAATTTCGTGTTTTTGAGTGGGGGAATCTTCACATCAGTATGTTTCTCATCCGATCCATGCTTTGTTTTCTGAAATCCATGGTTGAATTCCTCACACTGTCTATCTAGATGAGTCTATCCTATTTTGAGATAATTTTTTATTCCTCATGTTAGTATTTATATCTTCTGCCTATAATCGTTTGTTTATGTGATAGAAACTTGATACCCATATTTTTCTTTATAAATTTTGCAGCATAATGCATAACATTGGAATAATCCTCTGCAAGGGAAAAGGTGTGGCAGGGGGCTCGGTTTCCTCTATGCCACTGATACGTCGTAAACGTATCTGTAATTTTTGATATTCCATGCTTGTTTAGTATCAACTTTGCTATGTTTTGTCTACACTTTGAGGTATTTTTATACATTTTCTAGGACTAACCTATTAACAAGATGCCGCAGTGCCAATTGCCTGTTTTCTGCTGTTTTTGGTTTTAGAAAAGCTAGTAAGGAAATATTCTCAGAATTGGACAGGACAAAAGCCAAAGTCAATATTTTACCGGAAGGAACACAGAGACCAAAAGGCAACCGAAGGAGGGCCACGAGGCCGCCACACCCTAGGGTGGTGCAGGCCCCCCTAGGGCGCGCCGCCACCTGGTGTAGGCACCTCGAGTGCCCCCTTCCTCGCCTCTTCGCCTATAAAATCCCCCCGATGCCAAAACTCTAAGCACCCGATCAGATCTCCATGAAACAGTCCATAGCCGCCGCCACCATCATCCCTAGATCGGGGGAGATCTGAAGCTCTTCCCGGCACCCTGTCAGAGGGGAGAGATCATCCCGGAGGCCTTTTTCATCATCATGCCAGCCTCCGGTATGAAGCGTGAGTAGTTCACCCTTGGACTATGGGTCCATACAGTAGCTAGATGGTTGTTTCTCCTCCTTTGTGCTATCATGTTTAGATCTTGTGAGCTCCGTTCATGATCAAGATCATCTATTTGTAATCAGACATGTTGTGTTTGCGGGGATCCGATGGATATTGAGATACTATGTCAGATTGATTATTGATTCTATCATGTCATATTGATTATTGATTCTATCATGTCTGTATTGTTTGTGATCTTGCATGTTCTCCGTTGCTAGTAGCTACCTTGGCCAGGTAGATGCTTGTGACTCCAAGAGGGAGTATTTATGCTCGATAGTAGGTTCATGCCTCTAGTAATCTGGGGAAGTGACGGGAATCTCTAAGGTTCTAGATGTTATGTTGCTACTAGGGAGAAAACAACAATCTTTTGTTCATGGAACAATTGTATTGTTTACTTTACACACATTGCTTAATGCAATTATCCGTTGCTTGCAACTTAATACTGGAGGGGGTTCGAATGATAGCCTGAAGGTGGATTATTAGTCATATATGCAGTTGGATGGCGGTCTATTTATATTGTTGTAATGCCCAATAAAATCTTATAGGAATCATGATGTCTAGTATTTGCATTGTTATGCCTTGCTCAGTCCTATCAATTTCCCCGCTGTAATTTGTTCACCCAGCATGTTATCTATCTTAAGGAGAACACCTCTAGCGAATTGTGGACCCCGGTCCAATCTTTACCATTGTTACATGATCTATGTTACCGTTTACTTTCTGCAAGCAACCATTTCCTTCCACACTATATGTTTAATTCTTTGTTTTTAGCAAACCAGTGAGATTGACAACCTCACTGTAAGTTGGGGCAAAGTCTTGAGTTTGTGTTGTGTGGGATTCCAAGTTGATAGCAACACCTTGGAGTTGTTTCATTGCTCCTACTGGTTCGATAACCTTGGTTTTATAACTGAGGGAAAACTTGCCGCTGTGCTCATCGCACCTTCCTCTTGGGGTCTCCCAACGAAGCTCTACAACTGAGCCACGTCAAGATTTTTCTGGGACTGTTGCCGGGGAGTTAAGGACAGCTTCACAAGGGGAGTCTTTCACAACCACTCTCTTTACTTTGTTTTTGTTTTGCTTAGTTTCTTTTGCTTAGTTTTGCTTGTTTCTTTCTGTCAAAAATACAAAAAAATTAGTTTCGTTTGGTTTGCTTTTTTTTTCTTATAAAAAACACACAAAAAATTATTTCCTACTATAGTTGTTCGTCTACTATTGCCTTGCTTTGTCATGCTTTCTATCAATGGTTGGTTTCTTTGAAACTAGTTCTTATTGGCAAGGTGGGTTCACGGAAGAACAAAAGTATTATTATAAGGAACACCGCTTGTCATAAAAAGGGAAACACTTATGGGAACAAATTGATAAATTGAATACCATTGCTAGAAATGTGTGCTCTACTTATAATGTTACTTATTGCCTTGATAAATCTTGTTGCTGTAGGAGGTATAAACACCTCCCTTTTCAATGTATATATTCTTATGTTAAGGGAAATTATGATTTTTATGATGTGGAACAAATTGAAGAATTTATTGCTTGGAAGGGTGCATTTGAACTTGCTAGTTTGCTTGAAAATACTGATGATTCACCTTATAAATATGAGGTTTATGATATACTTAAATTTTGCTTTGATAATTACAAGGAAGAAAATGGCTATATTCTTGAATATATTAATAGATACATTCCACAAACAAAAGATACTAATGCCTTGCAGGAGCCTATGGAAGAAGAAATTGATGAACCTGAAAGCTCATTCGATGAAAAAGAGGAGGAGAGTGATGAATAAAAGGAGGAAGAATGGATCCACCCATGCCTACCTTCTAATGAGAGTAACTCTTTATCCCTTACATTGTTTGATTGTCCCCCATGCTTACCAAAGGAGGATGCATGTTATGTTCCTGTGGATCCTTTTGAAATATCTACTTTGGGTAAATATGTGATAATAATTGTGCTCCTGTTATCTATGATAATCCATGCTATTTTGATAAGTCTTATGATAATCCTTTATTTGCGCCTAATTTCGAAATGCATGGTACTAAAGAGTTTTGCTTAGAAAATGTTTATGATAAAACTCTAGATGATGGTCCTATATTGGTTGATAATATTAATAGTACTACTATTGAAAATGAGATTGGAGAGGTCTTGACTTTATCTTGGAACCCCATACCTCTTGAGAATGTTCAGTCATCTTGTTATAAAATTGTTAAAAGTGGGTTTGAAGGTTTTAATCCCACTATTTTTTAGCTTGATAAAAATTTGTGTTTGTGATCATGAAAAGCATAGTTTATGTGATAGTTATATTGTTGATTTTATTCATGAGGCTACTAAAAATTATTATGAGAGAGGAAAATATGGTTGTAGAATTTTTCATGGTACTGAAACACCTCTCTATGTGTTGAAAGTTTTGAAGTTGCTCTTGTTTTATCTACCCATTCTTGTTACTATGTTCTTCTTTGATTTATTTTCTTACAATATTCCTATGCATAGGAAGTGGGTTAGACTTAAATGTGTTTTTAATTTGCTTCTTGATGCTCTCTTTTACTTCAATTCATATTTCTTATGTGAGCATCTTTCTTGTGCCTAACTTAAAGGCGTTAAAGAAAAGTACTTCTTGGGAGATAACCCAATAGTTTTAGTTGAGACTTGGAAGTTATTACTTCTGTAATAACCTCTACTTATCCTTTTTGTTTGATTTTTTGCCAAGAATAACCTCTAATGAGAGAGAAGTAAGATTTGGGGAAGTTGTTGTCCCGAAACAGATTTTTGTGCTTCACTGTAAAATTCGTGAAAAATCTATGTATGTCGGATTGAGCTGTAATTTTCTGAGTAAATGCCCCAGGTTGTTATATAACTTTCGTTAATTCAATACTTTGCGATTTGAGTAACATAAGTTCTTCTAAAAATCAGTTTTTACCTGTTGGTCTGTTTTGACAGATTTCTGCCATTACTTGCATTTGCCTCTTTATCGGTTTATTTTTGAGTTCTTCTTGATCACTTGAGATTTTTAAAGGAATTGCTACAGTAGCTTGTGTTTTTAATGAAAGTTTTGCTGTGTTGAAACTAAACCCAAAGGTTTATTATCTTGAATGCACTAATGTTGCTAATGAAGATTGTGTGAAGTTTTGTATGAAGGAAATTTTCAAGTGTAGGGGAAGAATGATATGATGAGATGAAGACTAGACAAAAGCTCAAGCTTGGGGATGCCACCCCATGTCACTCCAAGAAATATTCAATAGGTACAAGCGTCAAAGCTTGGGGATGCCCAAGGCATCCCCTTCTTCATCAATAAAAATCTTAGGTCTCTTTCTAGACACTTCGTTTTTATTGTTTCATGCACTGTTGTGTTGTTCTTGGAGCATCTTAGTTTTTGTTTTTGGTTTTTGTTTTCTTAGTTTGCTTGAATAAATTAGTTGGACCCCCATTTTCGCCGTGTTGTTTCAAATAAGTTGGTTGGTGTTGGAAAATAGTAGAAAGTTTCATGCTTATAGTGGTACAAAAGGGAGTTTGCTTTGACCATGGCTTAGACTTTATCATGTCATGCTAGATGTTGTTTTGACCTTATGCTTAGTGATTATTGTTGTAGATGACTTGTTCCAAACAATTGAGATTGCTTAATGTGCCTTGAAAGAATCATGCGTTGTTTTAGCATACAAAAGCATAATATTGTGGTATTCTCCTTTGATGATTTGTTTGGGTTGACTTGGCACATGCTCACACCATGTTATGACTATTAACCAGACACCTTTGCCTCTATGATCCTTTAGTTTTTGACTTGTGGTACCACTTTATGCTTTGATTAATAATGTTTTGTCGCTCTGCATGATTATGGCCATTATTGCTCTCTTAGTTGGTCGCTCCCAGTCTTTTGCTATCCTCCACTTGTATCGAGTAAGCTCAACTCATGCATCCAACTCCCAAGAAACCAAGTTATACCAAAGAGTCCACTATAAATTCCTATGCATGGTGTGTTACACCATTCCAAGTATATTCTTGTTTTATCTATCTTCCAAATTAAACTTGTTATGTGAAAATTAGTGATTAAAGCTCTCACAAACTTGATGGCACACTTTATTTTTCTTGCCCCTAATAAACTTGAACCATTGTGTCATCTATGTTGTATATGCTTGCAGTTATAAGTTGGGAATTAGCAGAACCGTGTTGTCACGGTGAACGCTTTCAACACCTGTAAATATCTACCCAGTTGATATCATGCTCTTTTGTTTATGGATGTCGGCGGTGTGAAATAAAAGGGGATCCTGAAAGTTCATGGAGCTATGTATGTGTGTTAGATAAACGCCTGAGCCGCTAGCCTAAGCCATGCCTGATCATGGTGGAAACTTGCAGCATCACCATAATGAGCAATCCATGAAGCATCCTCAAAAAAATATAGAAAAATAGAGAGAGAAAATATATATATGCACCATGCTCATGGTAAATAAAAGGATTGCTGAGATGCTCACTGTCTGTTGCCTTGTCATTTTGATATGGGATAGCTCCTGTGTCATGGGGCAAGGGGTACCCCGTTGGCGGTTCTCTATGATACACATATACTTACAATGACAAGAACTTGCTTATGATGACTAAATTTGAGTAGCATGAGGAACGACCCTCGTACTCATGGGACATGAGATTGCCAACTTATGATTTGTAAAGTATATACTCCATACTTTGTTCACTTTAACCTTAATCACTTCAAGATGCTTATGATAGGGGCAATGAGAGCTCAAAGCTAATAAGTACCATAATTTTTGGAATCTCTTTATGAAACTTGAAATCCCTGCTTCTCTATGAAGGGCCTTTCTTCCTACTTTTATATTGAGTCTCCACCTTCTATATGTATGCTCCAACTAGGAGAGCATAGTTGTCATTCTTAGTTCTATGTGCATTGTCCCAAAACTTATTGATTGATTCATAATGTTGATATTGCTTGTCCTTGAACTATTTGTATCTAGTCATCCTTATGAACTTTGAAGGTGTCCTATGCATTTATGTTTTGCTACTCCATGAGGGACAAGCTGAATACCACTATGATATGTTTTCTATATGTGAAACAAACAAACGTATTTCAATGCATTTTTATTCATGATCTTTGTTTGTATCCTTTCATGTTGCAACATAGTTGCTATTTCTTATTGTTAGAACTTCATATTTCATGCTCATGTTTAGAGTACTTTGATCCCAGCTTTCAATGCTTCTCAAATGGTTTGATCAAGATTGTGATGGTGCATGTTACCTCAAAAATTATTCTTTTTACCACTTACCTACTCGAGGACGAGCAGGAGTTAATCTTGGGGACACTTGATACGTCGTAAAGGTATCTATAATTTTTAATGTTCCATGCTTGTTTAGTATCAACTTTGCTATGCTTTGTCTACACTTTGAGGTATTTTTATACATTTTCTGGGACTAACCTATTAACAAGATGCCGTAGTGCCAATTGCCTGTTTTCTGCTGTTTTTTTCTTTCAGAAAAGCTAGTAAGGAAATATTCTCGGAATTGGACGAGACAAAAGCCAAAGTCAATATTTTACTGGAAGGAACACAGAGACCGAAGGGCAACCAAAGGAGGGCCACGAGGCCGCCACATCCTAGGGTGGCGCGGCCCCCCTAGGGCACGGCACCACCTGGTGTGGGTGCCTCGGGTGTGGCACCCCGGATTTATGGTCCGAGAATACCCGTTATGCATGCAATTCACGTTCCCATAATCAGTGAGCCGTGAGCATAACCGACTAGTATCATTACACATCCATAAAGTAACGAGTACATAAACTTACAAAATGGCCATTATGGCGAATACAACACAGATAGCGAAAGTCTTCGGCGCAAAGACCGTGCCTTAACCTACAAGCAGCTCACTGGGAAGACAACCTAGCTCGCATAGACATCAACACCTTCGTCGCTTCTTAACATCTGCAATCTGGCCAAGTAAATAGCCAGGGACAATGCCGGTGAGTACTTTGAATGTACTCGCAAACCATCGAGACAAGGTAACAAGATAATGCATATTTGGCTGTGGCGAGATAGCTCTACACTATTGTTGTTTTCTGAGAAGGGGTCTAATACTGGCATCTCTATACCTTTGTTGAAAAAGAGTTTTTAGAAAATATGCCTCCTTTTAGAAAATTCGGACATCTCCACATCCTTGCTAAAAAGATTTAAAACAGTTTTGTAGTAAAACCATTTTTAAAACCTTATCGACCATCTCTGGTCAAAACCCATATTATTTTATCTCTTCCTCATGACCAAGTCACATCCTTTATTTTATCACAACTTAACCGAAGGGTCCTCCTAGCATTTGCCATTCCAACCGTCCTTGACCGTGGACACAACTATTCGAATAGATTAGACTCTGCAGAGTTGGTGCACTTTACCCACAAGAATCAATACATCTGCCGGGATAAAACCATGGCCTGCTACACACGGTAGACAGGGGCTCGGATAATCAAACCTAGACTTTTCATTTGTCCATCCCTAGCAACAGCGGCTTTTCCTTTTGGGTTGTTCTCTCCGGTACGAGTATGGGGTACGACGACCCTGGTCCTTCCTCCCGTACTGACCCCTATCTCCAGACCGAAGTCTGGCAGATAGCAATAGTGACAATCTTCCATCCGTACTACCTAAAAGCATACCGTCCGCGAGAGACCCAATTGTTGCACCGGTACCTTGCCCCAGGCAGCCCGGATTTCAGGGGATTTCTCCCCTTTAGCGAAATCTGGCAATGACTAAAGACCACATACTACCAGCTAAGCCCAATGACGGGGTAATAATGTGGTTGCACGGATAAAATTGTTCCGGACATTGGCTTAGAACATCCCTTCTCTTTCTCTTGCTTGACTTTCTCTTCATCCACCTCATATCTTCTTTTAGTAAAACTTCCACTCGGAAATGATGCCTATTTCCAAGGGTTTTATTTTGAAAACTTTGTAGTAGGGTTAAACCCAAAATAGTTTTATCATTAAAATCCGGGGGTTCTAAGAGGGAGGATGCTAATCATCTTAGCCTTGATCTAAAGGGGTAAAGGTAGCTGTACAAAGGGTAGGTGTCCTAATGGACACTCCTCAATAACTTGGAGGAGCCAAGTTACTCACGCCATTTTATTTGAAAACAAACTATGCAATTAATCATGCAGTTCATAAACGAGGTATAAAACAATTGATAAACATGAGTAGGTTAATATAGGAGTTCAGGAATGGTGGCTTTCCTATGACCCGTGATAAGTCCCTTGATTGCGTTAGATAACCAGAATACTAGTACAAATAATAATACGAGAAACCAGATGCTTCCTTCTTCTCGGCGTCACACAATCGCAACTATCGCCGTTATCGAGCATACATGCAAACAAACAATACACCAATCAATACAAGGCATACAAGCATCAAACTATACAGCAAACAAGGAATAAACTAATGATAAACCTCAGTAGGATGTTTGGAGATTTGATTTGATTGAATTGGAAGAAGCTTTGGAGGCATTAGGGAAAGAATCCCTTTGGATTTGAAATCTAGGATCTACCTAAGAGAGGGTTTTTTGACAAAGAGCTTGATCTGTATGATACCATTGTATAAAAATGATACCATCAGATAGGTGTTGATAAAATGAAGCCAACAAAAGTGGTTTCACCATTTTATCATTTTTCATTGATTTATAAAGGAGTTTATAGTGATTAAAGCTCTACTTTTAGGAAATAATTCACCAGAACTTCTCTGGAGTTCCAAAAATTATTTCCTTGGGTGAAAAGGTAGTATTTGATGGACTGAATCAAGAGGAGTTGGAATCTCCTCAAAACAATTACCAGAATGCCCTTGAGAAAATCCCAAAGGTAGTACTGGCTGGGATTTGTCTTTTTCATCAGATTTAATCTACATAAGATTTTTAGTTTATTCCAAATACACAGGATAGGTACTGAGAATACATTTCTGTAGAAATTGGAATCAATAAACTTGGAGTTTCACAGCTACTATAGTGAATTTAATATTGAACAAACTATGCACAGAAGAGTTTAATTCACTAAAATTCAGCAGATGCTCATAGAATTATGGGCTGCTGGATTATGTGAGATATGGTTATATGTGTTTACTGGGAGTTGGATTTGGATCAAAACCTCACTTGGGTTGACCTAGGGAATTTCCTAAAGGCAGAAAAGGCCTGTTTTTGTTATTTTCACCAGGGGTAAACTAGGAAGAAAAATAGGTTGGGGCCAGTGGGGCATGGAAGGTATGGTTAATACCTTTCAGAAAAAGTTGGATTTGCTCCATTTGGAGGAGGGGAAATTTCTGGGGGAAATATTTAGTGTTCTGGACAGATCTGGGGTTGTGATTTATCATAATTATTTTAGACCTTATTTTGGTACAGCTCTGGGTCTGCATGTTAGAGGATATACCTAGGTACTTGGGAAAATTTGGATATGAATAATTTGTGGTGTTTTACATTTTTATTTCGAATTAATCCAAACAGTTAATAACAGATCTGGAAATTAGTTTAAGAAAAAGGGAGAGGCTAGGGGAAAACGGGCCAGTGCTTTACCCCAGTGGGCCGAGGGGAGAATCCGCGGCCCAGCCTATTGGCCTGCACACGAAGGGGTAAGGAGTGGCGATGGTCGTTGGATCTGGGCAGATCCGATGGTCAAGAGCTCGTCGTCCTCCTCGCGCATTGTCGCCGGGGGAGGAAACCCTAGTGGCCCGGGGCAGCGCGGTGGCACGCCAGGGTACCTCGCCGGTGATGGAGGGATGGCGGGGGAAGAGGCGATGGTCGACGATGAGCCCAGAGAGGGGCGGAAGGGGTAGGGGCAACCTCGGGAGGGGTCTCGCGTGACCACAACGGTGGTGCTCCTTTGGGAGATCGTCGGGGCATTTCTCAGTGACACATGCATGCGAGAAACAGGTGATGGTCAGACGCGTCTTGATCAGGGGATCATTCCAAAGAACGAACGCGAGAGAAAGAGGGAGTAGAGAGGGAATAGGGTCAAACCTTCCAAAACACCCGAGAGTTCTTCTTCTTTTTCTACACAGTGGTGCAGACCAAGAGGAGGGCTCTGGAGCTTGTGGGTGGTAGATCTGGGGGAAAGGAGTGTAAAGAGGCCACATGCATGTGGAAAATAGCAGGGGAGGGAGGATCTTTGCTCAAGCTTTGGTCATGGCCGAAGAATGCTCTATCCTTTCTCCTGGGCAGGATAGGGCAGGGGAGAGGGAGAGGGTGAGCTCGGGGAGGTGAGCGGGTGTTATTGGGGGAAAATGAGCTGAAGGGAGGGTGCTGGGTGGCCTTGGGCATTATAAACCGAGCTAGATGGGTCCATGGTGCACCATGTGCATGGGGAGCTTGGGAGGAGGGGTGCTGGCCAGGCATTGGGCAAAGAGGTCGGTGGGGAGGTGAGAGAGGGGGCTCTGGTCCTGCTAGGGGACAAAGAGGGGGTGGGGGTGCTTCCCTTTTAATGCAAGGATCTTTCAAGATATTGATACCTCTCTCTCTCTCTCTCTTACAAGGACAAGAGGACAAGTGGTCAAGTGATGCTACAGTGCAAGTGCTACAGTGTGACTCGACCAGAGAGGAGGGGAGTTGTGCTGTGCAAGTTTGGAGAGGTTTGGTTTTGATTTGAATCAAGTTTGGCTTGGTTTTGTCAAATTGGTTAATGGAGGCTTGTGAATAAATTTGAAAAATTTGTATTGGACAAAGTGTGTAAATGGTACTAGTAGGTGGAGTAGGTCAAATAATCACTTCATGATTTAAATGGGATTTTTCTGATGATTATAATCCCATTTAAATGCACTTCTTCAAAAAGTGCTGAAGTAGATTATGGAAGCAAAAATGATATTTTGACATTTTGCAAGCTTGGTTTTTGATGTTATATGGTCCTAAGTACCATATCACACATTAGAGAATTTTATTGGGATTTATTGAGGTGGAAAAGTATTTTTGGGGAATTATTTCTTGTTTCTGCCATTTTAGAAAAAGGGCAAAAAGAAATAATAAAGAATCTCAAAAATATTTATTTTTGAGTTGGAAAGATGGGATATGATAAATAGGCATCAAATGTGCCTTGAGTTGGCAAGGTGATTTGGAGAAGAAGAACTTGTTTTTGAAGGCAAGGGATTTCAGGAATTTGCAAAATAAGGAAATAAAATAGTTTAATAATCCAAATAATTGTGGGAATTATTTGGGGAGGCTTATATCCAAGGTAGATGATGTATACTTGATGTAGGCATCAAGTTCAACCTTGGTTTTGAATAAAAGTGGCGAAAAGGATGGAAACTAGATTCTTGGAGGATCTAGGGTTTGGTTATTCTGATGCCACCTAAACAGGGTTGAATTAGGGAGCTCAGAGCTCACCTTGGTACAAGGGTTATATGTATGGATATACCATGTCATATAGATGCTCATGTAGGCAAGGGTTAGGCTTGGTTGTATTTGAGGTGATCTCGGAGAGATGGCAAACTTTGTTGAAGATAAGGTTGCCATAGCAGATACATCCGGTAGCCTCCTAAACCATGTGGGTTCAGAAAGCACAAGGCTCCAAAGGAAACAAGTGGAGTGGGAGTTGATAGGCTATGATTAGTAGATCATAACCAAGCAATAAGTTGGTCAAGGGGAGGTGGCATATAGATGATAAGATTTGCAGAAAAGATTATTATCTAGACTACAAAACCTTCTCGGATGAGTGGGAATTAGAATGGCTTAGCCAAGGGCAAGAGTGGGCTTTGGTAGTACTAAAGATGTACTACAAGTTGGTTCAAGTACATTCTCAGGAATGCACATAGGTTGGAATAGGTAGGGCTCCAAAGATTGAATCAAGATAAGAAATCCAGACTTAGCCATTTTGGCAGATTAGGTGAGTTTGACTAGTGTTCAAGAGGGAAACAAATGAGAGGGTGGCTTTGGATAGATCCAGACTTGGATGCTTGATAGGGGCTTGATGATCACAAGCAAGGAATGGGGTCCTAAGGGATGAGCTACTAGATTATCTCACTCTAGTTCCTAAGCAGGCAAGGCAAACAACATATCAAGGCAATTCATTAGACACCATATCAAGGCAATTCATCTTATACTTATACTCTACTACTAGGTTACCATCAAGCCTAGCTTGGGGTAAGGATGGGTATGTGGAAAGGGGTTTTGCTTTGAAGTAAGATAGGTACCATCTTGGTATCTCTTCCAAGATTGAGATGAAAAGGTTTTAATAAAGGTTTTTGGAAAACCTGGAGGTAAGAGTAGTTGAAGGTTCTGTCTTGAAAACATAAGGAGATAATATATAGGTATCCATAGTTTGTCAAAAGAAACTAGTAAAGTATTGTGTTGGGTCAAAGTCATCCTGGCTCAGGTTTTGAAATGCCAGAACATTTGAGAGTATGAAAGATGAGCCAAGACATCTCTTTTGTAAAATAGTTTTTGTAAACTAGGGTTGAGATGAGGAGTACACAACTAATCCACAAGCAGTTGATTGAGCACAAGCAAACAAGTAAGCACACATTGTAAGAAAAAGTTTTTGTTCCCCCTGATTTTTGCCTTTTGGTCAATTAATCAGGGTTGCTGAAATTGGGATGTTACCTCGGGTGTCCCCCTGCCTCGCCTCTTCGCCTATAAAATCCCCTGATGCCAAAACCCTAAGCACCCGATCAGATCTCCATGTAACAGTCCATAGCCGCCGCCACCATCGTCCCTAGATCGGGGGGATCTGAAGCTCTTCTTGGCACCCTACCGGAGGGGAGAGATCATCGTAGAGGCCTTCTTCATCACCATGCCAGCCTCCGGTATGATGCGTGAGTAGTTCACCCTTGGACTATGGGTCCATACAGTAGCTAGATGGTTGTTTCTCCTCATTTGTGCTATCATGTTTAGATCTTATGATCTCCGTTCATGATCAAGATCATCTATTTGTAACCATACATGTTGTGTTTGCGGGGATCCGATGGATATTGAGATACTATGTCAGATTGATTATTGATTCTATCATGTCATATTGATTATTGATTCTATCATGTCTGTGTTGTTTGTGATCTTGCATGCTCTCTGTTGCTGGTAGCTACCTTGGCCAAGTAGATGCTTGTGACTCCAAGAGGGATTATTTGTGCTCAATAGTAGGTTCATTCCTCTAGTAATCTGGGGAAGTGACAGGAATCTCTAAGGTTGTAGATGTGTTGTTGCTACTAGGGAGAAAACAATAATCTTTTGTTCATGGAACAATTGTATTGTTTACTTTACACACATTGCTTAATGCAATTATCCATTGCTTGCAACTTAATACTGGAGGGGGTTCGAATGATAACCTGAAGGTGGATTATTAGTCATAGATGTAGTTGGATGTAGGTCCATGTATATTGTTGTAATGCCGAATCAAATCTCATAGGAATCATGATGTCTAGTATTATTGTTATGCCTTGCTCAGTCCTGTCAATTGCCCCGCTGTAGTTTGTTCACCCATCATGTTATCTATCTTAAGGAGAACACCTCTAGTGAACTGTGGACCCCTTTGCAATCTTTACCATTGTTACATCATCTACTGTTATAGTTTACTTTCTGCAAGAAACCATTACCTTCCACACTATACGTTTAATCCTTTGTTTCCAGCAAACCAGTGAGATTGACAACCTCACTATAAGTTGGGGAAAATTCTTGAGTTTGTGTTGTGCAGGATTCCAATTTGCTAGAAACTCCTTGGAGTTATTTCCTTGCTCCTATTGGTTCAATAACCTTGGTTTCATAACTGAGGGAAAACTTGCTGATGTGCTCATCACACCTTCCTCTTGGGGTCTCCCAACGAAGCTCTACAACTGAGCCACATCAGCCATCGGGCTTGAAGAAGAGGCATTCAGAGGTGGATAACTTGAGGGACGATATTATCCGAGACTTTGTGAGGGTGAGCAAACGCAAGGTTTTACCTACCAAGTGGGTAAACCGCGAGTTTCTCTCTCACCAAGGGCTCTTGGAGGACTTCGAGCGGATGACTGAGCATGCAGGCATGGTCCCCTTCTCCAAAGATATATTTTGGGGATCCTTAGGAGGAGACAAGACCATATCTAGAATTCGCTCAATATTTGGGTCAATGGCCCGAAAATGACTAAGCATGCGAATACGCCAAACATCATAATTTGTGCCATCAAATGTAAATGTGTGAGAGTGCACTAAACCCCTAGGAGACATCTTTACTCTCGAGGCGGTGAAGCCTAAGAAGCGAGAGACCTCGTTGTGATACCAATTAAAAGTACAATGGACGTCACCTAGAAGGGGGTGAATTGGCTTTTAAAAATTATTACGGTTTAGGCTCTGATACGTCGGAAACGTATCTATAATTTTTGATGTTCCATGCTTGTTTAGTATCTACTTTGCTTTGTCTACACTTTGAGGTGTTTTTATATCTTTACTAGAACTAACCTATTAACAAGTTGCCACAGTGCTAGTTGCCTGTTTTCTTCTGTTTTTGGTTCCAGAAAGGCAGAAAATCAATATTCTCGGAATTGGACGGGACAAAAGCCAAAGTCAATATTTTACCATGGGCGACACGAATTCCGAAGACGAGACGGAGGGGCGCCACAGGGCGGGCAGACCCCCAGGCGCGGCTAGGGCTGGCCCGCGCCTGGGCAGGGTGTGGGCCCCCTGGGCACCCCTGACTCGCCTCTTCGCCTATAAGAAGCCCCCGATGCAGAAACCCTAGGCACCCGATCAAAACTCCACGAAACCTTCTGTAGCCGCTGCCACCATCGTCCCTAGATTGGGGGGGATCTGAAGTTCTTCCCGGCACCCTGCCGGAGGGGAGATCATCCCGGAGGCCTTCTTCTCCGGTATGATGCGTGAGTAGTTCCACCTTGGACTATGGGTCCATGTAGTAGCTAGCTGGTTGTATCTCCTCCTTGTGCTTTCATGTATAGATCTTGTGAGCTCCGTTCATGATCAAGATCTAATCTATTTGTAATCATGCATGTTGTGTTTGCGGGGATCCAATGGATATTGAGATTACTATGTGAGATTTATTAATGGTTTTATCTTATTGATTCTATCATGTCTGTGTTGTTTGTGATCTTGCATGCTCTCCATTGTTAGTAGCTATCTTGGCCAAGTAGTTGCTAGTGACTCCAAGAGGGGGTATTTATGCTCGATAGTGGGTTCATGCCTCTAGTTTCCAAGGGAAGTGACATAAATCTCTTCGGTTGTAGATGTGTTGTTGCCACTAGGGAGAAAACAACGGTCTCTTGTTCCTGGAACAAGTGGATTATTTACCTTACACACTTTGCTTAAAGCAGTTGTCTGTTGCTTACAACTTAATACTAGAGGGGGTTCGGATGATAACCTGAAGGTGGACTTCTAGTAATAGATGCATTTGGATGGCGGTCTATGTATCTTGTTGTATTGCCCAATCGAATCTCATAGGATATTTTTGTCTGGTATTGCATTGTTATGCCTTGCTCAGTTCCCATCAATTGCCCTGCTGTAATTTGTTTACCCTTCATGCCATGCTGTTTATCTAAGGAGAGCACCTCTAGTGAACTATGGACCCCGGTCCAATCTTTACCATTGATACATCTTCCACTGTTACTTGCCTACTGCAAACCATTCATCACCTTCCACACCATATAGTTAATCCTTTGTTACAGCAAACCGGTGAGCTTGACAACCTCACTAATTCGTTGGGGCAAAGTCTTGAGTTTGTGTTGTGCGGGTTTCCATGTTGCCTGCAACACTTGTGTGATGTTTCCTTCCTCCTACTGGTTCGATAACCTCGGTTTCTTACTGAGGGAAAACTTGTTGCTGTGCTGCTTCACACCTTGCTCTTGGGGTTCCCAACGAAGCGCTCCTACATCAACTCAGCGCCGCATCAAGCTTTTCTGGCGCCGTTGCCGAGGAGGCTAAGGACGTCTTCACAATGGGAGTCCTCCACTTCCTTTCTCTTTACTTTGTTTTTAGTTTGCTTAGTTTATTTTGCTTGGTTTTGTTTGCCTCTTTTTACTAAAAACTCCAAAAAAAAATTAGTTTAGTTTGGTTTGCTTTCTCTATTCAAAAACACAAAAAAATTAGTTCCTGCTCTAGCTGCTGCTGCTGTTTTTGGCTTGCCCACCTTTGCCAAAATGAACTCTGTTGAGAACACCAAGTTGTGTGACTTCACTAGCACAAACAACAACGATTTCGTTATCACTCCTATTGATCCACCTGCTCCACCTGCTCCTGATGCTACCTTTTATGAAATTAAGCCTGCTTTGTTGAATCTTGTGATAAGAGAGCGATTTTCTGGTGCTAGTTCTGATGATGTTGTTGCCCATCTCAATAACTTTGTTGATCTTTGTGAGATGCAAAAGTATAAGGATGTAGATGGAGATATTATTAACCTCAAGTTGTTTCCTTTCTCCTTGAGAGGAAAGCTAAAGAATGGTTGCTATCCTTGCCTAGAAATAGTATTGATTCTTGGATTAAGTGTAAAGATGCTTTTATTAGAAAGTACTACCCTCCTGCTAAGATTATATCTATGAGAAGTGACATTATGAAATTTAAACAACTTGATAATGAACATGTTGCTCAAGCTTGGGAAAGAATGAAATCTTTGGTTAAGAATTGTCCCACTCATGGACTCACTGCTTGGATGATTATCCAGACTTTTTATGCAGGTTTGAACTTCTCTTCAAGAAACCTGTTGGATTTAGCTGCTGGAGGTACCTTTATGGGCATCACTTTGGGTGCTACAACAAAGCTCCTTGACAATATGATGGTTAACTACTCTGAATGGCACATTGAAAGAGCTCCACATGGTAAGAAGGTAAATTCTATTGAAGAAACCCCCTCTTTGAATGATAAGATTGATGTCATTATGGCTATGCTTGTTAATAGGAAAGCTCCTTTAGATCCAAATAATGTTCCCTTAGCCTCTTTGGTTGCTCAAGAAGAGCAAGTTGATGTGAACTTCATTAGAAACATCAATTTTGGCAACAATACTTATGGTAATTATAGGCCTTATCCTCCTAGTGGAAGTGCTTATCATGGTAGATCTGGAATGCCTAGTGAAGAAAGGATTCTAGAAGTAGAGAGATCCACTAAGAATTTTATGCAGATGCAATCTGAGCAAAATAAGATTTTCACTAAAACTATGGAGGAACAAACTATTATCTTGAAAAACATTAGTCATCATCTTGAGAATCAGAATAGAGAAATTCCTAGTTTACAGTCAAAAATTGTGAGTGATGAGAACAATATATCCTCTTTGTATGAAGCACAGTCCTCCTTGATTAATAAAATGGCTGCTAAACCTGAAACCATGAAAAGTACCTTTGCTGCTACTCATGCCATACAAGTTACTATTGATGAAAATGTTAGACTGTTAGCTCAACTTCATGCTAAGTGGGAAAGGGAAGCTGAAATTGATAGAAACAATAGTGTGTACACCATCACTAGAATGGATACCGCTAAAACACAAGAAGTCCCTATTCCTCCTCCTACAATGCCTAAGCCTAATGAGTCTACTACTAGTGATGCTAAGTTTGATTTTGATATAGATGGTTGCAATATTTCTGAAGTGATTATGTTTTTGCAAAAACTTGCTAGAAGTCCTAATGCTAGTGATATGCATGTTTCTTTCACTAAACACATTACAGATGCTCTTGTTAAGATTAAGGAAGAGAAGTTAAAACACAAAGCTTCTATTCCTAGGAAAGTAGTAGATAGTTGGGAACCCATTATTAATATGCAAGTGAATGACTTTGATCTCAAGGCTTCATGTGATCTTGGTTCTAGTGTCTCTATTATGCCTAGGAAGATTTATGAAATGCTTGGTTTGCCACCTTTGGAAGATTGTTATTTGGATGTCCCACTTAATGATAATGCTAAGAAGAAACTCATGGGGAGTATCAATGATGTTCTCATTATGGTTAACAATGCTTATGTCCCTATTGATTTCTATGTTTTGGATGTTGAATACAATGCTTCTTGTCCTATTACTTTGGGAAGACCTTTTCTTAGAACTGTTGGTGCCATCATTGATATGAAAGAAGGCACCATTAAATATCATTTTCCATTCAAGAAAGGTATTGAACACTTCCCTATGAGGAGAGAGAAGTTGCTTTTTGCTCCTCCTTTGAAAGCAAGGTTTGATGTTAATGCTTCTTCATTTGAAAATACCTGATTTCTTGCTTCTTGTGCCTAACTTAAAGGCGTTAAAGAAAAGTACTTGTTCGGAGATAACCCAAGAGTTTCCTTGAGTCTTGGAAGTTATTACTTCAGTAATGACCTCTCCTTATCCTTTTTTGTTTTCTTTTTGTGCCAAGAATGACCTCTAATGAGAGGGAAGTAAGATTTGGGGAGTTGCTGTCCTGAAACAGATTTCTGTCCTCCACCATAAAAATTCGTGAGGAGTCTCTGTAAGTCGGATTGAGCTGAAAATGTACGAATAAATCCCCCAGTATGTTAGCTAACTTTCATTAGTTCAACACTTTTTTGAGCAACAGAAGATTTTCGAAAAAATCAGTTTCTACCTGCTGGTATGTTTTGACGTATTTCTGCCATTATTTGCATTTGCTTCTTATTGATTCCTTTTCAAGTTCTCTTTTGGGGAATTATGCTTTTTGAAGGAGTTACTACAATAGCTTGTGTTTTTAGTGAAAAGTTTTGCTGTTCCAAAGCTTAGCCCAAAGGTCTATTATCTTTTGAATACACTAATGTTGCTAATGAAGATTGTGTGAAGTTTTGTATGAAGGAAAAATTTCAGGTGTAGAGAGAGAGATAATGATGCAATAAGATGAAGAATGGACAAAATCTCATGCTTGGGGATGCCACCCCGGTGTAACCCCAAGAAATATCCAAGAGGTACAAGCGTCAAAGCCTGGGGATGCCCAAGGCATCCCCTTCTTCATCAATAAAAAGCCCAGGTCTGTCTATGTAACATTCTAGGATTAGCACCTAGAATTATAGAGGACACAGGTTTGTGCATTGCATTCATGCATAATAAAATCCGGGAAATTTTCGCGCAAAACTAAAAGAGCTATAGAGGGATCGAGATCTCTCTTGTACTGATGGAAACTTCGGAGCAAGTGGGCTAGATTTCGACATGACCTTTATAGAATTCCTTGATTAGGGGGACAGTTGCTCAAGCATGTAATTTAATTTCAAATATGAAATTCAAATGAATTTATAAAATTCACAAATGGAAATTAGAAACACTTAATAACTTGAATTGAAGTGATTACAAAAGAAAATGATATAAAAAGATTTCCTTATTAATATATATACACATATAGTATTACATTGATCTTTTACAATAAATGAATAAATGTAAAGTATCAGGAATTACATTACTGAAATAAATAAAAGAGCTCTTTATTACAACAAAATAAATATGACATTGTCTTTACAAAAGAATTGTAAAAGAAAAAGGAAATAAGTAAACTTTATTAAATATGATACAAATCCTTACAAGTTTCAACTAACAAAGAGAAAAATGAACTTTATTACATTAATAAAAGAATACAATATTCTTTACAATATTTAAGAATCAAATAAAGTTGTAAAAGAATAAAAAAGAAAACCTAAACTATTTCCCTAGTTAGTCCTATGCCTTCTGTTCTTCAACTCTTCACATTCTTTACTCCTGCAAAACAAACAAGAAAGAAAACAAAACAGAAATAAAAAAGGGTTATGTTGGTTAGTTTTGCTCTCAGTCTGACAACGAAATGCACTATTGGACACATCATTGAGCTTTTAATTGAAGGGGCAAGTTTCACCAAAAGAAGCAAAAGGAAAATGTTCACAATGGATAAGAGCAAACCAGCTAAACTGATCCTCACTGAACAAATATCTCAGTACAATGGAACTTGAACTAGAGATACCCACTTGACAGCAGCTTAGTCATTGCATGCTTGTGTGCTGTCAACACAAGACAAGCACAAGGGAAGATAAGAACAGAGCCGTAGCAGCAGAGTACCACATTGTTGGTCACTTACCACACATATCTTTTCACCACACAACACCAACATCTTCATAGCTCAAACCACAAGAACAACATTTGTTCTTGCTGGATCATCACTGATCTTTTTCACACATACTAACCAACCAACCTTTCTAGTCATGATGACTTGAAGAGAAACAAGTCAGGAACAATAAGAATATCAGATCACCCCAACCTATGGTTGCTTCAAGAAGACATCCAATAGCTAGGACAAGGAGGAGTAGATAAGGAGGGCAGCAAGGAAGATTAAGATCAGCAGCGGCCAAGGGGAGCCAGAGTTAGGAGGTGAAGGCTACAAGAACAAGTACAACAGGTAATCTGAAGCAACACCAAAAATACCACAAGATCATCATCAGCCCCATTACAAGCCTATCTGTCCACTCACCAACAGCAGGTAATAATCATCTGTAATACACATTATACCATGTTACATGTATTCCTAAATCATGCGTATAGATCTGGTAGTACTTGAGAAATAATACACACCCACTTGGTCCATCTACCCTTCAACTAGATTTTCATCTAGGAGGATTGGATGGTAAGATTCTCTCAGACTAGCATGCAAGTGGCATGTCTAGATCATCACTGAGTCAAAAGAGGAGGCATCAATAAAATATGTTCTTCTAAATCCAATAATTTTCCTTAGCCTTTGCATCCTAGGCAGGGCTAAGGAATGAAGGGAAAATTTTATATTAACCTATGCTTCAGACCAGCATCACAAGCATTCAGGTTTACAAGAATTTTTCTTAGCTGTATAAGTAGCAGATCATCCTATCTGAGATTATATTGTGCACATTCTTGTATAGAAGCACCACAAAAATAATCAGAAAAAGAGGAGCCATTTAAACAATGTATCCATCAGCACATCGTAATTGTTGTGACCTACTACTGTGTACACTCCAAAGAGGCATCACAGTAGCAGGTTTCCAACAACTAAAGCCACCCAAAATAAGCTAGTAGAAGCAACTCAGGTTTTCAAACCATCAGAAGCTTTCTTAAATCATTTCTCTAGTTAAAATCAACTAGAGATCATTTAAGCTTTACTTCTGTCATCCTGGACAGATAAAATTCAATTTCATCATTCTAGGTGAATACACACAATAAGGGACCAGGATCATTACTGAACCATATGTCCAGTTTACCAAATCTTTTGTATACATATATTAAGTAAAGTTAGCCATCAACACTAGCAAATCTTGCTGTATTGGAATATACACCTCCAGAATAAAACATCAAGGTAGAAAACCAAAGGGCAGTAAAAGCCACTGTACTGCTGGCAACAGTAAGAGGATTGCTAAGCAAGGTCACAGAGGGATAAATAAGCAATCATTACAGTTTTCCTGATCATATGTTAATACACAACATATTTGTTCATATCATTTTCCTAAGTATAAATATCAGGAATCAATTGGAGATAGTCATCATCATATATCAGCACTCAACATCATGTGTTGGCTCAAAAGAGACACCACACACCACCAAGCAGTGTCATCGACTCGATGGCCGGTCACAGAAAAGAACTTATTGAGGGTGCCGAGCACCTGGGGCGTATGCGTGACGAAGCCAAAGCACAACACACTAGCGAGATTGCGGGGATGAAATCACCGCCGTCCCATCGAATGCAACACTAACACAGCACCGTCATATCTCATACCACACCATCAACCACACCATCCCAATAATCAGTCCAATAGGAACAGATCAAAGTCGTTGGGGTTGCAGATACACTGCCGTCCCACCAAAATCTAGGTCAAAGGTTTGACAACACAAATAGACCAAGCATCAACAAACATTACTAGAGTTTTAGGGTTCCCAGTAGGAAGGAGTAGAGCGGGAAGAAGGGATACATACCCGAGACGAACTCAAGCTCAGAGGGTATCAGGTCGGCGTGGGGAGCAACACGGCGGCACGGTGGGCACCGAAGAGCCTACACCGCGCCGAGCCATCTCACCAGTGGCAGTAGCTCACGGAGAACGTTGTGGACAAGCAGCAGCACCACCAGAATCGACAGCCACCATACCATGGCAAAGCTAGGGTTTCCAACGAGTACGCATCAGGGGGCACGCAAGCTAAATTGATGGGGGAAAGAAGAAGGAAGAGGTGGCGAGGCAGCACCAGCTTGTGTCGGTGCCGGAGGCGGCTGGTGGCGGCCGGGGCGACAAGTGACGGCGCTGGCGGCAGTGGAAGTGCCCAGGAACACGAGAGAGATGAGTGGAGGAGAGAGGCTTCGAGGGGGATGAGGTGAGTACGGTCTGGGTCGGTTTGATCGATCCAGTACCCCCTCTACTAGGCCCATTTCAAAACAAAATAAGAAATGAAATAAAAGAAAAATAAATGAATTACCAAAATAACCTTTAAACATTTTCAACTATAGAAAATTATAGAAAAATCCTAAAAATACATATGATATATCAAAATGACCACAAAAATAATATATACCTAATAAAAATATAATTTTAAGTGTTTAAAATAGATTTAAAGTAAAATAACTATTAACACCATTAAATCTTAAATGAAATTTTATAAAATAAAACAAAAACACTAAAAATAAATAAAAAATCATTTTTTTGTATCAAAACAACTCTATTATTTTATAAAAATACTCACTTAGAGTTTTACAAATAAAACATAAAGCAAATATTTAAAAACACTTAATTCTTTGATGAATTATATAAAAATAAATATAATACTTAAAAATAAATAAAATTCATTTTAAGGACTTGAATAAATATATTACACTAGAAAAATATTAAATATATTATTAGGAAAGTCTTTAATATTTTAAATAATAAAGCCTTACCTAATACCTATTTTGTGAATTCTTTAAAACAATTCTTAAGTAAGAAATAATTACAATTCTTGTAAAACCTTGAGAAATTAGTGTCTTAGTACTAATTCCAAACCCATAACTTGAATTCATAATCAACTTAAGTATAACTTTTAACTTTAAAATATTCTTTTAAAAATCTTATTAAGAATCCTTTGAAATAAACATTGGGTATCACCCATTTATATAATATGGAGAATAATCATTATATCTTAACCACTATTAACATAACTTTAAATTCTAACAAATTACTAAGACCATCTAATTATGATCCCATTAAATAAATACATATTCCTTTCATAATAGCAAAACAAATTTAATCTAATCATTCACTTGAATGTAAAGTGAATAATCCCACACTTTAATCATACTTATCATAAATCCAAAACTTGAGAATAATTAAAACAAATTACACCTTAAGTTTACTTACCCTTTTAATGTTAACTTTAGTCTCAAAGCTTAGAAACATCAAGTCTAATGCACTAATTATGTTTTTATAGTTAACTTTGGTCTATTTCAATTAAGACTTAAAGCATCTCAAGTCCAGACTATTCAAGCAAGCATAAACAACATCAATAACATTCTATCCATCATATTCTAAAAGCTATCAGGGTTATTTAAACCTTAGGAAAGAAATCTTTTCTTCAAATGTTATTCTTTTTGCCACTTCAAATAACAATCTTATAATAAGTTCTTCAACTCTTAACAACTCAATCCCAAGGACTTACATCATAGTCACCACATGACAATTCACCATAATCACATCATCTTATACTTTACTTACATATTTTGGATTGTTAACACTTAGGTTCCTTATAAAGGTCATTACTTGTAAAATAAAATTTGCAGATAAACCAACTCTGAAAAGAATCACTTGAATTCACTTCACTCAAAGTATTGGGGATTCAATTTGGGAGTTTTACAAAAATGCATAGCATTACTTATGCACAACAGCATATTGCTTCTTTAAACATTAGTCCTTACCGGACCAATGATGCAGATTTCAAATATTGGATCTTATGTCGTCTCGAAGACCGTGAGTGCATAATCTTGCAATCACAAAAGGCAAGTTCACACTTGCTCATGTCCTTTGATTATTTTCTGTAAAGTATTTTACAAATCCGGTGTTGTCATCACCTGCATTTGAAAAGGGTAAGAAAAAACTATTTTCATAATAATATGATTATAGGTTATTTACCATGAGGTAATAACCTACTATGAAAGTTCCGGTGGTAAAGGAACATATTATCTAGGACTTAAAAACCAATGTCGCCAGTGATTCTTGCGCCGTATATTACGCGTTGACCATGAGATTTGGAATGGGACTAAGAAGTCGGCTGTATCTTTTCCCTCTCGCATGGATCCAGATGTGAGGGTCGTGGCTGTTATCACTCGTAGCATGCATATTATATATGGTAATTCGTAGAGGATATGCAGCATATGGGTGGGATCCCTCAACGTCCCACGATAGTTCCGGCATCTAAACGGTCTGTACTGCCAATTGCCGTAATTCAATAGGTGGGCTGGCGTACACCAAGGAGACATGCGGGGTCGCAGAGAAGGCAGTGATTGGCTTGGGTCTTAGTCTGGGCCTCACACCAAGGAAGTGTGAACGGGTTCGCGGCCCGGATGTGCAACAAAGCTAAGATCTCTCATGGGTAAAGTAACACACCTCTGCAGAGTGTAAGAACTGTAACTTGTTACTCCCTGTTCCGGGAAGGAGCTGCGAACGCGGCGGGAAAGGAACCCCATGAAGGTTCTGGTAAACCCGTGAAGGCTGACGGACATAGATTTTCAGAATAAAAGCAACCTTTGAAGAAATGTTTACGAAAACCTGCATTGCCTACGACCTATGGTTTGTGGTTGTAGATATAGTGCATCAAACACTCCTTTTCTAGCGAACTTGCTGAGTACTCTCATACTCAACGTATCTTCTTGACCCTTGCTAGATTCTGAAGCCATTAAGACGACGTCTACATCAAGTTATGCTCCAAGAATCATCATCAAAAGCTAAATCTCTTCAATGAAGTCAAGAAGGTCAACATATACACCAACTCAAGTGAAGACGAAGTTACTGATTAGATAGGAATATAATCTCTAGCCATAGAACCTATTTCTTTAGTGTATTGCAGTAGCAGCAATGCCAGACCATTAGTTGAGATACTAGTCTTAATAGTATGATAGTTTTTGAGTTATTTATTTCTGATTCTTCTTTGTAAGAAGTTTCTTTCTCTCTCTTTAACCTAGAGTGTTCTATGGATCTTGTGTAAAGAGTTGAGTTGTAACCTATAGTCATGTCTTGGACCTGCTGTGTTTCTGTTGTACCACTCTGAGGGATGTAATACTAGTGAACGGTGTTTCATTGGTGTTATGTCAACGACTATAGTGTACTACATCATGCAGTGGTATGCTGGGTCACCGCAGTCTAGACACTTCGTTTTTATTGTTTCATGCATAGTTGTGTTGTTCTCGGAGCGTCTTAGTTTTTGTTTGCTTTGCTTAGCTTGTTTAGTTTGCTTGAATAAATTAGTTTGGACCCCTGTTCTCGCTGTATTGTTTCAAATAAGTCAATTGGTGTTGGAAAGGAGTAGAAAGTTCTTGCTTGGAAGTGCAAGAGGAGCTTGCATTGACCGTGACTTAGACTTTAGCATGACATGCTAGGTGTTGTTTTGACCTTATGCTTAGTGATTAATGATGTAGCATGACTTGCTCCAAGTCATTGGGATTGCTTAGTGTTCCTTGAAGAAATTATGCGTTGTTTTAACATACAAAAGCATAGTATTGTGGTATTCTCCTTTCATGTTTTGTTTGGGTTGACTTGGCACATGCTCACACCATGTTATGACTATGACAAGTCACCATAGCCCCTATGATCATTTAGTCCTTGACTTGTAGTACCACTCTATGCTTTGATTAGTAATGTTTTGTCGCTCTGCATGATTATGGCCATTATTGTTCTCTTAGTTGCTTGTTCCCAGTCTTTTGCTAGCCTCCACTTGTATGAGTAAGCTCTACTCATGCTTCCAACTTCCAAGAAACCAAGTTATTCCAAAGTGTCCACTATAAATTCCTATGCATGGTGTGTTACACCATTCCAAGTATATTCTTGTTTTCAGCTATCTTTCAATTAAAAACTATTTTGTTATGTGAAAACTTAGTGATTAAAGCCCTCAAAAACTTGATGGCACACTTTATATTCTTTGCCCCTAATAAACTTGAACCATTGTGTCGTCTATGTTGTATATGCTTGCACTTATAAGTTGGAATTAGCAGAACCATGCTGTCATGGGGAACGTTTTCAACATTGCACTTGTACTTTGTACATAGTTGATATCATGCTCTTTTGTCTATGGATGTCACCGGTGTGAAATAAATAGGAAGCTTGTAAGTCCATGGAGTTATGTATTTTGTGTTATAGAAACGCCTGGGCCGCTAGCCTAAGCCATGCCTAATCATGGTGGAAACTTGCAGCATCACCATAATGAGCTATCTGTGAAGCATCCTACATAAAAAGCTATGCACATAGTAAATAAAAAGATCGCTGAGATGATCATTGTCTACTTGCCTTGTCATTTTGGTTATGGGATAGCTCCTGTACCATGTGCAAGGGGTACCCCGTTGGCGGTTTTCTATGATACGCATGTACTTACTATGACAAGAACATACAGGTGACTGAAGTTGAGTAGCATGAGGTGTGGCCCTCGTATTCAAGGGACTTGAGATTCCCAACTTATACTTTGTCAAGAATATACTCCATAGTTTGTTCACTTTAACCTTAATCACTTCAAGATTCTTATGATAGGGGCAATGAGGGCTGAAAGCTAACAAGTACCATAATTTTTGGAAGATATTTTTGAAACTTGAAATCCCTGCTTTCCTTTATGAAGGGCCTTTCTTCCACTATTATATCGAGTCTCCACCTTCTACCTTTAGGCACCATTAATAGAGCATAGTAGCCATTCTTAGTTCTATGTGCAGTGTCCCAAAACTTATTGATTGATGCATATTGTGATATTACTTGTTCTTGTGCTACTTGTATCTAGTCACTCTTATGAACTTTGAAGGTGTCCTATGCATCTATTTTCTACTCTATGTGGGACAAGCTGATTGCCACTATGCCCTGGTTTCTGTATGTGAAACAAACAAACGTTTTTCAATGCATGTTATTCATGATCTTTCTTTGTAGCCTTTCATGTTGCATGCATAGTTACTTTGTCTTACTGTTAGAACTCCATCTTTCATGCACATGTTTAGAGTTCTTTGATCCCAGCTTTTAATGCTTGCAAATGGTTTGATCTTGGTTTTGATGGTGCATGTCACCTCAAAAAATATTCTTTTATCACTTACCTACTCGAGGACGAGCAGGAGTTAAGCTTGGGGATTCTTGATACGTCGGAAACGTATCTATAATTTTTGATGTTCCATGCTTATTTAGTGTCAACACCCGGATTTTTAATCCCAGATGCCTGTTATGCCATACATCGCAATCCCAGGATTACCATTTTTGCGAGACATAACAGAATTGGATACCATAGTACATCATCCATTACAAACCGTACATAAGTTCTTACACAAATAGGGATCTCATGATCCAGTTCCTAATACAACATCAAGCAGCGCAGTACGTAATAATAACGATAGCGTAGGCGAAGCTCCATCTTCGGGGTCACAGGCAATGCTGACGATGGGATATGATCCTAGTTATCGTAACCTTCCTGGGGTCCATCCTCCAGATACTCCTCTTCATAGTCTGGCCATGGGAATAGCCAGGGACAAAGCCATGAGTACTCTTTAAGTACTCGCAAACTAATACTAACATGTAAAAGGGGTTTTTGATAATAGGTCACTAGGCTCTAGGGTTATTTTACAAAAGCCAGATTTACCTCTACTAAGTTCAGAAGCAAAGAATGCTAGTTGAAGTTTTATAACACCTAAGTGGGAACTTGTATTTCATATCACAATCCTGTTGTGGTCAAGTCAAAGTCTCAATCCATTTTACAAGTCATTTTGAAAAGTCTGACGGGGGAACGGTATGGCCACTCCAACTGTCCATAACCACGGACGCGGCTATTCGAATAGTTTGACACTCTGCAGAAATTGTACACTTTCACCACAACATTCGATACATCCGTCAGGAACAAATCCTGAATTCACCATACTCAGTATGCGGATAATCAATCCTAACCTTTCAATTACACGCCCTAGTATAAGCACCTCTCCTGTGAGTTTGGCCTCCCAACCATGACCAACTGTCATCTTGGGTACTGCACAGGTGGACAATCTTCACAAGGTAGCCTCAGCTCAAACCTTGGCCGTGAGGGAACTAATACTAAGGTATATAAGTTTCCAGTCAAGCCCTACCCAATCTCGGGTATTGTGGTTGTACGATAAAATTGGAATGGTATCGCATCCAGACAACCATCAGTTTTATAAAGGGCTAAGGCTCATGCCTCATCATTTTCATCACCAAAATCATCAGTTGTTCAGAAACACATGTCAAAACATCTCAGTAGAATGATCCATCATTCCAAGGTTTTCATAACCATTTTCACCAAGTATTCCCATCTAAAGTTGATCAAATTTTATGCTTAGCACTAGCATCTACAAGTGGGGGTAAGTTCTAATGAGGGGTGGTAAACTAGTGGAGTTCTAACTAAGTTCAATCTCATGCCTTATGATGACATCATGATTATCTAGCTTAGGCCAAATTTTATGCTCTTTATGCAACCTTCACATATCTTTCTAGTATCTACCATTCTCTTAAGTAAACTCTAAGTAAGAGCTTTGATAAAGAAATAAAGTAAGAAGCTTGTAAGTAAAACTAGGATTGGTTTATCAAGTGGATATGATCACATATGCTTAAGGTATATAGTGGGCATAGTAACAAGTAGTGGTTTGTTGCATCAGTAGAGTATCTTGCAAGTGTTAGCTAGCACATTCACTAGTAGTATTAGGCTTGCCTTGTGTAGAGCAGTGGTTGAAGTTCTCCTCGGCTTCTTCTTTGTAGAATCCTCCTTCCTCCTCGTATCCTTGGTCGGTATTAGCGTCTATAAATAAATACGATGTACACAATCACCAAACAATACTTAACTACTTACAATCATCACACAAAAAGGGTCCTATAGATGATCTAGCATCATCACTAACATTACAAGATTAAAGCT
Source organism: Avena insularis (assembly GCA_023614405.1). Classification (NCBI taxonomy): domain Eukaryota; kingdom Viridiplantae; phylum Streptophyta; class Magnoliopsida; order Poales; family Poaceae; genus Avena; species Avena insularis. Next base: position 54,484,585 of record CM042689.1, read on the forward strand.
TGGTTTAATTCCTTTTATTTTTAGAAAAGTAATTTCTACTCATAGAAAAACTACTTAAGATTTAATATTCTCCAAACCAAACATGGGATCATGTTGACACATGTCATCACCACATATTTTAGTCCATGGGAATGTGATTTAAAGTGGTGTCACAATTTAATAAGGTTTTACCCTTTTATTTTAATTAATTAAAGTGGCTAGAAATGCCTATGGGGCATTCTTTTATTACTTGAACATTATTTCTGTAAGTAACATTATATATTTTTATATATTCTGAAAGGTATGGTTAAATGTGATTTTTGGGAGTTGGAATCAACTCAAAAGCTATCATGGTTTAAATTTGAAAAATGTTTGAATGCAGAAAAGCTCCTGCCTTGTTATTTTTACCATGGGTGATCTATAGATCCAAATGACTTGAATCCAACGGGCTTAGATTCAGCATTTCCAGACCTTTCCAACAAAATTGGTTTCATTCAATTTGGTGCACTGAATCGACCTGGGTTGATTTTTGAAACTTGGGTACAGAAGTGTGTTTGAAATAAAATGGAAAAGGTTTAATTCAAATAACTAGGCTACGCGGGAAAAGTTAACGGGCCGGCCTGCTAAGCGTAGCGCTTCCGCGGGCTGTTTAAGTGGTTGTCCCCACTCGTCAGTGAGACAGGAGGGTGCGAAGTGGTACGGGGCAACGTGGGTCGTCCGATCTGGTTCTAATCCAACGGCTGGGAGTCATCGTCGACGTTGGGCAACGCCGGCGAGACAGAAACCTAGCGCGGCCAGTGGGGGGTGCTGGGGGCTCACCGGGGTGCAGGCGAGGGTCGGCGAGGCGGGCGAACGACGAAGTCGACGACGGAGAATCTCCTGGTACTGGTGGCTCCTCCTGGGACGGCTCCAATTGCTGGCTCCCTTCTTCTCTAGAGGCGGCGGGCTCCGGTGAAATTCTGGCGAAGTGTTGCTCGCCTTGCTCCGGGAACGGTGTGGCACGATCAGTGATGAGAGGGGAGTAGAATGGTGTGCTCAATTCGGCTGGGGGTGGCCTCTATTTATAGTCGAGCGAGGGGACCGACGGGCGCAAGGTGAGCTCGTCGGGGGCGAGGGTACAGACGGCTATTGGCATGGGCGAAGGTAGGGGACGGTGCGGTGTTCCCTGGCGATGCTCAATGGTACGGTGGCGAGACGTGGGGCGGTGCGGTTTGGTTGGAACACGACGGTGCTCTGCGCGTGCCCGACGGAGAAATTAATGGTGCACAGCGCGCGTGGTCCGCGCGGCGGCGAACGAGCGTGTCTGCGGGGTTGCTGGGACGGTGGTGATCACGTATGCACGCGGTTGGTCGAGCGTGGCGCACGGGGCGTGCTCTCGACATGGTTGCTGGCGAGCTAGGCGCGGTCCGTGCATGTGGTCCAGGGTTTGGCAAGGTTCGAGCGGTGGACAGGGAGTGGCGGTGGAGTGTTGGCTTGCTCCCAGACATGCTGGCTAGGCTTGTTTCTACTCCTAGCTTGCTGTCGACATGGAGGTGACAAGGGTGGCTTTGGCTGTTCACCATTGATGACAATGACAAGCTCACAGTGGTGCTAGTGCTTGGTTAATCTTGCTAGATGATCTACTGAGCTGGTTGTGAGCTAGATAGGGAACCAGTTAGGCAAGAATCACTACTCACAATAGTGTTTTGATTTTATTTGATTTGTGCCTGCCAAGTGTTTGATGAAATGGCCGCATGAATTCAAGTTTTGAATTTTGAAAAGATTTTTGGTGGGTGTGCTAGATTGGTGCTGGTGAGTCTGCAGATGCTTGGGTTTTGAAAGTTGAGCTTGTTTGAGTGGTTTTTGAAAAAGTGGGATCTTCCCATATGATAAAGATTCAATTTTGAATTGTCATTTAAACTATGCATTTGAAAGTTTCTGGATGATCACAAAGTGGGCCTTGATACTTTGTTATGAATACAATCAAGGGGTGCAAAGATCCAGAAAAGTTTCTGTTAGGTTCTGAAAGTTTGAGACAGGCAAAGTAGGCTTGGGAGTTAAATTGGTCAAAATGATCATTCCTTTATTTTATTTGTTTTGCTTTACTTGTCTATGGGAAAAGTGTGGGAAATGTTTAGATGATGTTTATTTCACCTAAGAAACATTTTACAAGCAAAGAAACACACAAACAAGTTGGTTCAAAAGAATTTCAATTTAAATGCATACACATATGCATGCTTTCATAATTTTAATTAGAAAAGTTTTTGTTAACCCTAATTTTGATGATTAGAGTTTGATGATTTAAGTTTAGTATTTTTGGGATGTTACATTTAGTATCTACTTTGCTTTGTCTACACTTTGAGGTGTTTTTATATCTTTTCTGGAACTAACATATTAACAAGTTGACGCAGTGCCAGTTGCCTGTTTTCTTCTGTTTTTGGTTCCAGAAAGGCAGAAAATCAATATTCTCGGAATTGGATGGGACAAAAGCCAAAGTCAATATTTTACCGTGGGGAACACGAATCGAGAAGACGAGACGGAGGGCGCCACTGCAGGCGCCCCTGGGCACCCCCTGCCTTGCCTCTTCTCCTATAAGAAGCCCCCGATGTAGAAACCCTAGGCACCGATTAAAACTCCATGAAACCTTCTATAGCCGCCGCCACCATCGTCCCTAGATCGGGGGATCTGAAGTTCTTCCCGGTACCCTACCGAAGGGGAGATCATCCCGGAGGCCTTCTTCTCCGGTATGATGCGTGAGTAGTTCCACCTTGGACTATGGGTCCATGTAGTAGCTAGCTGGTTGTATCTCCTCCTTGTGCTTTCATGTATAGATCTTGTGAGCTCCGTTCATGATCAAGTTCTAATCTATTTGTAATCATGCATGTTGTGTTTATGGGGATCTGATGGATATTGAGATTACTATGTCAGATTGACTAATGGTTTGTCTTATTGATTCTATCATGACTGTGTTGTTTGTGATCCTGCATGCACTACTAGGAAAATGGTCGTCTGTGGCGCACCTAAAAGGACCATCCGTGGCGCACTAGTGGTGCGCCACAGACCTGCCTTATCTGCCACTATCTCAGTAAGTGGCGCACTACCCGTGCGCCAGTTATGTGGAGATAGGCGAGCACTGCCAGTGCGCCACGGATATGTTGGCAGGTGCGCTACGCCTTATATCTTTTGTGGCGCACGTTGAAGTGCGCCACTAAGCTGCGCAGGTGCGCTTTAGTTGCAGTGCGCCACAGAAGCTGTACCATGTGCGTCACGGGTGTCTTTTTTTTAATTTCAGGTCCAGATGATATACAATACAGATTATATAGGCAGATATACACACAGATATGAGATATACAATTATATATATAAATACACAATTCGCAAAACAAGATTGAAACAAATACATATAGATAAGTCTCATACATGAATACATAAGTTATACATTGTTTCGATCAAGTTACAAAGTAGTTGGTGACATGCGAATACATGTGTCGATCAAACAAGTTAGAGCTCGGAAGCTTGCCTAGACATCTAAACTAGCTAGACACAAACACGGGATAAACAACCAAAGAAGATAAGCATGATCGCCGCCGCGACGAAGCTGTAGGTCTTCATCCGGTTCCTCGTTCTAACTCCCACTAGATAGCGCGTGTATCTAGCTTCCGCCTCCGCCATAGTGTTTTACCCTTTGTAGCTATTGCCGCTGAAACGGTGCACCTGTCTCCGGCAGTCTTCCCAATCATCGTAGACTCCGGGAACCCGTCCCTTGTACACGACGTACCACGTCATCTATAAGTTGACAATAATAATTAACTGATGATTGAAAAAAAACATATATAATTAAAGTCGCATATGAAGATACACTTATAGAAAGTACTCCTAAATCAAAAAGACCAAACTCAAAAAGCATGCCTCATATATAACTAGGTTGTTCGACACAGGAATACGCTACGATGGAACTGTTTGCCAAGTAGGATGCACAACACCTGGACCTGTGCATAGCACAAGGCGGACAATCCCATCGCAGCACATTCACATATAGTGTGCCACGACATTTCAATCATCGGCATTATTCTCGAAAAAGACCAAAGTAACTCGAAAAGAATGCCTCATATACATATACATAGGTCGTTGGACACAGAAATATGCTACGATGGAACTGTGAGCCAAGTAGGATGCACAAGACCTGGACTTGTGCATATCACAAGGCTCACAATCCCGTCGTAGCACATTCACATATATATTGTGCCACAACATTTCAATCATCAGCATTATTCTCGAAAAAAGACTAATAAAGTAAGGAAAAAAAGAAGGACCAAAGTGAGCAAAGGACCAAAGAGTAAGCAAAAAACCAAGCATTGATTGATATATAATAATAATAAGCAAAAGAAGTAAGCGATGATTCATAAACCTAATAAGATAAGTATAGTAGCATGTACACTTGTCCACACACACAAAGGTCATCTATAGTTTGTAACTACAACTAGGCCAACATCAAGCCTTCTGGCTCGGCTTAGGGAACGGGAGGACGCATTATCTCGTCATGAACTTCCTATAGTCACCCTGCATCTCTAGGCGATCTTCTATGTCACGGTTATTCGGGATATTTCCTCCGTAGAAGATCCCCCCCCCCGAAGTCATGACATCACGAAAGATGATAGCCCCAAACTTCTGCTGGATGCGATACATCTCTTGTCTAATATCTGAATTAGTGATCTTGGCCTTTGCTTCAGCCCACTGTTTGAGATGATCTGGCAGCGTAGAATTCTGCTGGTCAAGTAGGAACGCCCTCATGTGATGGAGTGCGTAGTAGGCTTCCTTCTTACTGTTTTCCGGATGCTTCACGCGGGGGAACTCCATTATGTGGTTGAAGACGTGCCTTCCGAACTTGACCTTCGTACGCACGAAGGTGGTGCCTTCCGTCGAGGCAAAGCCAGTGAGAGCATCATCCAGAACTTCCTTGATCTTGTCGTAGTTTTTCTTCTTTTCTAGACTCCCCGAGTCGAAATACGTGGTGTGGGAATGTTTCGGCGATAAGGAGATGAGCGTGCAGTGTTCATCTTTGCGCAAAAAATTCAAATGGAATGTGTTGGAAAAAGAATGATGATAATCTAATAAAGCCAATCGACGGTGGCGAGTGAATAACGACTTACTCGGGAAAGTAAGGCACGAGAATGTATTCCTTTGTCTTGTTCGCCACGAGGATTCTTTTTAGGTACGAGGCCACGATACGTCGTTCGGCAGGGGAACCCAAGAAGTCATCACGCATGTAGTAGGGGTCCACTATAGCGATGCCCGGTGTGTTCTCTCTAATGATCTGCATGGCCAGGCTGAGAGAAAACAGACGGACCATGGTATAGTGCAGCGGGTATAGGTGGAACATATTGAAGATGTCGTCGAACCGCAGGAAGAACAGATCCGCAGGGGCATTGTCGACGAAGCCCAAGCCTGGTGGCACCTTAACCACGAATACCGGGTGCGAGGGATCTTTCTCCGATAGAAGGCGTCTCTCTATTGTCAAGACGTCATGCACTCTGCGATTCGAGCTGGCGAGCCTCCGCAAATTCTTAGGTAGCATGGGCTCACCCGCCACATGAATCCTCCACATAATACCCTCGGGTCTTGGTGGCCCGTCCCGAAACCTGATCGGATTCGCAGTTGTTGACGCCACCGGCTGGCTCGAGCTGCTAGATTTTCTTTTCCTGCCCTTTTTTCCTTTTGGAGTGCGGGCAGGCACCGCAATCTGAGCACCGGCCGCCCTATGTAGTGTGTCAGGGCTTAGAATAAAGGGTCGGTTGGTTGTATCAGCTGGATCTGTAAAGGCGCAAGTTGGAGGCGTCTCCTGAGAACCAAATAGACGCTTGGTGATAGTGGCTTTCTCTGTGGGGCCACCAACTAGGTCTTCGTTGCTAAACTGAGTGTTGAAGAAGTGATCATTCCAGTCTTAAATCGTCTGGCGGATCTGCGCCATGTGCATATCATCAACATGATCATCCAACCCACCGCGTGGAGGTGACGGCGAGGGCGGTAAGGGGGCCTTGCCACTGCTTGTCGCTGGCACGACAGGCGGTGCTGTTGTCTGTGGCGTGATGGCCCCCGCCGTCCCCAAACGGATCATGCTCTTTGGCCATTGCAATAATAAGCCGAAGCAAGTTCTGAGGACAGCTGGCTCTTCTTCATCCGCTCCTGGGGATATAATGGGAGGTTCCAGGTCGTCGCATCCCCTTAGCACCTGACTAATTTTAACCCTTTGCACGCTATCTGGCATCGGCCTTGAGTGGAACGTGCACTGCAAGGGTTGAACGATGGTACCCTTGGCAACATCGCTCAGCTCGTTGTTCACGTAGCATAAGAGAGTGCAAGGAACATCCGTCCGCGGAAAAAATCTACAACATCGTCAGAGATGCCATAAGAGTAATAGATGGCGTGAAAGGTGGTAAAGCAATTTGTTTACCGTGATGGCGTCGAGATCGGCTAATGTCGAGGCACCGCATATGGCGACGGGCGTGCAAGAGACGGAAGGGCTGCTTGATGGCGCGGTGTTGGCCGCCGGTGTATTCTCCCTACCGCCGGGTGCTTGGAGCTCCGGTGTCGCCGTGACAATGGCAGGGGGGCACCAACATGTACTCCGGCGCCGCGGTGATGGCAGGGGGAGTCACCAACACTTGCGGCGCCGCGGTGCTAGCGGGCAGAGTCACGAACACGTAGTTCGCCTGATTCGTCGGCGCTGCGTTGTTCGAGTGGCTGCTGACCATGCTTGGAATCGGGCACGGCCCTACTCGACCACCCACACTCCAGTTCGCTATTGACTCCACCAAGGTAGGCAGGAAGGACGTGAGGGTGATTGCCAGGTTGTCTTGGACGATCTGCGGGATCTGCGCCACTTGTTCCTTAAGTTCTTGAACCTCGCGGTTTTCCTCCTCGCTCCTTCCCGACGGCGCCACATGCGTCCTCTGCGGTGCACCAAAATGATCCACCCAATTCTTACCCCCGAGGCCGGCCAAACGGCCAGCCGACGACGGCTTCTTCGTAACCGGCTCTATTTTCTTGGCCCAGTTCATCGCCCTGTTAAAAGGGTTATCCCACCGGGTGGCCGCCGTCGACCCCTGGGATGAGGAACCGTGGGATCCATGACTAGCAACAATTTCCTCCTCCTATAGAAGAAGTAACAGTCAATCGTTTAGATCATCGATTAGAGTGCAATCGAGTTGATCCGTGGTAATTAGATTACTTACCACAATTTCCTCGAATTCCTTCACCGCAGGATCCGCGGTGAGTTGTTTGGTTTTTGGGTCCACATGGTAACGGGCCCTGATGAAGTTTCGAACCTGCCCAGGTTTGAATTTCACAAAGGGGTTTTCTATCCCCTTGGATCTATACTCTTCGTCCTCCTTATTCCATTTGGCCTCATGGTTACGTATCCACGATCCGAGATGGTGATGACCTATATTCATCGCTGCACCTTTCCCCGATTACTATTGGCCAGGGCTCTTTCGGATTCACACCTCTCCTTGAACTCCCGGAACTGATCTTCGGTGATCTGCGGGTCAATCTTCTGGATCTCCTCGAGACTTTTGCCTTCTTTATAGATCTTCTTCTTTATCCGGGTTCTCCAGCTGGCCAAGGCGGTGCTCATCTTTGTGAGGGCGGATTTGTTTACTTAGTTCCCATGATAATTTGTGTTCTGATACTTAGCGGGGAACTTGTATCTTGCGTGCAGCTTCTCGAAGAGGAGTTTGTGCAAGTGGCCATTATCTTTATGCCGGAGATTCTTGGTGTTGATCGAGATGGTTGTCCGGGTGATCGCCGCCACTTGCCCACTGTACCCTCTGACGACAAGGTCGGGCTCCAAAGGAACCCCTGATGGGCTCACTTTGGTAATTTCCTCCCTGACGTGTTCGGGCGCCGTTCCTTCGGCTTCTTCTTCTTCTTAGGAGGATTGCTACCACTCCCTGTTCCCTCGCTGCCATCAGTGGTTTCATCGTCCGCCATTCCTTCGGCTTCTTCCTCCGTGTCTTCTATCTCATCATCCTCGCTCTCCGAAGGATTGTATTCTTCATCGTCTTCTAGCCGCTGGGCCGCCTCCCAGAATGTCAATTTTTTATTCGGAGGTCTGAGTTCTCCTTCAGCGCTGATGCGCTTAGAACATCCAGCCTCGTCGTTGTCACACATATTTGCACTAATAAAAAACAAATAATTGGTTAAATGCACGGAAAAATCCGGCATGACCTTTGCTAATTTTCTTAAACTAGGAGTGCCCGATTTCTGCCGAAACGAAAGTTAATCAACATTCCGGCAAAAATCAGGACTCATTTCATACAAGAACCTGCATACACAACATAAGAAAGTGCTTCATATACAAGCACAAGCACAATTTCAAGTGCTACAATTATATCACCACATATTATATCAACTGTCATTGATGACAGCAAGCAAATACATGCAGATTATAGCACCTGTCATTATATGACAGTATGGATCATCAGTAAATGTGTACACATTGTTTCAAGTACTCATATCATGCTCTGTTTCACAGTATTGTTTCAAGTACTCATAAAACACAGTATAAAATAGGAAACATAATCCACAACTAAAGAAGCTTGGATACAAACACATATCATGCTCTGCTACAGAGAATTTCACAACCCCAAGACCTGAACATAGGTACTGCTAGCAAATGCAATCAACATTTCAAGGAAGAAAAGCTACTCTGAACCTTACTCTAAGCCTAAGAATGATGAATCACTCAAGCGCATGACAAACAATAGTAATATCAAACAATTAGAAAGTAATATCAAACAATAGTAGAGGCTCTAATAAGGTGTATTATTTGTTGATGCCATTTAGCTTAATTACCTCCAACATTATACTCACAAGTACCCATCTATCCATAACCAACAACAATAACCAAGCCTTTTATCCCAATCAATTTGTGGTAGGCTCTATCTATCCATAACCAAGATGTACCAGAACTAGCAGTACAATATAAGTACATGCTAAACTTTTTAAACATATCAACACACGTATGACATGCTAAAGTATGACACATTACTGAAATTGCTATGCTAACATGCCAAAGCATAGGCATAAAATGGATAAGATATGAAAGAACAGTACTCCAACATATTGAAGAAATACGAAGGACCAACTGACTTGAACTGAACATTCTCCGACATATGAAGCACCAATTCAACATTGATTGACATTACATGCATGTAGCGGCTATCAATAGAGAACAGGTCAAACCAAGCCAAGTCAGCAGATAGAGAATAGGACAATCACAAGACCACACACGCATCTTCATCATAATGGGGAAGCAGAGAAACAAGTGGACATTCAAAACTTACTAAAAATCATCTCCTACTGTATATCTTTAAGCAGCCGTGCATTCATAATCCAAGCAACTCGAGTACCATTATCCATCATCATCATATACTAGACAGATTAGTACTACTCCGAACATATTAATACCAAAGACAACTGAATGTTTTCTGACATAGTATTAAGAACCAATTCAACATTGATTGACATTACAAGCAGCAGCATACCAATGGAGAAGGAACCGTGTGGGCAGGGAGAGAGGGAGAGAGGGGAGGCTCACCTCCTTTGAGATGAGGACGACGACGAGCGCGTGGGAGAGGCGCCGGCCTCCTCCTCCTCAGCCTCAAGCGGCGGCGGCCTCCTCCTCCTCGAGCGGCGATGACATTCTCCTCCACGGATCGGCAGCGACGCGGGCCTCCTCCTCCTTGAGCGGCACGATCCTCCTCCTCCACAAGCGGCACGGGCCTCCTCCTCCTCCACGGATCGGCAGCGGCGCGGGCCTCCTCCTCCTCGAGCGGCGACGACCTTCTCCTCCACGGATTGGCAGCGACATGGGCCTCCTCCTCCTCGAGCAGCACGATCCTCCTCCTCCACAAGCGGCGCGGGCTTCCTCCTCCTCCACGGATCGGCAGCGGCGCGGGCCTCCTCCTCCTCCCTCGAGCGTGGCGTGGCGGCGCAGCCAGCGGGCGGGGCTCGATGTGGTGTCTGAGATGGGGATGAGAGAGGCGGACGTGGCGCGGTTGCCTATGTGGGTTGGACTATCAGATAAGAGGGCGGCCACCCCACTAGTTAACACTAGCACTGTCTTATCCCATTGGTTCTGCCCACTGCTCTATTCTAAACTTGTGAGCACCCAGGTTCGAATCCTGGTGCCCCACTTTTTTATTTTTATTTTAAAAATACTTTTAAATGTTCCAAAAAATGCCCAAAAGTGGTGATATATGCCATAGAAGTTTTGTTTTGTTTTTAAAATACTTTTAAATATTCCAAAAATGCCCAAAAGTGATAATATATGTCATAAAAGTGGTACAAATATGATTCAAAGTATAACTAAATTTCATAATAATTTGTCCATGAATATTACAATCTTTTTTGACCACACGTTTTACAATATTTTTTGAGCTAGCGTTTTACAATCTTTTTTCCCTTCTTTGTCACAGTTGAATAATTTAGCCCCGGCACTTTAATGTTTCTTCTTTCGAACAGGCTACCTTTTTTGGGTAGGGTTGTCCTTTTTCTTCTTGTGATGTATGTTGCTGCATCGTAGTCGTCGTCATCTTCAATCTTTGGATTGCCCGATCGGTCAAGTCTTGCTCGTTGGCGACTCCATCCATTCCGATGATGTTTCTTTTTCCTCTCCTCATGACAACACAGCTAGGCTTTGTCGGGTCGGTAATGAAAAAACATTGGTCCACTTTGGTAGCCAGTACCCACAGTTCATTTTTTGTGGCCACGTTCGCACCGGCAGCCTTGGATTTGGCTGCTTCGGGTATAACCATGGTTTGAAATACCGGTCTTCTCTTTCGACGCTCTTTGCCCATCTGACACGGAACATCAACACCTTTTCTCCACAGTAGCCGATCTCCCAGATCTCCTCGATTCTTCCATAGAATCTTTCCTTCACGTTGTCATCGGTGTAGAATTCCGACGTTACGCCTGAGTTCTGATAATCACACTTGTTGTCCTTTTCCTCCATGTAGAATATGTAGCCGTTGATATCATACGCCTGATAGGTCACCAGGTTTTGCATCGGTCCCTGCGATAAGGTGAATATGATCTTTTTCGTGTCAGAAGAATGCGATCGCGGGGGATTATCAAGGAGCGTCTGCCTAAACCAACGCATGAAATCTGAGTTGTGCACTTTGATTATTTCTCCCTGCGTCCTCTGTATGCCCCGGTCACTGTACTTCTTCTCGATTAACCTTTTGTGCTTATGTACCCAAGGATCGACCAGTTCTAAATGCTATAGCTCAACGAGGTTTGCTCGATCAAAGTCTGCGCATCGAAAATCGAAGTCTGCATGCAGTATGCGACGACCCTCTCGGTGACCAGATCCGTCGAGCTTGCCAAGGTGCTGCTGACGGAAGACCGGCGGTGGTTCTCGATGTCTAGATAATTCGTGCAGAAAGAGATGCACTCTTCGGCCAAAAAGCCCTTGGCTATGCTTCCATCTGGACGAGACCTGTTGCAAACGTATCCTTTGATGTGTCTGTTCATCCTTTCAAACGCCATCATGCTGCGGAGGAACATCGGCCCGAGTAGGACGATGTCCTCCACGACATGGACCAGCAGATGCACCATAATGTCGAAGAATGCGGGTGGGAAGTAGACCTCAATCTCGCATAGTATCACCATGATCTCCTCCTGTAGCCTCCTGAGCTGATTCACGCCAATCGACTTCCTAGAGATGACGTCGAAAAACTTGCAGAGGCCAAATAACGTTTCACGGACGTGCTCATCCATTATCCCTCTTAGTGCGACCGGAAGTACCTGCGTCATTAGCACGGCATAGTCGTGAGACTTCATGCCACTGAACCTCTGCTTCGCCTCGTCTAGGTATCTTCTTATCTTGCCCGCGTAGCCGTAAGGAAATTTGACTCCTAGAAGCCACTTGAAAAATTGTTTGATCTCATCCTGGCTTAGAGTGAAGCAAGAAGGAGGGCAATAATATTCGTTCTTCTTGAACTTTTTACCCTTCCGACGACCTTGTGTCGTCTCCGACTCATGATCATCGTCATCTTCCTGATCATCAGGAGTAGTGCGTCCTCCATGAAGCTCCTTACGGATACCCAAGCATATCAGGTCGTGCCTTGCTTTCGGACCATCTTTCGTCCTATCTGGCATGTTGATTATGGTGGTGACCAGACTCTCGCACACGTTTTTCGTGATATGCATGATGTCAAGGCTATGAGGCGTGCGGAGAAACTTCCAGTATGGCAACTCCCGTAAAATGACCTTGTTTTCCATACCTTCATCTGACTTGTCTTGTTGCTGCCTCTTTCGCTTCTTTCCAGGCTTAGGACAATCTTTCCAGTTTTTCAGCAACTCTTCCACTTCTTTGCTGCTCCTACGCTCTGGGATTCCTCGGGTCTCGGATTTGCCATCGAGCAGGTCTCCACATTTTCTCCATGGATCATTCTTGCTGAGCCACCTCCGGTGCGCCATGAACACGGTTTTCGATGACCCTAGATCTTTATCTAGTTGGAGATAGTTTGTGTTATCCATGCACCTAACGCATGCGCAGAATCCTTGGATAACCTGCCCCGAGATATACCCGCAACCTGGATAGTCTTGCACCATAGTGACCAACGCGGCTCTCATAGTGAAATAATCTTGTGCAACGGCGTCGTAAGTATTGGCTCCAGATTCCCATAACGTGGCTAGCTCCTCTTTCAATAGCCCGAGATACAGATTGATGTCGGTACCAGGTTGTTTCGGCCCTTGAATTAGCATACTCATTTGTATGTACTTCTTCTTCATGCACAACCATGGAGGGAGGTTGTACATCCATACAAACACGGGCCAAGTGCTGTGCGTGCTGCTCTGGCTACCGAATGGATTGAGTCCATCGGTGCTCGCACCAAGCCTGATGTTCCTCGAATCTCCACCGAATTCTAGGAATTCGAGGTCCAATGCTTTCCACTGGCTAGCATCTGAAGGGTGCGTCAGCAGCTCATCCTTTTTGGGGTCATCATCGTCATCTCATGGCTTCTTCCTTTCCGCATGCCATCGCATGAGCTTCGCTTCCTTAGGGTCCGCGAAATAGCGCTGCAGACGAGGAGTGATAGGAAAGTACCATACCACTTTTCGAGGTGCTTTCTTCCCTTTCTTGTATCAACTCACGCCGCACACCGGACATGTGGTTTTCTCCGCGTCCTCGCCCCGATAAATGATGCAATCGTTGATGCATACGTGATATCTAACGTGCGGTATATCGAGAGGATAGACAATTTTCTTGGCGTCCTCGATACTAGTTGGACATGTGTTCCCCTTCGGGAGACGATCGTGCCAGAATGCCATCATATCGTCGAAGCTTGTGTCACTCAATTTGTGTTTTGCCTTCATCTCCATAGCCTTGAGCGTTACATTCAACCGGGTATCATCGGGCCTGCATCCTTCATACAATGGAGTAACCGCGTCTTTCTCAAGTTGCTCAAGCTTGGCTTTCTCTCTAGTGGCAGCCTGGCGTTACTAAATGCCGCTTGAGAAGAAGCTCTTGCACATAAGGGTCCCGCACCTAGCCTGACGTTGTTCCATCGTCGTCTGCTCCTCCGGCATCTAGATCATCATCATCCTGGTCTGCTTCCGCACCTTCACCATCTCCAGGAGACTCTTCATCATCTCGCCCGTTCTCGCCGTGATGATGATCATCGTCATGTTGCCCACCTTCACCGTCTCCATCATCTTCGTCATCGCTTATCCAACGAGTGTATCCATCCATGAAACCATGGCGGAGCGAGTGCGCAGATTCCCGGAATCTGGGTCGATCACCCAGTTGAGTTTGCATCTTCTGCATGGACATCTTATATCCGTCTTATTATTTCGTATCATGTCGGCCGTCGCACATTTCAAAAATCTAGCCACAATGCCTTCGCTCATTATGCGGACCATTTTTGCCTGCACGGTGTACACGGTACAATTAGAAGTCTATTAGAACCACATAATGAATGCATGCATGCAATGGTCGATAGAAAATTTCGGCATGACCTATCCTAAAATTAGGACCTTTGCGAAATGCCAAAGTCTTTCCAAAATGGAAATGAATCAACATTTTGGCAAAACAAATGGCAACTTGTTCACATACAAACACAAGAGAGAGAGAGACCGAGATCCATACACACATGAACATATCATTATCCTCTCCATACACACATGCATGACATCATCGATACTCTTCATATATACACACATATGACCATCGATCCTGTCCATACACACATCATGAGCATCGATCATCTACATACATATGAGCATATCATCCATATACACATGAACACATCCTTACATGGACAACTTACCGAGATGAGAGACCAATCACGAGAAGATGGAAAGGAGAGGTGTGTGGCCGGAGAGAAGGAGATGAGAGAGACCGGAGAGCTTCCTCTATTACTTATGTAACATCCAAGGCAAGTTCTACATGCTAAAAATGGTGAATGAGTGGAGAAATTGAGGTGGGAAGGAGAAGGATCCCGACTAGATCTAAGGAGGAAGAAGAAGGGGAAAGTGAAGTGTGGGGTGGTGGATGATCACACATGTGCACATAAAGTGGAGCTGCCAAAAACAATCGCCACATCCGTGGCGCACTCAGCCCCAGTGCGCCACAGGGATTAGTAACATCCATGGCGCACATGCCATAGTGCGCCACGGATGTGTCTGACCGTTTTACAGAGAAGAGGGGCATGCGCTTAGGCGTAGCGCACCCCCCAACATGCGCCACGGGTAACACCAACAGGCGTAGCGCACCTACCCTATGCGCCACGAATGTACAGCGTCTTGATCAGCCCCTGGCCCACACATATCTGTGGCGCACTATGGTCATGTGCGCCACGGTTGTTCTAGTTACTAGTAGGGCACTGCCCATAGGTGAGCCACGCCTATTTTAGCCATGGGGCACTTCAACCATGTGAGCCACGGATGTGCTGATTACCTATAGCCATTTTCCTAGTAGTGATGCTCTCCGTTGTTAGTAGCTATCTTGGCCAAGTAGTTGCTAGTGACTCCAAGAGGGGGTATTTATGCTCGATAGTGGGTTCATGCCTCTAGTTTCCAAGGGAAGTGACATAAATCTCTTAGGTTATAGATGTGGTGTTGCCACTAGGGAGAAAACAACGGTCTCTTGTTCATGGAACAAGTGGATTGTCTACCTTACACACTTTTCTTAAAGGAGTTGTCTGTTGCTTGCAACTTAATACTGGAGGGGGTTCGGCTGATAACCTGAAGTTGGACTTCTAGTCATAGATGCAGTTGGATGGCGGTCTATGTATTTTGTTTTATTTCCCAATCGAATCTCATAGGATCTTTTTGTCTGGTATTACATTGTTATGCCTTGCTCGATTCTTGTCAATTACCCTGCTGTAAAAATTTTACCCTTCATGCCATGTTGTTTATCTAAGGAGAGAACCTCTAGTGAACTATGGACACCGTTCCAATCTTTACCATTGATACATCTTCCACTGTTACTTGCTTACTGCAAACCATTCATCACCTTCCACACCATACAGTTAATCCTTTGTTACAACAAACTGGTGAGCTTGACAACCTCACTGATTCGTTGGGGCAAAGTCTTGAGTTTGTGTTGTGCAGGTTTCCATGTTGCTTGCAACACCTGTGTGACGTTTCCTTCCTCCTACTGGTTCGATAACCTTGGTTTCTTACTGAGGGAAAACTTGCTGTTGTGCTGCTCCACACCTTGCTCTTGGGGTTCCCAACAAAGCGCTCATACATCAACTTAGCGCTGCATCAGGCTCTAATAAATACGGAATAAAACTAACGTTTAATTTATATAGAACAAAACCTAAAACCACTAAGTTGACCTAATTGCACCAACAACCTATGCTAAGCAAGACAAGCAACAAGGCAATAGCAAGATATAATACTTCAAGCACGAAGGCTATCACAATGTAAAATGCATAATTAAAGGGCTCGGTTGAGAGATAACTTATGGACGTAGAGACAGTGATTTTTATCCCGAAGTTCACTTCCAAAGAAGCTACATCTCCTTTCTAGAGGTGTGATGACACAATGCTCCTTGAACGCCACAAATGTCTCACCTTGAGGTGTGGTGGCTCGATGCTCACCCAATGCCACACAAGGCCTCACCACAAGATGCGAAGGCACGCAACTCACCGACGCCACAAAAGGCTCACCATATTCTCCCATGATCTCGCCACAAAGTCCTACTCACAATCCACTAAGGGACACTTGAGGGCGGTCACCAAACCCGTACAAGGATGGGGCTATCTCCACAACTTAATTGGAGGCTCCCAACAACAAAACCACAAAAGGACACAAGGTCACAAAAGGCCACAAGGTTGAGGCCACTCCACAATGCAGGTTTCCAGAAACCAACACACCAACCACACAACCGTCTAGAGTTCCAACAACCCAAGAGTAACAAGTCCACAAGATTGCACTCGCCGAATCTCCATGGAGAACTCAAACTACGTAACAAATGCAAGGGCAAGTCTTTTACTCCCAAATTCCAACAAAGATACAAAGCTATTGGGAGAATAAGGGAGGAAGAACACAAGAGGAGAACACAAAACTCTCCAAGATCTAGATCCCAAGGATTATTTCATAAAGAAGGGATTTGGTTTGGTGGGATTGTAGATCTAGATCTCCTATCTCAAATCCCTCAAAGAGATGCAAGAATCATTAGAGGGATAAGGGGTGAGGGCAAGCTTTTGAAGGTCAACAATGAAGGGTAGAGAGTGCGCGAGCTAGAAAAAATGACCTCAAAAGTTGGGAAAACAATAGGGAAGAGGGGGCCCTTAAAAAGGGCAAGTGAAATCTTCCCGTTTAGGTCAGATTCGCGCACCACCAGAATTTTCGGTGCTCCATCGGAACTTCTGGTAAATAGAGACACAAGATACAGAAGAAAACATTACTTTACCGGAACTTGGGTCGGAATTTGGACCAGAATTTCCGCTCAAGCAAAAAATTTGAATACCATTGCACGAAAACTTCAATAACTTTTGATTCCAGATTCCGTTTTTGATGATCTTGGGCTCGTTTTGAAGAGAACGACAATCTCTACAAGATTATGAAAATAAACATCATAGTACAGCATGGAAGGATACAACCAAGTTGAGAAAGATATGACCGCTCTAGAAGCGATGAACCCGTAAAACCTCCAAACCCCAAAACACAAGAAGTTGAGCTTGAAAACTTCGATTTGGGATGAAACCAATTTTGTTGGAAAGATAAAACCAAGAGAATCCAACAAAAAGTGAAATATTGGATACCACCAAGGGAGACAATATCAAGTATATATATGTGAGATATCTCCTATGGTGTGGAGCCGGAAAAACCCGCACGATCAAGAACGCAATAAGATATGCAAGGGAAATCATTATTTGATGAACTAGAGCTTATTATGATGATAATCACAAGCTCTAGATCCTCTTAGGGACAAGAACCAACTAACAACCAAGAAAGATGACGCTATGTATGTAAAGGTTTGAGCTCTCTCCGAACAATGTGATCGAGACACCCGCTTGAGAGACCCTCTTGATAGTACGGCTATATATCCTAAACCCGGTCTCCCAAGTAACAACACGAAACTAGAAAAAAAGAAACCCTATCAAGATCATACCTTTGCCTTGAGCATTCCACTTGAGCTTGATGTAGACCGTCTTGACCATCTCAAGATGGAACAACTTTCTTGATTGCTCTTGCTCGCTCTTGCTTGAAGAAGACTTCCAAATTGCCCCCATACTCCAAGGAGAAACCTCTTCTTTGAACTTGTCTTCATCACTCCATGATCACCGAGGATGGCAAGCTCCAAGCATGAGATCTTCTAGATAAGGCACATCTTGATCTTCCACTTCTTCATCCCTTCTTGAGTGTTGATCCATCGAGATTCAACTCTTTGCACTTATCTTGATCAACCTTCAAGCTCCTTCTTTCTTCATGATTCTAATGGGCACATAACCCTTGGAAATTTCTTCTCATCCTTCTTCATTTCTTCATATTCGAGATCAACACATGGTCCAAGCGATGTCAATGGACAAACCTACAAGTGAAACTCAATCTACACATTAGTCCATAGAGATTGTCATTAATTACCAAAACCACACATGGGGCATACAAGCCCTTTCAACACGGAAATCAATATGTATGCACGTAAGAACATATCTAGTTGCAATAATAAAAGTTTTAAACTAGACCGAATCAAGAACTTACCTTATAGCTAGCAAACTAGCAGTAATGTTCGATCCGGACGTTAGATTTCGACCTTGTTCTTCTGATCCAGGATAGCGTCAAACAATGTCGACGCCCATGCCAACGGCTAGATTAGAGTGAATTGAGAGACAAATTATCGCATCAGGGCTGGATGGGATCCGGATTTATATAGGGAATTGGGGAGGCAAAATATCAATCACTTTCGAAAGGCAGAAGATCAGGGGATCGAGACTTGTGCTTAATTAAGAGGCCAAATATCACCTAGGCCACAATTTCTGGGAAGGTAATATGCGAGGAGGTCATAGATTTTAGGGAGAGGTGAATATCCAAGTTTCTGCCTCACTTGTTGGTGGAGAGGAATATATGTGGGTGTGTCATTTCTTTGGTGTTCAGTCTCTTCGGTGAACCCAGTGCTATGACTGAACTCACTGAAACTATTTTGGTTTTCTATATCTAGTAACCGAGTGTGGTACCAAAGAATTTGGTTTCGGTCAGTTCGGGTTTGGTCCAGGTTAAACCGGTTCGGTGATTCGGTTTTCGGGTTATATGCCCACCTCTACTTAATCTTTGTAATACTCAACCCCACATACTGATCGTTGACTTGATGACACCATCTGAAAAGAATTGTTTGATAGAATGAACTTTTTACGATGGGAGAGGGAGATGCTAAAACTTGTTTTACCTTGCTGAAAAGAGAGAGAGGAAACAATTGTACGTTTCTCATTGATACGTCGGAAATGTATCTATAATTTTTTATGTTCCATGCTTGTTTAGTATATAATTTGCTTTGCTTTGTCTTTCTTTGATGTGTTTTTATGTCTTTCTAGAACTAACCTATTAACAAGTTGCCACAGTGCCAGTTGCCTGTTTTCTTCTGTTTTTGGTTCTAGAATGGCAGAAAATCAATATTCTCGGAATTGAACGGGACAAAAGCCAAAGTCAATATCTTTCCGTGGGGAACACGAAGTCCAGAGACGAGACGGAGAAGCAAACCAGGGCGGCCAGACCCCCCTAGGCGCGGGTGGGCCCACCCCGCGCCTGGGTAGGGTGTGGCCCCCTGGACGCCTCCCAGCCTCGCCACTTCGCCTATAAGAAGCCCCAGATGCAGAAACCCTAAGTACCCGATCAATGTTCCATGAAACCTTCTGTAGCCGCCGCCATCGTCATCCCTAGATCGGGGGGGATCTGAAGTTCTTCCCGGCACCCTACCGGAGGGGAGCTCATCCCGGAGGCCTTATCTCCGATATGATGTGTGAGTAGTTCCACCTTGGACTATGGGTCCATGTAGTAGCTAGATGGTTGTATCTCCTCCTTGTGCTTTCATGTATAGATCTTGTGAGCTCCATTCATGATCAAGATCTAATCTATTTGTAATCATGCATGTTGTGTTTGCGGGGATCCGGTGGATATTGAGATTATTATGTTGGATTGATTAATGGTTTTGTCTTTATGATTCTATCATGTCTGTGTTGTTTGTGATCTTGCATGCTCTCTGTTGTTAGTAGCTATCTTGGCCGAGTAGTTGCTAGTGACTACAAGAGGGGGTATTTATGCTCGATAGTGGGTTCATGCCTCTAGTTTCCAAGGGAAGTGACAAAAATCTCTTTGGTTGTAGATGTGTCGTTGCCACTAGGGATAAAACAACAGTCTCTTGTTTATCGAACATGTGGACTGTTTATCTTACACACTTTGCTTAAAGGAGTTGTCTGTTGCTTGCAACTTAATACTAGAGGGGGTTCGGATGATAACCTGAAGGTGGACTTCTAGTCATAGATGCAGTTGGATGGCGGTCTATGTATCTTGTTGTATTGCCCAATCGAATCTCATAGGATCTTTCTGACTAGTATTTGCATTGTTATGCCTTGATCAGTTCCTGTCAATTGCCCTGCTGTAATTTGTTTACCCTTCATGCCATGTTGTTTATCAAAGGAGAGCACCTCTAGTAAACTATGGACCCCGGTCCAATCTTTACCATTGATACATCTTCCACTGTTACTTGTTTACTTGTTGCAAACCATTACCTTCCACACCATATGTTTAATCCTTTGTTACAGCAACTAGTGAGATTGACAACCTCACTATTAGTTGGGGCAAAGTCTTGAGTTTGTGTTGTGCAGGTCTCCGCGTTGCTAGCGACACCTGAAGGGAATATGCCCGAGAGGAAATAATAAATTGGTTATTATCGTATTCCTTATTTATGATAAATGCTTATTTTACATGCTATAATTGTATTAATACGGAAACATTAATACATGTGTGTTTAATAAACAAAAGGAAGTTCCTAGTTATGTCTCTCTTATAAACTAGCTCGTTGATTAACAAGATGATCAAAGGTTTCCTGATCATGGACATTGGATGTTGTTAATAACGAGGTCACAACATTGTTGGAATGATGTGATGAACATTCATCCGAAGTATAGCATTACGATCAAGGTCATTGTGTTTATATTGCTATAACTGTTGGAGATATGCCCTAGAGGCAATAATAAATGTAGTTATTATTATATCTTTGTGTTTATGATAAATGTTTACATTCATGCTATAATAGTATTAACAAGGAAACATTAATACTTGTGTGATTTGTAAACAAAAATGAAGTCCCTAGTAAAGCCTCTATATAATACTAGCTTGTTGGTTAATAAATGATTATGGTTTCCCTATCATGAACATTGAGATGTTATTAACAACAAGATCATATCGTTAGGAGAATGATATGGTGGACATACTCCTATAGATAAGCGTAGCATAAAGATCAAGTCATTTTAATAGTTCAATTGATATATGCTTTCTGATACATAGTAACCTAATTCCTTCAACCATGAGATCATGCATATCACCTTCACCGCAAGGATGCTTTGATGACATCAAACACCACACCGTAACTGGGTGGCTATAAAGGTGGCATTGAGTGTTCGGAAAGTGTTGGTTGAGACACATGGATCAAGAGTGGGATTTGTCCATCCATATGACGGATAGATATACTCTGGGCCCTCTCGGTGAAATGTCATCCAATTAGCTTGCAAGCATGTGACTGGCTCACAAGGGATCACATATCACGGGAACAAGAAAAGAGTACTTATCAGTAACGAGGTTGAACTAGGTATGCAGAGATACCGACGATCATAACCTCGGATAAGTAAACTATCATGAGACAAAGGGAAATTGGTATCATATGTAAGTGGTTCATTCGATCGCAAAGTAATCGTAGAAATATGTGGGAGCCATATGAATTTCTAGATTCCTCTATTGGTTATTGTTCGGAGAAGTGTCTCGATCATGTCCGCATAATTCACGAACCGTAGGGAGACACACTTAAGGATTCGACGTTGTTTGAGTAGTTATGGAATGATGAGTAAGAGACCGAATGTTGTTCAGAGTCTCGGATGGGATCCGGGATATCACGAGGAGATCCGGAATGGTCCGGAGAATAAGACTCATATAAGGAAAGTCCTATTTCGAGTTGGGAAATGGTTCCGTGTTTTCATCGGGAATGTTCTAGAAGGTTCGAATGTCCGCACTGAGGAGGAAGGGTACATGAATGTGTCATACCAAGTTGGAATGATTGCATCATGTACTAAGTGTCATCGCTGAACAAAATAAAGGGTTTAATCAAATCCTAGTTTGAAAAGTCAAACGCCAATTTGAAAAGTCAAACGCTATTTTGGGAAGTGGAGGGAAGTGGAAACGAGTTGGGGAGGAGTTCCTCCTCCACCGCCGGCCCACTAGGGATCCGAGTTGGGGAGGGACTCCCTCCCCTTGGCCGGCGCCTCCCACCTATAACGGGAGGGGCAGGGCTGCCCCTCCTAGCACACAAGTTCTCCACCCCAAAACCCTAGCCCGGCGCCGCCACCTCCTGTTGCCGCCGCCTAGGGCTCCCCTAGCCGCCGACTTGAGCAAGCCCCAAGCCCTAGACGCCGGCCCTAGCACCTCCTCCTTGGTGTGTCTAAACCCTAGATCGCCGAGAAGCTCTCTCATAGTCCACCATACTCGCTCCGGCTTAAGGCGAAGCCCTACGAGATCTCCCCTCTACTTAGGTACTGCCACGCCTTTGCCAGAATCGCGAGGAGAGTGCTACAACCTCTGCGCTTGCTGGAACAAGGGAGAGGAAGGTCTTTGTCAAGCACCAAACGCGGTGAACGATCAAGGGAGCGCCAGGAACGCAGGAAGGATCGCTCACGCGATCTTGAGATCGGGAAGAGTACGACTACATCACCCACGAGAATCCGCTCTCGTTAAACACTTTGGAATCTTCGAAGGTGAGTTATTCCATCGACTCGTTGCTACAATCTAGTAGATAGATCTTGGCTTGTTTGTTTGTATGCGGTAGAAATTTTTTGTTTTCCATGCTACGAAACCCTATAGTGGTATCAGAGCCAGGTTCTATATGTAGATCTGTTGCACGAGTAGAACACAGTGGTCATTGTGGGCGTTGATGCTTTTATTGTTGAGTGCTTCTTGTGTACTTTGCATCTTGCGAGATGTTGGGATGAAGCGGCCCGGGCTAACCTTACATGACATCGTTCATGAGACTTGCTCCACGCTTGACATGCAACTTGTATTGCATAAGTGGCTTGGCGGGTGCCCGTTTCTCCCAGCATAGTTAAGATTCAATTTACAACGGGTGATTAACAATGCTAGTATCAATGTTGTGGTTCTTGTTCGTAAGTTAGAACGACACTTATTGAAAGCCCCAAACCACGTAAAACATGCAAAGAAAGTAGAGGCGTCTAACTTTGTTTTGCAGGGGTGTGCTGTGATGTGATATGGCCATGATTGTGATTATATTTGATGTATGCAATGTTCCTTATTGTAAGTTGGCAACCGGCAGGAGCCATATGGTTGTCTTTAATTTTGTTAAGACCCGCGTGTCTATTCAAAGTAGTTGTAATAGTTGAAGCCAGTGGACGACAACCATGGAGAAGCGTCATTGACCTTGATGCAATGCCGGTGATGATGGAGATCATGTTCGTGCTTGAAGATGGAGATCGGAAGCACAAAGAAGAAAGGCCATATCATATCACATATTATGAATTGCATGTGATGTTAATCCTTTATGCATCTTGTATTGCTTAGTTAACAACGGTAGCATTATAAGATGATCCCTCATGCACATGAATTTCAAGTCATAAAGTGTTCACCCTTAGTTAGCACCGTTGCTAAAGCTTGTTGTTTCGAAGCACCACGTGATGATCGGGTGTGTTAGATTCCGCAAGTGTATACAACGTGAGCAAGCCAGATTTGCTCATGCGGAAGCTAAGGTTTGATCTTGACGAGCCTAGCATGTACAGACATGGTCTCGGAACACGGATCACCGAAATGTAAAGCATGAATCATATAGTAGATATGATGAACATGTCGATTGTTCGCCATTGAAGCTATATCAACTCTCGTGATGATCGGTGTTGATGTGGTGGATTTGGCTCGTGTGATCACTAAAACAATGTGAGGGATATTGTTTTGAGTGGGAGTTCACCTAGATTAATTTAACTATTAATTAGAACTCAATTTGTCATAAACTTAGTCTAAACTATTGCAAATATGTTGTAGATCAATGGCGGCCCCTACCATCAATTTTAATGCGTTCCTAGAGAAAGAAAAGTTGAAAAACAATGGAAGCAACTTCGCGGATTGGTTCCGCAATTTGAGGATTGTCCTCACAGCTGGTAATTTGACCTATGTGCTGGATGCACCGCTGGGTGACCCACCTGCAGCTACTGCTACCAATGAAGTAAAGAATGTTTACCTCGCTCGAAAGACTCAGTACTCCACAGTTCAGTGTGCTATCTTGTATGGTTTAGAATCGGAGCTTCAGAAAAGGTTTGAGAATTCAGACCCACATGATATTGTCCGTGATCTCAAATTGATCTTTGAGACTCACGCGGCAATTGAGAGCTATGAGGCTTCTGAAAAGTTCTTTAACTGCAAGATGGAAGAGGGCAGCTCCGTTAGTGAGCATGTGCTTAAGATGTCTGTGCACGCAAACAGACTTGAAATCTTGGGTATAGTGATTCCTAATGCTTTGGGGATTTATCGTGTCCTCCAATCACTACCACCAAGTTACAAGAACTTTGTGATGAACTACAATATGCAAAACATGAACAAGCAGTTGCCAGAACTGTTTGCTATGTTAAAATCTGCAGAAGTGGAGATCAAGAAAGAGAACCAAGTGTTGATGGTCAATAAGACCACCAAATTCAAGAAAGGCAAGTCTAAGCAAAAGGGACACTTCAAGAAGGGTGGTAAGAAAGTTACCGCGCCGACGAAGAAGACCAAGGCTGGACCTAAGCCTGTCTGAGTGCTTTACTACAAGGAGAAGGTCCTTTGGGCGGAATTTCCCAAAGTACTTGGCGGATTTGAAGAACGGCAACATCAAGAAGAAAGGTATATCTGATATACATGTTATTGATGTGTATCTCACTAGTACTCGTAGTAGTGCACAGGGTATTTGATCTGGTTCGGTTGCTCATATTTGTAACTCAAACAGTCTGCAGAATAAGCGGAAGCTAGCGAAGAACGAGGTGACAATGCGGCGTGGGAAAGCGGATCAAAGGTTGATGTGATCGCGGTCGACGCTACCCTTCATCTACCATCGGGATTAGTTTTATACTTAAATAATTGTTATTTGGTGCCTGCGTTAAGCATGAACATTATATCGGGATCTTGTTTATTGCGAGACGGTTACTTGTTTAAGTCCGAGAATAATGGTTGTTCGATTTATATGAGTAATATGTTTTATGCACATGCACCTTTGATAGATGGTCTATTCTTATTGAATCTCGATAGTGGAAATACACATATTAATAACATTGAGGCTAAACGTTTGAAATCGAGCGATAACTCGACCTATATGTGACACTGTCGTCTTGGTCACATTGGAGTGAAGCGTATGAAGAAACTCCATTCCGATGGACTTCTTGAATCACTTGATTTCGAATCACTTGAAAGATGCGAAGCATGTCTGATGGGTAAAATGACTAAGACTCCATTTTCTGGTATGATGGAGCGAGCTACGGACTTATTGGAAATCATACATACCGATGTGTGTGGTCCAATGAGTGTAGCATCGCGCGGTGGTTATCGTTATGTTCTTACCTTCACGGATGACTTGAGTAGATATGGGTATATCTATTTCATGAAACATAAGTCCGAAACTTTCGAGAAGTTTAAGGAATTTCAAAGTGAGGTTGAGAATCAACGTAACAAGAAGATTAAATTTCTATGTTCTGATCGTGGAGGTGAATATCTAAGTTATGAGTTTGGCGAGCATTTGAAGAAATGCGGAATACTTTCACAATTGACACCACCGGGAACACCACAGCGTAATGGTGTGTCCGAACGTCGTAATCGAACTCTCTTAGATATGGTTCGTTCTATGATGTCACTTACAGATTTACCGCTATCATTTTGGGGTTATGCATTAGAAACAACCGCATTCACTTTAAATAGGGCACCATCTAAATCCGTTGAAACGACACCGTATGAATTATGGTTTGGGAAGAAACCTAAATTGTCGTTCCTTAAAGTTTTGGGTTGCGAAGCCTATGTAAAGAAGTTACAGCCGGACAAGCTTGAACCCAAAGCGGAAAAATGCGTCTTCATAGGATACCCGAAGGAAACTATTGGGTATACCTTCTATCATAGATCCGAGGGCAAAATATTCGTTGCCAAGAATGGATCCT
This sequence comes from Avena insularis, assembly GCA_023614405.1. Lineage (NCBI taxonomy): Eukaryota > Viridiplantae > Streptophyta > Magnoliopsida > Poales > Poaceae > Avena > Avena insularis. The sequence continues at coordinate 54,510,444 of CM042689.1, forward strand.
TTCTAGAGAAGGAATTTCTCTCGAAAGAAGTGACTGGAAGGAAAGTAGAACTCGATGAGGTTGTCGAACCTTCTCTCAAAATTGCGAGTAGCACAGCACCAGAAGAAGTTCCTGTGGTGCCTGCACCAATAAGAGAGGAAGCTAATGATGATGATCATGAAACTTCGGTTGTAGTTGCTACAGAGCCTCGCAGGTCAACGAGAACTCGTACCACTCCAGATTGGTATGATCCCATTATGAGTGTCATGTTGGTGGACAACACCGATGACCCTGCAATATATGAGGAAGCGATGATGAGCCCAGATTCCAATAAATGGCAAGAAGCCATGAAATCCGAGATTGGATCCATGTACGAAAACCAAGTATGGACTTTGGTAGACTTACGGATGGCGGAAGGTCGAGAACAAATGGATTTTCAAGAAGAAAACAGATGCTGATGGTACTGTTACTGTCTATAAAGCTCGACTTGTCGCAAAAGGGTTTCGACAAATTCAAGGAGTTGACTACGATGAGACTTTCTCACCTGTAGCAAAGCTAAAGTCTGTGAGGATTATGTTAGCAATCGCTGCATATTATGATTATGTGATATGGCAGATGGATGTCAAAACAGCATTCCTCAATGGAGACATTGATGAAGAGTTGTATATGATGCAACCCAAAGGTTTTGTCGATCCTAAAGATGCTAACAAGGTATGCAAACTTCAATGGTCCATCTATGGATTGAAGCAAGCATCCCGAAGTTGGGATCAACGTTTTGATAAGGTGATCAAAAGTTTTGGTTTTATACAAACTTATGGAGAAGCTTGTATTTACAAGAAAGTGAGTGGGAGCTTTGTAGCATTCTTAATACTATATGTAGATGACATATTGTTGATTGGGAATGATGTAGACCTTCTTAATAGTGTCAAGGAATATTTGAATAATAGTTTTTCAATGAAGGATCTTGGCGAAGCAGCTTACATATTAGGCATAAAGATTTATAGAGATAGATCGAGATGCCTAATATCATTGTCACAAAGTACATATTTGGACAAAGTTCTAAAGAGGTTTGGAATGGAATATAGAAAGAAAGGGTTCTTGCCCATGTTGCCCAATACGACCTTGAGTAAAACTCAAAGTCCGACAACGGCAGAAGATAGAGAAAGGATGAGTAAGACTCCCTATGCCTCAGCCATAGGATCTCTAATGTATGCCATGCTATGTACTAGACCCGACATTGCATATGTTGTTAGTTTAACTAGAAGATATCAAAGTGATCCAGGAGTGGATCATTGGACAGCGGTCAAAAACATCCTTAAGTACTTGAGAAGAACTAAGGATATGGTTCTTTCTTATGGAGGTGATGAACAGCTCGTTGTTAATGGTTACACCGATGCTAGTTGGAACACCGATCCGGATGATTCTAAATCACAATCTGGATACGTATTTACTTTGAATGGTGCAGCGAAGCTGGAGGAGTGCAAAGCAAAGCGTTGTGGCGAGATCTTCAACTGAATCGGAATACATGGCTGCTTCGGAGGCTTCACAAGAAGCGATATGGATGAAAGAGTTCATTACAGAGCTGGGTGTGGTTCCTAGTGCGCTGGACCCAATGTCTATCTACTGTGATAACATGGGCGCCATAGCCAATGCGCAAGAACCAAGGTCACACAAGAAGCTGAAGCACATCAAGCTGCGTTTTCACGCCATTCGAGAACATGTCCAAGATGGGGACATAAAGATTTGCAAAGTACACACAGATCTGAATGTGGCGGATCCGTTGACTAAACCTCTCCCGAGGGCAAAACATGACCAGCACCAAACTGCCATGGGTGTTCGGTATATTACCATGTAATCTAGATTAGATGACTCTAGTGCAAGTGGGAGGCTGTTGGAGATATGCCCTAGAGGCAATAATAAATGTAGTTATTATTATATCTTTGTGTTTATGATAAATGTTTACATTCATGCTATAATAGTATTAACAAGGAAACATTAATACTTGTGTGATTTGTAAACTAAAATGAAGTCCCTAGTAAAGCCTCTATATAATACTAGCTTGTTGGTTAATAAATGATTGTGGTTTCCCTATCATGAACATTGAGATGTTATTAACAACAAGATCATATCGTTAGGAGAATGATATGGTGGACATACTCCTATATATAAGCGTAGCATAAAGATCAAGTCATTTTAATAGTTCAATTGCTATATGCTTTCTGATACATAGTAACCTAATTCCTTCGACCATGAGATCATGCATATCACCTTCACCGGAAGGATGCTTTGATGACATCAAACACCACACCGTAACTGGGTGGCTATAAAGGTGGCATTGAGTGTTCGGAAAGTGTTGGTTGAGACACATGGATCAAGAGTGGGATTTGTCCATCCATATGACGGATAGATATACTCTGGGCCCTCTCGGTGAAATGTCATCCAATTAGCTTGCAAGCATGTGACTGGCTCACAAGGGATGACATATCATGGGAACGAGAAAAGAGTACTTATCAGTAACGAGGTTGAACTAGGTATGCAGAGATACCGATGATCATAACCTCGGATAAGTAAACTATCGTGAGACAAAGGGAAATTGGTATCGTATGTAAGTGGTTCATTCGATCACAAAGTAATCATAGAAATATGTGGGAGCCATATGAATTTCTAGATTCCTCTATTGGTTATTGTTCGGAGAAGTGTCTCGATCATGTCCGCATAATTCACGAACCGTAGGGAGACACACTTAAGGATTCGACGTTGTTTGAGTAGTTATGGAATGATGAGTAATAGACCGAATGTTGTTCGGAGTCTCGGATTGGATCTGGGATATCACGAGGAGATCCGGAATGGTCCGGAGAATAAGATTCATATAAGGAAAGTCCTATTTCGGAGTTGGGAAATGGTTCCGGTGTTTTCATCGGGAATGTTCTAGAAGGTTCCGGAATGTCCGACACTCCGGAGGGGAAGGGTACATGAATGTGTCATACCAAGTTGGAATGATTGCATCATGTACTAAGTGTCATCGCTGAACAAAATAAAGGGTTTAATCAAATCCTAGTTTGAAAAGTCAAACGCCAATTTGAAAAGTCAAACGGCTATTTTGGGAAGTGGAGGGGAAGTGGGAAACCGAGTTGGGGAGGAGTTCCTCCTCCACCGCCGGCCCACTAGGGATCCGAGTTGGGGATGGACTCCCTCCACTTGGCCGGTGCCTCCCACCTATAAAGGGAGGGGCAGGGCTGCCCCTCCTAGCACACAAGTTCTCCACCCCAAAACCCTAGCCCGGCGCCGCCACCTCCTGTTGCCGCCGCCTAGGGCTCCCCTAGCCGCCGACTTGGGCAAGCCACAAGCCCTAGCCTCCGGCCCTAGCACCTCCTCCTTGGTGTGTCTAAACCCTAGATCGCCGAGGAGCTCTATCATAGTCCACCATACTCGCTCCGGCTTAAGGCGAAACCCTGCGAGATCTCCCCTCTACTTCCGGTACCACGCCGTTGTGCTGCCGGAATCGCGAGGAGAGTGCTACAACCTCCGCTGCCTGCTAGAACAAGGGAGAGGAAGGTCTTCGTCGAGTACCGAACGTGTGACCGACTGCGGGAGCGCTGCCGGAACGCAGCGCCGGAAGGATCGTCTACGCAATCTTGAGATCGGGAAGAGTACGACTACATCACCCACGAGAATCCGCTCTCGTTAAACACTTTGGAATCTTCGAGGGTGAGTTATTCCATCGACTCGTTGCTACAATCTAGTAGGTAGATCTTGGCTTGTTTGTTTGTATGCGGTAGAAATTTTTTGTTTTCCATGCTACGAAACCCTACAATAACATCATACGAAGTAATCTTAGTCCTTAGACCATGAGATCATGTCAATCACTAACACCGGAAGAGTATCTTGATAACATCAAACGTCACACCGTAACAGGGTGACTATAAAGATGGGTTCAGTGCTACGAAGGTGTTATGTTGAGGCTCATGGATCAAGAGTGGAATTTGTCCATCCCGATGACGGATAGATATACTCTGGGCCTTCTCGGTGATATCACATTAGTTAGCTTGCAAGCAAGTGATTTGATCACTAGAATGTTATATAACGGGAACGAGAAAAGAGTACATGTCGGTAACGAGATCAAACTAGGTATGGAGATGCCGATGATCGAATCTCGAACATGTAATATATCGCAAGACAAAGGGATTGAGTTACATGCGTATAAGGTTCACACGGTCACAGAAGTCATCATTGAATATGTGGGAGTCAGTACGGATCTCCAGGTCCCGCTGCTGATTATTGATCGGAGAGAGGTCTCGATCATGTCTACATTATTCGCGAACCATAGGGTGACACACTTAAGGGATACCGACACCATTCGGAGCAAATAATATGCCAGAGAAAGAAAAAGGAATGCGCAGGAATTTATTTCACTAGACAACGAAACTGTTTCGGTTGAAATTGCTGAAACTGGTTCTGCATGTGAAATTGAAATGTTGTAAGGGGTTTTATGTGAATGTTTGTTAATTAAAGTAATTAAAAAAATTATGAATAAATAGATAAAATAGTTTTATTTAAATGAGAGCTTGCATTAAATTTGGTGAGATGCATGTGAGTGGATTTTTGAGTGGAGGCTTTTTAATGGGAGTGGAGGCTTTTCATTTTGAGTGGGAGCTCCACCCACATGAATGTGGAATAGGTGGGGGCAGCCACCATGGCTAGCTCCATGCCCCTTGGGGTGCCCCCCTCTCCCTATAAAAGGCCCCCCTCTTCTCCTCTCAAAGCACACCTCCTCGCGAAGGATCTCTCTCCCCCCTTTAGAATTTCCCCATGGTCTCGGATCAGCGAGATACATGTTCCCGGTGGCTTTTTATGGAAGGATTTCTTGCTTCCACTGCTTCGCTGGAGAGAGGGCGTGGAGGTTGTCGGGGTACCCGGACGTGTGTGCGATCACGGATGCACTGCTTGCTTTGGTCTTGGGCGTGATGGTCTTTGGACCATTTGGACCAGATGGACTTCATCACGATCTTGAGATCGGCAAGCGTTCGACTACATCATCCACGAGTACAAACTCTTTAACGCTATACGGTCTTCGAGGGTATGTATTCTATGGATGTATATCCATCTGTTGCTTGTATCTAGTAGATAGATCTTGGTACTTAAATGTTCCCATCGTAGGAAATTTTTTGTTTTCTATGCTGCGAACCCTATAGTGGTATCAGAGCCGGATCTATGCATAGATGCTTTGCATGGGTAGTACACATACGAGTATGTGGGCGATGATGATCATTTTATTGCTTCTTATTTGTACTTTGGATATAGGTGTCCTAGTGGGATGAAGCGCCCGGACAAACTTTACATGTCCTCGCACATGAGACCTGTTCCATGCTTGACATGCAACTAGTTTTGCATAAGTGGCTAGCGGGTGTCTGTCTCTCCTACTATAGTCAATATCTAATTTGCAACGAGTTGTCAACAATTTGGTTATCCTCGTTGTGGTTCATGTTTGTAGGTAAGAACGGTTCTATCTTCGAAATCCCTAAGCCACGTAAAACTTGCAATTGATAAATTAGAGGCATCTAGTTTAGATTGTTGCTGGGCTAGTGTTATGATATGGTGATGTTGTAAGTATAAGTATGAGATGATACTCTTACAACACACATAGCGTGTAAGTTCCATAGACCTTGGCCTTACACATAAAGGTATGATAGAGATCATACCACGGTGCACATGATGGAGATCATATGCGGGAACCATATCATTTCACTTATAAACATGTGATGTTTGATTTCATCTTATATTGCTTGTTTGGCGTTTTATTAGCATAATAAGATGATCCCTCATTTAGATATCAAGATAAAAATGTGTTCTTCCTTAAGTATGCACCGACAATGTTTTGTCGCTTCAAGACATCACGTGATGATCGGGTGTACTTGAATCCACGAGCATATCTCGGGTGTAAGACAGTTACACACGCGAATACTAAGTTTCTTACTTGGCGAGCCTAGAATGTATAGACATGGCCTCGGAACACGGACCGAAAGGTTAAGCATGAGTCATATGTTTTGATATGATGACCATATGGATGCTCGCCTTTGAAGCTACACCGACTCACGTGATGATCGAACTTGGTGTAGTGGATTTGGTTCATGTAATCACCAAAAAGGCACGAGGGATGTCGTTTTTGAGTGGGAGTTCATTTCTAATTTGGATTAGTAGAACTCAATTTATCATAAATTAAATCAAAGTGAATTTGCATAATTTGTTGTAGTCATTGGCATTTGTTTCACCACCTTATGCATAGTTGTAATTGAGATAATAGAACTATAGAATTCTGGATATTTACTTTACGAACTAGTATCGTATTGTGTTAAGTGTCAATCTAAAGTTTAAAGTCCTATTGCAAACTTTTAGCAAACTCTGTTTATTCCGTGAAATTTAATAATTGGTATTAAATCGAGAGTAACAATTCCAGTGTTAGTATCTTAAGTATCATGTTTGCCTCCATGATTCTTGATTGTTTTAATATCAAGTTTATCTAGGAGCTGAAAGAATTGTTTCAAAAACCATCATGTGTGGCAGATATAACGATATCTGAAACAGTGTTTTGGTTGCATATGATAGAGTATAATATATGTTCTCATATTGGATGAGAATTTGCAAAGGTTGGAGATGCTAGACATCCTAATCATCCAAAATGGTTTTGGAAAGTAATATTATACTCACGTTCACCTTTATAAGCTACAGTATCTTGATCATGAAAGTCGTCATAATAAGGGTGAATAGAAGATGTATGTAAAGTGTTTACTACACTAAAAGATTACTAAAGAATGGATTTTGAAAGAATACCGATCATTTGATGATGGTGATCTACTTCGAAGTGCATGTCCAAAGGTATTATTATTTAAATATACACGCTTTGGACTATGTGTCATGTGTATGGCGCCACTTTTGATGTTGATAGATTCTTTTAAAAGGGAAAAAGGAAATGCTGAAATAGAATCTATAAAATATATTTGGCAGAAAAGAAAAGATTGGAAATATCCAATTTAGGTATATAGATGATATACATGTTATGGTTGTATTCTTTGCTTATTAAACAATGTGGTTCTTGGGTATTGGATACTGAATTGGTTGGTATGAAATTTCATACGGAACGACGCAATTCATGAACCACAATGGCCTAATAAGTAACTAACAAGAGAATATGTGATGATGTTCATCGAAAACAAACAAACCGTTGTTTGTATTTCTCGTTGACATCAAAGCTTGACTTCAAGATTTGTTTTAATAATAATTATTTAAATCAGGTATTATGAGAACAAAGGTTGTTCAAATAATTACCGTATTCGATATAAGATGGATGATTACAAATCTAGTTGGAGAAATCACATCCATAAAAACTAATGCTAAAATGTCGCAAGACAAATGATTGGAAGATCACTTACTGTAAGGGGTCCCAACCTTTAATAAGGTAGAGATCCCTGTGTTTACAATGTTAGTCCCTGGATCAATAGCTAGCATCCACAGTTTAAGATGTAATATCAAGAAACAAAGGTCATAATACAACTTTATAACCAGGAATAAAATAATACATTACATCTTACATAGCTCATTTGGCTATCTCATTACAATGCGGCAGAAATAACTATATAGCATGGAGTCCTTCATCTTCAAAGTGCCACAGGCAAACATGTTGGTTGTAGACTTGTAATCCTAATCATTAAACTTCACTAACATCAAACCAACCTACAACATTACAAGTTACAGCCACAAGGGTCAATACATTTGAATTGTATTGGCAAGTTTCACTACTATGTAGAAATAAGAGGATCCTATCATTACATGCATATTTGGCTAAGTAGGGTTTAGGCTCTTTTGCAGAAAGCAATAGTTTTATCCTATCTTTTCAAAATAGTTTTTGATCTTTTGTCAAATCTTTCTGAACTCCTTGGAAAACTCCAAGTGCTTCAAATCCCTTGTTGTCACCCTAAAGTTTTAACTTTGAGAAATTGGAATGTCGAGATCTTCCATAGCTTCAGGCCTTAGTTGCTCAGAACTGTCCATAACCGGGGACACGGCTAAGTACTTAGATTTTTATCTTCTGCAGAAGTTGTACACTTTACCCACATGACACAATCTCATCTTGTTGCCACCAGTGGCCGCTGGATAAGTACTCACCAAGATGGAGTACTGGCAGATTGAGAATGTGACGAAGTCTTTCCATAGGGTCCTCCCAATACACAATGCTAGCTTGTCTTCAGGCACCAATGTAGGGTTCCTAGTTCCCTCATTCTAGTTAACCTGAAGAGGCCAATGCATAGGTCTTCCACTATATAGTTGACTAAGCCAGTGCCCATTTAGCATGTGGCTGTACACGGAAGCCACTGTACGAGAAACATGTTCAATCTCTAAGTTCCTGGGTGGTTTTCTTCTAGTGCACAACAAAAAGAGATTGCCATATAAACATGGTTCCTTTTGTTGCCACCTTGTCCAAAACTTGAGTATCCTTGTCCACCCAGGTGGTTCATTGAGTACTTGTTTTATTATATAAAACATAAGTCTTTTCCCAACTTCATATAATCTCAACATGTATCTCATCTCAATATATATAGTAGGGCTAAGCATATTACAACTACATTGTTTTCACTAAGGAATGTATAAGGGTATCCTATTAGGATTTAGCATAGCAAAATATAGTAGTCCTTATCATGCATGTTTTAAAATCCACTAAGTGTACTGAAAATAGTAGGACTTGGATGATAGTGTCACTTGCCTTTTTGGTAGAGAACGTTGGTTCACTTCTTGATCTTGCTAATATCACACTCTTCTAACTTCACTACAAATCAATCAAGCAAACATAGATTCAACTAGCATTCCAACCAATATTCAAACAATTTAACACACATAAAATAATAGAAGCAAAGTCATGCATGCAAGCATGCAAAAGATAATATCATTAGAAAAAGTGGTTTCTACTAGGCTCTAAACATTGTAAGGTTCAAAGTGGTCATTTTCTAAAGTGGAAAAACCATTTGCAAAAGGGTTTTATCTATAAACCATTTCTTAAATCAAATCATTATTTCATGTGGTGGAAAATGTTTTTAGCAAAGCAACAATTTTATATTGTTCACCAAATAAGTTGTTAATTCACAAAACTTGGTGTTTAGGGTCAGTAGGTTTGAATCAACACATTTTCCAAAGATTTTTCTCAAAAATCATTTCCATATCAAAATCAATATTTTTATTTGACTAGAAATGGGCTAATTCAATTATCTATTCCTAAACTTTACAAAATACATTTTTAAATCCATGAGTTGGTTCCTGGGGTCAGTAGGTTCACAACAAAACATTTTGCAAAGATTTCATCTCAAAAACATAATTAGAACAATTTTTATATTCATAACAAGCCTACACAAGTTTCTGCAAAAACAGACATTTTACCAGAAGCTTTTTACTAAACAAAATGCATGGTTGCAAAGTGCTTGTTTCACTGGTTCCATTGATATAAAGTTTGCAAAATTTGGACGTGTAGATTTTAAGTTATGAATTTTACAAGTTTGCATAACAATCTGATTTCAAATTCTGTTTTAAATCAAAGGCTAGGCCACGTGGCTGCTTGCTATTGGCTGATACCGGTTCGGTTGGATCAACCTCTCTGGTGCGTTAGATCTAAATGAAATCATGCGGCTCTGATTCAAACTTACCCTTTCGACCTAATCTAATCATAGCCACAGGATTTGGATCCGACGGGCTCAGTGTGTTTGACCATGAACTGGCGGCGCTAGCGGTGGCTGACGGCGGCGCACGGTCAGATGGTGGCGTCGCGGTGGTTACAGGAAGCAAGGAGAGAAGTGGAGGTGCTCACCGTGCTCGCAAGGTCGAGGTGAAGCTCAAGGTGGTGCTGGTCTGGCGAGGGGCGCACTGGAGCTGAGGGGATTGCTCGTCGGAGATGGCGTCGGCTTCAGGCGGTCCTGTTTGTCAACGAGGCGAGGTTGCAGTTCACCCCAAAGCAAACGGAAGGTACAGTTAGACGCGGGAGAGTGTGGGGTTCACATGAGCATGATCGAGAGGGCTCGGGGCGGTCTGTCTTACCAGGGGGAGGTCGCCGGAGTTGCTTGCAGGCAGTGGCGCTCAGGTTGTCGTTGTTGCCGACGTTATGGACCAAGCGCGGGTGAATGAGTGGCACGGGAAGATGCGCCAGGAGGTGGGAAGCAAGCTCGCGTGCAGAGAAAGGAGAGGGGCGGCGAGGTGTGGCCGGTATCGGTGGAAAACCTCGTCGGAGCAGTGGGGGCGCGGGCTCGAATTGGGGCAGCCTAGAGGCAGAGAGGGAGAGGCGAGCGAGGGGAAAGAGAGGGAAGACACGGGCGGTTAAATGGGGACGGTTACTGGGAGGAATCAAGGCCTCCATCAACGCGTAATCAACACCGGAGTTACTGGCTGCAACGGCAGGGGCGACGGGGTCGTGGTGGAGACGACGGTGAGGTGGCAGTGGGACATGCCTGTCAGCGAGGAAGAGAGAGAGGGAGAGGGGTCCACTCGTTTGTGACTGCGCGGGTGGGTTTTTCGGTGAAAAACGATTCGCGCGTGGGGGTTTTAGTTGGGCTGGAGCTGGGCTTGCTAGGCCAGATGAGTTGGGCTGAGCTTGATTCATTTTTTTTTGTACTGAAACTTTTCCTTTTTCTAATTGATTTTCCTGTTTTGGTTTTCAAACAACAATTCAAACACTCAAAAGATTTCAAACCTCCTCCAAATTTGGTATTGATTTTAGTTCTGTTTAACAACACAAACCAAAGTCCAAACCAAAGTAATTTTTATTCTTTTAGGATCTATTTAGTAATTAAATAAAATAGTCCTTAGTTATTAATTCAAATAGGATTTGATTTATTAGAATCTCCATTTGAAATCTAAAATAAAACCAAAACACTTCAGTAGGTTTTATTTGAAAATATAAAACACTTGGAAAACTCATTTAAAATAAAATAACAAGTTTTTGTGTTTATTTAAATGGGAAAATCCTTTACTTTAATAAAATTGGATATTAATAAATCCTCATTATTTTATTTAAATAGACCTTTATTCTTTTTAACAAATAGAAATATTTTATTTCAAAATCTTGGACAAGATTTTAATTTGGCTCTATAAAATAATCCTTATTTATATTTCTACCTTTTCATTTGAGAACCAAATCTTTTTACTAAAAGATCCAAAAATAGTAATTCTACTTATTTTTTCTTTATTAATTGTTTTTCTTTTCAAATCCCTTTAGGATTTGTTTGATCAAATAGGTTTGAAGGTTTCCAATTGGAATCAAAATGTTTCTTCTCACCCTAAAAATCAACAAAGTTTTATTTTATTCATTTATTTTTCACATAACAAGATTTGGAAAATCTTGGGATGTGACACTTACGAAGTGGCATCGCCGTTTAAATTATATTGGAAAGAAAACATGAAGAAACTCCAATTTCATGGATTTTTGGAGTCTTTGATTTGATCAAGTGACGCTTGTGAGACTTTCCTCGGGATAATTAAAACTTCGTTCAAAGGCCAAAGAAGAACAAATGACTAAAATATGGGAATTTATACATATCGAAGTATGTAGTCCATTATGTGTAGTCGTAAGAAATGGACTTCAACTTCATATGCTTTATCTGGAAATTTGAGTGAATATTCACTTAATGAGAAGGAAGTATTTGAAAACGTTCAAAGACTTTCAAGATGAAGTGGAAAATCATTGTAACAAGAAAATAAATGGTTTATGATTTTATCATAAGGGATTTATTTGAGTTACAAGTGTAACAAGAAAATAAATAAATTATGATTTTATCATAAAGGGATTTATTTGAGTTGCAAGTTTAGCAAAAACACATAGATTTACATCTCCTGAAACACCATAGGAGTATGGAGTGTTTGAGATTTGTAATAAAACCTTGTTTGACATTGTTGGATCAAAGGTGTTATTTATAAAACTGCCATTATGTTTTAAAAGATTAATGCTTTAGAGACTACCGCTTTTACACTGAAAAGAGCTCCATCTTGATCCGTTGAAATGACACCATGGAAGTTATGGTTTGGGTAAAACCCAAGTTGTCATTTTTTAAATTTTGGTATGCTAAACATAAGTAAGATGTTTACAATCGAAGTCGAATGAGCATGTCTTTGTAGGTTATTTCGAATAACAATTGGTTATTCCTCCATAACACCAAGGACAAAAGGGTTTGTCGCTCGAAACGTGAAGTTTCTTGAAGAATGAAATTTTCATAAAAGTTAAGTGGGAGGACAATAGAACTTTGATAAGGTTAACGAACCTTAGCTACATGTGCTGAGTTGCGCAGCGCCGGAAATTGTTCCGGAGGCTGCCATAATGCTCATAGGTTATGTGCCTCAAAGGTTGTGGTCACGGAGATCTAAGTTCTTATTGAACCAAGTAGGTCGGATAAACAATCAAATGCGGAGATTTGAGAGTAAATCATTATTGTTTGACAATGATGAACCGACTACATGCAAAGAAGCGATGATGGGCCCTGACTCCGTCAAATGGCTTGAAGCCATAAAATCCGTGATAGTTCCATACACGAGAAATCAAGTTTTGAACTTAGAAGACCCTCCGGAAAGGTGTAAAAACCTATCGGTAGTATTTGGATCTATAAAGAAACAGACATGGATGTTTCACATCTATGAAATAGTCGACATGTCATAAAGTATTTTATGACAATGTTCAAAGAGTTGACTATGACAAGATTTGATCTTTCATAGCGATATTTAGTCTGGACGGATTAAAGTAGCAACCACTACATATAATTTGGTATATGGTAGATGAATAAACAAAATAAAGTTCTTCTAATAGAATGGTTACCTGGGACGTGTACATGACACGGTCCAAAGGGTTTTGTTAATTCAAAGAATTCTAAAAGGGCATGCAAACTTCAATGGTTGAAGTAAGCATCGCGGAGTTGGAATCTTCACCGTGATGAAAAGGAGTTTTCATCAGGAGACGATGAAGATGCTTGCATTTGCAAGAAATTAAGTGGGAGCGTTGAGACATATTTATAATACATTATGTGGAGGACATCTTGTTGATTAGAAATAATGTATCTTTTATTGACAAAGGTTAAGAATTTCATTTTGATGAAAGACTTAAGCAAAACCAGAATATTTAACATGAATGTCTATAGCGGATAGACTGTGACGCTAATATGGTTGTGCCAAACGTACATATATAAGATATTGAAGGTGTTCAATATAGAAATGACAAGAAACGGTTCTTGTCGCATGGAAAGGAATTGAATCAAGATTCAAGTGTATCGACACTTGATAAGTGAAACAAGATTCAAGTGCTTTGACACTTGATGAGTAAAATCACAAGAATGATTTGATCAATCATACCATGATATGTACACATCCAGATATGTCCTATGCTCTAAGTGTCATGAGCATATACCAGAATGAATCATAAAATGATCATTGGACAATAGTAAGGAAATTCTTATGATCTTTTGGAAGAACTAAGAATATATTTGTGTAGAAGTGACAAACAATTACAAATAGTTCATTGTAAAGCATTACATTGATACTAGTTTTGTCACAAGATACAAATTAAGTTTATCTCAATTTAAACTATGGGTGGCACCATGTAATGGAAAGGAGATTCCATGATGGACTTGGATGAAATCCATAGTTAAGACATTGTGACGAATACTACAACAATAAGGCTAAGTATATGACTGCTATAGTAGCAGCAAAGGAGGGAATTTGTGTCAAGTAGTTTGTTATCAAACTAAGGTGTGGTTATGAAGCGGCTAACACTAAAGATATATTGTACGACAATAGTATCGACATGATTTAACCCCAAGGAACTAAAGGTCTCACCAAAAGACCAAATTTATACAATGCCATCTCATTGGAGAATGTGTGATGCGTGAAGATGCAAAGACATGCAAATACACACGGACCTGAAGTGTCAGATCTGTAGATTATGTTAACCACTTGCAATTGCGTATATGGAACACCATAAAGCCATATGTGTTCAATACGCAAAGTTTCTAAACTAGATTATTGTCTCTAGTGCAAGTGGGAGACTGAAGGGAATATGCCCGAGAGGCAATAATAAAGTGGTTATTATCGTATTCCTTATTTATGATAAATGTTTATTTTACATGATATAATTGTATTAATACGGAAACGTTAATACATGTGTGTTTAATAAACAAACGGAAGTTCCTAGTTATGCCTCTCTTATAAACTAGCTCGTTGATTAACAAGATGGTCAAAGGTTTCCTGATCATGGACATTGGATGTTGTTAATAACGAGGTCACAACATTGTTGGAATGATGTGATGAACATTCATCCGAAGTATAGCATTATGATCAAGGTCATTGTTTTTATATTGCTATAATATCATACGAAGTAATCTTAGTCCTTAGACCATGAGATCATGTCAATCACTAACACCGAAAAAGTATCTTGATAACATCAAACGTCACACCGTAACAGGGTGACTATAAAGATGGGTTCAGTGCTACGAAGGTGTTATGTTGAGGCTCATGGATCAAGAGTGGAATTTGTCCATCCCGATGACGGATAGATATACTCTGGGCCCTCTCGGTGATATCACACTAGTTAGCTTGCAAGCAAGTGATTTGATCACTAGAATGTTATATCATGGGAACAAGAAAAGAGTACATGTCGGTAACGAGATCAAACTAGGTATGGAGATACCGATGATCGAATCTCAGACATGTAATATATTGTGAGACAAAGGGATTGAGTTACACGTATAAGGTTCACACGATCACATAAGTCATCATTGAATATGTGGGAGTCAGTACGGATCTCTAGGTCCCGCTGCTGATTATTGATCGGAGATGGGTCTCGATCATGTCTACATTATTCGCGAACCATAGGGTGACACACTTAAGGGATACCGACACCATTCAGAGCAAATAATATGCCAGAGAAATAAAAAGGAAAGCGCAGGAATTTATTTCACTAGACACCGAAATTGTTTTGGTTGAAATTGCTGGCCCAGTTACGCATGTGAAATTGAAATGTTGTAAGGGTTTTATGTGAATGTTTGTTAATTAAAGTAATTAAAAAATTATGAATAAATAAATAAAAGAGTTTTATTTAAATGAGAGCTTGCATTAAATTTGGTGAGATGCATGTGAGTGGATTTTTGAGTGGAGGCTTTTAAATGGGAGTAGAGGCTTTTCATTTTGAGTGGGAGCTCCACCCACATGAATGTGGAAGAGGTGGGGGCAGCCACCATGGCTGGCGCCATGCCCCTTGGGGTGCCCCCTCTCCCTATAAAAGGCCCCCCTCTTCTCCTCTCAAAGCACACCTCCTCGCGAAGGATCTCTCTCCCTCCTTTAGAATTTCCCCATGGTCTCGGATCGGCGAGATACATGTTCTCGGTGGATTTTTCTGGAAGGATTTGTTGCTTCCGCTGCTTCGCTGGAGCGAGGGCATGGAGGTTGTCGGGGTACCCGGACGTGTGTGCGATCACGGATGCACCACTGCTTTGTGGTGCTGGACGTGATGGTGCTGGACCGGCTGGACCAGATGGACTTCATCACGATCTTGAGATCGACAAGCGTTCGACTACATCATCCATGAGTACAACCTCGTTAACGCTATACGGTCTTCGAGGGTATGTATTCTATGGATGTATATCCACCCGTTGCTTGTATCTAGTAGATAGATCTTGGTACTTAGATGTTCCCATCGTAGGAATTTTTTGTTTTCTATATTGTGAACCCTACAACACCTGTGTGACGTTTCCTTCCTCCTACTGGTTCGATAACCTCGGTTTCTTACTGAGGGAAGACTTGCTGCTGTGCTGCTTCACACCTTGCTCTTGGGGTTCCCAACAGGCTCCACGTCAAACCGTGCTAGCCATCACTCATGCACACCTTTGGGATGCTAACAACTCCGCTGGCCTCTGAACGATCTATGGTATAACCCCGGATTTTGGCTATGACTTGATTACATGAGTGGCATAAGTGTCGCTATATGGGCAAAAGTATTCGTACTCTAAAAATTTGCATAAGCATTTTATAAAAAGAGATCAATCATGTTCCTTAAAAGAGGAAGAAAACAAGAAAATATGAGCTAGAAACATTGCATACTTTTTGAGAGCTTTGTATCACCTCACCACCTGATGGCTGTGAAATATAGCCATCCACACTCACATTTAAACTGGATATTATTCATATATTTGATGAAATATCTCTCTAAACCCTGCCACTAATTCCTAAAGATCAAAGGGGTATGCAATCCTTTCTTTCTATTTTTTCCTGCGCAGATAATGACGTTTGATGATGGGAATCACAACATTAAAGTCAAAGATACGAGATCTCCAACATACCAAAGAAACCTGGAGCTGTGAAGAGAAGGCAGTGCCTTTAACGACCAACTATGCAGCGGGAATTTTATTCTGGCCGTATAGTTGGCATCGACATCGCTAGGTCAAACAGAACAACTTTCATGAAGGGACCCCTATATAAAGACGCCTCGGGCGATGAGAAAAATCGCTATGGACCTCTTCCCTCGACTCTTTTCCACCATAAGCCACCACGCCGGAGGAATAGATCTAGATCTAATATCCAAACCCTTCTCCACCACCATAGCCATATTCCACCACTTGTAATAGTAGATCTCATCTCCGATTGGCGACATTTTAAGACTATTATTATCAATCTCATGATTTCCATTACAATGTTTATGATTGTTGATTTCATCTCTATGTGTGAGTAATTCTCTTTGGGTTAAGGGCTTCGGCCTAGCCATGTAGCTTATTGTGCATGTTATTTATCATATATGGGATCATGTATTAGTTTGTATGACATGATAATTATTGTACCCTCTCTTGCCTCAATCTAAGGACTTGTCAGTTACCCAAGACCCCAAGGATTGATCCAGGTATAGGGAGTGTGAGTAATGACTAATCTGCAGATTGGGAATAATAGTGACAGAAGGTAGTATGACTATATATGAAGGATTTACTTGGGATTAATGGTGACATCACTATGCATATCATTAGTTTTCTTTCTTCTATGGATGAGACTAGTAGGTTATTGCTATAAGCGGTTGCGGAGGCAATAGCAATTATGGATGCACTGCCCATATATAACTATCTTGCTCTAACAATTACATGCATACTTTATTATTATCTTTTATTCCCATCAGATGTTTTGCACAGCTACTTGTGAAACCAAAAGCCCAAGGCCCTCTCTCTCTCCATCATCATCAACAACAACAAAAATATCACAAACTCTTGGTCCGGTGAAAACACAAAAGGAATTCTAAAACTCCTGAAGGTCCATTTAAGTAACCTTACTACACTTTCTGCTTCCCGAGGATTCGATAAACCTATGTCTACTAGGGAAAAAGTACTATACTACATATGTAATTCAGATCGAAGGTATCAACCCTTTTTCTGGCTCCGTTGCCAGGGAAGCAATAGCTACCCTGGTGAGGTTAGTAGTAACCTTGCTAGTTTTAATTATTGTTTTTAATTTTGTTAGTTTGCTTTTAGTCTTTATTTGAAAAACCAAAAAAAGTAGTTAGTCTTTTAATTCTTCCTTTTACTATTACAAGTTTTATTTAAGAAAATCATAAAACATAGGAAATATGGATGAAAAGAAGCTTGGGGAGTTCGCAACTCCCAACAATGATTATTTGCGTACTCCTATTACCTAGCCAGCAATTACTGCTGAAGATTATGAAATTAAGCCCCACTATTTAAGTTTGGTTCAACATAATCAATTTGAAGGTTCTGTTGTTGAGGATGTAGGTATGCACTTAAATACTTTTAGTGAAATATTTGATATGATGCGCATTAAAGATGTTGACCCCGACGCGGTCAAGTTGCACTTATTTCCTTTCTCTCTTAGAGGAGAGCAAAAGAATGGTTGCTATCTTTGCCTAGAAATACTATTGCATCATGGGTGGAATGTACTTCTTTATTTATTACTAAATTATTTCCACATGCAATGACTATGCAACTAAGATCTAATATTACTGGTTTTAGACAGGAAGAGAATGAGCCACTAGCGCTTGCATGGGAGAGAATGAAAGAATGCATGAGAAACTGTCCCAGCCATGGGATGGAAGATTGGTTAATTCTCCATTTATTTTATAATGATCTTAACCCTGTGTCTAAGTCTATGCTTGATAATGCAGCTGGAGGAACATTTATGGGTAAAAAAATTACCGAAGCAAAGTAGCCGCTAGACAATATGCAAGACAACCATGCCCAATGGCATGTGGAAAGATCAAACACGAAGAAGGTGAACTCTGTCACACCTCAAGAAAATGAAGAACTCAATGCTAAGTTGGATGAGCTCATATTATCCGTCAAAGGTAAACAAACCTAGGTAAGAGCTGTTCCCAAACCAAATATTGAAGAAATAAACTTCATAGCTCGTAATGATTATAACCCTGCTTGGAGGAAGAATTATAATCCAAATTTTCAGAAACACTATTCTAGTCCTGCAGGTAACTCTAATAATAATATGGCATCAAGTAATGGTATTCTCCAAGAAACTCTTAAGTATTTTATGGACTCACAAAATGAGAAAAATAATATCATTGTTAAAATAACGGAGAACCATGATGCTATGCTTGGTAAACTATCTAACCAAGTTGTAAGTTTGAGGAATGATTTGCAGGCCCTCCAAGAAAGAACAAGGATTGTTGAGGCACAGCTAGGTAAGATAACCGAGAGTCAAACTCTCATTATAGCTAAATTTGTAGGTAAGGCTGAGCCCAATCCAGTAGAAGACCTCAAGATGATAAGAATCCAAAGGGAGGAGCCTAAAGAACTTGACTATAGCAATGCTCCTTCACCAAATTACAAAGTTGAAGATCTTGTAAAAAGGATCAATATCAAGATTCTGTTAAGTGAAGGAAATGAGGAAGCCATGTATCAACACTTTGTTAATCAGGTAGGAATAAAGGTATGTGAGCTTGAGGAAGAATATAAGAAAATTGCTGAAAAATTACCTGTTAACCTTGATGACATATTTGAGCCTACTATTAAGATTTAAATTGGGACTAATGAAATAGCTGCACTTTGTGATTTAGGTGCAAGTGTTTCAACAATTCTAAAGTGTCTTTTTAATAAGTTAAATCTTGGCTCATTTGAAATCACCGAGTTAAAATTTCATCTACCAGATTCTACCTACAAACAAGCAGTAGGAATTAAATAAAATACTTTAGTGTACATTAAAGGTTGTCTTGCTCTTATTGATTTTTTTATTGTTGACATGCCTGAAGATGCTACTGCTCCTATCATATTAGGCCGTCCTTTCTTAAGAACTATTAAGGCATTGATTAATTTGCTTGAAGGGAACGTGGAGCTTTAGTTGCCTTCGCGGGATCCTTTTGTTATTCATTATCCCAGGAGAAAGAAAGCCAAGCAAGGTGAGAAGGAGGCCATCACTTTAAAGGCCAACTATTTTGGAGTGGGTGTTCCACTCATCTAGCCTAAGTGAGCAACATCAAGGTCAAGCTATTTGACCATAAAAGAGCGTTGAATGGGAGGAAACCCATGAGAAATAAAGGTTTGAGTAAAAAATTTAAGTTTTAGTTGAATAAAGAGTGCTAGAAAACTCCAGTGAGAATGAGAGATTCAGTGATACTAAAATTCTTGTTTTATACATGCTAATGTTGGTCGAGAATTTAGTCTGTCATTTTTCTGTCAAAACATGGTGTTTCGCTAAGTTCCAATCTAAAAAGTAATTCTTGAAGAAATAGATTTGTTTGATGAATACAGTACCTTTAACGACCAACTATACGACGGGAAATAAAAATTCTAGCTGTATAGTTCCGGCCGTATAGTTATTTGAGCCATCGATAATTTTTCTTCTCCGGATACAGAAGGTTTAACGACCAACTATATGACAGGACAATTTTGGTTCGGCCGTATAGATACAACCGCCAGGAAAGAAACCCTAATTTTTGTCGTCAAACCAACTATACGGCGGGAACAAAACGTTTCGGCCGTATAGTTGCGACCGTATAGTTGTGTCCGACCACTTAAATGCACGGGAAGATACCCAAAACACTAAAACTTTAATCCTTTTTTCTCTCTTCTACCTCCAAAATCTCTCAAAACCTCAAGAGATCTTCACCTCTACTCAATTTCGTTCGATTTCCTCGCACACAAGTGATCCATGATATGTTTCTCCTCCGATCCTCCAATTACTTTTTGCAAATTCATCTCTGATCTATTGTCATTATCAATATAGGGTGAGACCTACTTTGAACTATTTGCCATGATTCTCTTGCCTAGATTATTATGTTGAGGAGATTCTTTAGTGTGCTATGATGAGGAATATGCTATGCTTATTATTGTTGGATCAAAAAGTTTTATTTTTTTTCTTATTTATTTTTAGAAGATGAACACACGAAGCCAAACGCGTGCTCGTGCTGCTGAGAGTTATTCTCAGGCCACTACTGTAGCCTAGGACCGCATGGGATACAGTTCAGGAATGAGCTCCAACGTGATCGCTTCAACAAGATCAAGAACCGAGAAGTGAAGGCAACCAAGTGGGCTTGCCCGGTTATATTGAACCAACTCGGTATTTCTAATGACTTCAGTTTACTTGGCAATAGGGTTTGCCTACAAAACTTTGTATTTCATGATGTGCCTACTTATCGTCGGTTAACTCTTGAATTTTTAAGTTCATTGCAAAGCACTGTTAAAACATGGCAAGGATAGGACACTATTTATTTCCGACTTATGAACCACAATTATACATTAACACTTGATGAATGGTGCAATTGCCTTAGTTTACCAAACAATGATGCTAATGCCGTGCGTGCATCTTATACTGACATGGACCCTTCCGAGATCACTATTACAATAGAATGAGTTTTACTTCTAGAGTCAGTAGGGGGGAGAATATTTAGCATCCTACTATTCACTATTTGTTCTATGTTATTTCTAACACCTTACATGCACGTAATGAGTTTACAATACTCAATGAAGAGGACATCTTGGTCCTCGCAAAAGCTACTTTCAACAACAACTTGTCACTCAACTTGGGCGCAATTCTTGTGCGCTATTTGGAGCACCAGTCTTCCCAAAGCCAAGGACCCCTCACAGGTGGAGGCGTTATCACCGTTCTTGCCATTGCCCTAGTCATTGACCTAGGTGAGTTGCAACCAGTTCTAAGTGAGCGACGTGTTGGTTTCTATACTTTAAAAGCTTGTGGAATGCTCACTAGGAGAGGTGGTGTTTATTACTTGCATATTGCAGGAGCTAGGCGTCTCTACCCCGTTACTTTGCCTAATGGTATCTTCTCTATCGAGGAGGGAAGTTTGCTATATGATGTGCAGGTTTAACAACATCAACCCAAGGAGGAGATTTTGGATGAGGATGAAGACCAAGAAGAGGAGCAAGAAGTTCCTTATCAAGGGGAGCAGCCACCGAACCGGTTCGCTACATATCAAGACTTCCAAGAACTTAGAGGGACTGTGGAGAGGATGCATAATCTCGCCCTAAACCTCCGAGAAACCACAAGTAACTTATCAACTCAATTTGCAGACAAGAGTTACAACTTTTTCCCGCCACCTCAACATTTTGAAGGGATTGCAAAAGCCTAAGCTTGGGGAGGTTTTGTATCTATTTTTATTTTGCGCTCATTAGCTTTATTCTATTTCGAGGTTATGGTTTTTATTTGAGTTTATAAGCAGTCGTGTTGGTTTCTTTAGTTATTTTATTTGTTTTCAAGATTTTCAAGCCGACTTTTGCCGCCAATTTTCTATTCTTTAATTCCCCTTCTCAAAAACAACAAAAATACTTCTCCATTTATCTTTATTTTCCATCTTTCTTTTCTTTTCGCCTCGAGGTTCTCATGTATTTACAGGAGAGTGATCGACTTTGAGTTTCCAAGAAACAAATCAAAAGGGAAGAGAGAAGTGGAACCAAAGATGAGAGGTATGCCTTATGACTCCCCACTTTTGAAGTTTGAGAAACCCATGCTAGTTAGTATTAAATGTTAAGATATTATATTGGTGGAGTGAGTCTCTATATTGGAGTGAAATTTTGTTTGCATGGGTATTTAGTTGATTATGTTTAGTTCCAGCTCTTGTAGTTAATCAAGTCTTGCCTAAAAATATGCTAAACAATTGAAATAAGAAAAAGTGTTACAATCGAAGGCTTGGGTGTTGTAGTGTTTAGTCTTGAAATCTTATTCCTAGAGACACTCAACACCACAGAAAATAATGATTGACTTGATAGCTCTCTTTGAAAAGATTTGTTCAATTAAATTCATGTTTAGCAGTTTTTGTGAGCATGCCAAAGTTTGACTTGTGAATCATAAGAATGATATAGCTTTATGCGTGTAAAACTTCATGGGATGCCAAAAACTCCGCTAGCCTACGAACGATCTTCATGGAGGAAACTCCTAGATTTCGTCTATGAGTTGATTAAATATATGTAGAAGCAATGCTATAATGGGTAAGATTCTTGGCACTCCCGGGTAGCTGTGTTCATGATGGAATCACTCCTCTGGCTGTTATGAGTAATCATTATGCAAAAGGAACAAAAACCTTAGTGATGCCACGAATGTCCATCACAACCCAATAAACTAATGATTTTTTTGGCATGCTCTCAATTACTTAAAAACTGAAATTCTTGAAGGACAATGAATAGAAAAGTAGTGCTTGAAAATCTTGGGGAGGTTGATGGCTATGAAATATAGCCATCCACACTCACATTTAAACTGGATATTATTTATATATTTGATGTAATATCTCTCTAAACCCTGCCACTAATGCCTAATGATCAAACGGGTATGAAATCCTTTCTTTCTATTTTTTCCTACGCAAATAATGACGTTTAATGATGGGAATCACAACATTAAATTAAAAGATACGAGATTTCCAACATACCAAAGAAACCTGGAGCCGTGAAGAGGAGGCAGTGCCTTTAACGGACAACTATATGGCGGGAATTTTATTCCGGTCGTATAGTTGGCACCGACATCGCCAGGTCAAACAGAACAACTTTGATGAAGGGACCCCTATATAAAGACTCCTCGGGCAACAAGAAAAATCGCTCTGGACCTCTGCCCTCGACTCTTTTCCACCAGAAGCCACCACGCCGGAGGAATAGATCTAGATCTAATATCCAAACCCTTCTCCACCACCATAGCCATATTCCACCACTTGTAATAGTAGATCTCATCTCCGATTGGCGACATTGTAAGACTATTATTATCAATCTCATGATTTCCATTACAATGTTTATGATTGTTGATTTCATCTCTATGTGTGAGTAATTCTCTTTGGGTTAAGGGCTTCGGCCTAGCCATGTAGCTTATTGTGCATGTTATTTATCATATATGGGATCATGTATTAGTTTGTATGACATGATAATTATTGTACCCTCTCTTGCCTCAATCTAAGGACTTGTCAGGTACCCAAGACCCCAAGGATTGATCCAGGTATAGGGAGTGTGACTAATGATTGATCTGCAGGTTGGGAACCCTAGTGACAGAAGGGGTAGTACGTTTGTATGTGAGGGATTTACTTGGGATTAACGATGACATCACTATGCATATCATTAGTTTTCTTTCTTCTATGGATGAGACTAGTAGGTTATTGCTATAAGCGGTTGCGGAGGCAATAGCAATTCTAGATGCATTGCCCACATATAATTATCTTTCTCTAACAATTACATGCATACTTTATTATTATCTTTTATTCCCATCAGATGTTTTGTACAGCTACTGGTGAAACAAAAAGCCCCAGGACCTCTCTCTCCATCATCAAAAACAACAAAAAGATCGCAAACTTGGTGAAAACACGAAAGTAATTCTAAAACTCCCGAAAGTCCATTTAAGTAACCTTACTATGCTTTCTGCTTCCCGAGGATTCGATAAACCTAGGTCTACTAGGGAAAAATAACTATACTACATCCATAATCCGGATCGAAGGTATCACCACCTAGAATGAATAATTAGAGTTCTTGAAAAACAAGGGAAAGAAGAGGTGTTTAATAGGCGCAACTATTGTAGTGGGTGTTAATGAAAAAAGCTCTAAGATTGTCCTTCTTTTGACACCTACTTGTGCACCGTTAACTTGACGCAAGCTATCTCGCTTAAAACATTCTTACTCTCATAACAAGAGAGGCACTAAAGAAAAATGATCTACAAGCCTAGCCAAACTTTTGACAATATCATTTGGGTTTTTAAGAATTATTAGCTATCAAGTTATTTGCGTCTAGGAATCGAACTTAAGTGCAACTGTTCAGATATATTATGCTCATGTTCAAGGTTGCGGGATTTGAGACAATGGAATATGATACAACCTCGAACAATTAAGTCTTTTTTGCCTTGATTCATTTCCTCGATATTATTCACTATAGCTTTGTCACTCGAGGGAGAGTAATAACTAAGCTTGGGGAAGTTTATAGCTCCAAATTTCATCACTTTTACCACTTATTTTCCTCTTGTTTATTGTCAGATTCCACTAAAGATTACCCCTTTCCACTAACGTTAATGTCGCAATTAGCGAATACTTAGTTTCTTGTGATGTCGCAATATTAGGTAATAAACATTTATTGAAGATCTAATGGCATTTATGAGCTAATTACACCAAAACAAGCAAATACCCAATTGGAGCCCCTTTCATTGGAGGCGCACAATGCGCATAACGACCCGCGGTACGGTCGGTATGTGCATGTACCTGCTGCCCGTATTGCACGCCATCGGCTCCACTATATAAATAGAAAAAACTTTCTTAAAAGGGAGAGACGAAAAGGAGAACACAGCCGCCGCAAAACTCATCCAGAGAGGAGAGATCAAATCTGGAAGAGGAGAAGAACATCTCCTCATTCCTCGACGATCTCCACTTATTCCACCACACACTCCATCATCATCCCCATCATAGATTAGAGAGAGATTTGCAATTATAATATTAGGGTTTGATACTTTGATCTACCTTTGTTTTGTATTTGATATGATCTTCAAGTACTATTTTGGTTTGCTACGATAACTTTGAGATGATTTCCATTTGCAATATATTTATGCCTTTGATTTGTCTCCCTCTCATGTCTGAGTAAATCCCCCTAGGCGTGGGAGATGTAGAGAATTGGTGAGATGTGTCGTGCCCCCTTTATATCCATCCATTTGTGATTGTTGTAGTGATTATTAATTTGTGAGAATGATTATCTATGTTTTCCTAATGCTTGTTATCTAATTTAAGGGCCCAGGTAACATGACCCAAAGATATCATAGGTATGAACTTGTATGCTAGCGAATCGGCAACCCCCGAGCGACACGGCTGGTATCAATGAGTATCTAGAATTACTAAAGGACAACAAGGAACCATCAAGATTAAAGCCTTGATCTGGTTGCAAGACCTTAATTGATGTGCTGACCATTGTCGTGATAACAGACAAACGAATCAATGGGACTGGGAAAAATTGGCCATGAGGACTCCTAGTCGGTATATGGGTTGCTTGCCTAGTCACTTACAAAAAAAAATCACAATCACTTATTCCACTTTATTCACTCGGCACTTGCACTATCGCCATGGACCATTTCACTCCGCGCCTAACTTCTCATCTGCAGGAATTCCAAACACCTTTCATGTCTTTACTTTTATGCAATTTATTTCCTACGCAAGTTTCCTTAGTCTTTTACTCACAACCCTCCACCATAAGCAATTGTTGTCAATTCACTCAAGGCCTATGACACCTTGAGTGCGACAGAAACGCCGCCTAAAAGCACTTTCCAAAGCTCCTTGTTGGGATCGATATAAAAACCGGAATTAATACTTCCACGAAAACATTCTCTGATGAACATGTGCACTTGCAGGCCATCAGGCTTGATGGGGGTGATGATGTGATGCCCACAAGCATGATCTCAACCATTGAAGAGATAGCCAAACACCTGAGAATATGTGGAAATCATCTTGGAGATATTTTCACCTATCATCCAGTTTATAGTGCGAGATCATCGCCACACAGTACAAGAGTGGAGAAGAACTGTTTCACCAAGGAAGTATCATAAGAGCATTGTAGTGTCATGAGGTGATGCAGCCCCATCCTTCCAGTCATAGCGAGTGTATCAACAAACTGATGCTTACACCGTGCCTCGGTGATATCCATAGGATGCATTGGACGGATCTTCAAAGTGGAGTAGACGTCATCAAAGATGTACTTGCGATGAGCACATCAAAAGTTGCAGTCCCCAAGCTTTGTATCAACATCAGCCTTGCAGTGACCCATCATACCACTGCATGTGTAGTACACTATAGTCGTTGACATGACACTCACAAAACACCATTCCGCAAATATCACATCCCTCAGAGTGGTACAACAGAAACATTGCGGGTCGGTACCTCGAGTTATTCAAACTTACAAACCCAACTTAAGTAGTTTCAGCGGAAGATTCAAATTTCAAACTCATAACCAGAATTAAGCTCAACAACTTATTATATAAAATTTGTGCTGCTCATCTCATCTGGTTTACTATCTAATTAAGGCAACTACTCAGACTCGTTGCCCTCCACTCTATAACGTATCTTGTAGTCCACCCCTTCCACTCCTCCGGACAGGCCTGGTTCCTCGTAGTAGACATCCTCTTGTCCTTCAGTGACGTACATTGGAGTGTCTTCTGGCTCCTCAGAGTCTAAGCAGGGGATCAAAGGAAAGAGTGAGTAATAGCGTTACCCAGCAAGTTCATTATATGCAAGGTGGGAAGTTTGATGCTCTATCTACCATCTCGGACTATTAGCCCTTGGCACTATGCAGTTTCCATAAATATTTCTTCAAAGGTTGATTTTAATATCAAAAACTATGCTCATCATCCTTCACAGGTTGACCAGAACTTCATGGAGTTCCTTTCCTGCCACGTTTGTAGTTCCTTCCCGGAATAGGGAGTAACAAGTTACAGTTCTTACACTCTGCAGAGGGGTGTTGCTTTACCCATGAGAGATCAAATGCTTGTTGCACAGCCGGGCATACTTTCCCGTCCAAAATTCTGTGACGTGGGGCCCAATAGATGATCAAAGCCAATCACTGCCTTCTCCGCGACCACATATGTCTGCATGATCCTTCGGGCCGAGCTACATATCTGTTAAGCCCCCTTTCGGGCAAGCTATAACCCTGATGAGTTCCCAAAGACTCTATGAGATGGTTATGCCCCTGGCAACCTCCATAAAAGTCTGACTATACCTCCGGCAGCCTCTCATAGATAATCTAGACACCAAAATCGTGGGGCCTAAGGGTGCCCACCCATATACTGGATCCACACAAGGAATCACAACATCATGTTAAGGTCGTCTTGCCTACATATGGAAGGAAGAAGATCCAGCTCACTTCTCCATCCCATTCCAAATCTCATGGTTAATGCGTATTATACAGCGCTAGAATCACTAATGTCATGGGTTATTAATACCTATGTGATGAATCTCACTGTAAATGGAAACCTAAGTTCCATTGCCAATCTTATATTTACCATCACTTAGGATGATAATAGCATCTTGTTTATTTGAGAAAATAGAATTTTCTTTCTTTATTTATTTCTTTCTTTCTTTAGAACATAGGTGATAACACGCAATTTGCAAACACTTTGATAAAACTCATCAAAGGACATGAGAAAGTGATGAACTTGCCTTCTGACTGCAAGGTAGTGAAGTCGGATGCTTGTACTTGACCCTGATCTTCTATTTCTACAAAACACCATTATTTCCCGGTAAGGACAATATTTAAAGAAGCAATAATGATTATGCATAGTAATGTAATGCATCATTTTATTATTTATCTTCTTTGCGTGTTTTACCCACATTATTTAAAGTTCTAAAGTTTCTTTATTATTAAAGAATTTAATAGTTGATAATTCGTAAAATTATGTAAATATTATATTTGGCATTTTTGTGATACAATACCTTAATATAAGACCTTAAAACTGATTTTTATTTAGTTTGAACTCCTATTATTATTTTCTTAAAATCCTATTTAAGAATAACTATTTTAGTTTATAGAATTTTCCTTCACTATTCCAAATAATAATTTAATATTTTCTAAATAATATACCTATTTATAATTGTAAAAGTTAATTTTACTTATTTTTAGGTATTTTAGTTATTTTTATAAAATTCCATAAGGAATATATATTATAAAAATAATTAACCTAGATTTATTCTAATAAAATTCATTAATTTTATTGTATACTTTATATTTTCATGAACTCATGGATATATTATTTGTATTTCTAGGATTTTTATTCAATTTCTTAGAACTCATTTAGTTTTAGGGTATTTTGGTATTTAAACAAAATGTTTCAAGTTTTTTATGTAAAACCTAGACCTGGCCCACTGTGTTGGCCCAGCCCTAACCCGGCCCATCTGGGTTGGGTCAAACCCCTAGCTCACGCGGTATTGGCCCAAACCGTCCCAGTACCCCTCTCTCTCCCCACGCACACTCGTGTTATTCACTCTCATTCCCTTTCGTGACGCCATGGTGCCACCTCCGTCGTCGTGCGATTCTGGCCACCTCCATACTTCCCGGTTGCTATTGTGACGCGAAATGACTCAGTCGATGATGCTCCGTTGACTAGTCCAGCGTGATCCGATGCTAGAGCTCTCCTCCGACCATGCTGCCTCCATCATGAAACCTAGGGTTCGGTGTCGTTGGTGATCTGGTGCTCCGCCACTCCTGTGGTGCCGCCCTGGTGCTCTGGTGGCTGTGTGGTGCCACCAGCGCCGCTCGTGTTTCTGTGTCCGACATGTCTGTGGCTTGGTGCGGGTCGCAGCGCCTTCAGGTTCTCGATGTGCCTCTATGTACACCCTCGTCGACTATTCTGCTTCCTCTTCTAAAACTTGCGAGGACCACCGGTGAGTTCCTCCTTCTCCTTCCCTCTCCGCTCTGACCTTTCCACCCTATCTGTGCTTGCTGATTGTGAACCCTAATTAGGCTTGAACACTGCATTAGGGTTCATACCTCTATGCTAGGGTTCTTCCCTTGGTACAATGATTATTCAAGTTGGTGAAACTGCTCTATGTGGTTACCTATTGGACCTAGGTTGTGTAGAATTCACTACTGTATTGTGATCATAGGTGTTGATAGTGGCCTCTGACAGTGAACTATTAACTGAATTTTATTTTCTGTCATGTATTGGATTGATGTTGCTATGGCTAGAATCTTGACTGAGATTAATTCATTGGTGCTGATTAATATGCTTTGGTATGGAAACATCAGATTTGTATATCCAATTGTGCTCTGATGAATTCCTTATGATAGTCTTTGTAGATGACAGAAATGATTTCTAACTATTGTTTTAGGAAAATGATTAAACATTTCTTTGAGCGGATTTGGTTATGAAGCCTGTGTATATGGATTGCTTAACAAGTATGGTTTATTGTGACACCTTCTATTGAATGGTACACAATTCATGTTTATTGTTAAGTGTTTCATAAAGTATACTTTGGATTGGCTTATCTTGTAAGCATTTAAGAACTTATATTAAGTATAGTGCTATACTTGATAAATATCTTGGCCTATGATGCCGGTCCGAGGAAATTCTAGGTAAAAACAAATGTTTTTATCAGCTGCCTCCATTTTCATGTGTTTCATGATAAATAGTTCTAAACAATGATTCCTATAGCTTTTAGGAAAATGATTTGATAATCTTTATAATTCATGAATGATTCTTCTTTATGAGAGAGATTTACAAAACAAATCCACTTCTAAGGTGCTATTGTTCTTTGAATGTGCCCAGTAGTGGTTAATCAATAGATTCCTTTGTATCTAGTTTTAGAACTAGAAAGTACCATCCAAGATCAATGATGCATAGGCTGAGATCTTGGCTATGGGTTTGAATAGATTTATTCCTGGCTATTTAACTTTATTCAAGGATGAATATACACCTTACTTGGGTATATTTCTCAGAAGAACTGATGCGGCTCAGTTGACTGTAGAGCCTCATTCGAAATCCCCAAGATCAAGGTGTGATGAACACAACAACAAGTTTTCCCTCAGTTATGAAACCAAGGTTATCGAACCAGTAGGAGCAAGGAAACGACTCCAAGGTGTTGCCAACAACTTGGAACCTGCACAACACAAACTCAATACTTTGCCCCAACTTACAGTAAGGTTGTCAATCTCACTAGTTTGCTGAAAACAAAGGATTAAACGTATAGTGTGGAAGATAGTAGTTTCTTGCAGAAAGTAAACAGTAACAATAGATGATGTATCAATGATAAAGATTGGACCGGGGTCCACAGTTCACTAGAGTTGTTCTCCTTAAGATATGTAGCATGTTGGGCGAACAAATTACAGCAGGGCAATTGATAGATTGAGAAAGCATAACAATGCATACTAGACATCTTGACTCCTACGAGATTTGATTGGGCATTACAACATAATGCATAAACCGTAATACAACTGCATCTATTACTAACAATCCACCTTTAGGTTATCATCCAAACCCCTTCCAGTATTAAGTTGCAAGCAACAGATAATTGCATTAAGCAATGTGTTTAAAGTAAACAATATGATTGTTCCATGAACAAAGAATTGTCGTTTTCTCCCTAGTAGCAACATCACATCTACAACCTTAGAGATTTCTGTCACTTCCCCAGATTACTAGAGGCATGAACCTACTATCAAGCATAAATACTCCCTCTTGGAGTTGCAAGCATCTATTTGGCCAAGCTACTAACAATGGAGAGCATGCAAGATCACAAATAACATAGACATGATAGAGTCAATAATCAATATGACATAGTATCTCAATAACCATCGGATACCCGCAAACACAACATGTATGATTACAAATAGATGAACTTGATCATGAACGGAGTTTACAAGATCTAAACATGATAGCACAAAGGAGGAGAAACAACCATCTAGCTATTGTATGGACCCATAGTCCAAGGGTGAACTACTCACGCATCACTCCGGAGGCTGGCATGGTGATGAAGAAGGCCTTCGGGATGATCTCTCCCTCGTGAGTCCGGAATAGTTTAGACCCCGATCTTGGGACGATGGTGGCTGACTCTTATTTCTGGAGATTTGATCGGGTGCTTAGGGTTTCTGCATCGGGGTGACTTTATAGGCGAAGGGACAAGGTCGGTGGGCGCCCGAGGGGCCCACACCTGGTGGCGGCGCGTCCCTCTTGGGCCGCGCGCGGCCCTAGGGTGTGGCCACCTCGTGTCCCCCCTTCAGCTGCCCTTCTGACTTCGTCTTCACTCCGGTAAAATATTGACTTTGGCTTTTGTCTCGTCCAATTCCGAGAATATTTCCTTACTAGTTTTTCAGAAACCAAAAACAGCAGAAAATAGGCAACTGGCACTGTGACATCTTGTTAATATGTTAGTCCCAGAAAATGTATAAAAATACCTCAAAGTGTATACAAAACATAACAAAGTTGATACTAAACAAGCATGGAGCATCAAAAATTATAGATATGTTTATGATGTATCAAGAACCTCTATAGAACAAATCATGTTCTTATGGAATGGATGATATCAATAGAAATAAATATCTGGTTTAACACTCACCAATCAGATGCTATTGGTGATGTTGTTGTGGTGATTGATCTTGTTGGCTTGCTTCTGGAACTATGACCTCTCTCTAGGTCTTGCTTTGCACTTCCTGATACTGGCCATGCTCCTCCTAGATCCTATGAGATCCTCCTTGACCTTGTTATCATCCTAAACCACTCCTCCATTAGGTCACCATCTTGTGGATGATCTGATAGGATTTCTGTGTATATGGTTTGGTTGATCTTTTGGATATTTAGCAAGAACTGCTGTGGTTTTGGTTGTGTTCTTAAGAGATAGAACTGGCTGTGTTGATGAAGTGATGTGCAGTGTTGTTGTGTTGTGTGCGAGTGTGGTGTTTATACTTCTCTTCTCCCTCTGCTGGTCAACAACACATAACATGCATTTAGATGAGTTAGCTGCTTCAATGTGCTCCTCTTCTTTGGATCAGATCAAGTGAATTTTCATAACTATCTATCCTTTTACTATTTTCTGATCTGGTGAAACTAACCCCTTTTACTTTGGCTAATTATTTGGTGCTAAAGATTTTTTATGCGAAAGAACAAATACTACACATTGGTGAAACTTGCCCCTCTAATTACTCAATGAGGTAAAAGTGAATAGTGCAATTCACTGTTCCCAACTGAGAATAAAACTAACAAAATAATTTCTTTGTTTCTTTTTTTCCTTCTTGTTTTGAAGGTACAGAAGCTTTGAAGATCAAGATGTAGTTTAAGAGTAGATAGATAGTTTAGGTTTTCTTTAATTTCATTGTAATCTTTTGTAAAGAATCTTTGTAATAACATTCTTTTATTTAATAAAGTTTCCAATTCATTATGACTTGCTACAGTAATATACTTGTTTAACATATATATTTATATTTGTATTGTTGAAATGGAATAAAGAAAAGAAATAAGAAATCCTTTCTTATTATTCTGTTTGTATTATTTTCAATTCTCATTATTATTTAATAAATATTACATAGTCAAACAATATTACTAAATCATTTTGGAAAACAATTAAATACTAATTTCTTCTAATTTTCAAATCTTTTTCAAATAATTCAACTTTAAACTTGAATTCAAATTGTTTACCCAAAATCCTTTGAATTCCTAAAGATCTTGTCAAAATTTATAGCATTCACTATAAAAAGCTAAACCTATCTCAAATATAGTGAAAGAAACTCTGATCTCTTTAGGTTTTTGTTTGGCGAATTTTTTTCTAGAATTTTACAGATGAATGCATGCAAATACACAAATTCTTATTTCTACCCTTTGTTGGTTCCTAAATGCTGGGATGTTACAAGCCTCCTCATACAAATCAAGCTGCCCGATGGATGATTACTCAATGATGTCCATTTCCTTATAGTTGACCCTAGTCTCCTTACCCTTCCTCTTGGAACCAGTCTGAGACTTCTTTTCTTTTCTTGCATGTTCAGCCATCCTTTCAGCCTCCCTTTTCAGCCTCCTCAACTCAGCCTCTTCCACAATAACACCCTCTTCATTGGGCCTGAAATATCAAGCACTACGATGGTGCTTGTATGTCTGAGGAACACCACGGGAACCACCTGTGAAGCGAATGAGGTAGATAGAAAATAGATAAGCACACACAATTCCAAGAGGATTGCTAAAAACATTAGATAAACAACCACAAGCCAAATATATATCACACTATAATCTGAGACAAATTGAACCAGGAGAAATCCTTCTAGACCGGATAATCCGGCCCTGGATAAAAAAATTAGAACACCTCAGATTGATAGTATGACAATAGATCGGGCATAGGGGTTGCTAGTCTATGATTTCTAACACACATATGAAGCAAAGGGCAACCTCTAAACCAAGTTTCAACAACAAAACACAACTTCCATACAAAAGATAGGAATGGGGGATTTACCCTCACTCATTGGAAGAAGTACTCGGAGGAGAAGGTACCTGGAGGAGTTGCGAAGAAGATCTGGGGGAGTCTCAGAGAATCCGGTGGCCGGAACGGCACCGGGGGGTTGGGAGGTCGGCAGCGTCTAAGAGAGAGGGGTCGGGTGGAAGTGGCTGCTCTATTTAAGCCCTTCCACCAGTCTCCTAGCCCTAAGAAGGAAGTTCCGCCCAGGCCGGATAATCCGCCCCCACTAGGGGCGGATAATTCGGCCCTCTTTGATTTTTTTGTTTTACACAGGCTCAGGCAGCACACCCCAAACAACACCCTCGCAAGTTTCAACAAAGGACTTGTGTGCAAGATAGATGTCTCGGGGAGGGAGACAAGCTTAGGTTTAGATAGACAAACTAAGATGGTACTACACACCCAAAATTGCAAAAGTCAAATCAAAGAAAAGCCAATGTTGGGTGTGTTTTACATAAGAACACATGATATGCACCATAAGATCCACAAAGAACCAACTCTTATCAAGGAAGAGTGTGGTGGCCGAAGCCACCATGTTGGAGTGAATGGTATGACACCATGAAGATATATCTTGGGTTCATGACCAATACTCATCAATAAGCTCAAATATCACATAATGATATTAAGAGAAATGATTTGTCTAACTTTCGACATTATAGGGGGAGGGTTAGCCCAATCAATTAGGACCACACTCCCCCTATGTCCATGCCCACATCTAAACCAAATAAAGGAAGAGATATAATTGAGTGTGGAAGGGTAATCAAGCCAAGCTCCTTGAATCCACGATATTTAGCTCATTCCTCAAGTAACAAATTCTTGCTTGATCAAGTGGCTTCGTGAAAATATCAGCAAGTTGATTCTTCATGCTCACAAAAGATAAGTCAATATCACCATGAGCAACATGATCCCAAATAAAGTGATTGTGAATCTCAATATGCTTTGTTCTTGTATGTTGCATGGATTATAAGAAATTTTAATGGCACTCTCATTATCACAAAAAAGAGGCACTTTGTCACAATTGACATTGTATTGCTTTAAAGTTTTCCTCATCCATAATAACTGAGTGCACACACTTACAGCAGCCACATATTCAGCTTCGGCGGTGGAGAGAGATATACAATTTTGTTTCTTCGAAGACAAACATAACAAGGATCTTCCCAAAAATTCACAAGCTCCAAAAGTTGATTTTATATCATCCTTGTCACTAGACCAATCAGAATCCGTGTATCCACATAGATAAAAGTTAGAGCCCTTGGGATACCATAAGCCAAAATTAGGGGAATGAACCAAATATCGCAAGATTCTCTTGACCGCCACCAAGTGGCTTTCTTTAGGAGTCGCTTGATACCTTGCACACAGACCTACACTCAACATTGAAATAAATATGCCTGAGAGGCAATAATAAATTGGTTATTATCTTATTCAATGTTTATGATATAATTATATTAATAGGAAACGTTAATACATGTGTGATTTATAAACAGAAAAGGTTCCTAGTAATGCCTCTCTGAATACTAGCTTGTTGATTAAAAGACGATCAAAAGTTTCCTGATCATGAACATTGAATGTTGTTAATAACAAGGTCATATCATTGGAGAATGATATGATGAACAAGTCACCCGCAGTAGATTTATCAATATAATCAAGTCCTCAAGTTTATATTTCTATCACATTCATAGTAACTCAATGTCCTTAGACCATGAGATCACGTTAATCACTTCCACTAGAAGAGTACTTTGATTCCATAAAATTTGACACCATAACAGGGTGATTATAAAGGTGTCGTTGGGTACTTGGAAAATGTTAGTCGAGGTTCATGGATCAAAAGTGGGATTTGTCCATCCAGATGACTGAGAGATATACTCAGGGTCCTCTCGATGATATCACATTGACATAGCTTGCAAACACGTGATTTGATCACTAGAATTTTATATCATGGGAACAAGAAAAAGAGTACTTGTCAGGAACGAGATTAAACAAGGTATGGATGATACCAAGTGATTGGATCCTGGACAAGTAAAATATTGCGAGAAAAAAAGGAATTTGATTATAACGAAAGAGGTTCGGACGATCATTGGATCTTCGTGGAACTAGTGGGAGTCATTATGGATCTCCAGGTCCCGCTAATGATTATTGATCGGAGAGAGTCTCTATCATATCTACATAGTTCTCGAACCCATAGGGAGACACACTTAAGGTTATTCGATGCAATTGAGCGGATAGGAAACACAAGGGAAGACAATAGACATCACATGAATTTGTTCTGTCGAATCTACCGAAATGGTTTTGGGGTATCGAAATAAAGCAATGGATCAAAATGTTAATGTGTTAATTAAATGAAGTGTTCATTAAATGAAGTAATCATTAAATGAAGTGTTCATTAAATTGAGTTGCATTAAAACAAGAGAATTAATGTGCTTTAATGGAAAGACCTTTGGTTTTTTGAGTGGAGATTGAATTTTGTGTGAGTGGAGAGTCCACCCACATGAATGAGAGGAGGGGAGGGGTAACCCCATGGTTCTGGCCAAGGAGGGGGGCTTGCCCCCCTCTCCCCTATAAAAGGAGGAGGAGTCCTCCCTCTCTCTCACACTCACTTGCCCATTCTCTCATATGCCCTTTGGTTGGCATCTTCTCCCTCTTGCTAGCCTTGTCCATTGCCACTAGAAAAGGTGCTTAGGCGAATCCCTACTCGATATCTTCCCCTCCACCACCTATACCATGGTGTAGCGCTGTTGGAGTTCCCGGGGATCCTCTACTTCTGCTGCCCGGCTGGAGCGAGGGTTCGGGAGTCGTCGGCACACCATATGTGTGATCGATTATGGAGGAGCTGCCCTACTATGGTGTTGATCATCTGCATGTCCTTGAGGATGGTCGTGTACACTCTACATCAACCACGTTTGTTTGTGGGAACGTTATCCCGCTTACAGTCTTGAAGGGCGAGTCCTTCTGAAACTGTTACACAGTGTCACCTAGATTCAATCTTGGTAGTTGCAACCATAGGATTTTTTTTGTTTTCTATGCAACGAACCCCATCAAACAAAATATTGGGTCTAGATGCGTAGAGGTAAAGGAGAGAGCCGATCATGGACCGATATACCTTTTGGTCCACATTTTTACCATTGGGATTTAACTCAAGATGACATTTAGTTTGCATTGGTGTAGTGATGCCATTAAGATCCGTCATCTTGAATATCTTGAGCGTGTCTTGGATGTATTTTGCTTGATTAATGAAGGTTCCTTCTCTGTTGATTGATCTCGAATCCAAGAAAGAACCTTAATTCTCCCATCATAGACATCTCAAACCTGTCAGTCATAAGCTTTGAAAATTCATTATTAAAATCTTGGTTAGTAGATCCAAAGATAATGTCATCTACTTGTAATTAGCACACGAAGAGCTCCCACTTAACCTTCTTAGTACAAAGAGTGGGATCGATTTGCCCAATCTTGAAGCCACGGTCTAACAAAAGCTCTTTAAGATTCTCATACCACGCACATGGGGCTTGTTTAAGGCCATAGAGCGCCTTATCGATTTTATAGACAGGGTTCAGGAAGTTGGGGTCCTCGAAACCCAGGGGTTTATTGACATATACCAACTCATGTAGAGGACCATTAAGAAGGGCACTCTTAACATCCATTAGCTATAATTTAAACTTATGATGTGCTACATAAGCAAGGTGGATACAGATAGACTCAAGGAGAGCCACTGGAGCATAAGTTTCACCAAAGTCGACGCCTTCCACTTGAGAGAAACCTTGTTCTAGCAATCTTGCCTTGTTTCTTACGATAATTCCATTCTCATATTGTTTGTTCTTGAAAATCCACTTTGTGTCAGTAACATTGCGACAATCTTTGGGATTCTCTACTAACTTCCAAACCTTGTTGTGATCGAAATTATTTAGTTCTTCATGCATAGCAACAACCCAATTTGGATCTTCAAGAGCTTAAAAAAACTTTTTAGGTTCCACCATAGAGATATGAGCTTGATGATCACTAAAGCTTGCCAACTCTCTTCTTGTGAACACCCTTCTTCTTAGGTCACCTACTACTTTATCAAGTGTATGAACTCTCAGTTCAAGATTTATTTTAGATCGAGCTTTGCGGCAGGTTTCAATCTCCCTGTTGTTTCTTGGAGGAATTTCTTCACCATTTGAGTCCTTATCTTGACTGCTAGCTTGACCTTGATCAGCAGTTTGTTTAGTACTAATAGTTGAAGGAATGACTTGCCCTTGATCTTGGTCAGTAGCCACAACAGGAGACTGTAGTTCTGGACTTGCATGGCCTGTTAATACAACCAAGGGAGGGTCTGGATAATCCGGCCTAGGAGTTTTAGCTTCTTACTGATCATTGCTGGCATGAGGTGGAGTGGCAGGCCGGATAATCTAGCCTCCCAGGCGGATATCCAGCCTGGACCTTCTAGCTGATTAGTTGATGGATGATCTTCAGAAGGTTGTTGTGTTAGTGCAGTAGTTTCTCCAGCAGGTGGAGCTCTTTGATCTTGTGTAGATGAGGGCTTTACTTGTGTAGAGCATTGTCCTTCCCAATCCGCCATAATTCGGCCAAAACTAGTAAAAGGGTTAAACCCTAGTTTGAATAGTCAAATCCTAGTTTGAAAAGTCAAACTCTAGTTTTTGGTAAGAAGGAAGACTTGGTGGAAAAGGTTTCAAGCTCTTCCCTTGGTGGCCGAGTTGGGGGGGTGACACGGCCTGGGCTGGGAACCCTTGGCTGGCCGCCCCCACCTATATAATGAGGGGTGGGGCGCACCCCCCCCCCCCCCACACACACACACACCCTTGTCCTTGGCGCCACCTTGCCCCTAAATCCTAGGTGCCTCCCTCCTCCCTTATCCATCGCCCTGCTTCGGCTTAGGGGAAGCCCTGCAGAGATTTCTCCTCCACCACCACCACACCATCATGTTGCTGGGATTCCCAGGGGATCTACTACCTTCGCTGCCTGCTAGAATAAGGGAACAGAAGGTCTTCATCAACTACCGTACGTGTGACAGACTACAGAAGTGCTGCCAGAACGCGGCGCCAAAAGGATTGTCTACACGATCTTGAGATCGACAAGTGATCGACTACATCAACCACGAGAATCTGATCTTGTTAAATGCTTTGGATCTACAAGGGTTAGTTTTCTACAATCTCGTTGCACCGATCTCGTAGATTAGATCTTGACTTTGCCATAGATTAGATCTTGGTTTTGTGTGTTCGCGCGATAGATTTTTTTTGTTTTCCATGCAACGAACCCTATAGTGGTATCAGAGACGACTCTATGCATAGATATGTTGCACTAGTAGAACACAATGGTTTTGTGGGCGTTGATGCTTTTGTTGTCGCTTGATTTTCGTGTACTTTGCATCTTGCGGGATGGTGGGATGAAGCGGCCTGGGCTAACCTTGCATGTCATCATACATGAGACTTGCTCCACGCTCAACTTGCAGCTTGTATTGCACAAGTGGCTTTGCGGGTGTCTGTATCTCCCACCATAGTTAAGATTCAATTTACAACGGTCACTTGACAATACTTGTATCAACGTTGTGGTTCTTGTTAGTATGTAAGAACGGTTCTTATTCTAAAGCCCCTAGCCACGTAAAACATGCAAGAAAATTAGAGGCGTCTAACTTGTTTTTGTAGGGCATGTGATGTGATTGTGATATGGACATGATGTGATTGTGATTATATTTGATGTATGCAATGATCCTTATTGTAAGTTGGCAACCGGCAGGAGCCTTATGGTTGTCTTTAAATTCGTTGACCTGCGTGTCTATTCATCATGTAATAAGCTTTATTCCAAGTAGTTGTAATAGTTGTTGTTGGTCATGGACAACCATGAAGCGGTTCCACAGAGCTTGACGCGGTGTTGGTGATGATGGAGATCATGTTCGTGCTTTGTAGATGGAGATCAAAGGCACAAGAATAAAGTCCATATCATATCACATATTATGAATTGCATGTGATGTTAATCCTTTTATGCATATTGTATTGCTTAGATTGTGGCGGTAGCATTATAAAATGACCCCTCTTACTAAATATCAAGTAATAAAGTGTTCGTCTTTAGTAGACACCATTTCTAAGACTCGTCATTTCGAAGCATCACGTGATGATCGGATGTGATAGATTGTATGTGTGCATAAAACGGGTGCCAGCCATATTTGCACAGGCGGATACTAAGGTTAACCTTGATGAGCCTAGCATGTACAGACATGGCTTTGGAACATGGAATACCGAAAGGTAAAGCATGATTCATATGAATGATATGATGAACATGGTAATTGTTCGCCTTTGAAACTACATAATCTCTCGTGATGATCGGACTTGGTGTAGTGGATTTGGTTCGTGTAATGACCAAAATAACTCGAGGGATGTTGTTTTGAGTGGGAGTTCAAAATTAATATGATTAAATTTAAACAAAATTTATCATAAATTAAATCAAAGTGAATTTGCATAGTTGTTGTAGTCATTGGCATCCGTTCACCACCTTATGCTTAGTTTTAATTGAGATAATAGAACTATAGAATTCTGGATAGTTACTTTACGACCTGGTATCATATTGTTTTGAGTGTCAATCTTAAGTTTAAAAGTCCTATTGCAAACTTTCAGCAAACTCCGTTTACTCCATGAAGTTTAATAATTAGTATTAAATCAAGAGTAACAATTCCAGTGTTAGTATCTAAACATCATGTTTGCGTCCATAATTCTTGATATTCAAAAAGATTATTTTAATATCAAGGTTATCTAGGAGTTGAAAGAATTGTTTTAGTAACCATCACGTGTGGAAGATATTGTGATATCTGATACAATGTTTTGGTTGAAACATGATAGAGTATAATTTAGCAAAATGTTTGTTCTCATATTTGATGAGAATTTG
Source organism: Avena insularis (assembly GCA_023614405.1). Taxonomy (NCBI): domain Eukaryota; kingdom Viridiplantae; phylum Streptophyta; class Magnoliopsida; order Poales; family Poaceae; genus Avena; species Avena insularis. The sequence goes on from CM042689.1 coordinate 54,550,669, forward strand.
CGAAGGTTGGAGATACTAGATGTCCTAAACCTCCAAAAGGTTTTGGAAAGCCACATTATACTTGCGATTCGTCGTTATAAGCTATAGTAGCTTGATCATGAAAATTGTCGTGATGAGGATGAATAAAAGATGTAGGTAAAATGTTTACTACACTAAAAGCTTACTAAAGAATGGAATTTGAAAAAACACCAAACATTTGATGATGATGATCTACTTCAAAGTGCAAGTCCAAAGATATTAGTATTTGACTATACACGCTTTGGACTATGTGTCATGTGTATGGCGCCACTTTTCATATTGATAGATTCTTTTAAAAAGAAAAGAAAATGCTAAAAGAGAATCTCAGAAATATTTGGCAGAAAAGAGAAAGACTGGAATTGTCCAGCATAAGTATATAGATGATATACATGTTATGGTTGTATTGTTTGCTTGTTAAATAATGTGGTTTAGGGTATTGGATACTGAATTGGTTAGTGTGAAGTGTCATACATGACAACACAATTCATGAACTGCAATGGCCTAAGTAACCAGCAAGAGAATATGTGATGATGTTCATCAAAAACAAACAAACTATTGTTGTGTTGCTCGTTAACATCAAAGATTACCTTCAAGATTTTTTTAGTAGTTGTTATTTTGATCAGATATTATGAGAACAAAAGGGTTGTTCAAATAATTGTCGTAATCCATAAAAAATGGATGATTTACAAATCTAGTTGGAGAAATCACATCCATAAAACTAAAATGCTAAAAATGTTGTAATACAAATGATTAAAAGATCACTTAAAAAGTGACATCGCCGTTTAATTATATTGGAAATAAAACATGAAGAAACTCCATGTTGATGGAATTTTGGAGTCTTTTGATTTTGATCAAATGACATTTGTGAGACTTTCCTGAAGATAATTGAAACTTCGTTCAAAGGCCAAATAAGAACGAACGACTAACTTATTGGAATTTGTACATATTGATGTATGTAGTCTATTATATGTAGTCGTGAGCGATGGATTTCAACTTCATATGCTTTCTCCAAAATTTGAGTGAATACATAAGTATATTTACTTAATGAGGATGAAGTATGAAATATTTGAAAATGTTCAAAGACTTCCAAGATGAAGTGGAAAATCATTGTAACAAGAAAATAAAGAATTTATGATTGGATCATAAAGGAAGATATTTGAGTTACAAGATTATCATAACACCTAAGATTTGAGAAATTATTCCATGGATTTGCATTTACCGAAACACCATATGAGTATGGAATGTTCGAGATATGTAATGAAACCTTCCTTGACATGGTGAAATCAAAGGTGTTAGTTATAAAACTGCCATTGTATTTTAAATATTAAAGCTTTAGTGACTTCCGCTTTTACACTGAAAAGAGCTTCATCATGAATCATTGAAATGACACCATATAAGTCATGGTCTGGGATAAAATCCAAGTTTTCCTTTCTTAAACTTTAGTATACTAGGCATAAGTAAAATGTTTACAACCAAAATCGGATGAGCATGTCTTTGTATGCTATTTCGAATAACCGTTGGGTATTCTTCCATAACACCGGAGACAAAAGTGTTTATCGATTAGAACGTCAAGTTTCTTGAGAAGGATTTTTTTCCTGAAAAGTTAAGTGGGTGGACAATAGAACTTTGATAAGGTTATGGAACCTTAGGTATATGTGTTGAGTTGCGCAGCACCGAAAAGTGTCCCGGAGGCAGCAACAATGCTCATGGCTCACGTGCCTCAAATATTGTGGTCACGAACGTCTAAGTTCCTATTGAACTAAGTAGGTCGGGAAAACAATCAAATACTAGGATTTGAGAGTAAATCATTATTGTTTGACAATGATGAACCAACTACATGTCAACACCTAGATTTTTAATCCCAGATGCCTGTTATGCTCGCAATCCCAGGATTACCATTTTTGCGAGACATAACAGAATTGGAAGCACAGTACATCATCCATTACAAACCATAATAGTCTTACAAATAGTTGATCATAAGATCAAGTCTGAATACAAATCATAGCAGCGAGCTGAGGAGTGCAGCACCGACGTGCGCGAGGTTAAATAGCCTCTTCGCTCGCGAACGCGCGCAACTTCCTGCTCCTTCGCCATCAATGCCTGCGCGGGAACGCAGGCGGCGTCCAGTCAGTCAGCGTGTCGTCTCGTCGTCATTTATGGCGCAGGCTGCCGCTGGTTAGCCTTCTGCGCAGCGCTTCTGAATCGTTGCCGCGGTTGCATCTGAACCGGTGCTGCTGACCGCGTCTGAATCGATGCCGCTGGTAAGCGGTGGCTGACGGGTGGGCCGGTGGCACGCGCGCTGTCCGCGCGTGTCTGGACTGACGCAGTCGTTGTCCAGATTAGATGCACGAATGGGTCGAGTCGGACGCGTCTGTACGGATGGGTCGGTCTGTTTGGGCACAGCGCACGCCTCGTGCGTCCGCACAGACAAGTTCTGACACACTCGGAGAAGATGTGTCGGTATGATAAAGATGTCCTAAGTTAGATAGAATACATACACAGCTATACAGATATGTCACGTTAACATGCATGCATACAACAACAACCACACCTACTTGAAGCTTATATGCACAACAATGTACATAATATGATGTTATTTTTTGTATTATTAAGAAATGCAAGCCCTTAAATTTATCTCGCATATTGCTTGCTTCACAATATTTTTTCCATCTAACTTGCTTGAAACTAAGTCATACTATATCCATTTTACGCCCACCGGGCTGGTTAGACATATATACTGTAGTTCGAAAAGACGGTTGTGGTACACGCCGATAAAGAATGTCGCGAGGCAAGGTGCAGAGGAACGGGGATATATAGCGGAGGAAATCTATCCTTTTTAGGGCCTGTTCGGTTTGCATCCATAAACTTATGAACCAGAAACTCTGTAGGAATATGGAAAGGCAATAGCCGTAAACCGAAGAAATACAAAAAGGAATGACTACAGACGGTGAGTGTTCGATACTGCTCCATGGAGGTGGGTTTTTTATCGTACTACTTTTTATTATACATGACTGGCTCTCTTTCTTATGTATGTAACTGAGGAGTGACTAATTTAGCAAAATGGCGGATTTTGCTTCGGGCCTCCATAAAAACATGAGGTTCTGGTGGATGTCTTATTTCCTGCAAAACATACGTTCGTCCAAAACTTTTCTAAGTAAACTCTGAGACCATTCCTTCAAAACAAACGTCAGGAAACGAAAAGTTTTCTTGAGAAATTAAAACCGAAGAAATACAAAAAAGAATGACTACAGACGTGAGTGTTCGGTACTGCTCCATAGAGGTGGTTTTTTTATCGTACTAATTTTTACTATACATGATTGGCTCTCTTTCTTATGTATGTAACCGAGGAGTGACTAATCTAGCAAAATGGCGGATTTTGCTTCGGGCCTCCATAAAAACATGAGGTTCCGGTGGATGTCTTGTTTCCTGCAAAACATACGGTCGTTCAGAACTTTTCTAAGTAAACTTTGAGACCATTCTTTCAAAACGAACGTTAGGAAACGAAAAGTTTTCTTGAGAAATTAAAACCGAAGAAATACAAAAAGGAATGACTACAGACGTGAGTGTTCGGTACTGCTCCATAGAGGTGGTTTTTTTTATCGTACTACTTTTTACTATACATGATTGGCTCTCTTTCTTATGTATGTAACTGAGGAGTGACTAATTTAGCAAAATGGCGGATTTTGCTTCGGGCCTCCATAAAAACATGAGGCTCCGGTGGATGTCTTGTTTCCTATAAAACATACAGTCGTCCAAAACTTTCCTAGGTAAACTCTGAGACCATTCTTTCAAAACGAACGTTAGGAAACGAAAAGTTTTCTTGAGAAACTAAAACCTGTAAAATTTTCACTTCATATGTGAACCGAACGGGGCCTTAGAGCATTTCTAGTGGCTAGTCTATATGTCCGTCTAAAACGATTTGGACGACTGTAGATGAAAAAAACCTTCCTCTAGTCTAAACGGACGTCTAAATTTAGACCTCCTCCCAAATCTGCTACCCATCGTCCATATATGGACGACGGTGCCACGGCCGTCCAAAGCAATTTATCGACCCAGGAGCTCACTCCCGCGCCCATCCGGAGAAGTTGGAGACGTAGGACGTGGGCGGCACTCGCGCGAGGTCGCCGTCCCTCCGCTCGCCGGCTCCATGTACTCTACAGTGTAGCCGGGCGCGATCTCATCTGGTCCTGTTGGGGACAGGCTCGGACGTGGAGAGGGGCATGGGGTCGCGTGAGGCGTCGGGCCTAGCGGCGGACAGGGAGGAGAATGGGAATGGGCATGGCGTCGATTGGGGAGGAGCAGCAAAAGGGGCATGGTGGAGGGTTGCAGCTACTCTGATGGTTTTGAAGAGAGGAGGCCCGTCTAGTACTGAACTTGTTGCTGCTTGTGCATCGATACAGAATATAGAGATAGGATGCTGAACATTGTTTGTATCCCTGCATAATACACAAATATTTGTTTGTATTGATAATCATGTTGTTTTATTTGCTATTGAATATTGCTTCTAAATTTTTGAAGGAAGTTATAAAAAAATTACTGAAATATTGGAGAGAGGATGTAGACGTCCTATATATACACGTTCCACTGAAAAACTAAGATCGTCTATATTCTCTCTCCTTTTAGAGTGCAAGAGATCCACTAGGTCGTTTTCAGCCTCTTTATTACAAGTTCTTTAAAATGTCCGGTGGACCAAAAAATAGACCAGCATGGAAAATTAGTGCTATCCCAAAGATAGACCAACAGTGGACAAAAACGAAAATTACGAAATTAGTGAGATGCCATTCATCTTCAACCTCCAAACCATGTCAATGGCGCGCCACTGCTGCCGCTCCTCCTAGAGCCGGCATGACGTTGTTGGTTGCAGACGGAAAGTCGCCGAACGGGTCTAGAAGACCACATTCGTCCCGGAGACGAAGAAGAAGGATGAACTGCCAATGAAGCTTTTGACGATCCGAAGATCCCCACAGCCAGAAGAAGTCCTTGAAGACCACACCACTCCCACAAGCTTCTCGACGTTGCCGTCGAGATGAGATTGAAGCCGAGAAGACTTTATTAGAGAAGACGCCGCCGCCACCACTTGAGCGTCGTCCCGCTGAACCTTTATCCTAAAAACAAGAAACGAAGCTCTCCCGCCGACGAAGGCCAAGATCCACCCTGCCTCCATGACCCGAAGGCCACAGAAGCGGGGAAGATCGCCGGTGGCGCCGCGACGGGAGGAACGGGAACCCTAATCGACTCCTTAGGCTCCTTGGAGACAAAGAGGTACATACGATCATTAACATTAACAGTGGAAATTAGACCAGCATGAATTTCCTTTTGTAGATCTTTCTCTAATTCTTTGATTGCTCCTTTTTTTATTTTAATAAATTAGAGAATCCAATATGTATTAAGACGTGGATCATATGGATTTCTTTTCGAATTTCTATACGTGTAATTACTTGAACCTAAGTCCGCCCTGAGTCCGTTTAACTGGCAGAGAATAACTGGTCCCCGAAGCCCTCCTCCAAGCAGGAACCTATCAATCTTAAGTTCAGGTTCAAATGTGCGTTGATTGGATCCTTCCTCTGCCCTTTTTAAATCTCTCAATCTTAAGTTCAGGTTCAAGTCTGACTATTAATATAGACCGAAGTGAGTACTAAAGTTTAATCTAATACTCTCTCTCCATATAGGTTGGTTTATTATGTTTACATGGAGTTTAAAAAATATGTTTGGTTATAAATTTAATCAACAAAATATGAACCATATGTCGAATAAACTATATATCACTAGAAAGATCTTTTAAATATGAATTCAATGGTACTTTCTCCGTCCGGTTTATTAGGCATGTACGTAGTTTAAAAACAACTTTAACCAATAATTTTGGTTAACAAATTTTATAAAATATGTCACAAAAATTTTACTATTGGATTTATCTTCAAAAGTAGTTTTCAGTGATATATTTTTAGACATATATTGCATATTTTATTAGTCAAAATTGATGGTCAAATATTATCTTAAACTACGTGTGTGCCTAATAAACTGGACCAGAGGGAGTATAATTTTTTATAACATATTGTTCATGTCTTATTGACTAATTTTATGGTCAAACTTCCAATAAACAGGTATGGAGGTAGTACTAGACGGCGTACACGCTTTACTGCACCAGCCTGTTGCGGCTGGTGCGATGCGTTTATTGTCGTTTTGATCCGGGTCACGAAGGTTTGACATGCGGGGAAACCAAATTAGGGAGTAGCACGCCAGCCTCTAACAGTAACAGGTCGTCGTCCTAAAACACGAACGGGCAACACGGGAGGCAAGATCGGAGGCGGAGCCACACGGCAGCACGCCTGTAGCAGATCCACGCAACAGTCGGCAAACAAAAGAGAAGATAGTGAAGACTCAGCCAGCGATAGGTGCATTTTTTTAGCCTGTTATGTCAGTTCAGGGTTCGTTGGTCTTGGTTACCGAATGCCGTAACTGTGATGGTCTGTTTGCTAAATTGTCTTGTGGGATATTAAATTCGTTTCTTCTTTTCCGTTACATTAGTTTGAGCCATAACTTGCATTCCCTTTTCTTCTTGAAGCCAAAAACCAGAACAGACAACAATTCAATAGAAGCTAAATCGGCTGCAGGCATGTCGGTTTTCTCAGGCTCTCAACAACACCTTCTCACTCAGCTTCTAACAACACATTAGGACATGTTGAATAACCACAAGCACGAGTCATAGCCAACAATTCTGTCTGATCAGCTCAGTAGGATACAGAGCGCCACGAAGCCTGCTTGTTGCAATAAAGCATTAGTTCCACAGATGCAGCACTGAGGTTCAGGAACAAAGCAAAATATTCTGGCAGATCTACCTGACACACGGTGACACAGCTTGAGAACCACATGTAGCAGGCAAACTTATGAGTGCTGTAATGAAGAGAATTTTGTGTAAATGCAGACAAATAATGCAACCATACAAAGATAAATCATCAAATGTTCCTGTTTTTAAAACTGTGCAGCCCGTAACCAGAGCAACCACTACTTTTCCACACTTCTTATTTCAGCATTCTCGCTCCAAAGCTACAACATTGCTACATCCCCCAGGCAAAAAAAAAATCAGATTATAATCAGCACTGGAATACATGCAAGGATTAACAAAGATAGATGCAGTGATAACAAAATATGTTCATTCAGCCATGGTTGTGGCTGGACATAATGTTTCTAAACGTACGTTTGAATAAGGAACAAAAACGGAGACCAATGTTAATGAACATGTTCTGCATAAATATGTGACCGAGAATAAAAGCTAGCAATAGATTCACCGCAAAAAAATCTATCAATAGATCAATCTATTTAATTTTTTTCCAGTGAGCAACTTTCAAGTGGTAATAATCACCGGATTATTAGTTTTACCAGCAGCAAAATTGGTGTTAAATGCTTCACTCTGTGATTCGTATCGTTAACCTCATTGCGAAAGTAATATTTAGAAAAAAAAGCATGCAGCCATTAGACTGAGCACTCGGTAACTACATAGTATAGCTAAAAACACCGATGCAACTAACTGTGTGAGGCTACAACCAATAATATGTCTATGATGTAGAGTATCTGTTAAGTAGAACAGACTTGTTGCCAAACGCATATGAAATAAATCACATGACACATTTAAAGTACGTGCACCACGTGCACATGAGAAAACGGTGGGCCCTCAAATCTCATAATATTGCCAAAAGCAAATGAAAATAACCATAGCCACATCCTCAATTGCATATACCTTAGACATAAAAATGCCAGCCTGCAAATTACCATCGTTACTCACAAGCACACAAACTTGCTATATGGCCATGAAAAATGCATCAAATTATCTTGTCTGCACTCTGCAGCATGTCCTGATTCCAACTAAAATCCACTAAACTGTAACATGTAACCTAAAATTGTCACTGAAAGCTCTCAAAAGAGAAGGTTATGACCTCATTGGATCTAACTAAAAGATCCCTGGACAGCAAAATAACTACTGTACACAGGAAAATATTTCAGGCTTGTCTCACGCAATGCCCAATTTGGAGTTGGCCAAAGAAGACACGACACACTATTGAAGCTAACCACGCAAAATATGTTATTCCCCAATATACTTGCAAGAAAAGGTCTAGGACACAGGGCTGATTTTTAAACTTATGAGTTGTGGACTTATGTCCAGTTTGTAAACCAAGCCTCGAGCCAATGATCAACAGCCGGAGCCAAATCTCTTGCTTAGCCTTATTTTCAGCATCTCCAGGCAATAGGCATCGCTCAAAAATCGTGCCTTTCAACATCTCCTACTGGTTTTTGATTAGCAGACACACATAGAGCATTCTAGCGCAAAAATTAGAGATGTAAACAGAGGTGCCATCACCTACAGGTTTCACACCATGAATCTATCTTGAAATGATTGAAACCATCAAAATCACAACTTGTAGATTAAATAAGCACATACCAACCAGATAGAAATCTGAAACAATGTACCGATACCACGCAACAGTCTAATTTATCTATGAGCAGGACCTGCTCAAGCATCACCTCGCTAGCATAACTAATTTGGTCCTTAACATCACTTGCTAGCACATAGGCAATTCCGTCTGTCTGTCGAAACCATAACTAATTTTGTGGAACAGAAAATTAAAAATCCAACACAACACAACACCACACGACAGCGGCACGGAGCGGTGAGGAGTTGCGGCAAATGCCTTGAGAACGCCTACATTTAACCAGGCTTAAACCTTTAGTTAATTTCTGTATGATGTTCTTGCATCTAATTTAAGTCTATGCTCAAGCATCACAATGCATGAATGTGGGCAGTCAACCAGGTAAGCCTGTGCCCAGGAAAGAAAGGACTAGGTGAGGAATTGAGAGAAGCTTTCACAGTGGAAAATGAAAAAAAGCATATCGTTCTTAGAAATTGTTGAATTTGACTCAGTTAGAGCTATGGTTCAGCATCAAGAGGGATCTGCAGTGTTCATGTCCAGCGATTTACTCATTTCAGGTTGTTATGCCGGGAATAAAACTGGTACAACTCGCTAACTGAAAACTGACAGAAAAACGACCCAGTCCTATCTGACGGAACTGGACCTGAAGATAGCTAACACTTGATCTAAGTGAGACACACTCCCCAATCACTTAGATTGGTGAGCTATCAAAATGTCCTTGCAAACCTTAATTAACTGAACCACAATGACTCAATTGATTATGCATGGCAACACCTAGAGAAGACACAAACCCGCAGGAATCACAATCACATATATAAATCCATCAGCCACTTGCCAGCACATGGGCATATCAGGTTGTTCACGAATGCATTATTCGATACACACCGAAGAACCCATGGCTCTTCCTGAAACCCTATCTAAAGCATGATTTTCTAAGAATTTCTATCAAGAGAAGCAAACAAGAAAAACAATGATCCAGTACATTGTACAGATTTACTCACCTGCCTCTTTCCTTTTCCTATGTGGCTGGTGAAGATCACTGCCCAAGGCTTTTGATATTTGTACTCACTGTCCAGGTTTCCAACAGAGGACAGGCTGCACATAGAGTAGATACATAACATCTGAATTAACAAAAATTCTTCCATTCCAGATTAACCAACGTCAATTTAGCCAGCAATCACCTCCAACAATATGTAATAATCATATTAATTAAACATAGTCAAGTCTGAAAAATAAATACTGCAAATTATAGTGCTGAACTTATAGAAAACATAATACAAGAATCCACAAGGCAGGAACCAACAAAAAGGATCTCCATGATGGGCACTGAAGCTCCGTTGTCAAGTGTTGCCCTGTGAGTAAATTGAGATAACAAAAGCTCATTTTTTCCTCCCACCACGCTCCCTCAGAGCTAGATTGATGACCACCCCAGGGCCAACATTGTAATAAGCAAGAGAAAGATTGTCTTTGAGGAAACTAGTCCTCACACTCAGCTTCTGCTTATTAGCAGGAAGCTGCAGCTCTCCAGCAATCTGCTCCTTCAGACTGCCAACTGTGTCTGAGAGTGATTGGACAGGGATCTCCAAAACTTGGCCTTGCAAGTTTCCTTCATCAAGGTTGGGTACAGAAACCGAGATGCGAGCAGGGCCCTGCAGTGAACAGATATATGAGCATTACCGTGCCAGATAATAAGAAAAAGTAGGTACTTATAGCAGAAATTGATGAGAAGAGACATTACCGGATGCTGAGCAAGGAACTGCTCAGCTGGAATCAGAGAAGCATCATCTGTTCTCAGCCTCTTCGGTTCTGGTTCATCAGGTAGAGGTGGCTGCTCCTCGGCAGGTGGTTGAGGAGGCAAAGGTGGTGGAGGCTGGGGGATTCCGATGGGATTGACCATGGTTGGCATGTGTGGCGGCGGCGGGGGCATAGGGAACCTCGGGGGAACAGGCATGAACTGGGTAGTATGGCCTGGAGGTGGAGGGATACTGTTTGGCATATGACCCATGGGACCAGACATCCTAATCATCTGCTGTTGACCTGGTGGTGGAGGTTGGTGCATGTTAGGCATCATATGTGGAACTCCTTGCATATGATGAGGTGGGGGATGCATATGATAAGGCATTGGATTTGGCGTAAATCGGGGAACATTAATCAGAGAAAGTGGTTGAGGAGGCCGGGGCAACTGCATGCCAGGCTGAGGAAGTGGAGCTGGACCTCGAACATTAGAAGGATCAAATTGTTGTTCCTCACCACCCATAGACATTGCTTGAGTGGCAGTCCGACCAATGCTACCAGAATGACCATCCCAAATAACCTGCTTTGGCTGCTCATCCTTTTTCTTTTCAATTTCTGCCTTGACAGCATTCGAAACCTCTTCCTCAGTCGTTCCAAAAATGTCTGGCCTTGTACGTGCAAGACCAATGATGTTACGGGAGATCTCGTCGTCAGGAGCAAGTGTTGTCTCCTTAATCTTGGCCATCATTCTTTCTTTCTGTTCCTTGTACTTGGGGTCAATGAGCGAGATGCGCATGTGTTCTTCCATCTCGCTGATCGGAATAAGCTCCCCTGTTATTGGTGATACAACAAACTTGGTCGGATCCCTCTCCGCAGGCATCCTCTCCTCAGGCCTCTTATAGTTCTTGACAATTCTCATAGGTGGCTCATCATCACCAGTCACCATAACTTGTGCTCCTCCTTCATTCTCCTGGAGCCTTGCTGCCCTCATTCCTTCCTCAACAAGCTGCACCTCATCTTCATCCATATCCATCGCGTCATCCTTAGCTGGTTCAGGTAATTCCTTGGTTTCATCGGCCTCATTCAAGGTCGTCATCCTCTTTCGGCGCTTTAATTCTTCTAGAGTAGGCGGCACAGGAAGCCCATCGCATTCATCGTCTTTAATCTCAATTGTCTCGACAACAACAAAATCATGCCAATCAATCATTGACATCTGCATCCTCTCCAGCTCAACTTCATCATCTGCTTGTTGCCTTGCCTGCTCCTGCGATCGATCCCACTCCAGCCGGTTCAGGCACCGCTCCAGCACCGTGGTGAGGTCCTTGGACCCCTCCCGCAGCTCCCTGATCAGTGCAGGCACGCCCTCATCTGGCCTCATCACCCTCGAGTAAGCATCCGAGAGCATGGTGAAGAACGTGAACAAGCTGTGGGTGGGGCGGATGAAGTTGAACTGCGGGTTGGTTGCCTCGCGCAGTGCCAGAGCAGTCAGGAAGGTCTTGCCGTTCCGAGCCACAAACTGTGCAGTCAGCTTGATGATGTCCAGCTCCTCCCCGGTGATACCCTCAGGCAGGCGCACCGTGTAGAGCTCCGCCTTGGGCGGCACCAGCACCTTGGTTGGCGGCGCCACGCGGAAGGGCGCGGAGTGGTCAGGCTTCTCATCGGAGCCATCGGCAGAGTCGGACGGGAGCTGCTGGCCGTCCTCGCCCTCCCCCGCGGTGGAGGCGTCAGTGGAGGGCGGCTGGGCCGCGATCTCGGTGATGCGGTGCTGGTAGTAGGCGTGGTAGGGGTCGGAGGGCTGCAGGAAGTTGAACTTGGCATTGCCCTGGTTGAGGGCGACGATGCGGCGCTCGAACTCGGGCCCGTTCTTGGCGACGAAGGTGGCCGTCTTCTCGATAATCACGCGGATGTCGGGCGGCGGGTGGATGATGCCGATGGTGCGCGTGTGCGTGGCCACCGTCGGCGCGGGCTCGGGCTTGGAGGGGGCGACGGGGGCGGACGAGGGAACAATCTGAAGTTGCTGCAGGCGGTCGACGTCGCCGTCGCCGTCCGGCGCGGGGAGGAGGGGCATGGGGGCCACCGTGGGGGCTCCCATGTGGGCGGCGACGGCGGCGGCGGCGGCCTCTAGGGTTTCGGCGACCGGACGGGGGTTTAGATCGGAAACGATGGGGCGAACCAGCGACGCGAGGAGGCTGGAGGGTGGGATCCGGCTGGAGCCTTCGAGAGGGCTGCGGGACGCGAACTTGTGAGTTGAAAAGGGTTCAGGAGGTCGGTTTGCATCTGGTTAGGTTAGGTCGGTCGGCCGACCGACTCGATTTTGTTTTTCAAAAGCCAACAGATAAATATGTACATGCATACAACCCATGAACGTACGCGCACACACTATACGTCTATAAACACCCCAAAAGATGAGACTGAGAGACTGATCCGATAAGTCTTAGAATTAACGAAGTCACTACATGTGCCTCGTTATAGATAAAAAAGTCATCTATCACTGAATAATATATCGGTTTTAATTAGACACCAAAGCGTCAAATGAGGGGTTTAAACTCTATTGAGCTCGGAGTACCTAATCTATAGTTGGTTCTCTTCAATAAAACTTTCACAAAAGGTCGGTTGGGTTGAGTGAATCAGCAAGGACATGAGCGTGAAAAAATATGCTAGAAGATTTTTTTTATTAGCGGAGAATGTGATATTCTTTGAGATGATGATCAACTTAATATATGGTCAATCTTCTACTTTCAGGTCAAAGTACTTTGGAATGGAGGGAGTATGTAGATAACCCATTATTTGAATAATAAACCTAGCCATCAAATGTCCGTTCTTTTGTTTTGGGAAACATACATTCCACTAGAATCAGACCTACATAAAAGGAAGGAGAATGCATGGTGAATGAGAGATGAGAAGGAAGGTGTCGGGAGATCGAAACAACGACATGCGAGTGAGCTTAAACCCGGTGTGAGTGCCTCTCCTCGAAGCCGGCGACATGCGGCAAAGGTGGCTTATTGCATCTAGAGAGAGGGTGCAATGCGAGAGGCGTGGATGATATCGTTGTGCTCGATGAACGTTTTTGCACAACATGAGAGGCAACAAAGATTCATCATAAAAGGAGGCTAAGATCAGAGAAGCAAGATTAGGGAACTGGTTGTGTTATGCAGGGGGACCTATAACCAGAATCACCTTGCATTTTTGGTTGTGTTATGCAGGGGGACCTATAACCAGAATCACCTTGCATTTTTTAACAGGGACAGCCTAGAAGGGTCTGGATACTACATAAAATTTTCAACAGTGCGGTACAATTTACAAAAAGGACCTCTAAGATTACAACAAATAGAAAACAATCCTCAACAATTACATCACAAACATGATACGTCGAAAACGTATCTATAATTTTTATGTTCCATGCTTGTTTAATATCTACTTTGCTTTGCTTTGTCTACACTTTGAGGTATTTTTATATGTTTTTTGGGACTAACCTATTAACAAGATGACATAGTGTCAGTTGCCTGTTTTCTTCTGTTTTTGGTTCCAGAAAAGACAGAAAATCAATATTTTCGGAATTGAACGGGACAAAAGCCAAAGTCAATATTTTACCGTGGGAAACACGGAGACAGAATACGAGACGGAAGGGAGCCATCAGGGGGGCACACACCCAGGCCGCGCGGCCAGACCTGGCCCGCGCCTGGGGGGTGCGGCCACCATGGGTGCCCCCTGCCTTGCCTCTTCGCCTATAAGAAGCCCCCGATACCAAAACCCTAAGAACCCGATCAATCTTCCACGAAACAGTACGTAGCCGCCACCACCATCGTCCCTAGATTGGGGGATCTGAAGCTCTTTCCGGCACCCTGCCAGAGGGGAGATCATCTCGGAGGCCTTCTTCATCACCATGCCAGCTTCCGGTATGATGCGTGAGTTGTTCCACCTTGGACTACGGGTCCATGTAGTAGCTAGATGGTTGTGTTCTCCTCCTTTGTGCTACCATGTTTAGATCTTATGAGCTCCGTTCATGATCAAGATCATCTATTTGTAATCATGCATGTTGTTTGCGGGGATCCGATGGATATTGAGATTACTATGTCAGATTGATTAATGGTTCTATCTTATTGATTCTATCATGTCTATGTTGTTTGCGATCTTGCATGTTATCTGTTTCTAGTAGTTGTCTTGGCCAAGTAGATGCTAGTGACTCTGATACGTTGGAAACGTATCTAGAATTTTTGATGTTCATGCTTGTTTAGTATCTACTTTGCTTTGTTTGCCTACACTTTGAGGTGCTTTTTACATGTTTTCTGATACTAACCTATTAACAAGTTGCAACAGTGTCAGATGCCTGTATTATGCTGTTTTTGGTTTCAGAAAAGTTAGTAAAGAAATATTCTCGAAATTGGACGGGACAAAGGACAAAGTCAATTACTTTCCGTGGGGAACAAGAAGTCTAGAGGAGAGCCGGAGGGGTTGGCCAGAGGGGCCAGGGCCACCCCAGGCATGGGTGGGCCCCACCCCGCGCCTGGCTAGGGTTTGGTCGCCCTGGTCGCTGCCTCGGTCTCCCCCTTCGGCTATAAGAATCCCTCGATGCAGAAACCCTGGATACCCGATCAAATCTCCACGAAACTGTCTGTAACCGTCGCCACCATCGTCCCTAGATCGGGGGGATCTGAAGTTCTTCCTGGCACCCTGCCGGAGGGGAGATCATCCCGGAGGCCTTCTCTCCGGTATGATGCGTGAGTAGTTACACCTTGGACTATGGGTTCATGTAGTAGCTAGATGGTTGTATCTCATCCTTTGTGCTTTCATGTATAGATCTTGTGAGCTCCGTTCATGATCAAGATCTAATCTATTTGTAATCATGCATGTTGTGTTTGCGGGGATCTGATGGATATTGAAATTATTATGTTGGTTTGATTAATGGTTTTGTCTTTATGATTCTATCATATCCGTGTTGTTTGTGATCTTGCATGCTCTCCGTTGTTAGTAGCTATCTTGGCCAAGTAGTTGCTAGTGACTCCAAGAGGGAGTATTTATGCTCGATAGTGGGTTCATGCCTCTAGTTTCCAAGGGCAGTGACAGAAATCTCTTTATTTGTAGATGTGTTGTTGCTACTAGGGAGAAAACAACGGTCTCTTGTTCATGGAACATGTGGACTGTTTACCTTACACACTTTGCTTAAAACAGTTGTTTGTTGCTTGAAACTTAATACTAGAGGGGGTTCAGATGATAACCTGAAGGTGGAATTCTAGTCATAGATGAAGTTGGATGGCGGTCTATGTATATTGTTATATTGCCCAATCAACCTCATAGGATCTTTCTGACTAGTAATTGCATTGTTATGCCTTGCTCAGTTCCTGTCAATTGCCCTGCTGTAATTTGTTTACCCTTCATGCCATGTTGTCTATCTAAGGATAGCACCTCTAGTGAACTATGGACCCCGGTCCAATCTTTACCATTGATACATCTTCTATTGTTACTTGTTTATTTGCTGCAAACCTTTACCTTCCACACCATACGTTTAATCCTTTGTTACAGCAAACCGGTGAGCTTGACAACCTCACTGTCCGTTGGGGCAAAGTCTTGAGTTTGTGTTGTGCAGGTCTCCACGTTGCTTGAAACACCTGTGTGACGTTTCCTTCCTCCATTTCGTTCGATAACCTCGGTCTCAACTGAGGGAAAACTTGTTGCTTGCTCTTCACACCCTGCGCTTGGGGTTACCAACAAAGTGCCACGTCGAGCACCATCAAGTCTTTCTGGCGTCGTTGCCGGGATCTATAGGACAGCTTCAACCTCTTCGTCCCCGTCAAGCACCAAGTCTTTCTGGCGCCGTTGCTGGGGAGGCTAAGGACGTCTTCACTAGGGGAGTCCTTCACTTCCTTTCTCTTTACTTTGTTTTTAGTTTGCTTTGTTTCTTTTGCTTGGTTTTGTTTGCCTATTTCCAAAAAAAACTAAAAAAATTAGTCTAGTTTGATTTGCTTTCTTTATTAAAAAAACACAAAAAAATAGTTCCTGCTCTAGTTGTTGGTCTGTATTTGCCTTGCTTGGTCATGCTTTCTATCAATGGATGGTTTCTTTGAAACTAGTTCTTATTGGCAAGGTGGGTTCACGGAAGAACAAAAGTATTATTATAAGGAATATCGTTTGTCACAAAAAGGGATACACTTATGGGAACAAATTGATAAGTTGAATACTATTGCTAGAGACTTGTGCTCTACTTATAATGTTACTTATTGCTTTGATAAATCTTGTTGCTGCAGGAGGTATAAACACCTATCCTTTTAATGTGAGTATAATGATAATGTTACCATATCTTCTTATGTTAAAGGAAATTATGACTTTTATGATGTGGAACAAATTGAAGAGTTTATTGCCTTCAAGGGTGCATTTGAACTTGCCAGCTTGCTTGAAAATACTGATGATGCACCTTATGAACATGAGGTTTATGAGATACTTAAATTTTGCTCTGACAATTACAAGGAAGCAAATGGCTATATTCTTTAATATTTTAATAGGTGCTTTCCACAACTGGAAGAGACTAATGCCTTGTAGGAGCATATGGAAGAAGAAATTATTGAAACTGGAAGCTCATTAGATGAAAAAGAGGAGGAGAGTGATGAACAAAAGGAGGAAGAATGGATGTACCCATGTCTACCTTCTAATGAGAGTAACTCTTTACCCCTTATATTATTTGATCGTCCCCCATGCTTACCAAAGGAGGATGAATGTTATGTTCCTGTGGATCCTTTTGAAATATCTACTTTGGGTAAAACCTGTGAAGGTTTTAATCCCACTATTTTTTAGCTTGATAAAAATTATGTGTTTGTAGATCATGAAAAGCATGCTTTATGTGATAGCTATATTGCTGAGTTTATTCATGATGCTACTGAAAATTATTATCAGAGAGAAAAGTATGGTTGTAGAAGTTTTCATGGTACTAAAACACCTCTCTATGTGCTGAAAGTTTTGAAGTTGCTCTTGTTTCATCTTCCTATGCCTATCACTTTGTTCTTTGTGAATTTATTTGCATACAAGATTCCTATGCATAGGAAGAGGGTTAGACTTAAATGTGTTTTGAATTTGCTTCTTGATGCTCTCTTTGACTTCAATTCATAATTCTTATGTGAGCATCTTCTTAAGCTTTCAAGCCTAACTTAAAGGCATTAAAGAAAAGTACTTGTTGGGAGATAACCCAAGAGTTTCCTTGAGTCTTGGAAGTTATTACTTCAGTAATGACCTCTCCTTATCCTTTTTGGTTGATTTTTGTGCCAAAAATGACCTATAATGAGAGGGAAGTAAGATTTGGGGAGTTGTTGTCCCGAAACAGATTTCTGTCCTCCACCAAAAAAATCGTGAGAAGGCTATGTAACTCGGATTGAGCTCAAAATTTATGAGTAAATCTCCCAGTATGTTAGATAATTTTCGTTAGTTCAACACTTTTTTATTTGAGCAATATAAGATGTTCGAAAAAATCGGTTTCTACCTGCTGGTCTGTTTTGACAGATTTCTGCCATTATTTGCATTTGCTTCTTATTGATTCCTTTTTGAGTTCTCTTCAGGTAAACTGAGATTTTTGAAGGAGTTACTACAGTAGCTTGTGTTTTTAGTGAAAAACCTTGCTGTGTCAAAGCTTTGTCAGAGGTTTAATATCTTTTGAATACACTAATGTTGCTAATGAAGATTGTGTGAAGTTTTGTATGAAGGAAAAAATTCAGGTGTAAAGAGAGAATGATGCAATAAGATGAATAATGGACAAAAACTCAAGCTTGGGGATGACACCATGGTGTCACCCCAAGAAATATCCAAGAGGTACAAGCGTCAAAGCTTGGGGATGCCCAAGGCATCACCTTCTTCATCAATAAAAAGCTTAGGTCTCTCTAGACACTTCGTTTTTATTGATTCATGCACAGTTGTGTTGTTCTTGGAGCGTCTTAGTTTTCGTTTGCTTTGCTTAGGTTGCTTGAATAAAGTAGTTTGGACCCCCCCGTTCTTGTTGTGTTGTTTTGCAAATAAGTTTGCTTGGTGTTTGGAAAGGAGTAGTAAGTTCTTGCTCGAAGTGCAAGAGGAGTTTGCATTGCCTATGACTTAGACTTTAGCATGACATGCTAGTGTTATTTTAGCATTATGCTTATTGATTATTGTTGTAGCATCTCTTGTTCCAAACAATTGGTATTGCTTAATGTGCCTTGAAGAAATTATGTGTTGTTTTAGCATGCAAAAGCATAGTCTTATGGTATTCTCCTTTGATGCTTTGCTTGGGTTGAGTTGGAACATGCTCACACCATGTTATGACTCTCACAAGTCACCATTAGCCTCTATGATCATTACTCCTTGACTTGTAGTACCACTCTTTGCTTTGCTTAGTTTGCTTTGTTGCACTGCATGATTTTGGCCATTATTGCTCTCTTAGTTGGTGATACGTTGGAAACGTATCTATAATTTTTTATGCTCCATGCTTGTTTTGTATCTACTTTGCTTTACTTGTCTACACTTTGAGGTGCTTTTTACATGTTTTCTAGTACTAACCTATTAACAAGTTGCAACAGTGCCAGATGCCTTTTTTTGCTGTTTTTGGTTTCAGAAAAGTTAGTAAAGAAATATTCTCGGAATTGGACGGGATGAAGGACAAATTCAATAAATTTCTGTGGGGAACAACAAGTCCAGAGGAGAGACGAGGAGGCCGTCCAGGGGGGCCATACCCACCCTAGGCGCGGGTGGGACCTACCCCGCGCCTGGGTAGGGTTTGCCCGCCCTGACGGCCGCCTTAGTCTCCCCCTTCGCCTATAAGAAGCCCCTGATGCAGAAACTCTCAACATCCGATCAGAAATCCACGAAACCGTCTGTAGTCGCCGCCACCATCGTACCTAGATCGGGGGATCTGGATGTCTTCCCGGTACCCTGCCCGAGGGGAGATCATCCCGTAGGCCTTCTCTCCGGTATGATTCGTGAGTAGTTCCACCTTGGACTATTGGTCCATTAGTAGCTAGATGGTTGTATCTCCTCCTTTGTGCTTTCATGTATAGATCTTGTGAGCTCCGTTCATGATCAAGATCTAATCTATTTGTAATCATGCATGTTGTGTTTGCGGGGATGCAATGGTTATTGAGATTATTATGTTGGTTTGATTAATGGTTCTATCTTTATGATTCTATCATGTCTGTGTTGTTTGTGATCTTGCATGCTCTCTATTGCTAGTGGTTATCTTGGCCAAGTAGTTGCTAGTGACTCCAAGAGGGAGTATTTATGCTCGATAGTGGGTTCATGCCTCTAGTTTCCAAGGGAAGTGACAATAATCTCTTCAGTTGTAGATGTGATGTTGCTACTAGGGAGAAAACAATGGTCTCTTGTTCATGGAACATGTGGACTGTTTACCTTACACACTTTGCTTAAAGCAGTTGTCTGTTGCTTGCAACTTAATATTGGAGGGGGTTCGGATGATAACCTGAAGGTGGACTTCTAGTCATAGATGCAGTTGGATTACGGTCTATGTATATTGTTGTATTGCCCAATCAACCTCATAGGATCTTTTTGGCTAGTAATTGCATTGTTATGCCTTGCTCAGTTCCTGTCAATTGCCTCGCTGTAATTTGTTTACCCTTCATGTCATGTTGTTTATCTAAGGAGAGCACCTCTAGTGAATTATGGACCCCGGTACAATCTTTACCATTGATACATCTTCCACTGTTACTTGTTTACTTGTTGCAAACCATTACCTTCCACACCATACGTTTAATCCTTTGTTATAGCAAACCGGTGAGCTTGACAACCTCACTGATTCGTTGGGACAAAGTCTTGAGTTTGTGTTGTGCGGGTCTCCACGTTGCTTCTAACACCTGTGTGAAATTTCCTTCCTCCTTATGGTTCGATAACCTTGGTTTCTACTAAGGGAAATCTTGCTGTTGTACTCTTCATACCTTGCTCTTGGGGTTTCCAACGAAGCACTCTTCCTCCCTGTTGATTGTAGCATCAAGTAATTTCTGACGCCGTTGCCCGGGAGGCTAAGGACGTCTTCAATAGGGGAGTCCTTCACTTCCGTTCTCTTTACTTTGTTTTTAGTTTGCTTTGCTTCTTTTGCTTGGTTTTGTTTGCCTCTTTCCAAAAAACCCCAAAAAATTAGTCTAGTTTGGTTTGCTTTCCTTATTCAAAAACACACAAAAATTAGTTCCTGCTCTAGTTGCCACCCTGTTCTAGCTCACCATGTTGCTCCCTCAGTTCTCTCTGAAAAATCTTACAATAGGTAGTGGCTCCATAATTGGGAAAGATAATATTGAAGAATTCTTTAATTATGTTAGCAAGCATGAGGATATTGAGAATAAATCTATAGCAGAGCTTGCTCCTAATTATGAAATTGCTTCAGCTTCTTTAGTCCATATGTTGGAGGCTAGGTTTGTTAGCCTTAACCCCTTCATGCAATTCTTATTCCTAAAACTAAAAGAAGAGAAGAATGTTGAAAAAAGGGAATTCATCCTTGAAACTTTATCAAAAGAATTCCATGATGTTGCTAGGGAGGCCAAAAAGGTTTTTGAACGTTTCAATATGCTAGGTTTAAGTGTAGATGTTGTGGGTATTTCTGATAAAACTAAGCCTAGAGAGGAATTCAATATACCCATGCCCTATAAGCTTGTTGGAATGCATGAAGCCTTTGAAAATAACTTCGATTGGATTGCACCTGAAAATCTTTTTGACGAAGGTAGTAGACCAAAGAGAGATGAGAAAGGATCCTCCAAAACCCATTTGGATGAGTGCGGTGACCCAGCATACCACTGCATGTGTAGTACACTATAGTCGTTGACATGACACCCACAAAACACCGTTCCGTAAATATCACATCCCTAAGAGTGGTACAACAAAAACATTGCGGGTCCATATTACAAACATTCACACATTATTATTATTACAATACCAGAAGTTCAAGACTTCAAAAGGTTTCAAATTACAAACCAAAATATAAAGTGTTTCAGCGGAATTTAAAAGTAGCAACTCCGACTAGGAGTTGAGCTCAGCAGCTTATTCTATAGAGTTCATGTTGCTCGGCTCCATTAGTTACTACTAACTAGGATACTTAGTTGGACTCGTTATCGTCAACACAATAGCGGATTTCGTAATCCACTCCTTCAACTCCTCCTGACAGGTCAGGCTCCTCGTAGAACACATCTTATTGACATTCAGCTGCATACATTGGCACGTCTTCGGGATCCTCGGAGTCTAAGCAAGGGATCAAAGGAAAGGATGAGTAACAACGTTACCCAACAAGTTCATTATATGCAAGGTGGGAAGTTTGATGCTCTAACTACCACCTCAGACTATAAGTCTTTGGTACTATGCATTTTTTGTAAATATTTCTTCAAAGATTGATTTTATTATGAAAATCTATGACCATCAGCCTTCACAGGTTGACCAGAACTTTCATGGAGTTCCTTTCCTGCCATGTTCGTAGCTCCTTCCCGGAACAGGGAGTAACAAGTTACAATTTTTACACTCTGCAGAGGTGCGTTACTTTACCCATGAGAGATCAACTCCTTGTTGCACAACTAGGCGTACTTTCCCATCCACAATTCCATGATGTGGGCCCTAGTAGTTGGTCCAAGCCAATCACTGCCCCCTTCGTGACCTCGCATGCCTCCTTGGTGTACACCATGCCCACATAATGAATTACGGCAATGGTTTGTACAAACCGTTAGATGCCAGAACTATCGTGGGACGTTGAGGGTTCCCACCCATATGCTGCATATCCTCTACGAATTACCAATTAATATGCACGCTACGAGGATAACATCCACGACCAGCACATCCGGCTTCATGCTAGAGGAAGAAGATACAGCTGACTTCTCCGTCCCATTCCAAATCTCATGTCTAACATGTAATATACGACGCTAGAATCACTGATGTCAGGGGTTATTAAGTCCCTAATTAATCACCATCATTGCAAATAGAACCCTAAGTTCTATTGCTCCAATATATCATCACTTAGGATTATATCTAAGATTTCTTTATTTGTGAAAATAATATTTTATTTCTTTAGAGTATATATGATAACACGCAATTTGCAAATACTTCGGTAAAGACTCTTCAAAGGATATGAGCAAGTGATGAACTTGCCTTGTGATGGCAAGGTAGTGAAGTCTGATGCTTGCGCTGGACCTTGAGCTTCTATGTCTACAAAAACATCATTATTGCCCGGTAAGGACAATATTTAAAGAAGCAAAATGATTATGCAAAGTAATGTAATGCATCATTTAACTTGATATGCATTCTCCCTATTATTAGAAAAATTCTTTTTAATAATAAAGGATTTATAAATATTAATTTTTAATAGTTATAATAGAATATTGTATTCTTGTATTTTATTTTCCTTTTATTTGAATTTTATTGATTTAATAATTCCTTTAAGAATTATCACTTAAATATAAAAAATTGTTATTAAATATTTGTTTAGTATTTTTCTAAAATACTACAATTTTTGGACTTTTATTTTATTTTCTAGAATTTAATTAATTTCAGGGGTATTTTGGTCTTTTCCTATTTATTAAAACAGACTCTAAATGACTTGGGCTGGCCATTTGGGTTTATTGGGCCCTTGTGGCCTAGTAGGGCAAGGTCAAAGCAGCACCCCGAAGGGTTTTCGACCCACCCAACCCAACTCACTCGCTGTCTTCTCTCTTGAGCTCACCCCTCTCCTTCTCCTTCCTTGACCCCGTGGTCAGTGGTGTCGCCGCCGGCGATTCCCGCCGTCATGGACCGCCCTGGCCACCGCCGTGGTGCAGGAAGAGGTTGTCGACCCTGCTTTTTCCTCCTGTCCAACTGGATTTGGACATGGAGCCCTCCTGCGACCAGATCGATGGCGTCTCGAACCCTAGGGTTTGGGGTTGGCATTGATCGTGGCGCCGCCGCTGCTGTCGTGTGTCGTGGTGATCCACCTCGCCCCTAGGCGTGGCTATGGTCACCGTCGTGGCGTTGTATGGGTCGTAGCACCCCCTTGGGGGTGCTCCCCGTGCTGCCATGGTCGTCGGCTATCTCTGCTTCCTCTTCTATTCTACAGCGAGGACCATTGGTGAGTGCTTCCTCTCTTCTCGTGGTCTCTGTGCTAGGCAATCCTCTACTAGATGTTGGTAGTGACCTTCCTGGTGTTTGTCTGGTCCTAATTAAGGTTCTTGGTTCTGTTTAGGGTTCATACCCTGCTGTTGATTAGATATTGATGAATTGGATCATGTGTTGATGATCTCTGAATCTGTTAAGTGGTGACTAGATGTGACTTACTCCTGATGATTAGCTGTGGTGGTGCTAGTGGTTTACTGCTGATGATTCCATGGTTAATTTTCATATGATTTAGATGATACAGTTGCTCTGGAACAATACTTGGTAAAGCTAGTGGTTTTGATAACTTACCACTGTCATTACCTGGTTAATGACAGTGAGTATGGTGTGATGAAGTCACTGTCTTAGTACTGTTGGCTTAAGAATTCATGTGTAGTTTGAGATCAAAATGGTCTTTTACAGTGATGACATATATATATGAATATCATGTTTATGATTCCTGTGTTTTTAGAACAGGAAAATGATTTATAATTGGTTGATTGTATCTATGAAGATTTGATGCTTAACCTGCTTAGTTTAGAACTGTTCTTGTGACACCATCCTTGTATGGCACACAAGTCTAGATTCTTTTACTTGGTGTGGTTTTATTCCAGCTTAAGTTTTGGCTTGGCATGATAGATAAGTGAAATCCTCTTTCCTTATATCCCTAGAACCAATGATGTTGGCCTGAGGTTTAGGGATTTAGACCTCTATCTATTGATTCACATGGATTAATTCTTGTAATGATACCAGCTACTATTGCTTGAATCAAAGATGGGAAAAGATGCTTATAAGCTTGATAACTTATATAGATCCATAAGATTAAATTCTAAGGTGCTACTCTTGTCTTAGAGATGTGCCTAGAAGTTTAAATCTTAGCTATGTTCATTCTTGAATTGAAATATAGCTTGATAGCTAAATCAATGATGTTGTTCTGAGATTTAGTTGGATCCTTATACTTTTTCTGTTTGCTTTTAGAGTTTAAAACCTTAGTGATGGATTCACCCCATTTGGGTGCTTTTTGAGAGTTTGAATAAGAGACAAATCATGTATGATTGTCTAATCTTAGACAGATAGATCATTTGATGGTCTATTTACTCACCACTATCACTTGATGTTGTGGTTGCTAGTGGTGGATCTTGTGGTAGCTTGATCTGGTGCTCCCCTGGTATTTCCAGCTCCTGGCTTGTCCTTGATCTATCCCATCATCTCCTGATCCTGATGGCTTGATCTAGGTCTTGCTATCCACCTAATCTACCCCCTCCTTATGTCACCATCTTGGTGATGTGTTCATGGCTTTGGTTGGTTTGATCTAGCTTGGCTTTGGCTTGGTTTAACTGCTGGCTTCTGTGCTTGGTGTGTAAGAGCAATGGAATGGTGTGGGGATTGGTTTCCCACGGCTGGGTTGATAGTTTTGTTTGGCTGTGCTGCTGTTGTGGTGCTGACAGCACACACCATGCAATTTGGTGTGTGTGCTGCTTGTGTGCCTGCTGCACAGATGTGGATATGTTCAGAATTTTTGAAAGTTACTTTCATCTGATTACTTCTACTTGGCTGGTGAAACTTGCCCCTCCTTACTGTGATTTGACTTTTGGCTTAAAATTATGAAAGATACATTCTTTCATATTGGTGAAACTTGCCCCTTATAAACTCAATGATGAAAAAGTGAACAGTGCACTTCACTGTCAATTTCTGAGAGTAAAAATAATTCTAATCCTAAACTTCTTTTTCTTTTAAGTTTATTTTTATTTTGCAGGTACCAGATTTGAAGACCAAGACTTTAGTTTAGGATTTTTATTTTAATTTATAGATTAGTCACTTGTAATAACTCTCATATTCAGTTGTAATATTTAATTTATTCTTTTGTACTCTTTATTTTATTCTTTTGTAATAAAGATTGCACTATCATCAATAAAGAAATATTATTCTTTATTTATTTGCATTGTAAAGATTGTGGATGATTCTCGTAAGTTACATTTTTGTAACTTATTTATTAAATAAAATATGAAATGGATATTCATATTCTTAATTTATTTCTTTATATAAAGTTTGAGTTATTATTAGTTAACTCTTAATTAAATCTAAGATTCAAATATCATTCAGAAATCCTTTTGAATTATAATTCAAACACTCAAGTTTTAAATTCAAATTTAATTTCCCAAAACACATAAGTCCACAAAGATCATATCAAAGTCTATAACAATCATCCTTCAAGACTATACCTAATCTCAAAGTATGAAAGAAACCTTGATCACTTTAGGTTTTTATTTGGCAAAAAATTTACCCACATTTTCACAGATGAATGCATGCAACATTTCAAATCCCTAAATCTACCCTTCGTTAGTTCCTAAATGCTGGGATGTTACAATGAGATACCTTTCATAGTTGAAGATTTTGCAAGTATGAATGTTAATGCTCCTTCATTTGAAAATACTCGATTCTTCTTGCTTCTTGTGCCTAACTTAAAGGCGTTAAAGAAAAGTACTTGTTGGGAGATAACCCAAGATTTTCCTTGAGTATTGGAAGTTATTAATTCAGTAATAACCTCTTCTTATCCTTTTTGTTTGCTTTTTGTGCCAATAATGACCTCTAATGAGAGGGAAGTAAGATTTGGGGAGTTGATGTCCCAAAACACATTTCTGTCCTTCACCAAAAACATTTGTGAGGAGGCTCTGTAACTCGGATTGAGCTCACAATTTACAAATAAATCCCCCTATATGTTGGCTAACTTTCGTTAGTTCAACACTTTTTGATTTGAGCGTCAGAAGATGTTCGAAAAAATTGTTTCTACCTGCTGGTCTATTTTGACAGATTTCTGCCATTATTTGCATTTGCTTCTTATTGATTCCTTTTTTAGCTCTCTTCAGGTAAATTGAGTTTATTTGAAGGAGTTACTTCAGTAGCTTGTGTTTTTAGTGAAAAGCCTTGCTGTTCCAAAGCTTTGCCAGTGGTCTAATATCTTTTGAATAAGCTAATGTTGGTAATGAAGATTGTGTGAAGTTTTGTATGAAGGAAAATTTTCAGGTGTAGAGAGAGAATGATGCAATGAGATGAAGGATGGACAAAAGCTCAAGATTGGGGATGCCACCATGGTGTCACCCCAAGAAATATCCAAGAGGTACACGCGTCAAAGCTTGGGGATGCCCAAGGCATCCCCTTCTTCATCAATAAAAAGCTCAGGTCTGTCTAGACACTTCACTTTTATTGTTTCATGCACAGTTGTGTTGTTCTTGGAGCATATTAGTTTTTGTTTGATTTGCTTAGTTTTTTTAGTTTTCTTTAGTAGTTTGGACCCCCGTTCTCGCTGTGTTGTTTTGTAAATAAGTTTGCTTGGTGTTTGGAAAGGAGTAGTAAGTTCTTGCTTGAAGTGCAAGAGGAGCTTGCATTGACTGTGACTTAGACTTTAGCATGACATGATAGGTGTTTTTTTAGCATTATGCTTAGTGATTATTGCTGTAGCATGTATTGTTCCAAACAATTGGGATTGCTTAGTGTGCCTTGAAGAAATTATGTGTTGTTTTAGCATGCAAAAGCATAGTATTGTGGTATTCTCCTTTGATGTTTTGCTTGGGTTGACTTGGCACATGCCTACACCATGTTATGACTATGAAAAGTCACCATTATCCTCTATGATAATTTAGTCCTTGACTTCTAGTACCACTCTTTGCTTTGATTAGTTTGCTTTGTTGCATTGCATAATTATGGCCATTATTGCTCTCTTAGTTGGTTGCTCCCAGTCTTTTGCTAGCCTCCACTTGTATGAGTAAGTTCTACTCATGCTTCCAACTCCCAAGAAACCAAGTTATTCCAAATTTTCCACTATAAACTCCTTTGCATGGTGTATTACACCATTCCAAGTATATTCTTGTTTCAACTATCTTCCAATTAAAAACTATTTTGTTATGTGAAAACTTAGTGATTAAATCCCTCACGAACTTGATGGTATCCTCATAGCATGTCTCGTATCCGGATAACCCGGGTGGCCCACAGTTGGTAGCATGGCCCATGGACTGCTGGGCGGCCCAGTTAGATGGATCCAGAAGGGAGGCCCATGCCGGATAAAGGAAGGCTACGGTGGAGTCACCAGCGTACCCGGAGCCTTGGAGTACAAGACACGCTAGACTAGTAATAGACGGTGTAGGACTCTATAACCTGTCCGGCTAGGACTTTTCCATGTAACCCTAGGAACTGGCGACTATATAAGTCGGTCCTACGGGAGCCTTTAGGGCACAACTTCACATAACCTCACACAGCGAACCAATCCCTGTAACCCGACGTAATGCCCTTATAGTGATTTATAGCAGGAGTAGGATTCCGCCACCGTTGTGGGATCTGAACCTGGGTAAGCTGTGTTACCTCGTACCCGTCAACCGTCCGCCTTCCCCCACGTCTCTAAACACGCACTGTGAGGACCCCTCCATGGCGTACTCATCGGCAATACCGCGACAGTTGGGGCCCACCATGGGCAAGAGGCGCTTCAGGCTCTTCAGCGGGCGAGGACCAAGATCTTCGCAGGAATCGGCGAAACCGTAGCCATCGGTCGCATTCTCTTCTCCGGCAACATTTCGATCGTCCCTCCCGACGAGTTCTGGATCCCGGCGAAGATGAACCCTACGCGGTGTTCGATCGTTCCTATTGGAGACATCCACCTCTTCATTGGCGAAACTGACTCGGGCACTAGTTCCCTGGGAGTCGGAGGAGCATGAAGACCCGCACGGACCGCCTACGGGCATGATACGTTCGCGGAAGGATCGATGTCGGATCTCTCTTTGGAGTTTGCCGGCAAAGATCGGAAAATTTCAAGGCCCACCCAAACTGCCCCTGTGCAGGATATAACGGTGGAAGATCACTGCAAATCTGCCGACTTCGTCCGTGCGTCTGGATAGCAGAGATCCAAGTTCGCCGGCGTGGTTACCATCTTTGATCTGGCGCATTGCGTTCAGAGAGAGGGCGAAAAACCCCGCGATTACCTTGCCACATGGCTCCGTATACGAGCCGATCTGGCCCACTACCCCAATGATGATGCTATGTATCACTTTGTGGAAGGACTATACCAGGGAATGCTTCGCCGGCATTCTCTAAGGCGGCAGCAAGCTTCAGGACGCCTCACCTTCGAAAGCATGGTGAACACCATCAACAGCTACGCGGAGGCCGAGGGGGCAGCTCAGGCAGATCTTGTGCTCGTTGGCGGAGCGTCGCCGCCTCAGCAACCGCCACCATCGCCTCCGGCCGCCATCGTAGCAGTTGCACCACCACCTCCAGTCATCGTCATAGCTATCGCACCTCCACCCCCCATCACCGAGGAAGTCCTGGCACCCTTCGACTCTGTGATTGACGCGCTATATGCCAAATTTAGTGCAGATTCAGAGGAGATAGACTTCAGTCTAGAAGAGCTAGACTCTGCCATGCAGGAGATGGAGGAGGAGTACACGCGCGATGAGCAAGACAATAACACCATCACGTCTCGAGAGGTGTTCGCCACCATTGGGACGATGATGGATGAACATCAACTCGGACGAGCTCCGCCTACAGCTCTGGACAAAGGGAAGGGACCACCTGTAGCTGCCGACAATGATTGCGCAAAGGTCATGCCCCCTCCGCCTAACCCAGTGCAACAGCTGCAGGAACTCGGCACCGGCCCGAGCAACAACAACACCGCAAACCTGCCACCTCCGACATCTACGTCTGCTGCTGCCCAAGTTACTCCAGCTGATAGAGTGATGTACGACAATCTCCTCATCGAGCCACTGACTGTAGCTCATATCAGGAATGTGACCCAGCTTGACGAGAAGCGCCAGCAGCTGCTGGAGGAAGCGCAGGCCATCGCGGAGCAAGGCGCTAAGCTATATCGAGATCTGGTCAACGCGTAGAAATCCATAGAGAAAGCTAGAGCAATGGAGGCCGAGTACAAGACTCTGCAGCAGCAGAAGGCCAAGAAAGCTCCGGCTCGCGTCATCAACGATCCTGGTGTACGGCGAAACTTAGGGCGGGCTCCCCCGAAGCCGGCACAAGCCAAGCCATACATTGACAGTGAATGCAGACAGGTGATGCCCACTCCTCTCCTCAACCTCGCCGTCGCCAAGACCCTTCTAGAGCAGGATAGATCGCCCGAGGCAGTGGACCAGGTCTATGACCTAGTGGCCAAGGCGGTGAAGCGGCGGGAAAAGGCCACCTCTCAGAGGCTTGAGTCTGACCCAGCGTTTTGCCAGTCTAGCCAGCATAAGCCGCCAAGGAAAAAATCTCCTCTTGATGTCGGGTCCCAGACGGGCTCATCAGAACGAAGACGGAGGAATGCACGCAACAGGAAGGATGCTATCCCCATATCCTCCGATCACAGAGAAAAGGCCCAACCTCATCGCCCATCGCCACCTCCCCGCTCCCCCCGACATCGCGAACACCCCAAGGCTCACCACCGTACGGATATGCCCCCGCCAAGACAGAGCGGCATTGTCATCTGCAAAAACGCGGAGCAGACCCATCATGACAGAGAGTGCAACCAGGGACACAAGAGCAGGTCGCGCCATGACCCTCCGCGTCCAGCAAGAAATCGCGACAGGCATGAGGCGTCGCAGGAGGGTAATAGAAAGAAGGCTAACCCACCACCACCTCCGCCTCCGTCGCCACCCATCAGTCACCATGGCGGAGGAGGCCCGCGTCATTCACGCAGACCATCCCCTATTGACAAGAAGAAAATAAACCCGGAGCCATACGATGCACGTTCGCAGATCGATAAGATCCACGAGGCCCGGGAAGGACCATACCTGGGACCACGTTGCTTTGGATCTGCGATACGGTCCGCAACTTACCCCAAAGGTTTCTGGATTGACAAGACCATCAAGCCCTATGACGGCACCGCTAAGCCAGCTACATGGTTGCAGGATTACGACAACACAGTAGAGATTGCCGGGGGTAACCCCAACGTTGCCGTCAAGTACGTCCCATTGATGTTGGCGGGCACAGCCCGTCAATGGATTGATGACTTGCCGGAGAAATCCATCTGCAATTGGTTGGACATGCAAGAAGCGTTCACCAAGAACTTCAAGGGTACGTACCAACGTCCCTGCACTGTTGGCGATCTACAGCGGTGCGTGCAAGAGAAAGACGAGACATCTCGCGCCTACCACTCCCGCTGGCTAAAAAATTCCTGTGCGGGAGTGCACGCTCAGACCGCCATGGCCGCCTTCATTGATGGGTTGGAAAGGGGCACGTTGCTCCGACATAAGTGGAAGCGCTTGCAAGACAATCACCAGCTTGACTTGAACTAGATGATTCAATTGTCTAGTGAGTTCGCAGCTGCCGACGACGACGCTCGCGGCTCTCTGCCGGCAACGGCCATTCCAACTCAAGCTTGGAGGAACAGCAGCACAAAGCAGAAAACCGCTCCATAAGAAAAGCAAACTCCCGACATGGTCGCTATGACCTTTGCAGGACGAGGTCATGGCGGACAACATGGCCGAGGACGGGGAGCTGGTCGTGGGCAGCAGCGAGGAAGTGAAACTACCTCGACAGCGCTCCGTGTTCCCCAAACCTACGAAGAGTACCGCGATATGACGTGCCTCGTACACCTCGATGTCAACGGCAAGGCCACCCATACCAATCGATACTGCAAGTTCGTCAACAACCTCAAGGAGGACCCGGAGTCTGGCTACAAGCAAAGTCGGAAGAACAGACCGCGAGGCAAGGGCAAGGGGAAGAAGAAGGAGGAGGAGTCCAAGGATTCAAGTGACATGGATGAGGATATTGACCCCAAGCACGCCGCCAAGAGCGACGACAAAGGCAAGAACCCCTTCGAGAAGAACCCTACACGGATCCAGAAGGGAGGCCCATGCCTATGTCAGCTAGAGACTCGTATTCAAGGGGAATGAGATTGCCAACTTATACTTCGTCAAGCATATACTCTAGCTTTGCCACTTTAACCTTAACCACTTCAAGATGCTTATGATAGGGGCAATGAGGGCTGAAAGCTAACTAGTACCATAATTTTTGGAAGCTCTTTTTGAAACTTGTAATCACTGCTTCCTTTACAAAAAAGGCCTTTCTTCCACCATTATTGACTCAACACCTTCTACCTTTAGGCACCATTAAGAGAGCATAGTTGTCATTCTGTGTGCAGTGTTCCAAAGCTTATTAATTGATGCATATTATGTTATTACTTGATCTTGTGCTACTTGTTTCTAGTCACCCTTGTGAACTTTGCAGGTGTCCTATGCATTATATTGCTACTCTATGAGGGACAAGCTGATTGCCACTATGCTATGTTTTCTGTATGTGAAACAAACAAACATTTTTCAATTCATATTATTCATGATCTTTGTTTGTAGCTTGCCATGTTGCATGCATAATTACTATGTCCTATTGTTAGAACTCCATCTTTCATGCACATGTTTAGAGTTCTTTGATCCCAGCTTTCAATGTTTACAAATGGTTGAATCTTTATTGTGAGGGTGTATCTCACCTCAAAAATCATTCTTTTATCACTTACCTACTCGAGGACGAGCAGGAGTTAAGCTTGGGGATGCTATTACGTTGGAAACGTATCTATAATTTTTGATGCTCCATGCTTGTTTAGTATATACTTTGCTTTACTTGTCTACACTTTGAGGTGATTTTTACATGTTTTCTGGTACTAACCTATTAACAAGTCGCATAGCGATGCGGATACTTTTATGCTGTTTTTGGTTTTAGAAAAGTTAGTAAAGAAATATTCTCGGAATTGGACGGGACGAAGGACAAAGTCAATAACTTTCCGTGGGGAACAAGAAGTCTAGAGGAGAGACGAGGAGGCCGGCCAGGGTGGCCAGACCCACCTTAGGCGCAGGTGAGCCCTACCCCACGCCTGGGTAGGGTTTGCCCACCCTGGAAGCTTCCTCGGTCTCCCCCTTCGCCTTAGGAATCCCCCGATACAGAAACTCTCAGTACCCGATCAGAAATCCACGAAATCGTCTGTAGCCGCCGCCACCATCGTCCCTAGATCGGGGGGATCTGAATCTCTTCCCGACACCCTGCCGGAGGGGAGATCATCCCGAAGGCCTTCTCTCCGGTATGATTCGTGAGTAGTTCCACCTTGGACTATGGGTCCATGTAGTAGCTAGATGGTTGTATCTCCTCCTTTGTGCTTTCATGTATAGATCTTGTGAGATCCGTTCATGATGAAGATCTAATCTATTTGTAATCATGCATGTTGTGTTTGCGGGGATCCGATAGATATTGAGATTATTATGTTGGTTTGATTAATGGTTCTATCTTTATGATTCTATTATGTCTGTGTTGTTTGTGATCTTGCATGCTCTCTGTTGCTAGTGGTTATCCTGGCCAAGTAGTTGCTATGACTCCAAGAGGGAGTATTTATGCTCGATAGTGAGTTCATGCCTCTAGTTTCCAAGTGAAGTGACAATAATCTCTTCGGTTGTAGATGTGTTGTTGCTACTAGGAGAAAACAACGGTCTCTTGTTCATGGAACATGTGGCCTGTTTACCTTACACACTTTGCTTAAAGCAGTTGTTTGTTGCTTGCAAATTAATACTGGAGGGGGTTTGGATGATAACCTGAAGGTGGAATTCTAGTCATAGATGCAATTGGATTACGGTCTATGTATATTGTTATATTGCCCAATCAACCTCATAGGATCTTTCTGGCTAGTAATTGCATTGTTATGCCTTGCTCAGTTCCTGTCAATTGCCCCGCTGTAATTTGTTTACCCTTCATGCCATGTTGTTTATCTAAGGAGAGCACCTCTAGTGAACTATGGACCCCGGTCCAATCTTTACCATTGATACATCTTCCACTGTTACTTGTTTACTTGCTGCAAACCATTACCTTCCACACCATACGTTTAATCTTTTGTTACAGCAAACCGGTGAGCTTGACAACCTCACTGATTCGTTGGGACAGAGTCTTGAGTTTCTGTTGTGCAGGTCTTCACGTTGCTTCCAACACATGTGTGACGTTTCCTTCCTCCTTCTGGTTCGATAACCTTGGTTTCTACTGAGGGAAATCTTGCTGTTGTACTCTTCATACCTTGCTCTTGGGGTTTCCAACGAAGCACTCTTCCTACCTGTTGAGTGTAGCATCAGTTGGTTGCTCCCAGTCTTTTGCTAGCCTCCACTTGTATGAGTAAGTTCTACTCATGCCTCCAACTCCCAAAAAACCAAGTTATTCCAAAGTTTCCACTATAAACTCCTATGCATGGTGTGTTACACCGTTCCAAGTATCTTCTTGTTTTCAACTATCTTCCAATTAAAAACTATTTTGTTATGTGAAAACTTAGTGATTAAAGCCCTCACGAACTTGATGGCACACTTTATTCTTTGCCCCTAATAAACTTGAACCATTGTGACAACTTTGTTGTATATGCTTGCACTTATAAGTTGGAATTAGCAGAATCGTGCTGTCACGGGGAACATTTTCAACATTGCACGTGTACCTTGTTGTACTTAGTTGATATCATGCTCTTTTGTCTATGGATGTCACCGGTGTGAAATAAAGAGGGAACTTGTAAGTCCATGGAGTTTGTATCCTGTGTTAGAGGAACGCCTGGGCCGCTAGCCTAAGCCATGTGTAACATCCCAAAAATATTAAACTTGAATCATCAAACTCTAATCATCAAAATTAGGGTTAATAAAAACTTTTCCAATTAAAAATATGAAAGCATGCATATGTGTGTGTATTAAAATTTGGACTCTTTTGAATTGCCTTGGTTCTGTGTTTCTTTGCTTGTAAAATGATTCTTAGGTGAAAAAACATCATCTAAACAATCCCCACACTTTTCCCAAAGACAAACAAATCAAAACAAACAAATTAAATGAATGGTCACTTTGGACAAATTAACTCTCATGCCTACTTTGGCTATCTCTAACTTTTAGAACTTAACAGAAACATGTATGGATCTTTGCACCCCTTGATAGTACTCATAACAAGGTACCAAGGCCCACTTTGTGATCATCCAAAAACATTTGAATGCATAGTTTAAATGACATTTTAAAATTGAATCCATTTCATATGGGAAGATCCCACTATTTCAAAAACCACTCAAACAAGCTCAATTTTCAAAACCCAAGCATCCACAGAATCCTCAACACATGCCTAGAACACCCACCAAAAATCTTATCAAAATTGAAAACTTAAGTTCTTGCGGCCATTTCATCAAACAGGTTGCAGATTCAAATCAACCAAATCAAAAACACTATGTTGAGCAGTGTTTTGGGCCAACCTTGTTCCCTCTCCGGATGCAACTAGCCTTAATAGATCATCTATCACCCTTGACTAACCTCTAGCACCACTGTGACCTTGCCATTGTCATCAATGGTGAGCAGGCCGAGCCTCACCATGTGTAACTACCTCGGTGAATTACGCTCCTAGTTACAAGCCTGGATGAGCAGAAATGGTTGAAATAGTACGGTGGGGCCCAAATGCCACTCACAGGTAGACCTTTCGGCCGTCCCAACCATTTCCAAACATCGGGACAAGAACGGGCGGCGTAATCGGCGAAGGATCAACTACATACACAAATGAGTATGTATGCAAGCCACCATACAATAGTACATCGAGCCATTCCATCTAAAGAAAGAAATATATAGCAACATACAGAAGATCCAAGTATCCTAGATAGATATAATAGTTTAGGATATCTCCTCATACATCAAACATCGAGTATCAGTGAGCGGAAGACAAAATCCGAGTAATGCGGATAAGAAGCAAATCGGCATAAGATGCCCCATAAATAAGCACATCCCGCCTACGATCTCACGGATCCCGCTTCTAATCTCTACACCGAATGATCGTTGCCCACATCGTCTGCTCTTCCACCCAAAGATCCATCTTGCGAATGTACTGTTCATCTGAACTAATAATTTATCGTGTGAGACCCTAGGGGTACTCAAGAAGTCTTTATGCCTCTAAAGGGACACAACTGGGTGACGAATTGCAGCAAAAGATAAACCCTAACAATTCTATGGATATCGCTAACCATCCGCCTAACCGAGATAGGCGGATGTCCGTGAATTAATAACACCGTTATAAAGTTATAACGGTAATCTTACAGATCCATCCTCCTCCTCGCCACGACGAGGAAGCGGACGAACAACCCCCCATCCGTGGCTTTTATTATCCATTCCATGAGTGTTGCACTATTTACTAGTCGTACCTAGTCTAGTCAATTTAAAAGCGGTACTTTAGTTATGCTTGTCTATGATCGAGAACATGCTCCAAGTCGCCCATAATCATGGACACGGCTTTGAAGTTTTACCCTGCAGGTGCACAAATACACACACTCGATATGCCTCGGAAAAACCAAATCAAAACCCAACGAGGCGATCACGACAAAGCAATTACAGATTCAGAATATTTCAGGGGCCACCCCATTGAGCTACCATAGCGAAGCTAGCTGACTCCAAGATGGCCTCAAGGTTTGTGGAGCCATCAGAAACGGGAACCCGAAAGTGGACTGGCTTGTCGACATAAATAAAACGGTCACGGCCCTAAAGACAAAGATGTGCATTACCTCACAATTTAAATTAAAGCAAGGCATGGCATAAGTACAGGGATAGTAAATAAAACCTCAAACTAGTTTGTGGCCCCAAGAAATAAGAATGAATCAAGCTCGCTCAGGGGGTTCATAAGCCTCCTGATGTGGATAGCGAATATTCAAGGAACAGGAATCAAGTACTCGGGGTCCTACGGGACACAAGTGAGCCTGAAAAACCAAATAGCGAATATGGCTCACCGATGCCACTTTCATTAGTTATCCCATTACTACTCAGGTTAAGTTGTTTAGGTACCTCATTATCCAACAGACACTCACATACCCTACACATGCTGTTCTACGACTCGCGTGGCTCAAACAACTCCTGTAGTAATGGCTCATGGGATGGAGGAACAAGCTTCAGTGGGGTTTAAAAGTAAAGGCTATGCAGTACTTGGGATTCAATTTAATGCAATCGCGACTCAATGATGCAAGAATAAGAAAGAGGCAATAGGTACTAGATGTATGCAAGCATGTGGTAGTGCTTGCCTGACAGCTCAGTTGAAGCGAGAGAAGGATCTGGGTAGTGCTCCTGGTTCTCTTGATATATCCCCTGCTCAGCGTCTATTCGAAGAAGAACCAAACAAACAAGGGCCAACATAAATAAAGTGCGCAAGCATATGAATAAAATGTGACAAGCACAATCATGCCATGATGAATGATGCACATTTTGCAAGGCAATAGGTAGCATGGCATGGGTGAGGTGTGGAATACAAGATTAAACCATTTTATTGAGTTTTGGCCCCATTTTATTCTCAATTTAGTTGTTGTATACTTTATATTTATATGATGCATGCTTCAAATCAAACCATGGAATGCATAAACAGAAAGGTCTCGTCGAGCTAATCAATTTAGACATATTATTTGTTAAATTTGGACTTGTAACACAAAAGTTATTAATAAATTAAGAAAAAGGGCATTTTATTGTAATTTAAATAAACTTGGCAATTTTAAATGTTCAAAATATATTTTGGATTGCATATTTGAAATCCTCACATTTTTCTGATCTCAAACCATATATTATTTGTATTATTTGGATTTGTATTTTAAAAGTTATTCAAAACAGAGTTTAAATTTGAATTGGAATTAAATTGGAAAAAGATTTAAACTAAAACAGAAAACAGAAAGTATTTTGATACTCGGCCCAGTCCTAGCCACATCCAATGACAAGTGGGCCACTGGCTGACTGGGACCAAGCGCGCACAGAAGGACTTTTTCTACCGCGGCTTGACCTAGCCATAGCAGATGACAGGTGGGGCCAGCGGCCACGAGGGTCCACGTGACAGCGGGCGACCCAGACGTGGCTGGCAGGGGGGTACTGGACCGCGGGTTAGGGCTAGGATACTACAGGGGGCTCTCTGTAAAAAGGACAAGGGGCTAACTGGTGGGGCTCTGCGTACCGCGGGTTAAGCGGAAAAAGAAACAGGGGGTTTTCTGCAAAACGACGCCACGACACTGTTTTTCTTCCTCTGAACTCTGACGAGCGATCGGTCTTGGTGACGGACGCGCAGACTCGAACACGGTCGCAGGTGCGTCTGAGGCGGCTACCGCTGCCAGGTGGCTCGGGGTTGTTGATGAGGGCTAAGCGCTAGAT
The DNA here is from genome assembly GCA_023614405.1 of Avena insularis. Taxonomy (NCBI): domain Eukaryota; kingdom Viridiplantae; phylum Streptophyta; class Magnoliopsida; order Poales; family Poaceae; genus Avena; species Avena insularis. The sequence continues at coordinate 54,588,014 of CM042689.1, forward strand.
AGGCGACGCGACGCCGGAAAGCGGCAGACGCTGCCGTCGGCACCGAGGGTGCTCAGTCGGTCCGTGAATCTAGGGCGCACGCGGAGGGGACCATGTCGGGGTGGAGGCTCACCGCGAGGTGGTCGGCGTGTTGATCGGGTCGTGGCGGAGACGACGGTGATGCAGAGGCCCACAAGCTAGGGTTTCTGGGGCTCTTGCTCAGCTCCGGCACAGTCGACGCCTGGGAGCCTCCTTGTACTCTCGATCACCTCCACGTCATGAGGTCGCCTGGGACGGTGTAGCGAGAGGAGGCCGAGGGTGCCTAGAGAGGGTGGTCGTGATGGGGAAGAAGGAAGGAGGGAGGTAGGTTTGGGCGGATCTGGGATCGTGGTGGGGTAAAGCAGAGAGGAGAGGAGCGTGGGCGCGGGTAGATGGGAAAAGGTGGCTCGGTGCCACCTTTCCCTCCTCCTCTTTCACGTGCTAGGGCTGGGGGGCAGGCAGTGCGGTGGGGGTGGGGGTGGGGTAAGGCAGTGCTAGGGTGGTTGGTGTGGGCCTCACCAGCAGAGAGAGAGAGAGAGAGGATCGGGGTAGGCTGGGCTAGAGGGGGGTTGGAGCTAGGCTCGGGTGGGAGGTAGCTAGGGGAGGGTGTGGGGAGAGAGGATGGGAGAGTGGGATGGCTAGGTGAGAGAGAGAGGCCGAGAGAGAGAGAGGTAGGTTTAGGGTTTGGTTTGTGTTAGGTATGGATTAGGGTTTAGGAGAGGGGGGTATGGTTAGATGGGTAGGTGAAAAGGGTGGTAGGGTTTAGGATTAGGTAGAGGATTAGGGTAGGATGGTTTAGGGTCTAGATAGGATACACAAGATCATGCATGGATGGTGGAGAAAAAGGAGAGGAAGGTGAAGAAAAGAGAGAGAGATGGATAGATGTGTGTGGTTTGGATTCACTCAAAATGCAAATAAAATCCAAATGACAAGCAAAAAGGTGGTTCTTGCATGGCCCATGCATAAATAATTAATACCATGCTTATTTTGTGAAAACAAGATTATTTACATGGCATTATTATTATGCATTCCAAAATATGGAGTAAGGCCTAAGCAAAAGAATTCAGAAGGAATTCCAAGTGGATTAGATGAAGATGATCACATCGGATTATAATTGGGAATTACTAGTGTGTATATTCCACTAGATGTTTAGTAGTCCCAAAAATATTCCCACATGAGCATAAATCCATAGTACTCCATATGGAAGCTAGGGAAAGTGGTTCCACTCACAAGGCATGCAAAGGTGGCCAAGTGGCTCTCATATATCAATAATGTGAAAACAACATGATGCTAAGATGAGAGCATGTGGAAAAGAATTGGATCCATCCCAACCCACATGAGCTAGAGGTAAAACCAATAAGTGCCAAGCTCATATTTAGTTGGATGGTGGAATTATAAGATGGTGAAAGAAAGGTGGTGGAGTTAGTAAAAGATATGCCCCCAACTCAACTTGGGCATTAAACAATATATCAACAACCAAATACAATATCAAGAGCCAAATACAATTAACAATGCATATGAGAGAAGAACCAAATCAAAAGGGTTTTATATGATGCTCAAATGCAAGGTGGCATGATGACATGAGCATGATATAATGATGATGCAACAATTATATATTTGAAGTAGCCATTATATTACTAGACCAAGTAGCATTACAATTGTTAGACAATTGGGATGCTACACCATGTCACCCCAGTGTGGACAGCAAGCTAGGAGAAGAACTAGCCATGCCAACCTTGTCTGGGAGGTAGCCCATGCCTCACTGCCCCCTCTCGACCAGCCCTAGCTCAAGAATGAACCGCCAGAACGCCGGCGCTGCGCGCCATTGTCGACCATGCCGACACGCGCCCCAGTGCACACGCCGTTCCCACTCAACCCGACCACCTCGAGCCCTTGCCGCCCGCCAGCATGCACCCCACCGTCCCAGGAGACCACCAAACATGTTCGTTTCATCGCCCGTACCCCGTAGCCACCGCTCGCCGCAGAGTTCGCCGCCTCTGCCTCGCAGAGCACCGCACGTTCCCGACCGATTGCCGCCGCCCCTACACGCGCATTTAAACCTTAGAGCATCGCCAGGAGACCACCCGTCAATCGCCAACCTCGGCCATGCCTCTAGCCGCCCGTAGCCGTGTCGCCACCGTTGCCTGCCGATCCCTATCGGTCTCACCGCCGAGCCTATAAAAGGAGATGACCCCCGCTCGATTTCTTCACACCATCTCACTCTCCTCACCTCACTGATCATTCCACCCCTTAGCCGGAGCAAGGCGATCAGCGCATCGCCGGAATTTGGCCGGAGCTCACCGCGGCAGAGGAGAAGAGGAGCCGTTGATTTCGTCCACCCCCAGAGCAGCCGCGACCACCCCTGAGTTCGTCGTCGTCGACTTTGTCGTTTGCCCGCCTCGCCGTCGTCACTGGAGCCCAGGTATGCCCCCTATGCACCCCCACTGAGTCGCTAGGGTTCGAGCTCGCCGGTGACATGTTCATCGTCGACGACGACCCTCAGCCGTCAATCTTCATTCTAATCCAACGCACCACATCGCCTGTCGCTTGGCGTTTAAAGAGCCACCGACGAGACCCCCCTATCATTGCGCCATTCTTGAGTGACACTGGGCCGGCCCAATAACCCTTCCCGCGCAGCCCACTTGTTAGAATTTAGCTTTTTTCTATTTATATTCAAACTCAGTTCTGTACCTAGTTTCAAAAATCAACCTAGCTCGATTCAGTAAACCAAATTGCATGAAACCAATTTTGTTAGAAAGATATTGAAATACTTAATCCAAGCCCGTTGGATTTAAATTGTGACACCACTTTAAATCACATCCCCATGGACTAAAATATGTGGTGATGACATGTGTCAACATGATCCCATGTTTGGTTGGAGAATATTAAATCTTAAGTAGTTTTTCAATGAGTAGAAATTACTCTTCTAAAAATAAAATAAATAAGACAAATGCTTTAATCTTGTAATGTTAGTGATGATGCTAGATCATATATAGAACCCTTTTGTGTGATGATTGAAAGTAGTTAAGTATTGTTTGGTGATTGTGTACCTCGTATTTATTCTTAGACGCTAGTACCGACCAAGTATACGAGGAGGAAGGAGGATACTACGAAGAAGAAGCCGAGGAGAACTTCAACCACTACTCTGCTCAAGGCAAGCTTATACTGATAATTATGCGAGCCAATACTTGCAAGCCTTACTAATCAAGTTGACCTATGCAAGCAAATACTTGCTTGTTACCATGCCAACTATATGCCTTAAGCATATGTGATTATACTCACTTGATAACCCAATCCTAGTTTTACTTGCAAGCTTTCTACTTTATTTCTTTATCAAAGTTATTTCTTAGAGTTTATTTAAGTGACTTGTAGATTCTAGGAAGATAATTGAAGGTTGCATAAAGAGCATTAAATTTGGCCTAAGCTAGATAATCTTGATGTCATCCTAAGGCATGAGATTGAACTTAGTTAATCCCCACTTGTTTACCACCCCTCATTAGTACTTACCCCACTTGTAGATGCTAGTGCTAAGCATAAAACTTGATCAACTTTAGATGGGAATACTTGGTGAAAATGGTTATGAAAACCTTGGAATGATGAGTCATTCTACTAAAATATTTTGACATGTGTTTCCGAACACCAGATGATTTTGATGATGAAAATGTTGAGGCATGAGCCTTAGCCCTTTATAAAACTGATGGTTGTCTGGATGCGATACCATTCCAATTTTACCGTACAACCACAATACCCGAAAACTGGGTAGGGCTTGATTGGAAACTTATATACTTTAGTATGGGTTCCCTCACGGCCAAGGTCTGAGCTGAGGTTACCTTGTGAAGATTGTCCACCTGTGCAGTACCCAAGATGACAATTAGTCATGGTTGGGAGGCCAAACTCACAGGAGAGGTGCCTATACTAGGGCGTGTAATTGAAAGGTTAGGATTGATTATCCACATACTGAGTATGGTGAATTCAGGATTTGTTCCTGACGGATGTATCAAATGTTGTGGTGAAAGTGTACAATCTCTGCAGAGTGTCAAACTATTCGAATAGCCGCATCAACGGTTATGGACAGTTGGAGTGGCCATACTGTTCCCCCGTCAGATGTTTTCAAAATGACTTGTGAAATGGATTGAGATTTTGACTTAACCACAACAGAGTTGTGATATGAAGTACAAGTTCCCTATTAGGTGTTATAAAACGTCAACTAGATTTTCTTGCTTCTGAACTTAGTAGAGGTAAATCTGGCCTTTTGCAAAACAACCCTAGAGCTTAGTGTCCTACTACAAAAAATCGTTTAACTTTTTAGTATTAGTTTGCGAGTACTTAAAGAGTACTCATGGCTTTGTCCCTGACTATTCCCATGGCCAGACTATGAAGAGGAGTACCAGGATGATGGACCCCAGGAAGGTTACGACAACTAGGATCATCTCCCATCGTCAGCATCGCTTGTGACCCTGAAGATGGAGCTTCGCCTATGCTACCTTTATCATTACGTATTTCTGCTACTTGATTTGTATTAAGAACTGGATCATGAGATCCTTATTTGTGTAAGACCTTATGTATGGTTTGTAATGGATGATGTACTGTGGTATCCAATTATGTTATGTATCGCAAAAATGGTAATCCTGGGATTGCGATGTATGGCATAACAGGCATCTGGGATTAAAAATCTGGGTGTTGACAAGTTGGTATCAGAGCCATCCTGACCATAGGAGACCCTAGTTAGACAGGCCGTTTGAATCAAAAACTTAGTTTCAAAACCAAAGGAAGCCAATATTTACAAAAACTTATTCCCATTCTTATCACCTTGATTCTTTCATAAAAAATCATGTTCCTCAAAAACTCTTGCAAAATACATAAAATTTGACACACTTGATCACTCTACTAACTTACTCATCCTATATTCTTAATAGATGGACGTGAAGTACAACAAGTTTTATCAGTTAGGGAATGGAGGAGACCTTATCTTTGAGCGGGATTTGGACCAGCCTTCAGAACTTCTGGAGCGTCCGCACCCCGAGTTCTTCGGAGCTCAGCTCAATGATCAAGGAGGAGAAGATGTGCAGTGGCTAATTGTTGCAAGTCTCCGAGGAAAGATTGAGCCTCCCACTGCCGAGGGAATTCAATTCACCTTAAGAGAGAACAACTGGCTTGATGGACTTGCCAGGACCATGCAGGAAGCTCTTGCCCGTCTCTGTGGGCAGAGTATCAACCAGATCAAGGGTACCCGCTTTGAGTTTTGTCCAAGGCGTGATGCTATGGGACAACCACTAGAAGCCCCATACCACCACGAGCTGAAGACCCAGTTGGACCACCTTAGCTTCATGATGTACGATCGTCAGCAGGAATTGGACAATTGCCGTGACTACTCCAACCACAAGTCCACCATCATCAAGACGAAGGATCAGACCATCGCCATGCTAGCAAAGGATCGCAAGTCTCGCCGCCATCAGCTCGACAAGAAGGAGCGCATCATTGCCCGTCTTCGCCACCGTATCTCGGATTTGGAGGAGACCATCCACGAGAGAGACATGCAGTTGGAGGAAAGGGAGAATGCCGGAGAAGACCTTCGTGGAGACCCCTACTCCTATCTCAGCGATGACGATGATTTTCTGGAGGATCAGGCTATGGACTTCTTCACCGATGAGGATGATTTCGCCTTCATCAATGACGACGATGATGATGAGGATGACGACTACACCGACTTCGAGGAGTAGTAGCACTTGAGCACTAGCGTAGTGAGTTGTATTTGGTCCCACTGTATCGTAGTTTCCAGAATGGTTCTTAAAACCATCTGCTCTTCTTGTTTTGTGGTGTGTGTTTGTATCGTGTGCTATGAATGAATGAATGAATGAAAAGCAAGTTGCTAGAAAAATCTGAGTCAAACTTTAAAAACTTTTCAAAGTCCCGGAACCTTAGAAATTTTCCTCTTTTCTCATGATCTATCTCAATCTTCAGATGCCACGCGGAGGGAGTGGTTCATCCCCGTACCCGATGTTGCAGATCCTGCAAATGTTGGTTTCTGACTGCGAAGCCGAAAGAGCCGAACGTCAATCCAACCTAGCCACCCTTCAGCAAATAGCTCAGCTAGCCCACAACAATCAAGGCCAAGGAAACCAGGACAACCATGGATCTAAGCTCAAGAATTTCCAGAACACCAACCCACCTGTTTTCACTAAGTCAAAAGAGCCCTTAGATGCCGATGATTGGCTGCAAACCATGGAAAACAACCTGGAAGTCGCCGGAGTGGAAGCTAATGAGAAAGTTCTATTCGCCACCCATTATCTAGCCGGAGATGCAAGAGCATGGTGGAACAATGTTCGTGCAATGACCGGAGGACATATGATGACCTGGGAAGAATTCAAGGTCAATTTCAGCAGAACCCATGTGCCACCGGGTTTGATCAAGAGAATGAGAGATGAGTTCAGAGAACTGAAGCAAGGAAGGATGACCGTAGTGGAATACCGTGACAAATTCTTGTCATTAGCTAGGTATGCCCCGGATGAGATCGACACCGAAGCCAAGAAGAAAGAGAGATTCCTGAATGGTTTGCATGATGAGATGCAGACTGTGTTGGTCAATATCCCCTTTGCAGATATTGAAGACCTTGTCGACTCTGCCATCCAGATGGAAGGAAAGATCAACCAAGCCAATGAGAACCGCAAGCGTCGCATGATGCATTAGCCAGGAACCCATCAGACCCCAAAGTATTGCCCTAACCCATCTCCAGGATTTGCCCCGAGAACCAACAGACCCCCAATGAACCGTCCAACCTATCCCAACTGTGGAAACCCAAGGCCCGGAGGAAATCACAACAACCCCGGCAACTCTAGCAATTTCAACCGTGCACCACCCAAGTTCAACAACAACAATGCTACCGCCAACACCAACACTGCCTCGAGGACTGGAAGCAATGTTGTGCCTGTTGCAGCAAAGGACAAGTCGCAAGTGACTTGCTATGACTGTGGAAATAAGGGTCACTACTCCAATGAGTGCCCCAAGAAGAATGCTGCAGCCCCCAATGCCAATGCCCCAGCTCAGCAGCAGCGTCGTGTTCAGCCTGGAAGAAGGTTTGCCCCAGGGAACTCGCTCACCCGCAACGGCCGTCTTTTTCTCATGCATGCTGAAGAAGACCAGGAAGCGCCAGACGTCGTGCTGGGTATGTTTTCTGTTAATTTAGTACTTGCTAGATGTTGTTTGATTCTGGTGCATCGCACTCATTTGTCACCGAAGAATTTGCATGCACTAGTAAGATTCAACCAACCAAACTGAAGCATGTTATGATTGTTCAAATCCCCGGTTAAACCACCAAAGCTAGGCATATTTGCAAAGCCGTACCCATCCGAATCCATGGCATAGATTTTTATGCTAATCTGATAGTACTCGGAACTAAAGGTTTGGAAGTAGTACTAGGAATGGATTGGATGTCCAAACATAAAGGATTGATTGACTGTGCCAAGAAAGCCATAACCATGACCAGTACCGCTGGAATATCAGTCGAGCATATATCTGAAACCTTACCTCGCCAATTCAAGTGTAGCAAGAGTATAGCCCAACCTACCATTGACCAAGTCCGGATAGTATGTGAATACCCCGATGTATTTCCAGATGTTTTGCCCGGTATGCCCCCAGATCGGGATATCGAGTTTATCATCTAACTAATCCCCAGAACAGGACCCATAGCTCAGAGACCCTATAGTATGAACCCGTATGAACTAAAAGAACTGAAGAAGCAACTAGATGCCATGCTGGAAATTGGATTGATTCAACCAAGTGCGTCACCATGGAGATCACCTGTCTTGTTCGTGGACAAGAAGGATGGAGGAAACCATTTGTGTACGGATTACCGGAAGTTGAATGATGTCACCATCAAGAACAAGTACCCATTGCCCAAGATAGAAGATTTGTTTAATCAGTTGACCGGTGCCAAAGTGTTTTCTAAGATTGATCTTAGAACTGGCTATCATCAACTCAAGGTTCGCGCAGAGGATATTCCCAAGACTCCCTTTACCACCAGATATGGATTATACGAGTATACTGTCATGTCTTTTGGATTAACCAATGCCCCCGCTTATTTCTGAATCTCATGAATAAGATTTTTATGGACTTCCTAGATAAGTTTGTCGTTGTTTTCATCGACGACATTCTGATTTATTCCAAATCAGAAGAAGAACATGAGCTACACCTAAGGACCATTCTTGGAACCCTTAGAGAGCATCAGTTGTATGCCAAGTTTAGCAAATGTGAATTCTGGTTACAGGAGGTAGGATTCCTCGGCCACATTGTATCAGCCGGAGGAATTTCTGTTGACCCTGCAAAAGTGAAAGATGTCGAAGATTGGCAAGCCCCAACCACTCAAACCCAAGTTAGTGCATTTCTCGGATTGGCGGGATACTACCGCAAGTTCGTAGAAGGATTCTCGAGTATCGCCAGACCCATGACCCAATTGCTGAAGAAGGACAAGAACTTTGAATGGACGGACAAATGTGAAGCGAGTTTCACGAACTCAAGAGAAGATTGATTTCAGCCCCAATCTTAATCATGCCGGATATCACGAAGCCCTTCGACGTGTATTGTGATGCATCCAAGATCGGTCTCGGATGTGTGCTAATGCAAGAAGGCAAAGTTATATCTTATCTATCTCGACAACTGAAACAACATGAACAGAATTACCCAACCCATGACCTCGAACTCGCCGCCGTAGTTCTAGCCCTGAAGACATGGAGGCATTACCTGATGGGAAACCATTGTGATATCTATTCGGATCACAAGAGTCTGAAGTATATATTCACTCAGAAGAAGCTGAATATGAGATAGAGAAGATGGATTGAGCTAATCAAGGATTACGACCTGGACATTCACTATCACCCTTGTAAAGCCAATGTGGTAGCAGATTCCCTTAGCAGACTACCATGCCGCTTGAACTCCATGATTTTGAAGGAGCAACCAAGCTTGCACAAAGAGATGGAAGATTTTCGAATGAAATTAGTAAGTGAAGGATTTTTGGCTAGAATAGAACTTCAACCCACTTTGATTAGCCAGATCAAAGAGGCGCAAAAAGGAAATGCTAGTATCGATGGAATCAAGCGTCGTATCGGTACAAGCAAAGTACCCGGATTCACCGAAGATGAAGAAGGAGTTCTGTGGTACAAAGAATGCCTTTGTGTACCGGCAGATTCTGAGTTGAAAGAAGTTATTCTGAAGGAAGCTCATGATACTCTTTATTCTATCCACCCCGGAGGAATGAAGATTTATCAATACTTGAAAGAGCAATTTTGGTGGCATAAGATGAAGAGAGAAATCAGAAGCTATATTGCCAAGTGTGATATATGTCAGTGAGTCAAGGCAGGACATCAAAGACCCGCTGGATTGTTGCAACCATTCCAGATTCCGGAATGGAAATGGGATTCCGTTGGAATGGACTTTATCACCGGATTGCCTACTTCTAGTAGGGGAAATGACTCTATCTGGGTCATAGTGGATAGGTTGTCCAAAGTGGCCCATTTCTTACCCGTCAAGACCACATATCAGAGTTCGAAGCTAGCGGAGTTATACATCGCTAGAATCGTTAGTTTGCATGGAGTCCCCAAGAACATCATATCGGATCGAGGAACTCAGTTTACCTTGAGATTCTGGAAGAAATTCCAAGAAGGTTTAGGAACCCGCCTCGATTTCAGCACCGCGTATCACCCTCAGGCCGATGGACAAACGGAGCGAGTAAATCAAACACTCGAAGATATGCTGAGAGCATGTGTGTTAGAATATGGATCTAAGTGGGAAGACTGTCTGTCGTTTGCAGAATTTTCATACAACAACAGTTATCAAGCTAGTTTGCAAATGGCCCCATTTGAATTCATGTATGGAAGGAAGTGTCGCACCCCTTTGAACTGGTCGGAAGTAAGAGAGAGTCAGATTTTCGGACCCGACATCCTACGAGAAGCAGAAGAGAAGGTTCACAAGATTCGTGAGCACCTCAAGACAGCCCAGTCCAGACAGAAGAGTTACACTGACACGAGACGTCGGGACCTCGCCTTCAACCTAGGAGATTTTGTGTATCTGAAAGTGTCGCCATTGAAAGGAATGCAGCGTTTCCAACTGAAAGGAAAGTTAGCCCCAGATATATCGGACCCTTCAAGATTCTGAACCGTCAAGGAGAAGTGTCTTATCAATTGGAACTACCCGAAGAGATGTCAGCCGTGCACAATGTGTTCCATATCTCATTACTTCGCAAGTGCCTCGAAGTTCCAGAGAAGACTGAAATGTTCAAGAATATCGATCACCGGACCATAGAGATCAACGATGACCTGACCTATCCTGAAGTACCCATCCGTATTTTGAAGGAAGCTTTCAGAACTACGAGAACCCGAAGCATCAAGTTTCTCAAGATTCAGTGGAGCAACCACACGGAAGAGGAAGCTACCTTGGAGCGCGAAGATCACATTCAGGTAATCTTTTTCGTCCTTTTTCAAATCTCGGGACAAGATTTTATTTAAGGGGGGAAGGTTTGTAACATACCAAATATATTAAACTTGAATCATCAAACTCTAATAATCAAAATTAGGGTTAACAAAAACTTTTCCAATTAAAAATATGAAATCATGCATATGTGTGTGTATTAAAATTTTGACTCTTTTGAATTGCCTTGGTTCTGTGTTTCTTTGCTTGTAAAATGATTCTTAGGTGAAATAAACATCATCTAAACAATCCCCACACTTTTCCCAAAGACAAACAAATCAAAACAAACAAATTAAGTGAATGGTCACTTTGGCCAAATTAACTCCCATGCCTACTTTGGCTATCTCTAACTTTCAGAACTTAACAGAAACATGTATGGATCTTTGCACCCCTTGATAGTACTCATAACAAGGTACCAAGGCCCACTTTGTGATCATCCAAAAACATTTGAATGAATAGTTTAAATGATAGTTTAAAATTGAATCTATTTCATATGGGAAGATCCCACTATTTAAAAAACCACTCAAACAAGCTCAATTTTCAAAACCCAAGCATCCACAGAATCCTCAACACATGCCTAGCACACCCACCAAAAATCTTATCAAAATTCAAAACTTAAGTTCTTGCGGCCATTTCATCAAACAGGTTGCAGATTCAAATCAACCAAATCAAAAACACTATGTTGAGTAGTGTTTTGGGCCAACCTTGTTCCCTCTCCGGATGCAACTAGCCTTAATAGATCATCTAGCACCCTTGACTAACCTCTAGCACCACTGTGACCTTGCCATTGTCATCAATGGTGAGCAGGTCGAGCCTCACGATGTCACCCCAGTGTGGACAGCAAGCTAGGAGAAGAACTAGCCGTGCCAACCTTGTCTGGGAGGTAGCCCATGCCTCACCGTCCCCTCTCGACCAACCCTAGCTCAAGAACAGCACTGTAACCGCCAGAACACACACGCCCACGCCATTGTCCGACCATGCCGACATCGCACCCCAAAGGTGCACGCTGCTCCCACTCAACCCGACCACCTCGAGCCCTTGCCGCCCAAAGATGCACCCCACCGCCCCAGAGACCACCAGACATGTTCGTTTCATCGCCTGCACTTATAGCCGCCGTCATGGAGTTCGCCGCCTGCAGAAAGCACCGCACGTTCCCGACCGATTGCCACCACCCCTACACGCGCATTTAAACCTTAGAGCATCGCCAGGAGACCGCCCGTCGATCGCCAACCTCGGCCATGCCTCTAGCCGCCCGTAGCCGTGTCGCCACCGTCGCCTGCCCATCCCTCTCGGTCTCACCGTTGAGCCTATAAAAGGAGATGACCCCCGCTCGATTTCTTCACACCATCTCACTCCCCTCACCTCACTGATCATTCCACCCCTTAGCCGGAGCAAGGCGATCAGCGCATCGCCGGAATTTGTCCGGAGGTCGCCGCGACAGAGGAGAAGAGGAGCCGTTGATTTCGTCCACCCCCGGAGCTGCCGCGACCACCCCTGAGTTTGCCATCGTCGACTTCATCGTTTGCCCGCCTCGCCGTCGTCACTGGAGCCCCGGTATGCCCCTATGCACCCCCACTTATCCGCTAGGGTTCGAGCTCGCCGGTGACCTGTTCATCGTCGACGACGACCCTCAGCCGTCGATCTTCATTCTTATCCAACGCACCACATCGCCCCGTACCGCTTCGCGTTTAAAGAGCCACTGACTAGTAGACCCCCCTGTCAGTTGCACCCCACGTTGCGGAGTGACACTAGGCCGGCCCAATAACCCTTCCCGCGCAGCCCACTCGTTTGAATTTAGCTTTTTTCTATTTATATTCAAACTCAGTTCTGTACCTAGTTTCAAAAATCAACCCAGCTCGATTCAGTAAACCAAATTGCATGAAACCAATTTTGTTAGAAAGATATTGAAATGCTTAATCCAAGCCCGTTGGATTCAAATCATTTGGATCTATAGATCAACCTTGGTAAAAATAACAAGGCAGAAGCTTTTATGCATTCAAACATTTTTCAAATTTCAACCATAATAGCTTTTGAGTTGATTCCAACTCTCAAAAATCACATTTGATCAGACCTTTCAGAATATATAAAAACATATGGGTTTACTTACAGAAATAATGTTCAAGTAATAAAAGAATGCCACATAGGCATTTCTAGTCACTTATTTTATTTAAATAAAAAGGGTAAACCTTATTAAATTGTGACACCACTTTAAATCACATTCCCATGGACTGAAATATGTGGTGATGACATGTGTCAACATGATCCCATGTTTGAGTTGGAGAATATTAAATCTTAAGTAGTTTTTCAATGAGTAGAAATTACTTTTCTAAAAATAAAATAAATAAGACAAATGCTTTAATCTTGTAATGTTAGTGATGATGCTAGATCATCTATAGAACCCTTTTGTGTGATGATTGAAAGTAGTTAAGTATTGTTTGGTGATTGTGTACCTCGTATTTATTCTTAGACACTAGTACCGACCAAGGATACGAGGAGGAAGGAGGATACTACGAAGAAGAAGCCAAGGAGAACTTCAATCACTGCTCTGCTCAAGGCAAGCTTATACTGATACTTATGCAATCCAATACTTGCAAGCCTTACTAATAAAGTTGACCTATGCAAGCAAATACTTGCTTCTTACCATGCCAACTATATGCCTTAAGCATATGTGATTATACTCACTTGATAACCCAATCCTAGTTTTACTTGCAAGCTTTCTACTTTATTTCTTTATCAAAGTAATTTCTTAGAGTTTATTTAAGTGACTTGTAGATTCTAGGAAGATAATTGAAGGTTGCATAAAGATCATTAAATTTGGCCTAACCTAGATAATCTTGATGTCATCCTAAGGCATGAGATTGAACTTAGTTAATCCCCACTTGTTTACCACCCCTCATTAGTACTTACCCCACTTGTAGATGCTAGTGCTAAGCATAAAACTTGATCAACTTTAGATGGGAATACTTGGTGAAAATGGTTATGAAAACCTTGGAATGATGAGTCATTCTACTGAAATATTTTGACATGTGTTTCCGAACACCAGATGATTTTGATGATGAAAATGTTGAGGCATGAGCCTTAGCCCTTTATAAAACTGATGGTTGTCTAGATGCGTTACCATTCCAATTTTACCGTACAACCACAATACCCGAAAACTGGGTAGGACTTGACTGGAAACTTATATAATTTAGTATGGGTTCCCTCACGGCCAAGGTCTGAGCTGAGGCTACCTTGTGAAGATTGTCCACCTGTGCAGTACCCAAGATGACAGTTGGTCATGGTTGGGAGGCCAAACTCACAGGAGAGGTGCTTATACTAGGGCGTGTAATTGAAAGGTTAGGATTGATTATCCGTGACACGAGTATGGTGAATTCAGGATTTGTTCCTGACGGATGTATCGAATGTTGTCGTGAAAGTGTACAATCTCTGTAGAGTGTCAAACTATTCGAATAGCCGCGTCCACGGTTATGGACAGTTGGAGTGGCCATACTGTTCCCCCGTCGGATGTTTTCAAAATGACTTGTGAAATGGATTGAGATTTTGACTTGACCACAGCAGAGTTGTGATATGAAGTACAAGTTCCCTCTTAGGTGTTATAAAACGTCAACTAGCTTTTCTTGCTTCTGAACTTAGTAGAGGTAAATCTGGCCTTTTGCAAAACAACCCTAGAGCTTAGTGTCCTACTACAAAAAACCCTTTAACTTTTTAGTATTAGTTTGCGAGTACTTAAAGAGTACTCATGGCTTTGTCCCTGACTATTCCCGTGGTCAGACTATGAAGAGGAGTACCAGGATGATGGACCCCAGGAAGGTTATGACAACTAGGATCATCTCCCATCGTCAGCATGGCTTGTGACCCCTAAGATGGAGCTTCGCCTACGCTACCTTTATCATTACGTATTTCCGCTGCTTGATTTGTATTAAGAACTGGATCATGAGATCCTTATTTGTGTAAGACCTTATGTATGGTTTGTAATGGATGATGTATTGTGGTATCTAATTCTGTTATGTCTCGCAAAAATGGTAATCCTGGGATTGCGATGTATGGCATAACAGGAAATTGGGATTAAAAATCCGGGTGTTGACACCATGCCTAATCATGGTGGAAACTTGCAGCATCACCATAATGAGCTATATATGAAGCATCCTCAATAAAAAGCTATGCATACGGTAAATAAAAAAGATTGCTGAGATGCTCATTGTATGCTTGCCTTGCCATTTTGGTTATGGGAAAGCTCTTGTACCATGTGCAAGGGGTACCCCGTTGGCGGTTCTCAATGATATGCAAATACTTAAAGTGACAAGAACTTACCTGAACCCAAAGTTGAGTATGCATGAGGTGTGGCCCTCGTATTCAAGGGACATGAGATTGCCAGCTTATACTTCGTCAAGCATATACTCCAGCTTTGCCACTTTAACCTTAACCACTTCAAGCTGCTTATGATAGGGGCAATGAGGGCTGAAAGCTAACAAGTACCATAATTTTTGGAAGCTCTTTTCGAAACTTGTAATCCCTGCTTCCTTTACAAAAAGGCCTTTCTTCCACCATTATTTGAGTCTCCACCTTCTACCTTTAGGCACCATTAAGAGAGCATAGTTGTCATTCTGTGTGCAGTGTTCCAAAGCTTATTAATTGAGGAATATTGTGTTATTACTTGCTCCTGTGCTACTTGTTTCTAGTCACCCTTGTGAACTTTGCAGGTGTCCTATGCATCTATATTGCTACTCTATGAGGGGCAAGCTGATTGCCACTATGCTACGTTTTCTATATGTGAAACAAACAAACATTTTTCAATGTATGTTATTCATGATCTTTGTTTGTAGCATGTCATGTTGCATGCATAGTTACTTTGTCCTATTGTTAGAACTCCATCTTTCATGCACATGTTTAGAGTTCTTTGATCCCAGCTTTCAATGCTTGCAAATGGTTGGATATTTATTGTGAGGGTGCATGCCACCTCAAAAATTATTCTGTTTATCACTTACCTACTCGAGGACGAGCAGGAGTTAAGCTTGGGGATGTTGATACGTTGGAAACGTATCTAGAATTTTTGATGCTCCATGCTTGTTCACTATCTACTTTGCTTTGCTTGCCTACACTTTGAGGTGCTTTTTATATGTTTTCTGGTACTAACCTATTAACAAGTTGCAACAGTGCCAGATGCCTTCAAAGGTTGATTTTATTTTGAAAAGCTATTAATAACCGTAGGTCGTAGGCAATGCAAGTTTTCGTAAACATTTCTTCAAAGGTTGCTTATTCTGAAAAGCTATGTACGTCAGCCTTCACGGGTTTACCAGAACTTTCATGGGGTTCCTTTCCCGCCGCGTTCGCAGCTCCTTCCCGGAACAGGGAGTAACAAGTTACAGTTCTTACACTCTGCATAGGTGCGTTACTTTACCCATGAGAGATCAACTCCTTGTTGCACAACCGAGCAGCTTATCCGTCCACAATTCTGTGATGTGGGGCCTAGTATATGATCCAAGCCAATCACTGCCCTCTCCGCGACCTCATATGTCTACACGATCCTTCGGGGCTGGATCACCTCCGTTAAGCCCCCTTTCGGGCAGGCTAAAACCCTGATGAGTTCCCGAATACTCTATGACCTGGTGATGCCCAGACAAGTACCATATTAAATGGACTATACCCCTAAACCCCATTTATAGATAATCTAGACACCAAAAGTGTGGGGCGTAAGGGTGCCCACCCATATGTTGGATCCTCACAAGGAATCACAACGTCACGTTAAGGTCGTCTTGCCTCCATACGAGAGGAAAAGAATACAGCTGACTTCTCCGTCCCATTCCAAATCTCATGGTTAACGCGTAATATACGACGCAAGAATCACTGGCGATGTTGGTTGTTAAGTCTAAGATAATATGTTCCTTTACCACCGGAACTTTCATAGTAGGTTATTACCTCATGGTAAATGACCTATAATCATATTATTATGAAAATAGTGTTTTCTGACCTTTTTCAAATGCAGGTGATGACAACACTGGATTTGCAAAATACTTTACAGAAAATAATCAAAGGACATGAGCAAGTGTGAACTTGCCTTTTGTGATTGCAAGATTATGCACTCACGGTCTTCAAGACAATATAAAAGATCCAATATCTGAAATCAGCATCATTGGTCTGGTAAGGACTAATGTTTAAAGAAGCAAGATGCTATTATGCATAAGTAATGTAATGCACTTTATAAACACGAATCCTGGGAATAAAGTTGTTCTAGGGTTTGAATACTGGAAATGGTTTCTTTGGAATGTGTTGCCCTTTTAGATTAAGTTTCACCCTTGTGCTTCTTATTAAGGCCTGTGAGTGTGTGTGAACAACACGTATTTACACAACAATAAGGTACACACATATGTGAATGCTACTCAAGATTGCTTATACTATAATTGTTTATCTTCAAATTTTTACTTTACAAGTAACGTCACGTATAAAGAACTTAAGTGTTATCAATCCTAAGTATACAAGTAAAGTATAAAGCAATGTGATTGTGAATAATTATCATCTGTTGATTATGATGAAAGTCCTTGAATTTAATTTGTTAAGAGTTTGAAATATTATTATAAGGTTTGTTGATTGAAGTGTCAAAACGAATAACTTTTGAAGAAAAGATTTCTTTATTAAGGTTTAAACATTCCTGATAGTTTTTAGAATAGGATTAATAGAATGTGATTGATGTTCTTTATGCTAGCTTGAATAATCTGGACTTGAGATGCATTAGGTCTAATTTAAATAGACCAAAGTTAATTATAAAACACATAACATGACTTTAGTATAATATTTAAAGTATTGTAGACTAAAGTTAACTTTAAAGACATAGATGGACTTAAGGTATATTGCTTATGTTATTGTACTTGCTCATCTTATAGTATTTCCTTAAAGTTATTTAAAAATGGCATTACTTCTATTTGAGTAGTGGTTTCCTAACATTATAAATGTATAAAAGGATTTATCTCCTTATAAGGGTGTGGTTATGGTTTGTGAATAAGTAAACAATATTATTTACTACTTATGAATTATCTTTGGATTTAGTCCATTATCAAGTTATGAGTGAAACAATGGTAAAAGGTTTTATTTCGTTGAAAATATCATTCTTGAAGATTTTAAAATTGATAAGAATCTTTTTAGAAAATGATCTACGCTTATAGTTGAATGATAATTCAATAAGATTGCATTTTAAAATGTGTTGAACCATTTTGACTTCATACTATCAATATTTAGGACTAATACTATTGATTAGACTCAATTGGCTAATTTTATAAATATTAGCAAATTTTTATTTGCCCTTATATGAATTATTAACTAAGGAAATAAGTTTAAATTCAAGTTATTTAGTTGTCTAAATGTTTATTTACCTCAAAAGTGGAATATCATATTTTTAACATGTAGGTACTATTTTTTTGATCATTTTGGTATATTACATTTATTTTTGTGACTTATAAATAATAAGATATGATTTTTACAAGGTTTATTACTTTATAATTACTTATTAAATAATAAATATTTAATTAAGTGAAGCAATAATATATGATTATAGTTTTAAAGTATTTTTTTTATTTTTCTAAGATTTTTGGTATTTTATTTATATTTTTAACATTTACTAATATTAAAATATGAATTATCAAAGTTTTATTACTTATAAATTCTTTATTAAATAATAATTATTTAAGTAACTAACACAATAATGTTTGTTAATAGTTTAATATTATAGCTTTTATTTTTCTGAAAATTTTCATATATAAAGCATATTTTTCTGAATTATAGAACAATAGTTATTGAATTTGCAATGTTTAATCAATTTCTGAAAATAATAAAAGGAATAACTACATCATTGTGACATCAGAACAGAGTTGTGGTTGTTTTACACCGGGGTAGTGTAACATCCCAAAAATACTAAACTTGGATCATCAAACTCTAATCATCAAAATTTAGGATTAACAAAAACTTTTCTAAATAAAAATATGAAAGCATGCATGTGTGTATGCATTCCAATTTGAATTCTTTTGAATTGCCTTGTTTATGTGTTTATTTGCTTGTAAAAAGATTCTTAGGTGAAATAAACATCATCTAAACAATCCCCACACTTTTCCCAAAGACAAATAAACCAAAACAAATAAAATAAGGGAATGGTCACTTTGGCCAAATTAACTCCCATGCCTACTTTGGCTGTCTCTAACTTTCAAAACTTAACAGAAACTTGTTTGGATCTTTGCACCCCTCTGATAGTACTCATAACAGAGTACCAAGGCCCACCTTGTGATCATCCAAAAACATTTCAATGTATAGTTTAAATGACAGTTCAAAATTGAATCTATATCATATGGGAAGATCCCACTTTTTCAAAAACCACTCAAACAAGCTCAACTTTCAAAACCCAAGCATCCACAGACTCACCAGCACATGCCTAGCACACCCACCAAAAATCTTTTCAAAATTCAAAACTTGAGTTCTTGCGGCCATTTCATCAAACACTTGGAGGCAACAAGTCAATCTGGCCAAACTTCACTGTTTTGAGCAGTAATTTGGCTAAGCAATGTTCACCATTGATCACCCTTGTCTCCCTTAGTGCCAACCAGTGCTGGGACCAACCCTAGCCCCTACCCTTTGCCCCATGCCATGCCAACCCGAGCACCCCCTTGCCAGCCGACCATGTCTAGCTAGCCAGAGCAAGCACCAAGCCTAAACAGCATGTCTAGGACACAACCCACCGTCCATCGCCACCCCCTGTCCAGTGCTTGAACCCTGCCAGCCACTAGACCACACGCACAGACCATGCCAAGCTTCTCTGAGTGCATGCCAAGAGCGCGCCAGAGCACCACCCTCGACACATGCCCACAGACCACGCGCCGCCCTCGCCGCGTGCATACTCGATCAC
Source organism: Avena insularis (assembly GCA_023614405.1). NCBI lineage: Eukaryota > Viridiplantae > Streptophyta > Magnoliopsida > Poales > Poaceae > Avena > Avena insularis. The sequence goes on from CM042689.1 coordinate 54,607,374, forward strand.
CACCGTCCCAGAAGACCGCCACACTTCCCCGTTCGCCGCCCCATTCCTCACAGCCAACGCTCGCCGTCGAAGACGCCGCCTCTGCCGCGGAGAGCACCGCATGTTCCAGACAGTTTACCACTGCCCCTACACGCGCATTAAAGCCATAGAGCATCGCCAGGAGACCACCGATCGATCGCCACCGTCAACCATGCCTCTAGCAGCCCGTAGCCATGTCGCCATCGTCGCCTGCCCATCCTGTTCGGTCTCGTCGTCGAGACTATAAATAGAGGCCTCCCCCACTCAAACTCTTCACACCATTCTACTCCCCTCTCCTTACTGATCGTTCCACCCTGTTCCCGGAGCAAGGCGAGCAGCGCATCGCCGGAATTTCACCGGAGCCCGCCGCTGCTGGAGAAGAAGGGAGCCAGCGATTGGAGCCGTCCCAGGAGAAGTTGCCGGTACCAGGAGGTTCGCCGTTGTCGACTTCGTCGTTCGCCCACCTCGCCGACCCTCGCTTGAGCCCCGGTGAGCCTCCCATGACCCCCACTGAGCCACTAGGGTTTGAGCTCGCTGGTGACTAGTTCATCGTCGACGACGACCCTCAGCCGTTGATCTTACTTCTAATCCAACACACCACGTTGCCCCGTACCGCTTCGCACCCCCCTGTCTCACTGACGCATGGGGACAACAACTTAACCAGACCGCGTAAGCGTTGTGCGTAGCAGGCCGGCCCGTTAACCTTTCCCGCGCAGCCCATTAGTTTGAATTTGGATTTTTCCATTTTCATTCAAACACAGTTGTGTACATAGTTTCAAAAATCAACCCAGCTCGATTCAGTGAACCAAATTGAATGAAACCAATTTTGTTAGAAAGGTCTTGAAATGCTGAATCCAAGCCCGTTGGATTCAAATCATTTGGATCTGTAGATCACCCTTGCTAAAAATAACAAGGCAGATGCCTTTCTGCATTCAAACATTTTTCAAATTTAAACCATAATAGCTTTTGAGTTGATTCCAACTCTCAAAAATCACATTTGACCATACCTTTCAGAATATATAAAAATATATAGGTTTACTTACAGAAATAATGTTCAAGTAATAAAAGAATGCCACATAGGCATTTCTAGCCACTTTATTTAATTAAAATAAAAGGGTAAAACCTTATTAAATTGTGACACCACTTTAAATCACATTCCCATGGACTAAAATATGTGGTGATGACATGTGTCAACATGATCCCATGTTTGGTTGGAGAATATTAAATCTTAAGTAGTTTTTCAGTGAGTAGAAATTACTCTTCTAAAATTAAAATCAATAAGACAAATGCTTTAGTCTTGTAATGTTAGTGATGATGCTAGATCATCTATAGAACCCCTTTGTGTGATGATTGCAAGTAGTTAAGTATTGTTTGGTGATTGTGTACCTCGTATTTATTCATAGACGCTAGTACCGACCAAGGATACGAGGAGGAAGGAGGATACTACGAGGAAGAAGCCGAGGAAAACTTCAACCACTGCTCTGCACAAGGCAAGCTTATACTGATATTGTGCAAGCTAACACTTGCAAGATACTCTACTAATGCAAACAAATACTTACCTGTTAGCATGCCAACTATATGCCTTAAGCATATGTGATCGTACCCACTTGATGCCCAATCCTAGTTTTACCTGCAAGCTTTCTACTTTATTTCTTTATCAAAGCTTTCTTTTAGAGTTTACTTAAGTGACTGGTAGATTCTAGGAAGTTAACTGAAGGTTGCATAAAGAGCATAAAATTTGGCCTAAGCTAGATAATCTTGATGTCATCCTAAGGCATGAGATTGAACTTAGTTAGAACCCCACTAGTTTATCACCCCTCAGTAGTACTCACCCCCACTTGTAGATGCTAGTGCTAAGCATAAAACTTGATCAACTTTAGATGGGAATACTTGGTGGAAAATGGTTATGAAAACCTTAGAATGATGGATCATTCTACTGAGATGTCTTGACATGTGTTTTCGAACACCAGATGATTTTGGTGATGAAAATGTTGAGGCATGATCCTTAGCCCTTTTTAAAAACTGATGGTTGTCTGGATGCGATACCATTCCAATTTTACCGTACAACCACAATACCTGAAGATTGGGTAGGGCTTGACTGGAAACTTATATACCTTAGTATTGGTTCCCTCACAGCCAAGGTCTGAGTTGAGGCTACCTTGTGAAGATTGTCCACCTGTGCAGTACCCAAGATGACAGTTAGTCATGGTTGGGAGGCCAAACTCACAGGAGAGGTGCTTATACTAGGGCGTGTAATTGAAAGGTTAGGATTGATTATCCGCATACTGAGTATGGTGAATTTAGGATTTGTTCCTGACGGATGTATCGAATGTTGTGGTGAAAGTGTACAATCTCTGCAGAGTGTCAAACTATTGAATAGCTGCGTCATGATTATGGACAGCTTGGTGGCCATCTTTTCCCACTCGGATGTTTTCAAAATGACTTGAGACTTTGACTTGACCACAACGGAGTTGTGGCATGAGATACAAGTTCCCACTTAGGTGTTATAAAATGTGACTAGTTTGCTCTTGCTTTTGAACTTAGTAGAGGTAAATCTGGCTTTTTGCAAAACAACCCCAGAGCTTAGTGTCCTATTACAAAACCCCCTTCACTTGTTAGTATTAGTTTGCGAGTACTTAAAGAGTACTCATGGCTTTGTCCCTGGCTATTCCCGTGGCCAGACTATGAAGAGGAGTACTAGGATGATGGACCCCAAGAAGGTTACGACAAATAGGATCATCTCCCATCGTCAGCATTACCTGTGACCCCGAAGATGGAGCTTCGCCTACGCTACCTTTAGTATTACGTAATTCCGCTGCTTGAGTTGTATTAAGAACTGGATCATGAGATCCTTATTTGTGTAAGACCTTATGTATGGTTTGTAATGGATGATGTACTGTGGTATCCAATTCTGTTATGTCTCGCAAAAATGGTAATCCTGGGATTGCGATGTATGGCATAACAGGCATCTGGGATTAAAAATTCGGGTGTTGAAAAGTTGGTATCAGAGCCATCCTGACCATAGGAGACCCTAGTTAGACTGGACGTTTGAATCAAAAACTTAGTTTCAAAATCAAAAGAAACAAATATTTACCAAAAACTTATTCCCATTCTTATCACCTTGATTCTTTCATGAAAATTCATGTTCCTCAAAAACTCTTGCAAAATACATAAAACTTGACACACTTGATAACTCTACTAACTTACTCATCCTATATTCTTAATAGATGGACGTGAAGTACAGCAAGTTTTATCAGTTGGGGAATGGAGGAGACCTTATTTTTGAGAGGGATTTGGACCAGCTTTCGGAACTTCGGGAGCGTCCGCACCTCGAGTTCTTCGGAGCTCAGCTCAATGATCAAGGAGGAGAAGATCTACAGTGGCTAATTTTTGCAAGTCTCCGAGGAAAGATTGAACCTCCCACTGCTGAGGGAATTCAGTTTACCTTAAGAGAGAACAATTGGCTCGATGGACTTGCCAGGGCCATGCAGGAAGCTCTTGTCCGTCTGTGTGGGCAGAGTATCAACCAGATCAAGGGTACCCTCTTTGATTTTGCCCAAGGCGTGATGCAAATGGACAACCACTGGAAGCCCCGTACCACCCCGAGTCGAAGACTCAATTGGACCACCTTAGCTTCATGATGTACGATCGTCAGCGGGAATTGGACAATTGTCGTGACTACTCCAACCACAAGTCCGCCATCATCAAGACGAAGGATCAAACCATCGCCATGCTAGCAAAGGATCGCAAGTCTCGCCGCCGTCAGCTCGACAAGAAGGAGCACATCATTGCCCGTCTTCGCCACCGTATCTCGGCTTTGGAGGAGACCATCCACGAGAGAGACATGCAGTTGGAGGAAAGGGAGAATGCCAGAGAGGATCTTCGTGGAGACCCTTACTCCTATCTCAGCGATGATGATGATTTTCTGGTGGATCAGGCTATGGACTTCTTCACCGATGAGGATGATTTCGCCTTCATCGATGATGATGAGGATGACGACTACACCGACTCCAAGGAGTAGTAGCACTTGAGCACTAGCGTAGTCAGTAGTATTCAGTCCCACTGTATCGTAGTTTCTAGAATGGTTCCTAAAACCATCTGTTTACCTTTCTTGTGGTGTGTTGTATCGTGTGAATGAATGAAAAGCAAGTTGCTAGAAAATCTAAGTCAAACTTTAAAAACTTTTCAAAGTCCCAGAACCTTAGAAATTTCCCTCTTTTCTCATGATCTATCTCAATCTTCAGATGCCATGCAGAGGAAGTGGTTCATCCCCGGACCCGATGTTGCAGATCCTGGAAATGTTGGTTTCTGACCGCGAAGCTGAAAGAGCCGAACGTCAAGCCAACCTAGCTACCCTGCAGCAGATATCCTAGCTATCCCACAACAACCAAGGCCAAGGAAATCAGGACAACCATGGATATAAGCTCAAGAATTTCCAGAATACCAACCCGCCTGTTTTCACTAAGTCCGAAGAGCCCCTAGATGCAGACGATTGGCTACAAACCATGGAAAATAACCTGGAAGTCGCCGGAGTGGAAGCCAACGAGAAAGTTCTGTTCGCCACCCACTATCTAGCTGGAGATGCCAGGGCATGGAGGAATAGTGTTCGTGCAATGACCGGAGGACAGATGATGACCTGGGAGGAATTCAAGGTCAAGTTCAGCAGAACCCATGTGCCACCGGGTTTGATCAAGAGAATGAGAGATGAGTTCAGAGAACTGAAGCAAGGAAGGATGACTGTAGTGGAATACCATGACAAATTTTTGTCATTAGCTAGGAAACGTATGCCCTGGATGAGATCGACACGGAAGCCAAGAAGAAAGAGAAATTCATGAATGGTCTGCATGATGAGATGCAGACTGTGTTAGTCAATATCCCCTTTGCTGATATTGAAGCCCTTATCGACTCTGCCATCCAGATGGAAGGAAAGATCAACCAAGCCAATGAGAACCGCAAGCGTCGCATGATGCATTAGCCAGGAACCCATCAGACCCCAAAGTATCGCCCTAACCCATCTCCAGGATTTGCCCTAAGAACCAACAGACCCCCGATGAACCGTCCGACCTATCCCAACCGTGGAAACCCTAGGCCCGGAGGAAATCACAACAACCCCGGCAACTCTATCAATTTCAACCGTGCCCCACCCAAGTTCAACAACAATGCTACTGCCAACACCAACACTGCCCCGAGGACTGGAAGTAATGTTGTGCCTGTTGCAGCAAAGGACAAGTCGTAGGTAACTTGTTATGACTGTGGAAATAAGGGTCACTACTCCAACGAGTGTCCCAACAAAAAGAATGCCGCAGCCCCCAATGCAAATGCCCCAGCTCAGCAGCAGCGTCGTGTTCAGCCCGGAAGAAGGTTTGCCCCAGGGAATTCGCACAACCGCAACGGCCGTCTTTTCTCATGCATGCTGAAGAAGCTCAGGAAGCGCCAGACGTCGTGCTGGGTATGTTTTATGTTAATTCAGTACTTGCTCGAGTGTTGTTTAATTCTGGTGCATCGCACTCATTTGTCACCGAAGAATTTGCATGCACTAGTAAAATTCAACCAACCAAACTGAAGCATGTTATGATCGTGCAAATTCCCGGTTCAACCACCAAGGCTAGGCAAATTTGCAAAGTCGTCCCTATCCGAATCCATGGCATAGATTTTTATGCTAATCTGATAGTACTCGGAACCAAAGGTTTGGAAGTAGTACTAGGAATGGATTGGATGTCCAGACATAAAGGATTGATTGACTGTGCCAAGAAAGCCATAACCATGACCAGTACAGCCGGAATATCAGTCGAGCATATATCTGAAACCTTACCTCGTCAATTCAAGTGCAACAAGAGTATAGCCCAACCTAGCATTGACCAAGTCCGGATAGTTTGTGAATACCCCGATGTATTTCCAGATGTTTTGCCCGGTGTCGTGGGAATGACCATTTGCCGAATCGGCGTGAGTAGTAGAACATGGGGCAAGGCGGCCAGCCATCTCAAGTAGTACAAGGATTTACCTGGTCCCCGGAGGTAAAGACCTACTCACCGCTAGATTGTATTATGGTGAGAGTACAATGCGAGCTCGGCGGCTAGGGCATGAAGTCGCTCGGTGTATGATGGAACGTATCCTCTACGGCGCCTCTAGGGAGGTTTATAGACTCACCCCTAGGGTTTACATATCTCAACCGAATCGTTAAGGTTTCACGATCGCTTAACCTAATCCGACCGGGCCTATCACGCTTCGGGCCTTCAGCTTCCAAACCGCTTGAGTCCATGCTGTGTCTTGATCCGATTGCTCCATAAGCCCACTCGCAGGCACCTGGCCAGTCGGAAACGTCCTGCTGGGTATACCCCGGTAGGCATATCCCCATCACCCGGTATGCCCCCAGATCGGGATATCGAGTTTATCATCAAACTAATCCCCGGAACAGGACCCATAGCCCAGAGAGCATATAGTATGAACCCGTCTGAAATAGAAGAACTGAAGAAGCAACTGGATGCCATGTTGGAAATTGGATTGATTCAACCAAGTGCGTCACCATGGAGATCACCTGTTTTGTTTATGGACAAGAAGGATGGAGGTAACCGTTTGTGTATTGATTATCGGAAGTTGAATGATGTCACCATCAAGAACAAATACCCCTTGCCCAAGATAGAAGATTTGTTTGATCAGTTGACCGGTGCCAAAGTGTTTTCTAAGATTAATCTTAGAACTAGTTATCATTAACTCAAAATTCGTGCAGAGGATATTCCAAAGACTGCTTTTACCACCAGATATGGATTATACGAGTATACTGTCATGTCTTTTGGATTAACCAATGCCCTCGCTTATTTCATGAATCTCAGGAATCATATTTTTATGGACTTCCTGGATAAGTTTGTCATTGTTTTCATCGATGACATTCTGATTTATTCCAAATCAGAAGAAGAACATGAGCTACACCTAAGGACCATTCTTGGAACCCTTAGAGAGCTCAGTTGTATGCCAAGTTTAGCAAATGTGAATTCTGGTTACAGGAGGTAGGATTCCTCTGTCACATTGTATCAGCCGGAGGAATTGCAGTCGACCTTGCAAAGGTAAAAGATGTCGAAGATTGGCAAGCCCCAACCACTCAAACCCAAGTTCATGCATTTCTCGGATTGGCGGGATACTACCGCAAATTCGTAGAAGGATTCTTGAGTATCGCCAGACCCATGACCCAATTGCTGAAGAAGGACAAGAAGTTTGAATGGACCGACAAATGTGAAGCGAGTTTTCAAGAACTCAAAAGGAGATTGATTTCAGCCCCAATCTTAATCATGCCGGATATCACGAAGCCCTTCGACGTGTATTTTGATGCATCCAAGATCGGTCTCAAATGTGTGCTAATGCAAGAAGGCAAAGTCATATCATATCTATATCGACAACTGAAACAACATGAGCAAAATTACCTAACCCATGACCTCGAACTCGCAGGCGTAGTTCTAGCCCTGAAGACATGGAGGCATTACCTCATGTGAAACCGTCGTGAGATTTATTCGGATCACAAGAGCCTGAAATATATATTCACTCAGAAGGATCTGAATATGAGGCAGAGAAGATGGATTGAGCTAATCAAGGATTACGACCTGGACATTCACTATCACCCTGGTAAAGCCAATGTGGTAGCAGATGCCCTTAGCAGATTGCCGTTGACATGGTTATACCCTACGGGTACATGACTTTAGCATACCTGGTCCAGCCCAAGGAAGGCCCACAGCAGATATACGCTGGCCCATGAAGATTTTCGGGTGGCCAAGGCCCATGACGCCTTCGGATCCTTGGAGAGCAAGACTAGCGGAGATAGGAAATTCAAAGGGGTAAAACCCTAGAACTTGTAACCGACTAGGACTATGCCTGGGACCTGCCTAAGTCTATATAAAGGCCAGGAGGGCACGTCCTAGATCTCTCGACTCATACTTTCGCACACGCATCCACGCCAGATCGAATCTGCGCACCTGAACCTTCGGTTCCGCCAGTAATCAAGAGCGGACAAGCAGGAGTAGGGTTTTTCCCTCCGGTCCGAACTGGTAAATCTCGTGTCCCCGTTGCTTGTCCATTAACCGTGCCACGATCTCCAGCATCCCCATCTTCTCCAAAACCCAAGTCCATAATAATGGGCATTGGCGAGATTAAACCTCGTCCAATTGGCGCCGGTGGACTCTGATTGTGCGGTCGTGACGATTCCGACCCGATCGATCTACAACTCCGTGGCGACGGAGAATCACCTCCTCTTCGGCGCTTTCGACTTCACCGCCCACTTGCCGGCCACCATGAAGGATTTCGAGCCCGTAGGCGACGGACTCGAAATTTTGTTTGGGAGTTTCTGCTTTCAGGTGGGACAAACTGGCACCCTCCACCTCCCTGAGCGGGTGCCCGTGCCGTCGATCAGGCCCGCCTCGTGGGCTCCACACCCCGTGCTACGCACGTCACCATCGACAGATGAGTTCTACAGCAGCAGCAAGCCGCAATCCGATCCAGGCGATCCACCTTCGGATGAAGGACCTACGGTTCGATCCGAAAGCTGCGCAAGAACCAACCAATCTGCAAGCGCTATCTATGCGCCGCAGTCATCCAAACCGACGAGGAAACGCCTAACCCGCCGCCCAACCGAAACGGCGAAAACGACGAAAACAGAAGAAGCCAGTCCCCCCCACCCAACAGGGAAAACAACGGCCACGTCATCCAACTTAGCAAAGAAGGATGGGTGCGGTAGCCGCAGCATGACGCCGTCTTACCTGCAGACGCATCACGTGACCTACTGATGGCATACCACTACCTCCTCATCGAGGAGCACAAGAAACAAGTCAAGATGCAGGAGACGCTCGACAAACGCAAGCAAGCAGCCTCCGAGTCCAGCGCGCGACGAGCTGCGCTCTCCGCCATGGCACCGGCTCTAGCACAAACGGAAACCAGGGAAACAAGCACCGCTCTCGGGTGGAGAACATGGATCCCAAGGAACGCCGTGACGTGACCCGAACTCTCCACACATCGTTCATGGTTATGGATGCCGACGGCAACATCATCCCGAAGACGCCACAAGCTGCGATCATGGCAGCCACTGCGTATCTCGCGGCTCACCCACCTCCGGAGGGGGACCCGAAAAGGTCCATGCACAGGTCCGCACTTACCGGACTAGGACTGATCGGAGCTGCGCTCCACGAAGACGCTCCTGCGGAGCCGAAGAAGAAAGCTCCGGCCAGGCGCGACCGGAGCCCCACCCCTTCATCCGAAGAGGAAGAGGAGCACGATCTTCCTCGAAGGAAGAAGAGATCGCACCGCCATAAACGCGATTACAACGCCAGAGACAAGCTTACACAGCGCAAGATCGACAAAGCACGCGCCAAACACGCATGCTCGTCTGAATCCGAGATGGATGAAGACGAAGGAGAACTCTGCGGAGCTCGATGCTTCAGCAGATCCGTTCGGCGAACATAGATGCCATGCAACTTCAAACTTCCTTCGGATACTCCGAAGTTCAACGGCACGCAGGATCCAAAGTCCTGGCTCAGTGACCATCTGTCATCCGTCAAGCTTCACGGAGGCAACAAAGAAACCGCCATGCAATGCCTTCAGCTGTAGCTGACGGGCGCGGCGCGGGTCTGGCTTAGCAGCCTATCATCAGGATCCATCCGAAGCTGGGAGGATCTCGCTTATAGCTTCATCCGAAATTTCAAAGGCACCAGCAAGAGGCCCGCCTCAACCGAAGAGTTGCGAGCCTGTACTCAGAGAACGGGTGAATCTATTCGCTCGTACATACTACGCTGGTCTACAACCAAGAACTCCACAGCACACATCTCCGAAGAACGGGCCATCGACGCCTTCAGGGACGGTGTCAAGCGCCCAGACTTCAAGGAGGAACTTGGGCATGTAAAGCCCAAGACACTCGACCACCTCATGGAAATCGCCAACAGTTGGGCAGACGGCAAAGATTGCATCCAGCGAGTGCAATCAGATGAAGAAGACGACTACGGCCGAAGACGTGAACGCCGCAGCAAGAGGAGATCGCGCGTCTACAAGGACCGCGATGGACCCGACATGGTCGCGGCCGGCTACGCCGACCGCCGTAACGACAATAGCCGCAACAGCGGAGGATACCGCGGCGGAAACTTCCGCGACAACGGACGACCAACGCAGCTGCGGCAACGCCACGCGACAACGGACCCTCAGCATTCGACAAACTTTCGGGTCCATGCACCATCCACTTCTACATCGACAAACAGGATGGAAAAAAGAAAGCCAGCCACATGCTCAAGGACTGCCGCGAGTTCCAGAAACTCAGCGAAGGCATGGTGCAGATAAGGCAACAAGCCCCAATCCCTGCGTTTGGAAACGCACCTGCGCCAGGTGAAATAGCACACGGATCTCCTCCACCGCCGCCTATTGGAGGCCCAAATCAGCCAATGACCAGTATAAGAAACAATGCCGGGGTCCCATACCCCCCACCACAGGGAGCACTGAATATGATCCAGAAGGGACGCCCCACCAACAGGGTGCAGAAGAAAATCACCCGACAAATCAACTTGGCCGTGGCAACTCCGCCTGCAATCCTCGAGTACCTCGGCGGATCGAGTCCTGCATCACATTCACTCGCGGATCACCCTTGCCAGATCCTCGCCCAGTCATGCTGCCACAGTGCTGGAGACGCAGATCGGAGGCTTGAGATGAGTCGCGTCTTCATGGACGGCGCGCGGCATCAACCTAATATTCGCAAGCACTCTAGCAGCTATGCGGATCCCGCAATGCAGCTGGAACAATCGACACAACGCTCCATGGCATTGTCCCGTGAAAGGGCATATTCCCCGGGCAAAATAGGGCTCGACGTCATCTTGAAGCCGGACAACTTTCGTAGGAGCACCTAGAATTGAAGTGGTGGACTAGCTTAGCATACCACGCCATCTTGGGGCGTGTAGCATTCGCAAGGTTCCCGGCCGTCCCACACCACGATACCTACTACTCAAGATGCCAGGACCAAGGCGTCATCACACCCACGGAGCTTCACCCGATCGGACCAATGCGACAGGATTTCAACAAAATCTCCAGTCTTTCGCATGCAAGACGAGCTTGTAAGGCTCGCATAAGGCGACGGACAATGGCTACCCTCAAATACAAGGCGTAACGCACCGACATGTCCTTCGACTCCACCCAACACCAAGAAGGTGCAGGTCCATCCGACAGACGCCTCCAAGACGGCGCTGATCGCCAATGACCTCGGATCAAGCATAGGAAGGCGCTTCAGAGAATTCCTCCGTGGCGCTAGGAAATCTTCGCTGGTGTCCTGCGGACATGCCAGAGTTCAGAAATTCACCGAGCACGCACTCAATGTCTTCCTGACACCAAGCCGTCAAGCAGTCCATCCAAGACGCCGGAGCCACGAGCCGAAGCTATCGGCAAGGAAATCAACAGATTACTCGCAGCAGACTTCATCCGGGAAATCAAGGAAAGCGAGTGGCTGGCAAACACGGTGATGGTTCCAAAGAAGGACACGAGCATCCTGTGGATGTGCGTAGACTTCACGTCACTAAACAAACATTGCCCAAAGGACCACTTCCCTCTTCCTCGGATCGATCAGATCATCGATTTGACTGCAGGTTGTGAGAAACTCTCCTTCCTCGACGCCTACTCAGGGTATAACCAGATTCGACTCAAGGTCGAAGATCAAGAGAAAACGGCGTTCATCACACCGTTCGGAGTATACTGCTACAACACAATGCCCTTCGGGCTAAAGAACGCGGGTGCCATGTACCAGCGATGCATGCAGGCCTGCCTCAAGGACCAGATCGGTCGCAACGTCCAAGTCTATGTCGACGACATAGTAATAAAAACCAAGGAGGCAAGGACACTTATCGACGATCTCCGTGAGACGTTCGACAACCTTGATCGCTACAGGATCAAGCTCAATCCAGAAAAGTGCGCCTTTGGCGTCCCCTCGGGTCAGCTGCTAGGATACTTCATCTCTCAACGAGGGATTGAGGCGAACCCGAAGAAAATCAGAGCCATGATGGCAATGGAGAAGCCGAAAAACCTCAAGGGCGTCCAGCAGCTCGCAGGTCGAGTAGCGGCACTAAGCAGGTTCATCAGCCGTATGGGCGAGAAGGCCCTACCATTCTACCAGCTGCTGCGTAAGGCAGACAAGTTCGAGTGGACACCAGAAGCCAACGACGCATTCGAAAGCCTCAAGCGGCTCCTCTCCACCTCGCCCGTTTTGGTCATGCCAAAAGAGCGTGAGCCCCTGCTGCTGTACATAGCAGCCACACACCAGATGGTAAGCACCGTACTCGTGGTCGAACGACCCGAAGAAGGCAAGACCCGTGGAGTCCAGCGCCCAATTTACTACCTCAGCGAGGTTCTCACTCCAACAAAATAGCGGTACCCGCACTACCAGAAGCTAGCCTACGGCGTGTTCATGACGGCTCGACGGCTGAGCCACTACTTCCAGGAGCATCAGGTGGTGGTCGTCAACGAGGCACCCCTGAACAGCATCCTGAAAAACCCTGAGGCCACAGGACGCGTGGCCCTGTGGGGCATCGAACTATCACCCTTGGACATCGTCTACGAGAAGCGACACGCAATCAAATCCCAAGTCCTTCTGGACTTCCTGGTGCACTGGATGGAGCTGCAGCTGCCAGACACCCCAGACATGTCGCAGTCCTGGACAATGCATTTCGACGGCTCCAAACGCGAAGCCGGAGCGGGGGCAGGAGTCATACTGACCTCCCCGCAAGGTGACAAGATGAAGTACGTTCTTCAGATGAAGTTCAGAGCCTCTAACAACGAAGCTGAATATGAAGCCCTCATCCACGGCATGAGGATGGCAAAAATATGCGGCGCAACGCGCCTGGTCATCTACGGTGACTCCAACCTCGTCGTCCAGCAGACGATGAATGAGTGTGACGCACACGCCGAAAACATGATCGCAGCATCGCAAGGCCTACAACGCACTCGAAGGAGAATTCGACGGCTGCGAGCTTCGGCACGTCGGAAGAGAAAGCAACGAGGAAGCCGATAGACTCGCCAACATCGGCTCCACTTGCACAAAGGTGCCACCAGGTGTGTTCCTCGAACAGATCTGCGTGCCATCCATCAGCTTAAAATTCCCAAGGGATCACCCGAAGAAGCAGAACACTCGGGGGCTACGCTACCCGAAGGTCATGAAGGACCCGAAAAGTTGGATACCGAAGTCGCCATGGTCAACCTAATGCAGGTCATGGCAGTCGAAGAAACTTGGACGCGACCATACCTCCAGTTCCTGATAAACGGAGAACTACCTGACAGCCCGACAGATGCCCGGCGCATATCTCGTCGGTCAAAAGCCTTCACCATCATCAACGGTGAACTGTATAAATGCAGCATTATGGGCGTACTACAACGGTGCGTCACCATCGATGACGGCAAGGCCATACTCCAAGACATCCATGAGGGCATCTGCGGCCACCATGCAGGCAGCCGCTCCCTTGTCGCCAAAGCTCTACGAGCAGGATTCTACTGGCCAACGGCCATGAGCGACGCAAAGGACATCGTCCGAAGATGCAACGGGTGCCAGCGGTTCGCTGACAAACCGCACGCACCTGGGTCCGAACTTACACCCATACCCATAGCTTGGCCTTTTGCTCAATGGGGCCTCGACATGATCGGCAAACTGCCAAAGTCCTCGAAAGGGGGACACGTCTTCCTCCTGGTCGTAGTCGACAAATTCACCAAGTGGATCGAGGCCATGGCAGTCACCAACCAGAAGGGCAAAACCGCCGTCAAATTCTTCGAATCCATTGTTCATGTGTTCGGGCGCGCGACAAAGATCATCACCGACAACGGATCGAACTTTATCTCCAAAGAATTCCAGGACTTCTGCGAAGGCCTCGGGATCAACATCACGTATGCCTTAGTGGCACACCTGCAAACAAACGGGCAAGTGGAAAAGGCCAACGGTCTAATCGGCGCCGGCATCAAGAAGCGCCTCATGAGATCACTCGAGCACAAAGCTGGAAACTGGACGAAAGAGCTATACGTCTCTGTGGAGCTTACGGACCACGCCAAACAGCTCCACCGCTACACACCGTTCTTCATGGTGCACGGGCTGAGGCCGCTACCGGCAATCGCCACCAGGCTCCACGAGTCGCTCTTACAATGAAGTCAATCCACGGCTGCACTCAAGATGCCGCCGACACACTCGACAAGCACGGATATAGCAGCAGCTAGATCAGCGTGTACCAAGAAAGTCTCCGAACTACCATAGCCGGCTGCCCAAGGTCCTTCGTCGAAGGAGATCTCGTCTTACGACTCAAGCAAAAGCGACCGAATAAACTAGAGTCACCATGGGAAGGACCCTATGTCATCACCGAAGTCATCCCAGGTGGCGCCTATCGCCTCAAGCACGTGGAGTCTGGAGTCGCATACTCCAACCCTTGGAACATCTCGGACCTGCGACGATTCTACCTGTAGCAACCTACCCCCTTTTTACTTTCAATAAGGCTTACAGCCAAGGCAACTCAGCCGAACCATGTACCTCCTCCATTACGATATAAATAAAGCTAAGTGTCTCGCCCCCAACCTTCGGTTGACTATTTTTCTGCAACTTTATTACATGCTACAAACGTACTCGGGGGATCCCCCACCTCACGATTTCATCGACTGAGGACCAAACGGTACACTGAAAGAATGACCACGCCGTGCAAACGAAAAGGACACATACTCAATCAAAGCACTGTGTGCTCACAAACAAGCAAACCTTTACAACAAAGGGCACAAAACACCCAGCCGAAATATACAAATTTTACATCTCTCTGTCTATTTTCAGGTCCTACCTATTCTGAAGAATAACCTGAGCACGCTGCTCAAACAAATCTACAATCTGTTCGGCATACTGCCTTACAGCCGCGTAATGCGGACGCATGTTCCACTCACCACCATCTGGTCGAAGAGGTGGCCCAGCTGCCACAACAGCCAAATCTACGTCAGGGCGGTGCACCCTCACAAGTGACAAGGCAGCCTTCACTCCTGCGACGAGCTGCTGCCGCACCAGCTCCTTAACATTGCTGGCACTCCGAAACCTTGACAGAAGACCTGCAAGGGTCGTCGGCACGGCATCCAAAGGAAACATGACGTGCAACACCGAAGAAAGTGATGTCTGCACCTGGCGGAGCACCCGCGAAACTTGATGAACACGATCCTGCACCGTCGCCAGAACCAGGGCGCGATCGCGATCCATCCAGAAGAAGCCGCCGGCCTCCATGTCCTGTTGAGTCAAGCAGTTGACCCGAACAGCAACACGCTCTTTTTCTTCCCTCCGAGCAAGATTCGCACCTGCGACAACCACACAAAACAAGAATAAGGCCAACAGGCTCACTCGAAGAACTGAGCTACAATCCGAAACAAGGACCAACTTACATTGCAGCTGCTCGGATAGCTGACCGAGCTCCGCCATCAAGTACTCCTCTCTGGCTGCGGCACGATCCGCCTTGGATTTCCAAACGTCGGCACGACCGCGTAACCCGAGCATTTCCCTCTCCAAGCTACGCACGCGATCTCGAAGGAAAGCAAGCTGCGAGGAATCATCCAACGATGGTCGCAAGGGCTTTGCGGATGAAGTGTCAGCTGGGTCAGCACCCGAAGGAACCTATAGCAGCAGAAAAAAGAAGGCACAAAGACATTTCAGCCAAGAATAGAGCACAACTCGGAGGAATTCATTAAATATATAAAAGCCACCGCGTGGCACAAGGATGGAACTACAAAAGATATTTACAACAAAAGTAAACTAAATACTACCCTACATCTACTATGCCTAAGGCGCAGGACACTGAGTCGCCTCAGAGCCAGACTGCCTAGCTTTGGCCTCGCCTACGCGATGCGTACTCGAACAGACAAGTCAATGAGCTTGGGCCCATATAAATGCGCAGCAGCGAGTAGGCAGCGAAGGCTACCTCGGATCCATCCGCAGCCGTCGGCATCCGAGAGGTGATCTAGGGCAAGTCCAGCTCCGCCCCAGCCACCATGGCCATCGCCAGCCCGACGGACGCGTCGATGCCCTTCTGCTTGCGCTTTTACGCCGCAAGCGCTTCGGCTGACAGAGCCTCTGCCAGGGCATCCACATCTTCAAGGGTTGCGCCCTTTGGGAAGAGCTCCTGGTAGAAGCGACCAAGGACCTCTTTCGCCTTGGCAAGGGAGTTGACGACGGTGCCGCAGCGGTCTTCGACCGCCACAGTGGCATCATCCAGAGCACTCCGTGCTCGAGCATCATGGTCGAACTTCGATACTGCGGCATCTGAGACAAAAATGAAGAAAAGTATGAAGACAGGCAGCATGGAAGAAGACCCGTAGAAAAAGAAACAAGTACAAAAATCCAGCACTCACCCGAAATAGCCTTGGCAGCAGCCATGAGCTTTGACGCCACCCCTCTTTCACGAGCAGCCGCAACGGTGGCCAGCTGCTCCTCACGATCTACGGCCTCCTGCTGCAGACGCTCCTTCGCTTCGGCTGCCTTCGAGAGCTCTAGCTCAAGGCGCTCTTTTGCGCCAACGGCGGCTTCGGCCTTCTGCTCCGATTGGCCAAGGCTCTTTTTAAGAGCATCAACCTCACGGAGAGAGTCGTTATGTTCCTCTGCATTTAAGACAAGCAAGTGTCAAAGAACAAGACCAGGATAAACAAGAGAAGTACTAAAAGGCAGACGAATACCTTGAAGTTGTCGCAGTTTCGCCTCCAGCGTCAGGCGTTCCTCCACCAGCCGCTTGGCCTCTTGGACAAAAGGCTGCAGAAAAAGGCAATAGCAGTAAGAACAGGACTTGGGGGCTACGCCCAACACAAAGAAGTAAAAACAACATCAGCACACGAAGACACTCGGGGGCTCCCCCCATGACATGAAGCAGAAAAACTTACATGCTCCGATGGCGAACCCGAAGGCCCGCCTGCGAAATTCTGAGGCGCAACCACCAGCCCCTCCCGCATAGGAGGAACTGGAGCGGCGCCACCCGAAGTCGCCACCGTCTGAGGAGGAGGCGACGCAATGTTCGACTCCCCCATCATCTCCCCCGCACCATCACTAGAGCCATCGGAGGATTGCCTGCATACAAATCAATCAGCACAAGTGCAAAAAAAATCATGAAGGGAAAAGGACAACAGTACAACAAGAAAACTTACGAGCCCAATGCGCTCAGGTCGAAGATAGGAGAAGCCCTTCGGGACCTCTTCTCCTCTTTCTTCTCTTCCTTCTTCTCCTCCTTCTTTTCTTCCTTCTTCCGCTTTCTTTGGCGGGTGCGAGCAACCTTATGCACAGGAATAGCAGGAAGGGGAGAGGAAGAACCCCCATGACCATCACTATGACGCTCAAGGCCCAGAGGATTTCTGGGAGTCGGAGGAGTTGAGGCATCCGAAGACTCGCTCGAGCTCCGTGACCGCTTGCGCGTATGGTCCTCACTCGACTCGTCGGCATCCTCCGCCGGAGATTGCGCCGAAGGAAGCTCGGACACGGAATCCACCACTTCATTATCCGGGGCATTCGGATACCTTTCGGGCAATGGTGGTACCATGCCCGGCACTTTGAAGCTCTACAAGATGAGAAGGAACTTTGTTAGCAAACAAAGGAAGCAAACACACACTCAACAAAAAAAAGGGGGGGAGCACTACGTGCGCAAATCTACACCTTCGGCACGACCAACGTCGAAGAAAAGGGAGGAGTCAGCGACTTCCCCGGGATTTCTTCTCCGGCCTTGAACTTCAGCAGCACGCGAAGATCCTTGTCAAGATTCCCCTCGGAGATTTTCTCACTCGAAACCCTCGTCGGATCACGGCGCCCAGAATAAAGAAACATCGGGTGCACCCTCGCTTGGAGAGGCTGCACCCGACGCTCAAGAAACGTCCGGATGATGTCCACGCCGTTCACCTCCTTCTCAGGAATCAGTTGGAGATCCTCCACCCGACGGTAAAGGGCCTCTATCTCCGCCACC
This sequence comes from Avena insularis, assembly GCA_023614405.1. Taxonomy (NCBI): domain Eukaryota; kingdom Viridiplantae; phylum Streptophyta; class Magnoliopsida; order Poales; family Poaceae; genus Avena; species Avena insularis. The sequence continues at coordinate 54,625,331 of CM042689.1, forward strand.
TCACCATCTAGGATTTGGTTCTTCCAAGACCTCTTCTTCTCAATCTTTTGGGAGGGGTGAAAGGGAACAAGACCAAAATCTTGCCCAGGCAAAACGGAGCCGCGGATGTAAAACCATCGCCTCCGCCAGTACTGGACAGATCCGGACATGGAAAAGGAAAAGAATTGCACATTGGGACTGAGGAAGATGATGAAACCCCCAATGGGATACACACCATCCGAACCAGACTGCCTCTTCACGGAATAAAGCTTCCGGAAGAGGCCAAAGTGCGGCTCAATGCCAAGCCAACACTCGCACAATGTGATAAAACACGAAATGTGGAGAAGAGAGTTTGGAGACAGATGATGGAGTTGAACCCCATAGAAGAAGAGCAGTCCATGGAGGAAGTCGTGGACCGGAAAAGAAAACCCGCGAATCACGAAGGCAACAAACATAACCCGGTACCCAGATAGGGGACGGGGGATTACCTCATTGCCAGGGAGCCTCACGGCCGTCGTATCTTGCGAGATCAGGCCCCGCTCGCGCAGTTTGCGGAGATCGCTCTCCCGCGTCTCCGATCGCCGCCAGCCACCATCGGTGACACGAGCAGCGGTGGTGCCCTTCTTGCCTCTGGCGGCGCTGGTGCCAACCGCAGATGAAGACTTCTTCGCTTTCCCCATGACGCCTCGGCGGTGGTGGCGTTGCCAACGAAGAAAGAACGAAGGAAATGTGGAAGAAACTCTCAACACGCAGCAAGAATCGCTCAAGAACAAGGAGGCAGTGAACAGATGAACTGGTGCGGTGAAAAACAAACCACGATTTCACCAAGGATTATAACAGCGAGGACGACGCACGCTGGCCGTCCATCGAGAAGACCTAACGCCAACGGTAGATCTGGCCGTACACGTGTTAGCACCACAATGAAACGTCGTTATCACGCCGTCCACTACGCGCGGAAATCGAGGAGACGCCGTAATCATCTCCACGCCGCGCGTGACCAGTCAATTCAAAGTCAGGAAGTGGGACCCACGCTTCGTCCAGTTAAGTCATCTCTGGCGTAGCAGACGCTTGAGGTCATCGATCGTCAGGACTGACGTCATCAAAAGCTATACTAGCACCAACTTCGGCTCCACAGCTAAGAGTACTCACTCGAATCTATGATTCGACTAAATACTCGGGGGCTACTCCTATCAGGAGCGCTGGCCGCGCACCCGACAAACAAATGAGGACAAAATTACTTCTCTGAGTCCTACGTCGAGTCTACGACTCCACTACGGACTCGGGGGCTACTCCCATAGGGAGGATGGATTTAAGCATCCGAAAATTTTCGAGTCCTACGGACTTAACAACTGAAACAATGCTCGAAATAAAGTCTCCGTTCGAGTCTACGACTCGAACAGACACTTGGGGGCTACTCCCATAGGGAGCGCTGGTCACGCACCCTATGAAATCTTCGACTGCGATCTTCCGGATCAGCACGCAAAAATTTTTTTGGCAACTCTGCCCCAACAAAACGCTAAGTGAGCGACAATCTCCTTGGCCACCCGAAGCACCTCCGCGGTGACAAACATTCAGATGCTGTGTCTTCGACACAAAGATAAGACCTACAGATATCATCTGATGGCCTGGCAACGCACCGATCAAGGCTCGCTAGTATGAAGCCGTACCAGCAGGTACGATGAAAAATCCCAACGGACGCGTTGGGTACACCAATTAAAATCACTAGAATTCCACTCCTGTAAGTCCTCCGCGGCCTGAGTCGAATTACGCCAGCATATGTTCCAGGTCTGGGTTGAGGGACCCGAACCTGAAGAAGATCGTGTCGTTTCGTCCTAAGACAGTTAACTGACCCTGATCCGTCGGGTGAGTCAGGCACACGCATCAACAATCCCTACGCTCATATACTATTAAAACATAGTTGCACCCGAAGAATGGAAGAGTCCTCAGCCGAATCTACGATTCGACCGATCACTCGGGGGCTACTGACATGGTTATACCCTATGGGTACATGACTTCAGCATACCTGGTCCAGCCCAAGGAAGGCCCACAGCAGATATACGATGGACCATGAAGATTTTCGGTTGGCCAAGGCCCATGACGCCTTCGGATCCTTGGAGAGCAAGACTAGCGGAGGTAGGAAATTCAAAGGGGTAAAACCCTAGAACTTGTAACCGACTAGGACTATGCCTAGGACCTGCCTAAGTCTATATAAAGGCCAGGAGGGTACGTCCTAGATCTCTCGACTCATACTTTCGCACACGCATCCACGCCAGATCGAGTCTGCGCACCCTGTAACCTTCGGTTCCGCCGTAATCAAGAGCAGACAAGCAGGAGTAGGGTTTTCCCTCCGGGGGGCTGAACCTGGGTAAATCTCGTGTCTCCTGGTTGCTTGTCTGTTAACCGTGCCACGATCTCCAGCATCCCCATCTTCTCCAAAACCTAAGTCCATAACAATGGGCATTGACGAGATTAAACCTCGTCAGCCGTGCCGCTTGAACTCCATGATTTTGAAGGAGAAACCAAGCTTGCACAAAGAGATGGAAGATTTTCGAATAGAATTAGTGAGTGAAGGATTTTTGGCTAGCATAGAACTCCACCCCACTTTGATCAGTCAGATCAAAGAGGCGCAGAAGGGAAATGCTAGTACCGACGGAATCAAACGTCGTATCGGTACAGGCAAAGTACTCGGCTTCACCGAAGACGAAGAAGGAGTTCTGTGGTACAAAGGACGCCTTTCTGTACCAGCAGATTCTGAGTTGAAAGAAGTGATTCTAAAGGAAGCTCATGATACTCTTTATTCTATCCACCCCGGAGGAACTAAGATGTATCAAGATTTGAAAGAGCAATTTTGGTGGCATAAGATGAAGAGAGAAATCGGAAGCTATATCGCCAAGTGTGATATATGTCAGCGAGTCAAGGCAGGACATCAAAGACCCGCTGGATTGTTGCAACCATTGCATATTCCGGAATGGAAATGGGATTCCGTTGGAATGGACTTTATCACCGGATTGCCTACTTCTAGTAGGGGAAATGACTCTATCTGGGTCATAGTGGACAGATTGTCCAAAGTCGCCCATTTCTTACCCGTCAAGACCACATATCAGAGTTCGAAGCTAGCGGAGTTACACATTGCTAGAATCGTTAGTTTGCACGGAGTCCCCAAGAACATCGTATAAGATCGAGGAACTCAGTTTACCTCGAGATTCTGGAAGAAAGTCCAAGAAGGTTTAGGAACCCGCCTAGATTTCAGCACCGCTTATCACCCTCAGACCGATGGACAAACGGAGCGAGTAAATCAAATACTCGAAGATATGCTGAGAGAATGTGTGTTAGAATATGGATCTAAGTGGGAAGACTGTCTGCCGTTTGCAGAATTTTCATACAACAACAGTTATCAAGCTAGTTTGCAAATGACCCCATTTGAATTCATGTACGGAAGGAAGTGTCGCACCCCTTTGAACTGGTCGGAAGTAGGAGAGAGTCAGATTTTCGGACCTGACATCCTACGAGAAGCAGAAGAGAAGGTTCACAAGATTCGTGAGCACCTCAAGACAGCCCAGTCCAGACAGAAGAGTTACGCCGACAAGAGAAGTCGAGACCTTGCCTTTAACATAGGAGATTTTGTATATCTGAAGGTGTCGCCATTGAAGGGAATGCAGCGTTTCCAACTCAAAGGAAAGTTAGCCCCCAGATATATCGGACCCTTCAAGATTCTGAACCATCGAGGAGAAGTGTCGTATCAATTGGAACTGCCCGAACAGATGTCAGCCGTGCAAAATGTGTTCCATGTCTCATTACTTCGCAAGTGTCTCAAAGTTCCAGAGAAGACGGAAGTGTTCAAGAATATCGATCACCAGACCATAGAGATCAACGATGACCTAACCTATCCCGAAGTACCCATCCGTATTTTGGAAGAAGCCTTCAGAACTACCCGAACCCGAAGCATCAAGTTTCTCAAGATTCAGTGGAGCACCACACAGAAGACGAAGCTACCTGGGATCGCGAAGATCACATCAGGACGGAGTTTCCAGATCTCTTCAAATCCTAGGTAATCTTTTTCGTCCTTTTTCAAATCTCGGGACGAGATTTTGTTTAAGGGGGTAAGGTTTGTAATATCCCGAAAATACTAAACTTGGATCATCAAAGTCTAATCTTCAAAATTTAGGATTAACAAAAACTTTTCTAAATAAAAATATGAAAGCATGCATGTGTGTATGCATTCCAATTTGAATTATTTTGAATTGCCTTGTTTATGTGTTTCTTTGCTTGTAAAGGGATTCTTAGGTGAAATAAACATCATCTAAACAATCCCCACACTTTTCCCAAAGACAAATAAACCAAAACAAATAAAATAAGGGAATGGTCACTTTGGCCAAATTAACTCCCATGCCTACTTTGGTTGTCTCTAACTTTTAAAACTTAACAGAAACTTGGTTGGATCTTTGCACCCCTTGATAGTACTCATAACAGAGTACCAAGGCCCACCTTGTGATCATCCAAAAACATTTGAATGCATAGTTTAAATGACAGTTCAAAATTGAATCTATATCATATGGGAAGATCCCACTTTTTCAAAAACCACTCAAACAAGCTCAACTTTCAAAACCCAAGCATACATAGATTCACCAGCACATGCCTAGCACACCCACCAAAACTCTTTTCAAAATTCAAAACTTGAGTTCTTGCGGCCATTTCATCAAACACTTGGAGGCAACAAATCAATCTGGCCAAACTTCACTGTTTTGAGCAGTAATTTGGCTAAGCAATGTTCACCATTGATCACCCTTGTCTCCCTCAGTGCCAACCAGTGCTGGGACCAACCCTAGCCCCTACCCTTTGCCCCATGCCATGCCAACCCGAGCACCCCCTTGCCAGCCAACCATGGCTAGCTAGCCAGAGCAAGCACCAAGCCTAAACAACATGTCTAGGACACAGCCCACCGTCCACCGCCACCCCCTGTCCAGTGCTTGAACCCTGCCAGCCACTGGACCACACGCACAGACCATGCCAAGCTTCTTTGAGTGCATGCCGAGAGTGCGCCAGAGCGCCACCCTCTACACATGCCCACAGACCACGCGCCGCCCTCGCCGCGTGCATACTCGATCACCACCGTCCCAGAAGACCGCCAGACATCCCCGTTCGCCGCCCCATGCCTCACAGCCACCGCTCGCCGTCGAAGACGCCGCCTCTGCCGCGGAGAGCACCGCATATTCTAGACAGTTTACCACCGCCCCTACACGCGCATTAAAGCCATAGAGCATCGCCAGGAGACCACCGATCGATCGTCACCGTTGGCCATGCCTCTAGCAGCCCGTAGCCATGTCGCCACCGTCGCCGCCATCCTGCTCGGGTCTCGTCGTCGAGACTATAAATAGAGGCCTCCCCCGCTCAAACTCTTCACACCATTCTACTCCCCTCTCCTCACTGATCGTTCCACCCTGTTCCCGGAGCAAGGCGAGCAGCGCATCGCCAGAATTTCACCGGAGCCCACCGCTGCTGGAGAAGAAGGGAGCCAGCGATTGGAGCCGCCCCAGGAGAAGCTGCCGGTACCAGGAGGTTCGCCGTCATCGACTTCGTCGTTCGCCCGCCTCGCCGACCCTCGCCTGAGCCCCGGTGAGCCTCCCACGACCCCCACTGAGCCGCTAGGGTTCGATCTCGCCGGTGACTAGTTCATCGTCGACGACGACCCTCAGCCGTTGATCTTACTTCTAATCCAATGCACCACGTTGCCCCGTACCTCTTCGCACCCCCCTGTCTCACTTATGCGTGGGGACAGCAACTTAACCAGCCCGCGTAAGCGTTGTGCGTAGCAGGCCGGCCCGTTAACCTTTCCCGCGCAGCCCATTAGTTTGAATTTGGATTTTTCCATTTTCATTCAAACACAGTTGTGTACCTAGTTTCAAAAATCAACCCAGCTCGATTCAGTGAACCAAATTGAATGAAACCAATTTTGTTAGAAAGGTCTTGAAATGCTGAATCCAAGACCGTTGGATTCAAATCATTTGGATCTGTAGATCACCCTTGCTAAAAATAACAAGGCAGATGCCTTTCTGCATTCAAACATTTTTCAAATTTAAACCATAATAGCTTTTGAGTTGATTCCAACTATCAAAAATCACATTTGACCATACCTTTCAGAATATATAAAAATATATAGGTTTACTTACAGAAATAATGTTCAAGTAATAAAAGAATGCCACATAGGCATTTCTAGCAACTTTATTTAATTAAAATAAAAGGGTAAAACCTTATTAAATTGTGACACCACTTTAAATCACATTCCCATGGACTAAAATATGTGGTGATGACATGTGTCAACATGATCCCATGTTTGGTTGGAGAATATTAAATCTTAAGTAGTTTTTCAATGAGTAAAAATTACTCTTCTAAAAATAAAATCAATAAGACAAATTCTTTAGTATTGTAATGTTAGTGATGATGCTAGATCATCTATAGAACCCCTTTGTGTGATGATTGCAAGTAGTTAAGTATTGTTTGGTGATTGTGTACCTCGTATTTATTCATAGACGCTAGTACCGACCAAGGATACGAGGAGGAAGGAGGATACTACGAGGAAGAAGCCGAGGAAAACTTCAACCACTGCTCTACACAAGGCAAGCTTATACTTATATTGTGCAAGCTAACACTTGCAAGATACTCTACTAATGCAAACAAATACTTACTTGTTAGCATGCCAACTATATGCCTTAAGCATATGTGATCATACCCACTTGATACCCAATCCTAGTTTTACCTGCAAGCTTTCTACTTTATTTCTTTATCAAAGCTTTCTTTTAGAGTTTACTTGAGTGACTGGTAGATTCTAGGAAGTTTACTGAAGGTTGCATAAAGAGCATAAAATTTGGCCTAAGCTAGATAATCTTGATGTCATCCTAAGGCATGAGATTGAACTTAGTTAGAACCCCACTAGTTTATCACCCCTCAGTAGTACTCACCCCCACTTGAAGATGCTAGTGCTAAGCATAAAACTTGATCAACTTTAGATGGGAATACTTGGTGGGAAATGGTTATGAAAACCTTAGAATGATGGATCATTCTACTGAGATGTCTTGACATGTGTTTCCGAACACCAAATGATTTTGGTGATGAAAATGTTGAGGCATGATCCTTAGCCCTTTTTAAAAACTGATGGTTGTCTGGATGCGATACCATTCCAATTTTACCGTACAACCACAATACCCGAAGATTGGGTAGGGCTTGACTGGAAACTTATATACCTTAGTATTGGTTCCCTCGCGGCCAAGGTCTGAGTTGAGGCTACCTTGTGAAGATTGTCCACCTGTGCAGTACCCAAGATGACAGTTGGTCATGGTTGGAGGCCAAACTCACAGGAGAGGTGCTTATACTAGGGCGTGTAATTGAAAGGTTAGGATTGATTATCCGCATACTGAGTATGGTGAATTCAGGATTTGTTCCTGACGGATGTATCGAATGTTGTGGTGAAAGTGTACAATCTCTGCAGAGTGTCAAACTATTCGAATAGCCGCGTCCGCTGTTATGGACAGTTGGAGTGGTCATACTGTTCCCCCGTCAGATGTTTTCGGAATGACTTGTGAAATGACTTGAGACTTTGACTTGACCACAACGGAGTTGTGGCATGAGATACAAGTTCCCACTTAGGTGTTATAAAATGTGACTAGTTTGCTCTTGCTTTTGAACTTAGTAGAGGTAAATCTGGCTTTTCGCAAAACAACCCTAGAGCTTAGTGTCCTATTACAAAAACCCCGTTCACTTGTTAGTATTAGTTTGCGAGTACTTAAAGAGTACTCATGGCTTCCCTGGCTATTCCCGTGGCCAGACTATGAAGAGGAGTACCAGGATGATGGACCCCAGGAAGGTTACGACAAATAGGATCATCTCCCATCGTCAGCATTGCCTGTGACCCCGAAGATGGAGCTTCACCTACGCTACCTTTATTATTACGTAATTTCGCTGCTTGAGTTGTATTAAGAACTGGATCATGAGATCCTTATTTGTGTAAGACCTTATGTATGGTTTGTAATGGATGATGTACTGTGGTATCCAATTCTGTTATGTCTCGCAAAAATGGTAATCCTGGGATTGCGATGTATGGCATAACAAGCATCTGGGATTAAAAATCCGGGTGTTGGCAGGTAGAGACTACCCACAGTGAATGACAGAAGGGCCCAAGGCCACCTTTGCTGCCACGCGGGCAAGGATGGACCCATCTCGGGTTTGACCGAGACTTGGTCACACGGCGGAGTCAACTGACACCGTGGACCCTATGGTGGCAACGCTATGATGCTACACTCAACAGGGAGGAACACTGCTTCGTTGGAAACCCCAAGAGCAAGGTATGAAGAGTACAGTAGCAAGATTTCCCTCAGTAGAAACCAAGGTTATCAAATCAGAAGGAGGAAGGAAACGCCACACAGGTGTTGGAAGCAACATGGAGACCTGCACAACACAAACTCAAGACTCTATCCCAACGAACCAGTGAGGTTGTCAAGCTCACCGGTTTGCTATAACAAAGGATTAAACGTATGGTGTGGAAGGTAATGGTTTGCAGCAAGTAAACAAGTAACAGTGGAAGATGTATCAATGGTAAAGATTGGACCGGGTTCCATAGTTCACTAGAGGTGCTCTCCTTAGATAAACAACATGGCATGAAGGGTAAACAAATTACAGCGGGGCAATTGACAGGAACTGAGCAAGGCATAACAATGCAATTACTAGCTAGAAAGATCATATGAAGTTGATTGGGCAATACAACATTATACATAGACCATAATCCAACTGCATCTATGACAAGAAGTCCACCTTCAGGATATCATCCGAACCCCCTCCAGTATTAAGTTGCAAGCAACAGACAACTGCTCTAAGCAAAGTGTGTAAGGTAAACAATCCACATGTTCCATGAACAAGGGAACATTGTTTTCTCCCGAGTAGCAACAACACATCTACAACCGAAGAGATTTCTGTCACTTCCCTTGGAAACTAGAGGCATGAACCCACTATCGAGCATAAATACTCCCTCTTGGAATCACTAGCAACTACTTGGCCAAGATAACCACTAGCAACAGAGAGCATGCAAGATCACAAACAACACAGACATGATAGAATCATAAAGATAGAACCATTAATCAAACCAACATAATAATCTCAATATCCAGCGGATCCCCGCAAACACAACATGCATGATTACAAATAGATTAGATCTTGATCATGAACGGAGCTCACAAGATCTATACATGAAATCACAAAGGAGGAGATACAACCATCTAGCTACTACATGGACCCATAGTCCAAGGTGGATCTACTCACGAATCATAACGGAGAGAAGGCCTCCGGGATGATCTCCCCTCCAGCAGGGTGTCGGGAAGAGCTTCATATCCCCCCGATCTAGGGACGATGGTGGCGGCGGCTATAGACGGTTTCGTGGATTTCTGATCGGGTGGTGAGAGTTTCTGCATCGGGGGATTCTTATAGGCGAAGGGGGAGACCGAGGAGGCCGCTAGGGCGGGAAAACCCTACCCAGGCGCGGGGTAGGGCCCACTCGCGCCTAGGTTGGGTCTGGCCCCCCTGGACGGCCTCCTCGTCTCTCCTCTATACTTCTTGTTCCCCACGGAAAGTTATTGACTTTGTCCTTCGTCCCATCCAATTCCGAGAATATTTCTTTACTAACTTTTCTGAAACCAAAAATAGCAGAAAACAGGCATCTGGCACTGTTGCAACTTGTTAATAGGTTAGTACCAAAAAACATGTAAAAAGCACCTCAAAGTGTGGACATGTAAAGCAAAGTAGACACAACAAGCATGGAGCATAAAAAATTGTAGATACGTTTCCAACATATCAGCATCCCCAAGCTTAACTCCTGCTCGTCCTCGAGTAGATAAATGATAAAAGAATAATTTTTTAGGTGACATGCACCCTCACAATAAAGATCCAACCATTTGCAAACATTGAAAGCTGGGATCAAAGAACTCTAAACATGTGCATGAAAGATGGAGTTCTAACAATAGGACATAGTAATTATGCATACAACATGGCAAGCTACAAACAAAGATCATGAATAATATGCATTGACAAACGTTTGTTTGTTTCACGTACAGAAAACATATCATAGTGGCAATCAGCTTGTCCCTCATAGAGTAGCAATATAATGCATAGGACACCTGCAAAGTTCACAAGGGTGACTAGAAACAAGTAGCACAAGAGCAAGTAATAACACAATATGTATCAATTAATAAGCTTTGGAACACTGCACACAAAATGACAACCATGCTCTCTTAATGGTGCCTAAAGGTAGAAGGTGGAGTCTCAATAATGGTGGAAGAAAGGCCTTTTTTGTAAAGGAAGCAATGATTACAAGTTTCAAAAAGAGCTTCCAAAAATTATGGTACTAGTTAGTTTTTAGCCCTCATTGCCCCTATCATAAGCATCTTGAAGTGGTTAAGGTTAAAGTGGAAAAGTTGGAGTATATGCTTGACGAAGTATAAGTTGGCAATCTCATGCCCCTTGAATACGAGGGCCACACCTCATGCATACTCAACTTTGGGTCCAGGTAAGTTCTTGTCACTGTAAGTATTTGCATATCATTGAGAACCGCCAACAGGGTACCCCTTGCACATGGTACAGGAGCTTTCCCATAACCAAAATGAAAAGGCAAGCAGACAATGAGCATCTCAGCAATTCTTCTTATGTACCATGGGAATATGGTGCTTTTTTCTCTCTTTCCTCTTTTCTCATGTGTATCTCTTTTTTTATAAGAAGAATGCTTCATAGATGTCACTATGGTGATGTTGCAAGTTTCCACCATGATTAGGCATGGCTTAGGCTAGCGGCCCAAGCATTTCTCTAACACAGGATACAAACTCCATGGACTTACAAGTTCCCTCTTTATTTCACACCGGTGACATCCATAGACAAAAGAACATGATATCAACTGAGTACAACAAGGTACAAGTGCAATGTTGAAAACGTTCCCCGTGACAGCACGGTTTTGCTAATCCCAACATATAAGTGCAAGCATATACAACAAAGTTGCCTCAATGGTTAAAGTTTATTAGGGGCAAAGAATAAAATGTGCCATCAAGTTCGTGAGGGCTTTAATCACTAAGTTTTCACATAACAAAACAGTTTTTAATTGGAAGATAGTTGAAAACAAGAATATACTTGGAATGGTGTAACACACCATGCATAGGAGTTTATAGTGGACACTTTGTAATAACTTGATTTCTTGGGAGTTGGAAGCATGAGTAGAACTTACTCATACAAGTGGAGGCTAGCAAAAGACTGAGAGCAACCAACTAAGAGAGCAATAATGGCCATAATTATGCAATTGCGGTGACCCAGCATACCACTGCATGATGTAGTACACTATATTCGTTGACATAACAACAATGAAACACCGTTCACTAGTATTACATCCCTCGGAGTGGTACAACAGAAACACAGCAGGTCCAAGACATGACTATAGGTTACAACTCAACTCTTTACACAAGATTCAGAGAACACTCTAGGTTAAAGAGAGAGAAAGAAACTTCTTACAAAGAAGAATCAGAAATAAACAACTCAAATACTATCATACTATTAAGACTAGTATCTTAACTAATGGTCTGGCATTGCTGCTATTGCAATACACTATAGAAATAGGTTCTATGGCTAAAGATTATTTTCCTATCTAATTAGTAACTTCATCTTCACTTGAGTTGATGTATATGTTGACTTTCTTGACTTCATTGAAGAGCTTTAGCCTTTGATGATGATTCCTGGAGTATGACTGGATGTAGACATCGTCTATACTGGCTTCAGAACCTAGCAAGGGTTAAGAAGATACGTTAAGTACGAGCGTACTTAGCAAGTTCACTAGAAAGGAGTGTTTGATGCACTATATCTATAGCCACAGACCGTAGGTCGTAGGCAATGCAGGTTTTCGTAAACATTTCTTTAAAGGTTGCTTTTATTCTGAAAAGCTATGTCTGTTAGCCTTCACGGGTTTACAAGAACTTTCATGGAGTTCCTTTCCCGTCGCGTTCGCAGCTCCTTCCCAGAACAGGGAGTAACAAGTTACAGTTCTTACACTCTGCCGAGGTGCGTCACTTTACCCATGAGAGACCTTAGGCTTTGTTGCATGGCCGGGATTATGTTCCCGTTCAAACTTCCTTGGTTTGAGGCCCAACCTAAGATCCAATCCAATCAACTCCCCTTCATGACCAGATGCCTCCTTGGTGTACACCATGCCCACATATTGAATTACGGGAATGGTTTGTACAGACCGTTAGATGCCAGAACTATCGTGGGACGTTGAGGGTTCCCACCCATATGCTACATATCCTCTATGAATTACCAATTAATATGCATGCTACGAGTGATAACAGCCACGACCTACACATCCGGCTACATGCGAGAGGAAGAAGATACAACTGACTTCTCTGTCCCATTCCAAATCTCATGGTCAACGCGTAATATACAGCGCAAGAATCACTGGCGACATTGGTTGTTAAATCCTAGGTGATATAGTCCTGAACAGTGGTATTCCAACTGCCAGATTTAATAGATTAGCTGATCACCCTGAATCAGTAACCAATAGTTCACATTATTATCAAAAATAGTGTTTCTGACCTTTTTCAAATGCAGGTGATGACAACACTGGATTTGCAAAATACTTTATAGAAAATAAACAAAGGACATGAGCAAGTGTGAACTTGCCTTTTGTGATTGCAAGATTATGCACTCATAGTCTTCAAGACAATATAAAAGATCCAATATCTGAAATCAGCATCATTGGTCCGGTAAGGACTAATGTTTAAAGAAGCAAGATGCCATTATGCATAAGTAATGTAATGCACTTGATAAACGCGCATCCCGGGGACAACATTGATCTAGGGTTTGGAAACTGGAAATGGTTACTATTAGAATGTGTTGTCCTTTTAAATAAGTTTCATATTGGTGCTTCTTATTAAGGCTTGTGATTGTGTGTGAAACAACATGTAATTATAATATCATAAAACAATGAGATACACACAAATGTGAAACGCTACTCAAGATTGCTTGTAGTATAATTGTTTATCTTCAAATTTTACTTTACAAGTAATGTCACTTATAAAGAACTTAAGTGTTATCAATTCTAAGTATACAAGTAAAGTATAAAGTAATGTGATTACGATTAATTGTTATTTGTTAACTGAAGTGGCAAAAAGAATAAAATTTGAAGAAAAGATTTTTATTAAGGTTTAAACAATCCTGATAGTTTTTAGAATATGGTTGATAGAATGTGATTGATGTTGTTTATGCTTGCTTGAATAGTCTGGACTTGAGATGCTTATAACTTAATTATAATAGACCAAAGTTAACTATAAAACATATAATAAGGTCTTTAGCATTATACTTAAAGTCTTGTAGACTAAAGTTAACTTTAAAGACAAAGATGGACTTAGGGTGTAATGCTTATGAAATTTGTTTCTTGTTTACTTTATATGGTTTCCTTAAAGTTACTTAAGAATGGCATTACCTCTATTTGAGTAGTGGTTTCTTAATTCTATAATGGAATTGAAGCTTTTATCTCCTTATAAAGGTGTGGTTATGATTTGTATCTAAGGTATAATATTACTCAACTACTTATGGATTTACTATAGTGTTTTGGTATATTTATACACTTGTGATTAAAACAATGGTAATAGATTTTATCAAGTCAAAATTATAATCTTGAGAATTTAATTTTTGATAACTCCATTTGAATAGTAATATACACTTAAGGTTGAATGATAAATCAAATAAAAGTATGTTTAAAATGTGTTGAACCATTTTGACTTTATATTATTAGTATTTAAGACTAATACTATTTATTAGACTTAATTGGCTAATTTTAGAAATATTAGCAATTTTTATTTATCCTTATCTTAATTATCAATTAAAGAAATAGGTTTAAATTCAAGTTGTTAAAGTATTTAAATTTTTATTTCACTCAAAAGTGGAATATTATATTTTTTAGCATGTAGGTATTATTTTTGTGATCATTTTGGTATATTACATTTATTTTTGTGATTTATAAATAATAAGATATGATTTTGATAATATTTATTACTTTATAAATACTTAATAAATAACAAATATTTAATTAAGTGAGATAATAATGCATGATTATAGTTTTCAATTATAATTCTTATTTTTCTAAGATTTTTGGTATTTTATTTATATTTTTAACATGTACTAATATTAAAATATGATTTATCAAAGTATCAAAACTTATAAAATCTTTATTATATAATAATTATTTAAATTGTTGACATAATGATGTTTGATAATAGTTTAATGTTATAGATTTTATTTCTATGAATTTTTTTATATATTACATATATTTTTCTAAATTATAAAACAAAAGTTATTAAATATATAAGATTTAATCATTTTCTAATTTATTTTTTAAAATAACTGCTTTACTTTTTATACCCAGACCAACTCTACCCTGGTCACTGACCCATGGGGCCAGGACCACGTCGGATGCCACACGGGCAATGGACCGGTCAACCGTGGACTTGGTCAAGGATGAGATCATCCTGATGTCATCCCGCCGGAAACCCTCAGATTGGTGATCGATCGAGCGATTTCATGCGTGCGCGGGGTAGTGCCTAGGCTTGTTGGAAAGAGGGTGTCCCGAGGGACCTATTGGTGGTGGCGCCGCCCTATTTTGGTCGCTTGGGGACGACCGACGATGAACTCATGCAGCGGTGCTTGCAGACGATCATGGTGGCATGGATTTAGGAAGCAAACGAAGCTTTTAAGCATACGAGGAGACTCAGTGACTCACCAGGAACACGATGGTCCAGTCGATAGGGAAAGGCGAGGTCAAAATTGACGACGAATGTTGGTGACTAGCGGCGGCCGTGAGATGTCGATTGGCTCGACAGAAGATCTGCGGGTTTCCCTGATCTAGCTTGGGAGAATGAGGGCAATGAGGTGAGTCCAACGACACCCTCAGGGAGGCCAGGGGGCTCGGGAACGACGGCGATGAGCAGCTCCGGCGAGGCTTGGTTTTTGGTCAGGGAGGAAGTTGGGGAGGATAAGAGGATAAGGCTCTTCGGCGTGACAGTGGTCTTCTTATAGGACACAAACAGCGACGACGCGGATCTTGGCGTCTGTGGGCATCGCGATGACAACGGAGGGCGGACGATGTGCCAGGAAGCAGCTTGCATCGGCGTTGCCTTCTGTAGGGAGGAAGAAGAAAGGGAAAAGAAGCGAAGGGGTACGTGGGCCGGCATTGGACCGACATGGGCTGATGAAGGCAGAGGGTTGCTGCAGCTCATGAGCGTTAATAGCGAAGAGGAAATGGGTCGTGGATCGTTTCTGGACTGAGTCCATTTTTTTACTCTTTTCTGTTTTCTGTTTTCCTTTCTTGTTTTGTATTTACACCTTTGTTTTAAGATTTGTATTTTTCATTTACTTTGGAATCTTTCTTTATAGAATGTATTTGTTGAACAATTGTAGCAACAATGAATGTATTTAAAGTCATTTTGTGAGCTTTGATTATATATTGTTTAGAGTTTCTTTATTTTCTTTAAACAAGTACTTATCCTTCTAATATTCTGTAATAAGTTTTGTGATGAATTTTTCTCTTCATAATAAACCATGGATTTATATTAGCATATTCCCTTATTTGTTTATGGGATTTAATTTAATTTGGATAGAAATTTTTATATAATGATCATAGATCATTATTTGATGTATGATATACAAAGGAAATCATCTGGTTAATATTACTCCCATAAATCTAGGGATTAATAATGTATATATATTTTATTATAACTAACAGAAGAGTTAGGGTTTGAATTGTAAATGCTTACCCTAGGGTTTAGGGTTCTTAATATATTTATATTCTTTTGTTGATGTGAATAAAGATTAATGGATAAACATATTGTCTTTATGTTTGTGATCTTTAATGATATCACCCTTTAGAATAGAAAGTTATTTTCTGGAATATCTTACAGAAAAGAATTGAATAAGATATCCCCTAAGCACATATGGTTATGATAATTGAAAATGACAAAGATGTGCGTAAGTGATTTGCTATAGAAAAATATCCCTATAAAGCATTGTGGAAATAAGATGATAGATCAAAAATATGAAATGAATATTATGTTTGGTTTAAGATTTAAAGTTGAGTGTTTACCAAGAATTCCTATCTTCTATAATTCACAATCCTGGACTTCTAATTAAGGAATTCCTTTCCTAGATATACTACTCCTTCATATCCATCATCATGTGTTAACATGATGAGCTTTACTTCACAGAAATATACTTGTACACCTTTTATTCTTCTTAATCCATTTATAAATCCAATGAGCTTGACATTAAAGCTTTCATAATCTTCCCATATCCATACTTAGTTATATCAACTACTCTACTGCTGATAACCTCCAATCCAACAAGTGGTTACTTCTAACTACATTCATACTCTTCCTTAATCATCCATCTCCAACATTACTCTAATAGATTTATATATATATATATGTATCAAATCCCACTTCACTCAAGTGTTTAATATTTCCCAAGAGGGAACTACTACAATAATCCAATGTTGCTCTAACTCCATCTTAGACATACAATCTTATATCTACTTAACTCCAATATCTTATATTCAAACTTCACATCATATCATGGTGACTTGTCATGGCTTACCTAGAATAACATATCTATACTAGGGTTCAATCATGTTTTATCCACCAATGCCACTTATACATGATGTAAGCATTCAATCTTGGTGACTAGAGCATGATCATCCCCTTCCATTGATCCTTTATAGTTTAGGTTTCCAGTTGGCTAATCAAGGCTTCATCAATACAACATTACAATTGTCTTGAAATTATCTTCTTAGTATCTCTATTGGATTAAGGAATGTTATTCATGGACTATGCTTACTTAATCCAATAGGATTACTCCTTGGTATCTATCTTCAGGGTTCATCCTTGTAATCTTCTTTATCACCATATACTTTTATATTCCAATAACTCCTCTATCCATTTCAGAAGTGAGTTAACTCCATCAATTATCACAATGATCTTATTTTCTTCCAACACTCCCATCCTATAGATGATATCTAAATCTAGCATTACTATTTACCCCTTCTTAGTTGTTTCTTTATAGGCACTTAAGTGAATGCTATGATAAGGACAAGAGTTGATAGATCAAGTATTGATAGATTAAGAATTGGTGAATCAATAGTTGATTACTCAACATTGATGAACACCAGACATTAGAATAAGATTCAATAGTGATGATAAGGATTGATATGAAAAGAAAGATATATGGTGAATGATCTTGACTTGGTTTCTTTCCTACTCACTCTCACTAAAGAGTTAAGGTCGGGTATTACCATGATACTCATGGTATAAGTAGACGAGATTAAGATTTAGTTGTTATATTCCTATTACTTAAGTTATGTTTATAACTTGATATTCATGAGTGTGTAATGAATACAGGGATATGATTACTTAAGGATCAAATATAAACCATTAAGTAATATAGTAGGGTTAACTTTTATTATATTTGATCTACCCTTAGATCAAATCTCCCTTACCCAAAATAAGGTTTTAGCAAAGGTCATATTGAAACTTATCACAGTCAACTTGATGTTCTACTTCAATTCCATCAAGTTAAGAGAAGCTTCAATCACTTTGACAAGATTTATTCAAAAGCGCGAAAATTATTCAGATTTTCTATGCATGAATGCAATGCACACATCTATGTTTAGCTTATTTCTAAGCTCTAATGCTGGGATGTTACAGACTCTCCCCCTTAAAATAAACTTCATCCTCGAAGTTCGTATACTCTCATGTTTCAGAATGAGGAATTGTCCTGTATTGGTTATGACAAGTCTCAGCTCCATGGTAACCTCAATGGGAATAATTGTAGTATCCCATATCCAGATCTTTTTCCTTGAATTCTCACTATACTTGGCAATTTTCAACTAGTTGTCTCCAATACTCCGAAATTCCTTTTACTTTACTCCCTTGGGAATATTTCCTTATTATACACTCCTTAAATAGTGGTCTTTTCTTTAGTTCCTTTTTCCTAATTAGGTATCCTAATCCAACTCCTTTAATTGACCATCGAGTTTCCTTACTGTATTATGCAAGGTCTAGGAAGTCTCACTAAAACGGGGTTTTAAATTTTATCAAACAATAACTATGGTTAAAAGACTAACTTTTGATTTGTTATTGTATGGTTCATACTGGTGATCCTTACAAAGATTGGATTTGAACTCATTTTGTCCATACCCATTAGAATTTCTTGTTCCTCGATACTTGTCCAGTTGGGTGTGCTCTATTACTTCTTAAGGGTTACTTAAGAGTTGTTTCTTTTAGAATTAGTCTGTTAGGGCTATTCTATTTTATTATTTCAAGCTTTTACCTTATCAGGCTTTAGGCAATCTTTTGTCATTATCTTAAGTACTTTTATAATAATGACTTTCTTTTAACCTTATGAAAATAAGGCTGGCTATTGTTGTAGGCTAGTCCTTTTTCTCTAACCTTTATTTGGAATTCGGATAACAGTACTTTTGTTTACTGTTTAATCTCCCCCTTAGGGTTTACTAATAGTATTCAAACTGTCTATAGAGTAACCATTGGCTTTATAACTAGAATGTAGGGCTTCGTCTAGCTTATTCTCTACCTAGTTAGGGTCTCATGAAAGATTGTACGGTGTATCCACGCAAGTGTGGATCTCTGAAGTGAATCTTTCAGCACTATTTGTCTTACTTACTATTTGGACATTTTCGCTTTGATAGGTCAATTTTCGTGAAGAGTCTCGAAAGACGGTCACTTAAGTTTTATACTCCTTTAGGTCTTACTTATCTTAGGCCAAGTTTTATGCTCTTTATGCAACCATTAAGATGATCTGGTTAACTATGTCAACCATCACCGTCTGCGGACAAGATACCAATTGTGGATCATCCTAGGTTGTAGGTATTACCCTACGGTTTCCAACATCCCTATGGCATTCTCTCTGAACTGTCAGAGCTTGAATACCATTTCTCTCTCCAAGACTTCGTATTTGCATTTATTCATGATGCTTCCATGAACTTGGTACAATTACTTTATTAACTTTCTATCAGCATCATCTATTTTAGGTGAACTCTAAGTTCATAACTTCTTATTGCTCCAAGTATTTTCTACACTAGACTTCCTTCTTATATCTAGCTAAGAATAACCTGAACTTTATCTATCCTTCCAATTGGATTGACACTCCTCATACTTGGCTTTACCCTTCATGTAGGTCTTCATCTTGGTCCTTGGAACTCGTCGCTCCCTTACACTAATTCCCTTTTCTATCTAGGTCTATAACATCAAGTAATAACTAGATGTTGCAACATGCATTTGCATACCAAGTCAAACTTCATGTACAAATCTAGTCAATCAAAAAGATCCAAGATAAACAAATAAATCCAAATATGGTACATATAACACACAATATTCTAAACCTGGAATATAGTAGTTGAGTATAATATCTCTATAATTCAGGCTTAGTTGTGTAGTATATGACACCTCCTCATATAGGTTTACATTGTGATACTTAGCACATAGGGTCAAACTATTCTTTGCCTCAATATTTACCCAATTTGCTCAATTGCAACAGGATAATTCTAAACAAAATGGTCTCAATTTGGTTTCGACTAACCTTTGGTATCACTTTTGGAATGATTAACTATATCCAACCTTTCTTTATTAGTAAACTAACCTCACATGATCTCTCCAAATGACTAATAAGTTTCCATTGAACACACAAAACTAAATTTTATCAGGAATTAGGACACCTATGACTTCTATCATAGTTCTACCATGTTATTTTCTTACTTTACTTGAAGATAATTTACTAATTACTTGTCATACTTACACTTACATCATGGTTTCGGAGCTAATCTCACCATGATCTTATTATGTTTTGCCTCTTGATCATGATTTAAGAGCTAATCTAACCATGCTAACTTTACTTCTCACTACACTATTATTAAGTTATAATATATTGCACTTCATCACGTAGAATTCTCAAGTTAATCCCACATGATTACTACTCATTACATCAACATTTATCCTAATGATATTCATCAGGTTGTCTTTGGTTACCAACTGACACTAAGATTTTATTGCTCTTACTTAAATTCTAGGGTTAAGCTATACTATTAGAACTACTTCAATTGATGTCTTACACTTGATCCTAATCTGCTACGACCAATTGACTTTCCTACAATATCTTGGTGGGTTATGTCTCCTTCGAAAGACACTGAAGAGCACTATACTAAGAAGAGATAAAATAATTACTCCTAAGAAAGAATAACTTAAGCATCTGACTTAGGTGTGACAAGGTTATCCTCAAGTGGATACTCATCACAAGTTATAAGAATATTTGGTTTAGATAAGATGGATCCTATAGTCACTATCCAACCTACAGATCTTCCTAAAAGGGTTTTAATCTTAAGGTCAAAGCATATGCTCTGATACCAGCTGCGGTGACCCAGCATACCACTGCATGATGTAGTACACTATAGTCGTTGACATAACACCAATGAAACACCGTTCACTAGTATTACATCCCTCAGAGTGGTACAATAGAAACACAGCATGTCCAAGACATGACTATAGGTTACAACTCAACTCTTTACACAAGATCTAGAGAACACTCTAGGTTAAAGAGAGAGAAAGAAACTTCTTACAAAGAAGAATCAGAAATAAACAACTCAAATACTATCATACTATTAAGACTAGTATCTTAACTAATGGTCTGGCATTGCTGCTATTGCAATACACTATAGAAATAGGTTCTATGGCTAAAGATTATTTTCCTATCTAATCAGTAACTTCGTCTTCACTTGAGTTGATGTATATGTTGACTTTCTTGACTTCATTGAAGAGATTTAGCCTTTGATGATGATTCCTGGAGTATGACTGGATGTAGACGTCGTTTGTACTGGCTTTAGAACCTAGCAAGGGTTAATAAGATACGTTGACTATGAGCGTACTCAGCAAGTTCACTAGAAAGGAGTGTTTGACGCACTATATCTACATCCACAGACGTCGTTTTCATAAACATTTCTTCAAATGTTGCTTTTATTCTGAAAAGCTATGTCCGTCAGCCTTCACGGGTTTACAAGAACTTTCATGGAGTTCCTTTCCCGCCGCGTTCGCAGCTCCTTCCCGGAACAGGGAGTAACAAGTTACAGTTCTTACACTCTGCCGAGGTGCGTCACTTTACCCATGAGAGACCTTAGGCTTTGTTGCATGGCCGGGATTATGTTCCCGTTCAAACTTCCTTGGTTTGAGGCCCAACCTAAGATCCAATCCAATCACTGCCCCCCTCGCGACCTCGCATGCCTCCTTGGTGTACACCATGCCCACATATTGAATTACGGGAATGGTTTGTACAGACCGTTAGATGCCAGAACTATCGTGGGACGTTGAGGGTTCCCACCCATATGCTACATATCCTCTATGAATTACCAATTAATATGCACGCCTTCTGAGTGATAATGACCACGACACACATCCGGATACATGCGAGAGGAAGAAGATACAGCTGACTTCTCTGTCCCATTCCAAATCTCATGGTCAACGCGTAATATACAGCGCAAGAATCACTGGCGACATTGGTTGTTAAATCCTAGGTGATATAGTCCTGAACAGTGGTATTCCAACTGCCAGATTTAATAGATTAGTTGATCATCCTGAATCAGTAATTCACATTATTATCAAAAATAGTGTTTTTTGACCTTTTTCAAATGCAGGTGATGACAACACTGGATTTGCAAAATACTTTACAGAAATTAAACAAAGGACATGAGCAAGTGTGAACTTGCCTTTTGTGATTGCAAGATTATGCACTCACAGTCTTCGAGACAATATAAAAGATCCAATATCTGAAATCAGCATCATTGGTCCGGTAAGGACTAAGGTTTAAAGAAGCAAGATGTCATTATGCATAAGTAATGTAATGCACTTAATAAACGTGCATCCCGGGGACAACGTTGATCTAGGGTTTGGAAACTGGAAATGATTACTATTAGAATGTGTTGTCCTTTTAAATAAGTTTCATATTGGTGCTTCTTATTAAGTCTTGTGATTGTGTGTCAAACAACATGTAATTATAATATCATAAAACAATGAGATACACACAAATGTGAAATGCTACTCAAGATTGCTTGTACTATAATTGTTTATCTTCAAATTTTACTTTATAAGTAATGTCACTTATAAAGAACTTAAGTGTTATCAATTCTAAGTATACAAGAAAAGTATAAAGTAATGTGATTACAATTAATTGTTATTTGTTGACTGAAGTGGCAAAAAGAATAACATTTGAAGAAAAGATTTTTTTATTAAGGTTTAAACAATCCTGATAGTTTTTAGAATATGGTTGATAGAATGTGATTGATGTTGTTTATGCTTGCTTGAATACTCTGGACTTGAGATGCTTATAACTTAATTATAATAGACCAAAGTTAACTATAAAACATATAATAAGGTCTTTAGCATTATACTTAAAGTCTTGTAGACTAAAGTTAACTTTAAAGACAAAGATGGACTTAGGGCATAATGCTTATGATATTTTTTTCTTGTTTACTTTATATGGTTTCCTTAAAGTTACTTAAGAATGTCATTACCTCTATCTGAGTAGTGGTTTCTTAATTCTATAATGGAATATAAGCTTTTATCTCCTTACTAGTTAAATGCTCGTGCGTTGCTACGGCCCATCAAGATAAAAAAAATAGCTTCACATGTATAAAAATATAGCTACATAATACTCACTCTATTTCAATATATGATATTTTGTAACGAAGGGAGTACTTACAAACGTTAAGATTTCACTCTCCTAAAAGTCGATGTTGATAAAAGATACGAGTAAACATTGTGGCTCAACACTCATTAACTAAGATCAACTCCTAACACACTTCAGGTATTCAAGTACAAGTTTATTTGGAGGTAGAGGCAGCACTTTATTAATTCATAACACTTAGCTTAGTACAAAAGAATGGTCTTGGTGATCTTTAGAACCAGTCACCCGCACATCAACGTTACCATGCTCAACCGAGTTTGCCAAGACATGGGATGCCACATTACATAATCTACTAACATGACAAGATATAAAAGAAGTAGCTAAAGCCTTAATATCATGGACCAATGCACCAATTTAAGAGTGTTCCTGCCCATCACAATTGACTTTCTTCACCTAGATTATGATAGTCAGAATCAAGAACAACACAAGAGTGTCTATCTAGATGTGTCGTCAGCAACACCGAACCCAACTTGCAACTTTTGCCTCCGAAAGTCCAGGTTATGAAACAAGCTAGAATGATGTCACTTTAGCTCGAAGAGCCTCACACCCAGGGGTTTTGTTGTGTAAAACTTGGTGTGTTTCCAGTCCCTTCGAACAGCGTTGCCCCTAGGGGCCATCTTAGTGATAGGACTTGTGAAAAAAGGCATATAAAGAAAGACCAGTTGAACAATGCGATAATTAACCAAAGTAAACTCAGCATTTCAAGAATACATTTAGGTACACAGATTTGTAAATAAAATACTTGTACATAAATTAATAACAAATTAATTTAATCAAACTATCAGCATCTTCAAAAACCAGACTTCAAAATTTTCATCACAAGAAGGACAGTGGACAGTAACCTTAGTGTCATCACAAGAAAACATCCATTCAGGATATGGCATATTAGTCACAGATACCATCTAGTCATAGAGACCATCCTCATCTTAAGAAAGCTAGAAAGACAGAAAAGGATCAACGCTCCATAACTTCTTCATTGACAAGATCATTTGTGATCACATTGAATGTAGACCACAAATCTGACAAAACAAGCGACAAATGGCGAGTACAATCATGCATGGCCGATCAAAACTGACAACAGAGCCAGTCTTCAAAAGGTAAAAGCCAGTTTCCTTTCCATACACGACATGGTAAAATCAAATGCTATCAGACGGGTAATACATCACTGCACTGCCCGGAGCTAGGGAAAATAAAAACATTCCATATCTGACAGTCAATACAAATTTTTCTACAGGATTTTCAACAGTGGAACAACAGATTATAGACTAAAAAATAAGGCCGGTTTGCATGTGTTACATAGCTTACACCCTAATGTTTTAGTAAACAAAAAGATAAAATGATACACCAAGAAGATTACTTCTAAGTAATCAACAAGTTTTTAATGCTACTACTCCCTAACACATACATAATATTCGTGTATATAGAAAGTATAACAAGTAGAAATGCACACACATATATATGTCTCAAATCTGTTCGGCAAGCATTACATTTTAAAGGATTAATGATCATCAAGAAAGTTGCTCAAACGTGGTCTAGCTACATCAACATGAAATGAGCATGGGGAAGGCCCCTCTCCTGAAACTCTACCACATAGACGTCCGCCTTCAGAACGCTCAAAATATGCTTCTTGCTAAGCATTCTTTTCATCATCTCAATCTTGGACCTAAACACTCGGGCCATGAGATCTAGTTAAATCTTCTTGGGTTTGTCTGAAGCGACAAGTCTTGTATCTCCTGCCAATCTGGGTTGCAGGTTATCGTCACGAACATGTGAGGCTTATCGTACGTCACCGGGATTTGTTTGATGTCTGCATAGGTCCACTTACTTGGAAGTTTAATGGGTGACATCTACATAATAAAGATGCCAACGTTAGTAGGTTATGGGAATAAAGTTAGGCAAACAAAAAGAGAGAGGCAATGACAGCAAAACACACACATGTGCAAAATTGCTTTATGTTGGTAGATTTGACAGTGGTAGTTTTGGGATTCTCAGTTCTCGGTCTGGGTCCATGTTGACAGAGCCCGAGTATTAATAATTGACATGTTCCTTTGTATCCCTCGGGCTACAACAAGAACTCAAGCGTAACTTGGTTTAAGTGGAACACTCACGACATATAGACCGACTGCTGAAGTGGGACACTCGCCATAAGCATGTGTGCCTAAAACAAAAATGTCAAACACTATTTTGTCATGAAGTTAGCTCGGTCCATAAGCATGTGTGCCTAAATTATCAGGAAGTTTCAGTCTCTAAGACAGAAGGAAAATGGCGAACACTAATTTATAAGTTTGTCTCCACAATGTGTGTTTGGTAATAACAAAATATCAAACATAACAAGATAAATTGTTCCACAAATTAATGAAGATCAGCATGCCCCTTGATTCTATCGACAGTATGTCATTAACTTTAACATCTCTTGCCATTTACGCTAGGAACTCAAGCTTCTAATTGAGGATTTCTTTGCATGTACTATCCCAGAGTAAATATGGGTGTGGTCAGCTTTGTTGTTCCCAGCTTTTATCTTTCTTTTAGACCGTTTGACATCTTCCAAATCCTGAGTAACGAAACAATTTATCTTTCATCTAACAGAAGGCTATTGACTCTATTGTTCTGTGTTGTTGAAATTGTCTTGATTTATTGGTCGCAATCTATACTTCATTTTTTTGAAATAAAATAAATGTAATTATGTGTCACCAATTAACTATTTTATGTAAAGTAAATATTATGGAAACTAACGATTGCTCGGTGAAAAGAATAGTAAATATGGTAATCCTAAAAAACAACAGATAGGATGAGTCCCGACAACATGACTAAATTACAATGATTTTATTTAGACATGTGACTTCACAATCTATACATATGAGCTTGCACGATAGTTAGAAATATTAACATACTTCAAATCATATTTGAATTGATTTTATTATGGTTCCGTAGCAACGCACGGGCTTTGTGCTAATAAAATAGAAAAATTATCAATTAGTTCATTTTACAAAGGGAAAGCATTAATAACATTTATTCAGGTAATTGGCGTCATCAACGAACTGCAAAAAATGGACCAGGCAAACCTCCACATCAATCATATATTAGACATAATACCAACCAACTCAAGATAGGCAGGATCCAAGTCCGTAATCAACCAGATAACAGTTCAGCTAGATGGTAAGCTACAAATTATTGCCTCATTGCAGCAGTGTGCAAGGGGGCTCACTGCCACGTCAATTTTAAAAAACATGATCATCATGCTATACTGATGATATATGCACTCGAATACTAAATTTGAGAATTAATAAATACAAACAAAATTATTACCTACTGACCCAACTCAAGGAAAAGGATCCAAGAAAAGGTTGTTGACGCTAGACTCCACGCTGCACCTTGCAAGCGCCTCCCGGATGCTACGATGATCCCTTCCAGAACTACAGGCTCCACCTGCAAGATCGACCAATCAAACCCAAATAGCACGCAACAATAAATACCGGGGAGTGGAGCATAAAATATCATTACCCTACAAATTTCAAGCATGACCCTAAAAATTTCAAATGAGATACATGCAAGCAGATGATCCATGTACTAAACAGAATAAGCATTATATTTTTTACGACAAGATGAAATTCAAGTTGACTATCTTTAGTTCTGAATGTTTCAAAAAAATCTTTAGTTCTGAGTAATGAAATGATTAGAGTAAACTAGATGTAGTATAGACGGCATTAGTTTTCCTTGGAACACGCTAAGTAATTTCCAGTAGAATTCTGCAAAAACAAATCTAGGAAATAATATCAGTAGTATCTAGTGCTATGCAAACAACAATTCAGCACAGAACATGAGAAAAAAATATTTGAAAATTGAAAGGACCATCAATATCATCTAGTACAATGAGCAGAGCTTGACTGCATCTGAAAAATCAATAATACAAAACCAATGTCCACGTATTGATTACATGAGAAGAGCTTGATTGCATAGGATTTTAAAGATGAGTGCATATCAACACCTAGAGTAAAATGATGAGATGGGGTGAGAATTATCTGCGCCATATCACAATATTGGTACATAAATAAAAGAATAACATAGATAAATCTGAAGTAGGACACCCATCTGCAGACTCCCTACCTGAAGCAATTACAAGCTTGCCCATAGAGATGACTCAAGCAAAGCTTTTCAACATGGACTCTGCAGAAAACAAATATATTGATGATCATAGCTAAATTCTTCACATAAGTATGCCTCACAATTAGGAAATAGAGCAAGTAATAAAATGATCATAAGTATGCATCACAATTAGGAAATGGAGCAACTAATAAAGTGATGTTTTTGATGCTTGATTTGGTTTTGTTCAAGCATAGAAAATCGAACCTAGAAGCTATCTGACAAAAATATAACAGAAACAGAAACACTGCACTTTACTGAGCAGGATATATTTTCAGTAGTGTAACAACCTACTGCTCCGCTTCGCATCTTAGCTTTACTGGATGGTATCCGATTCTCAACATCTTTACTATTTCAAGTGCCTCTGTTACTCTCGCAGGAAGAAAATTATTACATCAACAATACATGCGTACATTTGCGCTTCTACACAATAGCACAACCACAGAACTATCTTCACTAAATTGACAAATGCTTATGATGCATTACAACAAGCACGTGATGGACACTGAGGCAGTATAAGAGTCAAGAACAAACAAACTGTAGATTAGTTTCTCACCAACAGGCATCCATCAGATGCAGGTCAATCTCTTGCATGCGGCAGCGGGAGAGATGGAAAGCTTGGCCTGGCGGCGAGGACCTCGTCGCCGTTGTAGTGGATCCGGTGATCCCTCTTCACCCAGGCTCGTTTCCAATCACGACGAAGGTGGCAAAGGTTATGCGGGCGGAGAGGCGGCAACGGTTCATTTGGTAGTCAGATTGGGAAGAGGCGACGGGTTCACGGGCGGCGAGAGGAGATCAAGATTTGATTTTTAGCGCTCGGGGATTTTTATACTGGATGAGGTGGTACAATTCCTGAGCTCCGATCGCAGCCCCACGCCGCGGAGTTGACCGCGGTTACGCATGCTGCCCGTGGCGGTTGCCATGAAGGGGAGGCGACGCTGGTGGATTGGGGAGGCGATGCTTGGGGGCGGAGGAAGAGGTGTCGGGGGTAGGGAGGCTGTGAGCGTGGGGATGAGCTGGAGATGGCGGGCGGCCACTGCCAGCGAGGCGGTGGTGCAGGACATGCTAGAGAATTCGCAGGGTGGGTATGACCATGTCGTGCTGGTTTTCCTTTGAAGTGGACCGGCTGTAGGGATCACTCGGTGGGACGGAATTCCTAGTTTTCTTCCAGGGTTTTTTAGCGGGCGGGGAGATTCGCGGAGCCGGAGGTAGGAGGGCGACGTACCAACGATCACGTCATCTTTCGCTTTAATAAATAGTATTTAAATTATCAATCAGGATTGAGTTAACTCCATCAATTATCATAATGATTTCATTCTCTTCAAACTCTTCCGTCCTATAGATGATATCTAAGACTAGCATTATCATCTGCCTCTTATTACTTCATTCTCTAAAGGACTTAGAGTGATTGTTATGATAAGGACAAGAGTTAATAGATCAAGAATTGATAGGTTAAGATTTGGTGAATCAATAGTTGATTACTCAACATTGATGAACAACAAATATTAGAATAAGATTCAATAGAGATGATAAGGATTGATATGGGAAGAAAGATATATGGTGAATGGTCTTGAATTGGTTTCCTTCCTACTCAAACTCACTAAAGAGTTAAGGTTAGGTATTATCACGATACTCATGATATAAGTAGATGAGATTAAGATATAGTTATTACATTCTTATTATTTGGGTTATATCCTTAACTTGGTATTCATGAGTGATTATAATAAATACTATGATATGATCACTTAAGAATATGATATTAATCATCATGTAATGTATTAGGGTTAAATTTTTATTACATTTGATCTACCCTTAGATCAAATCTTCTTTACCCAAAACAAGTTTTAAGCAAAGGTCATATTGAAACTTATTACAGTCAACTTGATGATCTACTTCAATTTCATCAAGTTAAGAGAAGCTTCAATCACTTAGACAAGTTTTGTTCAATTGCGCAAAAATTATTCGGATTTTCTATGCATGAATACAATGCACACATCTGTGTTCAGCTTATTTCTAAGCACTAATGCTGGGGTGTTACAAAGTTGTCTCTTGCTTGCAACTTAATACTGGAGGGGGTTTGGATGATAACCTGAAGGTGGACTTCTAGTTATAGATGCAGTTGGATGGCAGTCTATGTATATTGTTGTATTGC
Source organism: Avena insularis (assembly GCA_023614405.1). Classification (NCBI taxonomy): domain Eukaryota; kingdom Viridiplantae; phylum Streptophyta; class Magnoliopsida; order Poales; family Poaceae; genus Avena; species Avena insularis. The sequence continues at coordinate 54,654,408 of CM042689.1, forward strand.
CCAATCAACCTCATAGGATCTTTCTAACTAGTAATTGCATTGTTATGCCTTGCTCAGTTCCTGTCAATTGCCCTGCTGTAATTTGTTTACCCTTCATGCCATATTGTTTATCTAAGGAGAGCACCTTTAGTGAACTATGGACCACGGTCCAATCTTTACCATTGATACATCTTTCACTATTACTTGTTTACTTGCTGCAAACCATTACCTTCCACACCATACATTTAATCCTTTGTTACAGCAAAGCGGTGAGCTTGACAACCTCACTATTCGTTAGGGCAAAGTCTTGAGTTTATGCTGTGCAGGTCTCCATGTTGCTTGCAACACCTGTGTGACGTTTCCTTCATCCTTCTGGTTCGATAACCTCGGTCTCAACTAAGGGAAAACTTGTTGCTTGCTCTTCATACCCTGCGCTTGGGGTTATCAACAAAGTGCCACGTCGAGCACCATCAGACTCCAAGAGGGAGTATTTTATGCTCGATAGTGGGTTCATGCCTCTATTTAATCTGAGGAAGTGACAAAAATCTCTAAGGTTGTATATGTGTTGTTGCTACTAGGGAGAAAACAACGGTCTCGTGTTCATGGGACAAGTGGATTGTTTATCTTACACACTTTGCTTAAATCAGTTATCCGTTTCTTGCAACTTAATACTAGAGGGGGTTCGGATGATAACCTGAATGTGGATTACTAGTCATAGATGCAGTTGGATGGCGGTCTATGTATCTTGTTGTATTGCCCAATCAAATCTCATAAGATCATGAATGTCTAGTATTGCATTGTTATGCCTTGCTCTGTCCTGTCAATTGTCCTCCTGTTATTTGTTTACCCAACATGTCATGTTGTTTATCTTAAGGAGAACACCTCTAGTGAACTATGGACCCCGGTCCAATCTTTACCATGGATACATCTTCCATTGTTACTGTTTACTTTCTGCAAACCACCATTACCTTTCACACCATACAGTTAATCCTTTATTTTCAGCAAAACGGTGAGATTGGCAACCTCACTATTCTTTGGGGCAAAATCTTGAGTTTGTGTTGTGCAGGTTTTCAGTTGCTAGCAACACCTTTGAGTCGTTTCCTTCCTCCTACTGGTTCGATAACCTTGGTTTCTTTCTGAGGGAAGACTTGCCGCTGTGCTTATCATACATTCCTCTTGGGGTCTCTCAACGAAGTTCTACACTGATCTGAGCGCATCAAAACCTTAAAACAAAGATTGAAAAACGTAATCGGGTCCTCCGTCTTCATGAGTCACGATAGAAAAATAAGTGGTGTTATATGCACCCGACTAGTTGAATGTAGGTCAGCCTGCCCCCATTAATAACTTTTGGTTGTTCCTTGGTAGTTGGAATTAGCGTGTGGTTATTTCTTCTTTATGGAACCACTATTTATTCTCTCTTCTCATTTTTTCCAATCTCTTCTCATTAATAGTAAGTGTGCACCGCACGATCAATTTACTTATTCACAAAATGACAGAAAAAACTGTTGCAATTTCATGTGTATATAAAATACAATTTGATGGTAGCAAAAAATAGTACACACATGTACTTCAAATAAGTTCCATAAAAGTTACAATCCAACATGATATGCATAAAAATCCTTCCTACATGGAGATATCATGGAGTTTAGCAAAATTGCTAGTTTCAAGCTTGCTACTTTGTCTTATATTCGATCATCATTTTTAATAATTATGACATAACTGTTGCAGGCTAAACTACGCTGGCATGCAATTGGACACACTATATGTATCATTTTAGGTTTAACTTTAAAAGATTGGATTGATGCCTCAAATACAACCTAATATGGTGAGTTAAAAAGCAAATGCATGCCAATGAATGAGAAATGCTAAACTATTATCTCGATCTGGTAAAGCAAAGAAAAACTGAACACGGTTCAAATGATAGCAGGTCTTAGTGTGCAAGAAACATCAACGAACACCACACATGCAAGTACTCACCATTCTAACTCACATAGGTCAGAGGAATGATGACATGACGGGGATGCAGCGAGCCGGCCATCCTCGTTTGCAGGCCAAAATTGCATGTGCGAGACCTAGCAGTTACAATTTTGGCGGTGCCGTCATCGACGGCTCCGGGCTTGGCATGAGTTTCGAGGCGAAGGGACGTTCCCGATAGTGCGTTGGAGCGCCGCAGTCGGAGAGGAGAGGGACGAGCCTGAGGGGCATGCCACGATGGTGGCGGCACAAGAGCGCGATGGTGATGATGAGTTCCGAAAGGGCGAGATATTGTGCGATTGAAGCCGTAGGAGCGATCATCAGAGAGAATATTAAGACCAATTAATGGTGAATATCCTGAGAATGCGATTATATATTTAGAAAAAAGAAAGAAGTTATACACGGCAATAACGCGTGCAAATTGGGACTCGTAGCAACAAAAAAAGTGTGCCAGACCGTGTTCCGTCGGCTGAACATCTCATCCAAACAGTCGATCAGGGTGTGTTTTAGTTGATTAGATCTGACTATCCGAGTTATACACAGTTTGTTGGGTGTCCTTAGAAAAAACAAAGTTTCCTCTTTTATTAGTAGTGTAGATGTAGATGTAGATAGATTTTTTCCTCTCTGTATATCGTTCTCTATATCTTTTTTTTTGACTTATCGTTCTCTATATCAGCATAATGCCAATGTGACAACATCTAAAATATGACTGATATATGGATTTCCTGGAGAGTCAAGTGAAGAAGTAGGGCGAGCGGTCAATCGTGGAGAAAGCAGTTCGATTTGCACAAGTTATCGCACGGAAAGTGGCAGCCCGTGCGACCTCAAGTGCCGCACCGAAACGGTGGGTCGGGCCAGATGGTGCCCCTGCGCGTCTGCCACCGCCTGCGTGGCCTCCCCTCCTTGCTTCATCTTCCCCTCCCCACCACCATCACCATGGCGGCGCCCCAATCCGGCAGCAAAACCCTTCGCCCCGGCATTTCTTCGCGTAACTCCCAACCCCCTCCCTCCATCCTCCTCCTTGTCCTCCTTCCCGTACCCGCTCCTCACGCGACACTTCCTCTCCGCGTTCTCACTGTCTGCTGCTTTGTCCCCAGCGTCTCCCGCCGGCCCGGCGCCCAAGAGGTCCAGGACAATGGCCACGGACGCGGCGGCTCCTCCGGCCTCGGCGGGGTGCTCCGCGATGAAGGCCGAGTTCGCCAGGCACACGGAGTACCTCAACACGCTGGTAAGTACGTGCGGGCGCCGCCCTGTTTCTTGGTTTCGCCCCTCCCTGGATCAAGCCGCTGCTCCTGGTGGGGGTGATGCTTTCGTTTCCCGTGATTATTTTGTGATGTGCGGTGCGCTCGAAGAGGGGAAGTTAGTGTAGAGCTATGTATGTAGGTCAGTATGTGCATTTCTTTTCGCCAAGATCTTATGCGTGCTAGGTGTTCGGAGAAATTCCAACGAAACCTGTGAGTGACCACTGCCACGAAGGTGGCTGCTGCCTGCTGATCTCAAATCAGGCACAAGGGCACTTCAATGACAATATCTCGTTAGAGCCTGGCAACATGAAGTATAAGGCGAACATTTCGAGTGCCACGATCATTGGTGTTAAACCAACCTGATTTGTTGGGAAACTACACCAAATCTTACACAATCTGGAATATCAAGGCACGACTTGATATTCATGGGCATCAGGAAGGATCTTCTCGAAGGACGCACTACTCCTGATGATCAAGATGATGACGATGATCAGTCGGAGGCTACACAAGATCGTTGGAAGGGTAAAAAGGTCAAGAAAAACGAATATTACTGTCCCCCTTCGTGCTTCACTCTAAGCCAAGACGAGATCAAACAGTTTTTCAAGTGCCTCCTAGGAGTCAAATTTCCTTATCAATAAGGAATACTGTGTTTGTCATGATACATTTTCCCTGTGGTTGTCTAAGATTATGGAAAAGTTGCAGTATTTTTCACGTTCCATGCGTAAAATTATCGTTATGCCCCTTCAAGGCTCCCTGAACTGTATGCTGGAAGTCTTTCCAAAACCTTCATTTCCACTAGTTTTTCCATCAGAATTTCTTTCTTTCTTCTGTAACTGAAAGAAGGTCTTCTGGTGTAATGGGGTGTGTTTCTCGATGCTCTATTAGATAATTATAAGGGCTTTATATCATCTCATCGCTCTTCTGTATCATTGTAGAATGATAAAAGGGAAAGGCTAGTGAAAGCAAGTCGGGATGTGACAATGAACAGCAAAAAAGTCATCTTTCAAGTCCACAGGTAATCATACAGCGCCTTAGTGACCTACTTGATTTGAGCGTCAACAGTTGTGCTAGCTGTATCACGATTTATTTACTTATTTGTTTAGAAAACTGAGAAAATCTATTGCGATTCTCAGAAGCCAGAACCATTTGGATCACTCTTACTTTCTAATTTTGATCTAATATGAATTAGTTTTAAGAAGTGGAAATGGAGAAATGTCTTTTCTGTCAATTAAATTTTGCTTGTTGTATTATAAGCACATCATGCTAGATGTTGCAAAATATACTCCAAGCCAGTAGTCTGCCTAGACAATCCGGAAGACTGCACGAGTTAAGTTGTTCAAAGCATTTGCTTCCTTCAAATTAAATGTGATAATAAGGAACAATATTTTAGCTTAAAATCATCTACATTGTGTAGCTCATTGCTAGGCAGAAATTATAGGTAGCTCCAGGAATTGATCAAACCTAGTTGGTTCCTTCAATTGCCAACTTATGAGACAGCAAGTTATGCATCTGCTAAATATCATTTAGTCTCACCACTATCCACAATATGAAAAACCATTCTAAGCACTATTAATCCAGAATTACTAAATTCCTTCTTAGAAAAAGGTGGCTTAACTAACTGCCCAAAGTGAGAAGCAAAAATGTTCTGATAAAGACGTTCTCAGCGGCGAATTAACAACTTGTGGGGCCCTATCTATTCTATCTCTTGAGCCCCAAGAAAATCTTAACAACACTGAAGAATAAAATGTACCCATCTCAAAGTGTTCTTTCATCATGACTACATTTTTATAATTACAAATACAGAATACACCTACTAAAATATGTGGACCTAAATTTGCTCTGCTAGTTTATTTGCTGGTAAACTTCGCATGTATTCTTATACTATTGTTCTTTTCCAGGATCGGTAGAAATAACAAGGAGGAAGTTCTTTCAAAGGCAGAAAATGATCTTGCCTCTGTGGTTAACCAACACATTGGAAAGTTAGTAAAAGAATTACAGGGAACCGACTTCTGGAAGCTTAGAAGAGCCTATACCTTTGGTGTTAGTATCAACATCGCCTCTTTACATTTATTTTGCTGGAGATCTGATATGTCATAAACGCTGCAGGTACAAGAATATATCGAAGCTGCTACGTTTTGTAGATTTTGCAAGACTGGCACTTTATTGAGTCTAGACGAGATTAATGATTCTTTGCTAGCAGTAAGTGATAAATCTGTTGAGCCCTTGCAGATAAACGTGCTCGACTATCTATTAGGGGTAAGTACTAATACAACTATAGGTTATTTATTCTCATTTTTCCTTTTCTGTGCTTGTTTGAAGTTAATGCTATTTCTGTTCTGCCAATGTCTTAGGTTGCTGATTTGTCAGGGGAGCTAATGAGGCTTGCAATTGGTCGTATATCTGATGGGGAAGTTGAATATGCTAAAGATATATGTTCATTTGTACGTGACATTTATAGGGAGCTGACCCTTGTGGTGCCACTGATGGATGATAATAATGAGATGAAGAAGAAAATGGAGGTTATGCTTCAAAGTGTCGTGAAAATTGAGAATGGTATCACTTCTTTCATTCACAGCACTATTAAACTTACTGATGATTCTTCACTTGTGTAATGTATGCTAACTAAATGCGGGCTAGAACTAGAATAGCAAGCCAAATATCTACAAATTGTTTGGTTTGAGGAATCACCTCATCCTAGTATGGTTGATCTCTCGATAATACCATTAGTATTGGCGGAATGATTCCATCCCTCATTTTAGACTAGTCTCGTGCTTATGAGGGATGAAGTGGTGGTGGTCAAACCAATTCTGTTCTGCAGACCAAACAAGTTGTTAGGCCCAGAGCTAGGATTGAGCGATACAGTCACCGTCATTAAAACCAAAGGAAACACCTCTTCTTTTTTATTTTCCTTTGCTTGCCTGTAATCAATCTGGTGCGTGCTTTACATAGTGCCAGCACTAACAACTTGACTAGCCAAATAACTGTAGACGACAAGAAAAAAAGATACTCCCTCTGACCCATATTAGTTGACTCAAATTTGTTTAGATACGGATGTATCTAGCACTAAAACTTGACTAGATACATTCGTATCTAGATGAATCTAAGTCAACTAATATGGGTCGGAGGGAGTAAGACATTGATACAAGGTTTGGACGCGCTAACTGACAGTAGCTAATTTACCTTTGTGCACAACTTCCATGTGATCAAATGTAAGGAAATATGCACTATAATGATGAATTTAATCGCCAGAAGCAGTGAATTACACTTGCACAACATATAGACTAGGCATGATATAAATTGAATAAATACCAGCATGGTGAATATTGTATGTGCCATATATATGTCCTGCCATGGCAAAGAACATGAACAACATAATAAACCCTCTTTGACATCCCTCATATCTTAGTTCCTAGACTATCAGACTAATCTTAATGACGATTCATGCAACTGATAGATGCTAAGAGAAACTGGAATTTGTGTATAGTTGCTAGAATGGCCTGTCTGAGAAGAAGGTTCTTCTCGACTAAAAATGTGATGTCCTCTGTTAAGTTAGCAACTGCTAAGTTATATTGTTGTGAAACTGGTCGTCCTCTGTTGGTCTTATCTATGAGGACTAATGATGCTGCCATTGCATTAGATATTGTATTACAGTTATGTAAGCATGATTTTCATTCTTATATCACAAGTTTTTTGTTTGATGATGTATTACGTGCTTCTATTTATGTTGGACACTGGATATTCATCCTTAAATCGATTTGTTCTATTCGACAAGAATCATCATGATCATGTTAAAGTTTGTCAATGATCAAAATGGCATGAGTGGTGATGTTTTTCTATTTTTAATGTTAAGGATTCCCCAACTTGAAGTAGGGTTGGTTTCATAGTCTTATATTATTTAAGTTCACATGTGAACTTGTTTCGTGTGACCTTATTTGTGCTAGTGCTAGTCATTAAGAATTATTTGGTGTAACCTTGATTATGTACACATGAGCTCATGATTTATTGCAGTACCTCTAGATAAGTATTGTGTGAAAGTGTTGTTTGTACTTATAATATTTCACATTTTTAAACAAAAGAATGGAGAGTAGATACTGTAGATAGAAGGGTGGGTGCTTGAGCTTAGGCTTTAACTACCCGTGCATCTTTAAAGAAGTTCAAAAAATGCAAAGATGTGCATCATGTTATAACTTGAGTACCTACTTCATGCAAAAATATGAGTTAGTGGAACTACCTGTCTTTTTTACATGAACATTTTCATCATATTTTTACATATTTTTGTTTTGTTTTAGATGATACAAAATCTCTGAAGTATTCTAGAATTTTCGAAAATGTAGAAGTGCCTAAGCCTGTTGTCTCTGTGAATCAATTTTGGAAAATCTCTATCTTTCTGCCACTTTTCGTTTGTCTTTGTTAACCACTCTGTATTTCTATTTGTAAAGCATGTTGCACTCCCTATTTGTTAATTTTCTCCTCCACTTTATGTAATCTGTCGTGTGTTGTATTAGTTTGAAACCATCTCAGATGAATGAATACTTAGATCTGCATTTGTGGTATCATCTTCTTATTCCAGTTCGTTTGTGTTTGTTAATCACCCAGTGTATTTCTATTTGTAAAGCATGTTGCACTCCCCATTTGTTAATATTCTCCTCCACTTCTTTATGTAATTTGTCGTGCGTTGTATTAGTTTAAAACCATCTCAGATGAATGAATACTTAGATCTGCATTTGTGGTATCATCTTCTTATTCCAGTTCGTTTGTGTTTGTTAATCACTCAGTGTATTTCTATTTGTAAAGCATGTTGCACTCCCCATTTGTTAATATTCTCCTCCACTTCTTTATGTAATTTGTCGTGCGTTGTATTAGTTTAAAACCATCTCAGATGATTGAATACTTAGATCTGCATTTGTGGCATCATCTTTTATCCAGTTCGTTAATATTGAATTTGTATGTGACAGATGCAATTACCTTTTTGCTGGCTTGCATTGTTTGAGATAAATCTGTTGCTACTTGTTTGTCGTTTGAGATAAAAGTTTAAAACTGTTGCTACTTGTTTATCAATCTTTAACGGTGTGCATGTTTATGTTTCAGCTTGCTTTGGTGTTCATGTGAGAGGATCAGAGTACATTCCTATGCTGGGGTCGTCGGCTGACCCAGATTACGCGTTTCTTGGTGCCGCTGACTACGATTAGTGAAGCCAGAAAGATCACAACCTTCTGATAGAGAAACGAGTCCCAGAAAGATCACTACCTTCTGATAGAGAAACGAGTCCCAGAGGACATGTTACAGGAACTTGTCTCAGAAAAGACAGTTTTGAACGAGACTGAACATGTAATCCTGTCTAAGATTCATGTAGCGTAAAAGTGTTTGTTCTTCTATGCAATGGTTTCAGTTAAAGTACAGTATCATCTTCTGGCGCTCTTTTCCACACTTGAAGTTATCTCCAGAGTGCTATTTTGTGGTCGCAAAAAAAGAAAAAGGCGAGGTCTGAATGCGCATCAGGTTACTACAGCTAATGGTCCGCTCGTTGCTGACGAACGCAGAGTACATAGTTAGGATTACAAGGCACTATAAGTTTCTCTCAATTGATTCTTCTCGTGTCTACGAAAATAAGTGAATTGTCCGTCTTATTAAGAAACATTTAGGATAACACACGCGGACGCATAGTACACAGTTAAATTTTGAGCTGGAGACATGTAGGATTACAAGGCACTGTAAGTTTCTTGCAATTGATTTGTCTCGTGTCTATGAGAATAAGTGAATCGATTTTGAGCTCGTGTCTATGAGAATAAGTGAATCGATTTTGAGCTCTCGTGTTTTATTGAGGAAACATTTCCTTCTCATCGAGACCTACATATGAAATCCTAGAAAGAAAATCTGGAAAGACGAGTTAGCAAGTTTAGCTTTGTCAGGTTGTAAGCAAAATTAAGGGTTACATTATACTAGGGACCTATTTGTAACTGCATGAAGATCTGGCACTAAGAAGTGCTGTGGCTAAAAAGGCAGGAAACAAACAAGAAGGACCCATTTGCAAGGCATGGAAACTACGAGAGCCCCCAGGATATGCCTGTGATGACAAAAGGACTGGAACGCTGATATAGTAAGAACCAAGGTCGCGATAGGAAGAATCTAGGGGCATAACTGCGAATAGAAAGGACTTGCTTTGAAATCTCAAAAAAAATTGGACCATTTCTCGATTTGTGCGTGTCATCCTTGACCAGGGGCCATGCTAATCTTCTCTGTATCGTTCCAATTTTATCAGACGTCCCCGAAGGGACGATTCCTGGTGCAACGACAGCGCTTATAAAGCGGTTTGAACTCCAGTCGATTGGCGATGTGGGACTAATTCGAGTCTGTTGCCCTCCGCCGTGCGTCGCAACCCCGCGTGGGTTACATCTTACAATGCGGCCCAACTCGGTAGACAGCCCACTTACCTTCCTCATGGTCATGGCCTTTGTCCATCATCCGGTGCCGTCTGCCGTGTAGCCAGCCACCCGACCGCGTGGCGATATACGAACCCTCGCCTTTTGTCGCCCAGCCATCCCCCCTTCGTTCCCCTTACCAAATCGTCGAAACCCTAGCCCGATTTCGCCTCCAATCTCCCCCCACCTCGCCGTCGCCATGGGCAAGAAGCGAAAGCTCGAGTCGAAACCCACCGCCACAGCTAAGGCCGCCGCCGCTAAGGCTGCTGCTAAGATCGCCGAGCCGGCGGCCCCCACCCCCACCCCCACCTCTCAGCCCGAAACCCTAGCCGAGTTCTACGCCCCTTCCTCCCAAACCGTCACCCCGGTAAGAGGGTCAACCGATGCGGCCGCGGAGGAGAAGCCTCCCCAGGAGCTGGGCGGCGAGGAGGAGGAGTGGGAGGAGGTGGAGGTGGAAGAGGAGGAGGAGGAAGAGGAAGAGGAAGTGGAGGAGGAGGAGGAGGAGCAGCAGCAGCAGCAGCAGGCAGAGGAGGGCGAGAGCGATCCCGCCTCGATCCAGGCGCTGCTGGAGGCGTTCCCCAAGGAGCAGCTCGTTGAGCTTCTCCGTGACGCCGCAGTCGGCCACGGCGACGTGCTCGCGGCCGTCCGCGTCGCGGCCGATGCGGATCCGGCCCAGAGGAAGATCTTCGTCCACGGCCTCGGCTGGGACACCACCGTGGACACCCTCAAGGAGGCTTTCAGCCCCTACGGCGAGATCGAGGACCTCAAGCTCGTCTCCGACCGTAGCACGGGCAAGTGCAAGGGCTACGGGTTCATCCTCTTCCGCCGCCGTTCCGGCGCCCGCGCGGCCCTGCAGGAGCCCCAGAAGAAGATCGGCAACCGCACCACCTCCTGCCAGCTCGCTTCCGTGGGCCCTGTTCCATCTGGCGGTGCGGCCAGCAACCCTATGCTTGCAACATCTCCAGCTCCAGCTCCGCCGGCGTTGATACTGCCACCAGTTTCTGAGTACACACAGCGGAAGATTTTTGTCAGCAATGTCGGTGCAGACATCGACCCACAGAAACTGATGCAGTTCTTTTCAAAGTATGGTGAGATTGAGGAGGGTCCACTTGGGCTGGACAAGGCAACTGGGAAGCCTAAAGGTTTTGCTCTGTTTGTATACAAGACCATCGATAGCGCCAGGAAGGCGCTGCAGGAGCCGCATAAGTCGTTTGAGGGCGTTATGCTGCACTGCCAGAAGGCAATCGATGGACCGAAACCCAACAAAGGAGGAGGATATGGTGCTGCCAGTACGAGTGGGAGGAAGGGCACTGCTGGTTATGGTGCTAGTAGCCATTCTCTGCAGGGTAGTGTTGGTGCCGGTTATGGGATGTCATCTCCAGCGAGCTTGGCTTCACTGCCTGGGGGTGTACCTGGTGGTCCAGGAATGAATCCTGTACTGGGGCAGGCCTTGACAGCTTTCCTAGCCAACCAAGGTACAGGGTTGGGTCTGAACAATATCCATGGAGTTGGTCCGAATGGTTCAGGGGTGCCAAATTCAGGGTCTTCTGGAGCTCTTGGTGGTGGCGGCGGCGGTGTGCCTGGTATGCCAGGTGGTTATATGGGCGGCTATGGGGGTGGTGGTGGGTATGGTGGTCCACAGGGAGGACCTGGAAGAAATTACATGGGTCATTAGGTAAGATTTTATTGGTGGATGTGTCCTAACTGTAGAAGCTACATCTAGTTCTGATATCTGTTTTTCTGTTTTTCTATTTCTGCAGAAGTTAGCTTTACATTTACTCATACTCCGATATTATTCTTGTAGTTTTCTTCTTTTATCTCTTTTTACCATAATAGACACAGAATGTGGTAGTTTAAGTTCTAGTGTTGTGCATTTTTTATGAAATCTAACATGTGCCTGAATGCATGGTATCTGTTTGTTGTTTTACTACAGAACAATAAGGCAGCCTGGACTACAAAATATAAGTTAGTGCCTTCTATTAGCTGTTTGAAACGATAGGCCAGCTGTCAAATATAAGGAATCTATACTTATTGATAATTTTTTTTGTAGTTTACCAATTGACCTCCTGTAACTTTATTACGTTTGCTATAGTGGAGCTAGCCATGCTAAGATTGAATGATTGATTGATGTTGAGATTTGAGAAAAAAAGTTTTAGGTTAAATAGTAGGTAAATGTAGATATCCTTGTGGCTATAGGTGAAAGTTTTGATTATATGAGCTCTGTTTTAGTTCAGTGATGCTTTATTCTGTTTTGTTGCTTTTTCAATATGTGTGAATTTGGCAAAACACTTAGGGCAGTCATCTTGTAATATCTTTGGTAGGTTTCAAACGTTTTCAGAATGCAAGCAAAGAACTTTTGGCAAGCCTTATCATTTTTGTTTTGTCATTTATGCTTTTAAGATTGTTTCACATGCATTATAACAAATTAGTGCTTCTGTTACAAAAACGATGCTACTTGTTACAAAAACGAGGCTACAAACCCCAAACTTCAAGTTATGCATTTATTTAGCAGTTAGTTTTGTTTTGCTTTTTTATATGCAAATAATGTTTTTTTAGAACTATTTCACTTATCTTTACCCATATTGCTATTTGACAGGATGCTTATAACTATTTTACTGTGGCCAGATGATTCTACGTGTTCCCGCGTTGCACTTATAAACATGCTGTTTTAGGCTTCTTCTGGCAACTCAGTTACTCTAGCGGTCAAAGTTTTTAAAGGAACTTTGATTTCTTCAATCATATGTTTTCAAAATTGAACAAAGCTTTGTACAACTATCTAAATTTACAGAGTTTGTGACCCTATTGTAAAAGACTTCGTGTGGATTTAGAGTGCTGTGGAATTTTTTACTACATTACTACTATTTTTTAATGTTATGCTTCTCTTCATTACTTTTTCCTTCTGGAAACCAAATTTGTGTTTCTGCATAAAAAGACCATTTTAGTCACTCCTGATTTTACTGTCATGCAGATCTGTTTCTTCAACAGAAGTTGAATAAATTATTTGTTTATTTTGGCCCAGTTTGTCATTATTGCAAGATTGAAGTTGGTTAAGGAAAATCTGTAGCAGCTCTTGAAAACTATCGATGTTTTAATTTTAGAAAATAGTCTATTGCATTCCCAAGCGTGTGCTCTCTCTCTAAAATGATTTCTGTGGTGTTGGTCTGAGGTCTTGTTTGTAAAAAGGAGTACTGAACAGAAGTCTGTGACTTTGACTGTGATCTTGTCTAATCTTTGAGTTGGACAAGCTAGTTGGTAAAGGTTGAGTAGGAGGAGGGAAGTAGTATTGCTGTTGGAAGGGATAGTCGTGAGAGAAGTATGGAGCAGGGTTGGCCTTGGATTCCCTGTCGTGTCCCACTCAGTATTACTTTTCACCTCTTATGGCTTCCCATCCATGGCATAGCAGTTGGTGATTTCCTCTATGTTGTACTTGGAGTGTGATAAGTGAGAGAGGGTGTTGTGGAGGAAGGGGGAAGAAAGCAGCAGCAGAAGAGGAGGTGCAGATGACAGTGAGGTGAGTGGTAAAGATTACTTACTGTCTGCATCTTGTTCCTTGCCTTCACTGTGCTTTTGACCCAGCCATGAAATCCCCTTCTCTGCTATATTCGTAACTTCTTCCTCTGTGTGTACTCTACCTGCTATGTTTTAGCAGTAGAGTAGAGATAGCTGGAGCCGAGGCAATCTCTGAGAAATTATAACTGTAAATCTGTTCATTTGTATTGCCGGAAATCATGTAAATCTTGCACGCTGCTGAATAGTGCTGGAGTCCCTAGGTATACACCCCATTATGTTATCCTGGTTGTTGTTTCGATAGGAGGCAATAGCTTTGTTACTTCTTTTTGGTTAAATTCCAAAAAAACAACTCCCTTTTTCCACCACTCTGCTGTATATGCTCTACATCGTGGTGGATGACGACAATCGGTGCTTCTCAACCTGATTCATAAAATGCATTATTGATGTTTTCTTCCTTTATGTGCTGATATTATTTGAGCTTCCATTCGAGTGACAACTATGCTGTTTTGAGGTACAAATTATGCAGTTTCATTTGATGTGTTGTTCGAGTTCTGTTCAATTTCAACAGGAGAATATCAGTGTTTGTTAGGAATGTGCAAAATGGTGCAAGGAGCGGCAGTTTATAGCCATGCTTAACTTCAAGGAGATTAGCTCGAAAAACTCTTATCCTTTGATATGACTTATGCTGTTGGCTGCTCAAGTGGAGCATAAATACCGGGGTCCTCTATAATCAGAGCCATCGCAGCGTGGTGCACTATGTTGTGTGTTGTGTTAGTTTGTCTCTGCTGTATATTGCACAAAGTAATACGGAGTACCATTATTCTTTTTGTATAACTTTCAATTCACGTGTCAATTTGCGTCTAAATAGGGCATTTACTGTCTTTTCTATCGGATCATGCATACAACTACTCTTCTCCCAAATGGGCAGAAATCTGGTCACATGACATTCTCATTTGCTTCCACAGAAAACAAAGGATATTATATCGTAAACTAGTAAATGTAGTTCAACCTCAAGTTGAATAACACAAAGGATACACAAAGGATACTCATCATCCAATCCCAACACAAATGTGTACATAATTATAAGTGTTGGGACATCGAAACACCTTGACTCCATTATTATAGGTAATAATCACAATGAGTTAAAGAGCTTAAATAGTACTATATATTTCCACAAACTCTTTGATTCAATAGAATCATAAAACTTAAACTTAAAGACTACATTTGTTGACAAATACTCCATCTGTTTCAAAATATAAGATGCTTTAGGTTTATAAAAAAATGTATCTAGACTTATTCTAGTGTGTAGATTCACTTCAAATCTGAGTGAACCTACTTACTAAAGTAGTCTAGATACATTTGCTTTACAGAGCTAAAACATTTTATATTTTAAAATGGAGGGAGTATTATTCTTAAAATTGCTAAAACCTTTAGGCCCTAAACCATGTCCACAGAAGAGTGCCTAATGCACTCATATATTAGTTCAACTAGAAGAAAGCAATTAAATAAGAATGACACTCTAAAGAAAAGAGAGGTATTACCACTCTAATACCTACTCATCATGAGACTCTTTCTTCTTGAAGATAAAACATTTAAAGAAAAATACATTTGTACTTGTACAAATGGGTACTTGGAGTGTGATAGGTGAGAGAGGGTGTTGTGGAGGACGGGGGAAGAAAGCAGCAGAAGAGGAGGTGCAGATGACAGTGAGGTGAGTGGTATATATTACTTACTGTCTGCATCTTGTTCCTTGTCTTCATTGTGCTTTTGACCTAGCCATGAAATCCCCTTCTCTGCTATATTCTTAACTTCTTCTGTATGTGTGCTCTGCCTGCTATGTTTTAGCGATAGGATAAAGATAGCTGCAGTGGAGGCAATCTCTGAGAAATTATATCTGTAAATCTATTCATTTGTATTGTCGGAAATCATGTAAATCTTGCACGCTGCTGAATATTGACCGAGTCCCTTAAGTATGCACCCGTTTTTTGAATCCTGGTTGTTGTTTCGCTAGGAGGCATCAGTTTTGTTACTTATGTTGTTTGGTTAAATTTCAAAAAGCCACTCCCTTTTTTGTAACATCTCACAAATATTAATGAGGATCAATTTCTAATTAACCAAAGTTAGGGTTAACAAAAGCTTTTATTAATAAACCATATGTTAATGCCTATGTGTTTTGAATGTGTGTGAATGTTTGCAAGGCCATGATTGATTGTTGTAAATGATGAGAAATGGTTAAAGGATCAAAACCATATCATCTAGGTCATTTCCAAACCAGATCAAAATAAAAGAAAATTAAAATATGAAGCATATGACCTAATGGTCATTTTTGCCAAAGTTAACCACTAGCTCACTTTGATCATCTCTAGCAAGTGATCTCAAACAGAAACACCTCCATTTCTTTTCTCCCCTTGCTAGACCTAGTGACACTAAATACAATGGAGCTTTCAAACCTAGCAGAAACATTTTCAAATACATTTGAGATGCAATTCAAAATTGAATCTATCTTATGCATCAAGATAGTCTTTTTTGGAAAACCACAAAAACCTTCACCACTTAGCAAACAATTGCACCCAGAGACTACCAAGCTTAGGACCAGAGCATGCACCAAAAATCACTTGAAAATATGAAAGTTGAGTTTTTGCGGCCATTTTATCAAACACCTGGCGATCACAGTACAACCTCAACCACTATAAACTGTTTTGATCAATCCTTTGATCATCCTTGTGACCTCACCGAGCTCCCACGACGTGCCCTTAACTCACTCAGTACCAGCCCGTGCGAAGGAGCCCCTCTCACTCGACCAATGGACTAGTGCCGACCGTATCCGAGCTCACCTTTGCCACCCCGACGCGGACACACTGCCACAGACCACGCCGCCCTCACCCATGATGTCTAGGAGGCAGCCCTGACCTCACCGCCCCTGCCTGTGCACGCCTCGACCAACGACCGCTCGCGGAGACGCCAGCGTAGCCACGCCCATTTGAACCCAGACCATGTCGGTCGCCACGCCAGAGCACCGAGCAATCCCGCGCACACACGCCGCGCCTCGCTTCCTCCTTGCGTCAATAAGTTCGCCATGAATCCAGCAAGCTCCCAGGCACGATTGTTTGATCCCGCACTCGATGTGACCACCGTACGCCGTGACGAATGCTGACGGTACCACCATAGAGCACGGATGTTCTAGAATGATAGAGACCTCGCCTCGCTGTGCCACTGTGCGCATGATGACCGCCCTGAAGCACCGCGTCGACCTACACCCTTGGCCCTGCCGATAGCGCACTGTAACTACGTCGCCGGCGAGCCCGAGCCATCCCGCTGTGCCCCCTTCACCATAGTATAAATAGAGCCCTCATCCAGCCTCAAAACGCACACCATTCCACTCCTCTCTCACCCATTAACCTCTCTGACCCATCCCTGGAGCAAGGCGAGCACCACATCGTTGGAATTTCACCGAAGCCCACCGCTGCAGAGGAGGAAAGGATCCGACGCTAGGAGCTGCCGCGACCACCAGTCAAACCGCCGCCGTCGACTCGTTCGTTCGACCACCTCGCCGGACCTAGCTGGAGCCCTGGTAAGCCCCGACGACCCCCGCCGTAGCGCTAGGGTTTTGTCTCGCGTGTCCCGTGCGACGGAGATGATGACGCCCAACCGTTGATCGTGCTCTAATCCTAAGGCCTAGATTAGTTGATACCACTTCACGTTTGATTAGCCGCTAACGTGTGGGACCAGCCCCGGTGTAGCCCGCAGCGCGCGTCGCATAGTTGGGCTAGTCCATTAGCATTCTCGCGTGTATCCCATAGATTCAAACTTAGTTTTTCCTTTTATTTGAAAATCTCATACTGTAGGTAACTTAAAAAATTAATTCAGAAAGATTCACTGAACCAAATTGAATGAAACCAATTTTGTTTGGAAGTAGATGAAAATCTCTAATCACTCCCGTTGGATTCAAACAGTTTGAAACTTTAGATCACCCTTGTAAAAATAACAAAATAGTGGATTTTATCACTTCAAACATTTTTCTAAAATTAACCATAAGTGATTTTGAGTTGATTCCAACTCTCAAAATTCACATTGTCCATGACCTATCTGAATATGTAAAAATATATAATTTTGCATACATTAGTCCTAGACCAAAATTAAAGAATGACTTTATAGTCATTTCTAGTCACAAAAACATTATTAAGTGGTTTTGTTAAACTTTATAAATTAGGCCAACCACTTTAAATAACATTCTCAAGTATTGGAATATGTGGTGATGACATGTGTCAATATAATCCCATATTTGGATTGGAGAATATTAAATCTTAAGTAACTTTTTAATGAGTAGAAATTACTTTTCTAAAACAAGACAAATAAAATCTTGTCACCCTTTTCTTGTAATGATAGAGATGATGCTAGATCATCTAGTGTTACCCTTTTGTGTTAAATAGAGGTAGCTAAGTATTGTTTGGTGATTGTGTATCTCGTATTTATCTATAGACGCTAGTGTCAATCCGGGATACGAGGAAGAAGAATTCTATGAAGACGAGGAACAGAACTTCGACCACCTTACCAACCAAGGCAAGCTACATTATGCAAGCTATACTAAGCATGCTATACCATGCAAGCCTCACTATGCCTATCTTTGTGATACCCCTTTTGATTATACCATATCCCAGTTTTACTTGCAAGCTTTATCTCTTTTTCCTTTTATCGAAGTTGTTCAAGTAGTTAATTAATTGATGATTAGTGGAAATTTAAGAAAGATGCCATCAAGAGCTTGGAACTTGATGTAGGTAGTTACACTTGATTATCACCCCTCAATAGCGACACCCCATTGATAGATGCTAGTGCTAAATTAATCTTGATCACTATAGATGGGAACAAATGATTATGAAAACCTTGGAATGATGAGTCATTCTATTGAAATGTTTTGACATGTGTTATGAACACAATGAGTGAAGATGGTATTGAATGAAGTATGTGGCCTGACTTTGATAAAAACTGATGGTTGGGTTCGGATGCGATACCATTCCAATTTTACCGTAAAACCACAATACCCGAGTTTGGGTTGGGATTAACTGGAAGTTTATGTGTCTTAGTATGGGTTCCCTCGCGGAACGAGGTGAGATGAGGCTACCTTGTGAATGTGACTATCCACCTATGCAGTTCCCGGGATGATAGATGGTTATGGCAGGGAGGCCAAACTCATATGGGAGGTGCCTATACTTGGGTGTGTAATTGAAAGGTTAGGATTGATTATCCGCATACAAAGTATGATGATTGTCGTGGTGGTGGCACGACAGATGCCATGGGTAGGCTAAAGTATGGGGCCAATGGATGCTAGAGGGATCCCGGGAGGGAAGATGTAGTGATTTCTACACTCAAATGACTAACATATAGATCTTTATTTCTCCTTACAAGAACCACAAGTGCTCCTTGAGTTGTTTTCAAGAAGAAGAGAGCTACAACCCAAGCCTTACGGCGTAGAATGAATCGATCCCTTCTCAGGAACCCGCTTCTCCTCTTATAAAGGGGTGCTTTGGTTCCTTCTAGGGCTGACGTGGCAAGCATATTAGAGGAATATGCTTGTCCCAATATGGTAACTCGGCGGCTCTCTTTCTGTGTCCTCCTTCTAACGACGGCAATGTTCCAGAGAACCCCACTTCCGTGCCTCGGGCTCCATGACTGTCACCTCCGTGACCTCCTTACCGCTCTTTCCGCTCCTTGTCCTTTGTGCTTGGCTCTGTTCAGATTCTTCCTAGCCCGTGACTTGGGTTTGACTATAGGCACCTCCTTCTCCTGCAAGCTTCATGTTATTCGGCCTTGTCTCGCATAACTCGGCTCGGCCTTCACCTGCATTCAAGTTACTCAGACTTACTCGGCCGACTTAACTCGTATGTCGGCCGGATAAGGTATTGCTCCTTCCGTAGGTGTCATGGCCGTGCTTATCTCGGCCGACTTTTACATGACTCGACCGATATAAACAGTAACTCGGCACACGACAAGGGAAACTCCTTTTGTCTTCCCCTATCTTGACCCTATCTGGGGTCACCTCCCCAACATTAGTCCCTGAAGCTGGTGTGGTCCTGCCCGTAACCTCGGCCGGGCTAAATCAGTTTCCCAACATTCATTTCTCCTTACTTCCGAGTTACTTTTTTTGTTCGAGGTATCTGCGCAGCTTCTTGAGCACGCCTCGTCCTACGTGTACCACTCATCATTATTCCTCTAGTTTTCTGTACCTCTACAGTGCCCACTGACAAGCTACAGTAATTATTGCGCCCGTCGTGTCGGCATAGTGACGCCTTGAGTACCACGTCTGTCAGGGGCCCGATCCTCTCCCGCGTCATGTGGTTTTCGGTGTGGCTCCACTCAGCTGCGAGCGGTTCTTCCGCACGCATGCTATACACGGTTATCGTGCGCACGCACGATCCCACTACCGCCAGGACTGCGCGGTTATAAGGAGGGGCACGGGCCTAGAGGATTCAGTTTCCCCCTTCGCTCACCGTTCCTATTCTTCCTTCTCGCGCTCGTTCCTCTGTTCGTGCGCCGCTGGCTGCGCCATTGTCGATCTCCTCGATGGTGACGCTGCAGTCCTTCTGCCCCGACGATCTCACCACCGTGCGCTTGCTCCGGCGCCATTGCCGGTGAGTTTTTATACGGTCTCATCGCTAGGCTCCTTCCCTAGGCGCATCTACTGTTTTTCTAGATTTCCTGCGGCGGTTCTTTTCCGTTCTGCCGCCGTGCTCGCTTAGAACCACGACGGGGCCCTGCGCCTCTAAGCCTCTCTCCGCCGCTAGTCCTTCTTCCGTTGATTCCTCCGGTGACCCTATGTCTAGTTCTATTAGTGGTGCGCTCGTCGAAGACGACGACGCAGCGTCTGGTACAGAGCAGGGCTCTTGGCAGGGCTCCCCCGTCACTCGTCGTGAGATTGAGTGGCTAATTAGGACTCGTCGGATTCCTGCCGAGGTAAGCTGTCGCTTACGCAGCAACGAATCCTCTCCTGTACTCAACGAAGGCGAGTACGTTGTTTTCATGTCCCACTTTGCTCGTGGGTTCGGCCTTCCCCTTAGCGATTTTTCTAGGGAATTCCTTGAGTACTTCGGCCTTCAGCCGCATCACCTTCCGGCTAATGCCATTGCCTCCCTATCCGCTTATATCTCGGCCTCGGAGGGATACTTCGGACTCTGGCCCTCTGTGTCCGTTTGGTCCAAATTTTTCCAGATCCGATCTAACGTCGTTCAGACAAATCTCTTCACCCCTCCGAGAAATCCCTTACCCAGTGTGGAGCCACGTCCATCACACCTCGGAGAAAATCCGAGTTCCCTCGTGTTGCTGGCCTCGAGTCTTGCAAGAAGTGGCATAGATCGTTTTTCTATGTCAAAAACACTGGAAAAGAAGACAAGATTCGGATCCCTGCCTTTTCTATCGGCCCCCCTTCCAAGAAGAACTAGAACTACAACCCCAGGAAGAGCCATGCTTTGGCCGAGGCATTTGAGATTCGGCTGAAGGAGTTGATCCGCGCCGGGCTCCGTGGTGAGGATCTGATGACCACATTCGTTAGCAGCCGAATCTGCCCTTTCCAGCTTCGCTCGCACAAGCTCTGTTACATGAGCGGTCCTCTCGATCCCAACCGAGTTTCGACGGTTGAGCTCGACGACTATCTTATCTACAAGCGTGTCCGAGCTATCTTCAAGACTGATATGCCGGAGGACTGGACATGGGGGCTGAAGCCGTTCACTCGCGGGAATCCCCCTCCCGAGGTAAACTTACGTATTTGTGTTTGTTTTCTAATTGTGTTTGTGACTTCTTTTGCTAACTCCACTTTGTTTCTTTTCTTGCAGAGGTTTGCGGAGCAAAAGATCGAGGATGCCGAGGTCCTGGCCCTTCCGTGGACCGCAGATCGGGACACCCCGGACAGCGGGGAACCTGACTCGGAGGAGTTTGTTCCTAAGTCGGACGTCGCTCCAGCTCGCGCCCGTGGCAAGACCTCGGCCCATGGGGAGGAAGGTGACTCGGACGACGTCCAAATTCTTGAGGTAGTCGCCGCGATGCCTATCTCTTATGCATTTACGGCTTCTACTTTCCCAGCTAATCAGGCCGGTCTGGTGCACGACGCCGAGCCTCTCGCCTCTCAAGCTCCTGCTACCTTGAGGAAGCGCACTGCTCCGGCAGGTCCCTCCGAAGCTGCTCCCAAGAAACGAAGAAAGAAATCATCCCAGCACCTTCCGAAGCGTAAAACCATGCCCGGAGTTACTGGGTTAGTTCATTTTCATTTGTATTTCTTGCTTCTCTCTTTCTATTTTTTGATTCGACTTTTTGTGCTTTTGCAGCGCTCCTCTCTCTACCAAGCCAAGCGGTCCGAGTATGACGAGTCATACAACTCGGCTGCCTTCTCCTCCGCCCCCTGAAGATACTCGGGCTCCTAGTCCCTCTCGCGTTGACTCTCCTCCTGTGCCGACTCAGACATCGCCTTGGTGAGATGTACCCACAACTTCCATTGCTGATGCTGACATAACTCCGCCAGCAGACCATCCTATTGAACCTGTCGCCCTGTTATGACCATCGAAGTTTCCCCCGAAATTCCTTTGAACCCCACTATTCCAGCTGCAACTCCAACTCTAGCCAAGGATGCCACTATCTCGGCCCCCTTGGAAACCATAGTTCCTCCTTCCTCCAAGGATGCCACTCCTAGTGCCGAGGTCGCTGCCCCTGCCGACACCTCTTCTAAGGCTAAGAAGGTTGTTGTCACCAAACCTTCAGCATCTCAGAAGGGGCCGACTAGTTCTTCTCAACCCACCATAGCCGATGTACTCCGCAAGGGGGCTTCCTCTGCTAAGCCTGTTGTCACCTCGGCCGCTGATAATCAGCTTACTCTCCACAAGAGTCCCGCGGTGGCGGTGGTTACCCAATGGGTCCGAGGTAAAGTGTTGACCCGTACTGAGAGTGGGAACAGCCTCGGCTCTTTGGTGGAATATGCCAACAATTGGAACGCCGCCGATCAGCTTGAGGGCAATCCGAGTAATCAGCCATTTCAGCTTTCCGACATCAGTAGTCGTTTGCACATGGCTGCTAAGATTGTTCTTGAAAGTGACAAGATGAACGAGGTTTGATATTTGGTCTGTTATTCAAATGATAGTATACATACACTAGTCCCCGAAGCTTGCAACCGAATAACTTGTTATGCATTATTTGCTAAGTAAATTTTTTGTATGACTTGGATAGATCATGGTTCATTCGTACTCTATATTAAGCGTTGCTGAATCCGGATCTATTTTTGGCTTCGATTATCCAGCCACTGAGATCCGAGTTAAGTTTTGCTTGATTCGAATCTGTCTTAGCTTCGAATATCCAGCCACCTAGATCTGAGTTAAGTTTTGCTTGATTCGGATCTGTCTTAGCTTTGAATATCCAGCCACCTAGATCCGAGTTAAGTTTTGCTTGATTCGGATCTGTCTTAGCTTCTAATATCCAGCCACCTAGATCCGAGTTAAGTTTTGCTTGATTTGGATCTGTCTTAGCTTTGGATATCCAGCCACCTAGATCCGAGTTAAGTTCTGCTTGATTCGGATCTGTCTTAGCTTCGAATATCCAGCCACCTAGATCCGAGTTAAGTTTTGCTTGATTCGGATCTGTCTTAGCTTCGAATATTCAGCTATGTAATTCATTTTGGTACTTAGGTTGCGCATGATCGGCGGACAACCGAATTCCAAAGGTTGCTCTTTGCACACAAGAAATTGGAAGAGAAATATGAGAAAGTTCTCCCCGTGGTGAAGAAAACTGGTAACTTAACAAATCTTTGTACTGTTCCTTAAGTTCTTAATATTTTTCGACTTGAGGTGCTAACCCCTTTTTGCTGGTAAGCAGGTAATATTTTTCAACAAGAAGGTCAAAGCTCTGGAAGGTTAGTTATTCTTCTCCTCTATTGATTTTCGTTCGAGACTTATCTTGGGTTTCTTATAACCTTCTGGCTTTGGTATAGCCGAGTTACAAACATTTGCAGCGTCGCATAAAGAATGCATATCCATGCCTGATATGATGCTGCATTTTTTAGAACAAGCCGCCACTCATTCGACGCAGCTTAAATAAAAGGATGACGAAATAACCCGGTTACGTGCCGAGGTTGAGTCTCTCAAACTCTCGCAAAAATCCGAATTGGAAAAGGTTGACCAGGAGTTCTTTGAAAAGAAGAATCGACTAAGCCTGCAACTGCAGAAAGACAAAGAACTCCTCGATGCTGCCGAGCTGAAGAGTCGGATGATGAGCGAGGAAATCACTCGCTTTGAGAAAAATAAGGCCGACTGGACCCAGGATCTCCAGAAAATGCTGATTTATATTCATCGTAAGTTTTCGACTATGGCCGAGTTATCTTCTTCTCTCTCTTACTTTTAACTGATATATTTTCATTTAACGTAGATCATTTTCCGGAAGCTAGACCCGTGAGCTCTAAAGAAGTGATTTCCGCTTGTCAGCGCCGAGGTGTCCCCGCAAATTCGAGTCCAGAATATTCAATGGAAGACTTCTTGATTGTCGTTGGCGCTGCTATTGGGCCAATGAAGATTATGGGCAGGGATTTGGTGCAAGCAACCATTCGGGCCTACCATGTTCTCTGGCCGAATACTTCTGGAACTCCTGATATTGACGAGGTCAAAATACTTGTGGAGAGATTAATGGCATCCCAGACCCAGTTAAATCTCTGGAGGGAATCTGCTGGGAGGGCTGGTGCTAACATGGCACTTACCGCCGTTCTATCTTGGTACGAGGACATTTCGCTCGATACTTTGATAAACTTGCGCACTGGATCTCGTTGGGTTGAGGATCCAAAATTCGTCGCTCGCTGCCAAGCTCGTGCCTTCTAGCTGGTTGAGTACGTTGATGTGCATAATTGGATTGAAGGGCCGAGTTTTCTTCCCAATCCAGCGGATGACGTCGAGATTAAAGACGCCTCTGATGATGATTCGGCCGACCAGGATGAGGCAGAGGGTGACTCGGACAACTCCCGTGATTCCAATGGAAGCTCGGACAAGGACGGCGGCGCGTGATCATCTTCCAAAGGGACTGGGCACTCTCAAGCTCAAACTAATGTTTCTGAGCAGCCTAGGATTTCCCCCGAGGCTACTATCGCTTCTGTTGAAGGTGAAGTAACGTCGGCCGAGGCGCCGTCTACCTCGGAGCGCCCAGTTCCTGAAAATGCCCCTGCACAGGAGATCGAGGTTGCACCGCCATCATCCGAGATAGCCGCTCCTGATGCCCTTGATCATGCTGCTGCCCCTTAAGGGTGCTCTGACCTTTTTCGCTGTTTATGTTCAAAAAACCTCTTAAGTTATTTTCAGTCCCCGGTATGCCGGGCGTATGATGTCTATGGAACAATTGTCTGGCTTTTGGTGTGATGCGAACCTTTTTTGCCTTTTGCCGCTAAGGCATGGGTGATGGTAATCATTATTACTTTGTTCAAGCGAATATCATTGCTTTGTATCTTTGTTTTGGCGACTTTTGATTTCGTAGATTCAGATTGTACTTCTCCGCGTGGCTGACCTTAGTTCGGCATATATCTTGCTTTCCCTTTATAAACTCGACATCCTAGCTGTTGTGTTTTCAACTTTTACCTGAGACACAAAGCCCTAAGCCCACCTTCGATAAGGTGGTACAATAAATTGCATCCCGTATCATACTTCAATTTGCTGAGGTTGTTGTTCTTTTTTGCATTAATCTTAGAGATCTTTATTTGTTGAGCTATGGAACTTTTACGTGCCTGGCGACAAATAGTGGATTATACCAATTAGTCCCTGAGTTATCACTTGGGTTATCGAGTTCTTGCGTGTGCTCAAAGAATTACCTTGGACCATGTGGCAGTCCCCGAGTTACAAACTGGGTTGTCGAAGTACCTTTCATGGGTTAATGCAGAGAATACTACGGGGTAGTCCCCGAGTCGTTGCTCAAGGTGCCGAAGTTTAATACGTGTTTTTAGAACAAGAAACAATCACGGGGCAGTCCCCGAGTCAGTGCTCAAGGTATCGAGGTTTTAATGCATAATCCGAGATAAGGGATAATATGGCGCAATCCCCGAGTCCCTGCTCGAGGTCTTGAAACTTAACACATAATTCAGGAATAAGAAATAACACGGTACAGTCCCCGAGTCACTGCTCGAGGTGCCGAGGTTTAACACATAACTTAAAATAAGAAATAACATAGAGCAATCCCCGAGTCACTGATCGAGGTGCCAAGGTTTACTACATAGTCCTAAAAAATAAAGACAATATTGTGCAATCCTCGAGTCGTCGCTCGAGGTGCCGAGGTTCAATACACGCTTGATACTCCGACTTGAAGCGTCACATTACGACGTGCCATATATAGCTTCTAAGTGTAGAATGGGCGAAGTAAAGCTATGTTCCATGGTCTTTTCGATTCGTCGCCGGCTTTGCTTGCCTTGTTCTTTTCTGGTGACTGAGCATCGATTAGGTAATATGCATCGTTGTGCAATGCCTTACTCACGATGAATGGTCCTTACCATGGGGGTGATAGTTTGTGCATGCCGTTTGTCTTGACCAGTCAAGAACCAAATCTCCTTCTTTAAAGACTCTTGGATTGACTTTCTTGCTATGATATCGTCGTAGGTCTTGCTGATAAATAGCCGATCTTGATAGTGCCAAGTCTCTGGCCTCTTCTAGTAAATCGACGTCGTCTTACCGAGCTACCTCATTTACCTCGGCAGTCGTGTACTGGGTCACTCGTGGCGAATCATGCATTATGTTGGCTGGAAGCACAGCTTCTGCCCCGTATACCATAAAAAATAGGGTATATCCTGTTGACCTGTTCGGTGTAGTTCTGAGGCTCCACAGTACTGCTGGCAGTTCCTCGATCCAACATCCTGCCGACCTTTGCAGAGGTTCAACGAGCCGGGGTTTTATTCTGGACAATACCAGTCCATTTGATCTTTCTACTTTCCCGTTTGATGCCAGGTGAGCCACCGAGGCAACATCTAGTCTTATGTGCTTCTCTTGGCAGAACCTAGCAAAGGCTCCTTCAGCAAAATTTGTGCCGTTGTCTGTAATAACACTGTGTGGATAACCATATCTTAAGATAATATCTTTGAGGAATTTTACTGCTGTTTGTCCATCACATTTTCTTATAGGTTTTACCTCGATCCACTTTGTGAATTTATCCACCATGACTAGAATGTGAGTCATTCCGCCTCGGGCTGGCTTGAACGGGCATACCATATCCAAGCACCATACGGAGAATGGCCAAGTGATTGGTATTGTCTTTAATTCAGATGATGGCATATGTATCTTGCTAACGTATCTCTGGCAACCGTTACAATTTTCTACTAGCTCTTTTGCCTCCTTTAACGCCGTCGGCCAATAAAATCTATGCCTGAATGCTTTGTCTACTAACGCTCTGCACGATGTGTGATGCCCGCATTCTCCCTGATGTATATCCAGGAGTATTTCCTGGCCTTCTGCCGAGTCAACACATCTTTGCAGCACGCTTGTGACGCTTCTCTTGTACAGCTCATTGTTTATGATTGTGTAAGCTTTTGCTCTTCTTATTGTCTGTCTAGCTAGTACCTCATTACTCGGCAAGATTGCATCCTTGAGGAAGGAGAATATGGGTTGCGCCCATGTCGGCGTGATTTTCTCTAGGACAATCTCACTATCGATTTCCATGTTTTCTGCCGACATAACAGCTTTGAATCCTTCTGTATTTATTCGTGTGATGGCCAGGTTCACTTTCAGAGAGCCTGGGTTGCACTCTTTGTCAATTTCCATTGGCACACTTCCTTCTTTTAATTCTGCCGAGATATGAATGGACTCGAACTCTGGTGATGGTATAATCGATGGTTTTCTCAGCTGCTCTAGAGCGATACCTGGGGGAATTGACTGCCTAGTTGATCCGAGTTTTGACAATGTGTCTGCAGCGTCATTTTCCGCCCGAGGTATATGATGAAACTCGCATCCATCGAAGTATCCACTGATTTTTTGCACATGGAACCTATATAGGGCCATATTCACATCTAGTGCGTCCCAATTGCCTGATACTTGCTGTACTACCAAATCGGAATCCCCGTAGCATAGGATCCGACGTATACCAATTTCCTTTGCCACCTTTAATCCATGGATGAGTGCTTCATATTCGGCTATATTGTTTGATGCGGCGAAATGTATTTGCAACACATATTTCAGCTGATCTTTTTTCGGTGAGGTCAACACTATCCCTGCTCCCAAGCCATTTCTTAGCTTGGATCCATCGAAATGCATTATCCAAGAATTCGGATCTAGTAATGGTGGTTCATATTGTACCTCGGCCCAATCCACAAAGAAGTCGGCCACTGCCTGAGATTTGATTGCATCTCGCCTATCGAATTGCGGAGCATAAGGTGATAATCTATTGCCCATTTTGCTATTCGGCCACTTGCATCTTTGTTGCTCAATATCTTAGCTATAGGCGCTTCACAGATCACTTTGATCGGATGTTCTTCGAAGTAATGTTTAAGTTTTTTCGCCGACATGTATACTCCATAGGCCATCTTCTGGTAGTGTGGGTAATTTTGTTTTGAGGCCGATAGTACCTCGCTTAGGTAATATACCGGCCTTTGTATTGATTTATCATCTTCATTCCGTTCCACGACAACCACCGCACTTACCACTCTGTTTGTGGCAGCTACATAAAGTAACATAGGCTCTTTTGACAATGGAGAGGCCAGGATTGGTGGTGTGACCAACATCTTTTTCAGTTCATGAAACGCATTATCTGCTTGCGGTGTCCAAATGAACTTATCAGACTTTTTCATCAGTTGATACAAAGGTAATGCCTTCTCTCCCAGCCGACATACAAATCGACTAAGCGAGGCCAGGCAGCCCGTGAATTTCTGTACATAATTTAGACACCTCGGCAATTCCATTCTTTCTACCGCTCGTATTTTAGTTGGATTTGCCTCTATACCTCGGCTAGATACGAGAAAACCGAGTAATTTCCCAGCTGGTACACCGAAGGTGCATTTTTCCGGGTTAAGCTTCATTCGGAACCTTCTCAGGTTTGCGAATGCCTGCCGAATATCATCTAGGAGTGTTTTGCTCTCTTTTGTTTTTATAACCACATCGTCTACATATACTTGTACATTTTTTCCTATCTGGTCATGTAGACACTTTTGCATGCATCTCAGTACGCGTTGCTCTGCTACGCAGTCGAATGGCATGGTGCGATAGCAATAAGCCCGTCTGGGGTAATAAACGCAGTCTTTATTTGATCGGCCGGATTTAACGGTATCTGGTGGAAACCAGAATACGCGTCTACAAATGACAACAGCTCACAACCAGCGGTCGAATCAATGACTTGGTCTATCCTAGGTAAAGGAAAAGGATCTTTGGGACACGCCTTGTTTAGGTTCGTGTAATCAATACACATTCGCCATACGACGGCTACATTTGGATAATCCTTTTTCTTTTCTACTAATACCGGATTTGATAGCCAATCCGGATGAAGCACTTCCATGATGAACCCGGCCGCAAGGAGCCGAGCTATCTCATCCCCTATTATTTTTCTCCTGTCTTCGGCGAAGCGGCGGAGAGGTTGCTTCACCGGCCTTGCTCCTGGCCTTACATGTAAAGAGTGCTCAGCCAACTCCCTCGGCACACCTTGCAGGTCTTGAGTTGACCAGGCAAAGATGTCCCGATTCTCACGGAGGAAGTTGGTGAGCTCGCCTTCCTATTTGGCATCTAGGCTGGCACCAATCGTGATGGTGCGCTCTGGGAACTGCTCATCTATCTGGACCTTTTTTGTTTCTTTAGTCGGCTGGAAAGAAACACTTCCATGTGGGTTGGCTAATGCTGGCATATTCAGCTGTGTCGATTGAGCGAGAGCCGCTACCTCCTGTATCCTTCTTTTTTTCTCTTGTGATCACCAATGATTCGGCCAGGTTTGATCCGGCTGAAGCACATCCCATCGAATTCATGTAATCTCCTGCTACTGTTATCACCCCTTGTGGTCCGGGTAACTTCATTTTTAAGTAAGTGATGTGGCAGCTGCTCATGAATTTGGCTAATGCCGGCCGTCCGAGTAAAGCATGATAGCAACTTTCTAGGTCCACCACTTCAAACTCCAAATTTTCCGCTCTGCAATTCTCCCTTGTGCCGAATAGTACATCTACTCGGACCTTCCCAATGGGTTCGCATGAAAGTCCCGGCACTATTCCATGGAATGTGGTTCTTGTGGATTGCAGCATATTCTGCGCTATTCCGAGTTTATGCATCGTATCTTTGTACATGATATTGATACTACTCCCATTGTCAATGAGTACTTTTGGAAATTTCACATTAATGCTTGGCCCGACAAAAGTCGGATCTAGTACGAGTGTGTACGACCCTGGTTCGGCATTATTTTCGGGTGATCCTTTATGCTCCAAGTTATTTCTTGATCTGACCAAGGTACATATCTTGGTACCGCCGGCATAACTGCATTCACTTCCATATGTCGGCGATGTACACTTTGCCTGTCTTGTTGTTCTGTTGTGAACACGCAATATGATTGATGATGCTCCCTGTAATCATTACGTCCAATATTTCCGGGGTTTGTCCTTCCATCCTAACCTTGATTTATCACCCGATGCACTGCATCTCTCTGGTCTGAGTTATCATACCTCGGAGGAGGAGGGGGTAACATTAACTGCTGTGCATTCGCCCTAGTCAACTGCGGCTGCTGCTGCTGATGCACTTGATGAGAAGACGCTTGCATGCCTGCCGGGTTCCCCATTGCATTTTTCATTCAGGAGCATTGCCGAGTTGTATGATAGCCGGCTTGGCCGGGTTTGGAGTGTGAAACTTACACGGTTGATCCAACATGGATTCAAACATGTACTTCGGTCTTTCACCTTGCTGCTTCTTACATTACGGTGTCCTTTGCTTTCCTTCATTCCTTGGTGTCCATTGCTGAGGACCATTTTTCTGCCGCTGACTGTTTCCGTGACTCGGCTGATCTTGCACTACCGCTGCTACCTGATTGGAGGCATATCTGTAATCCGGTCTTTCCTCTCTTCTTCTACCTCTGAATTCGTTGCGCCTCGATGATCCGACTGCATATCTTGCATATTGATCTTGATGCTCCCGATGCTCTGCCGACATTAGTTCTGGTTGTGTCGGATCGCCCAATGCATACGAATCCGCTATCCTGATGATTCCGCCAAAGTGGTCGGCATATCTCTTTGCAGTCTCTGCCACAATACACTGGCGTATCGGCATCCTTGAGCAAACCAAGCTATCGCTTGAGATTCTATAACTCCCTCACATGAGTTCCTAAGGTTACACCACTGAGTCAAGAATTCCCTATCTGTCTCATTCGGCCTCTGCTTGCACATAGCAAGTTGCTGTGGCATGTTTGGTCTTTTGTAAGTACTGGTGAAGTTGCTGACAAACATCTCTTCAAAATCTAGCCAACAGTTGATACTGCCTGCTGGCAGATTATTCAGCCATACTCTGGCTGGTCCTTCCAGCATTTGCGGGACATATCTTACCGTCCATCACAAGTTTCCTCTAGCTATTTTTACTGCAGTGATATAGTCAATCAACCAATCCTGTGGTTTGGTGCTCCCATTGTATGTTTTCGTGCCCCTTGCCAACTGAAAGTTCTGCACTGGCGGCTCGCCCATGATCCGAGGTCCGAAACATGCCGGACCAGGCGGACCCTTCTCCTCTAACAACTCGGACCGGTACAACTTGTCCAGTTTTAATCTTGCATCATTTGATGGCAAGTTTCTATACATGATTCTCTCCCGCATTCCATAATGGTTATTTCCACCATGCCCTGCATACTCCATATCTAAGTAACCATCATTGTACCTCTCGTTTGCCTAATTATGGTGAGCTGGTCTCACCTCTCACTCTTGCCGAGTGTAACACCCTCAGAATCGGCCCTATGCAAGTTTTAGCAATTCCCGCCAAACCCGCATAGAAACGATTCAAAGGTGCCCACCAGGCACTTGCGTGCGGGTGGAAAACGAAGTAATATCATTACACAATAGTCCACGATGGAACCCACAGAACAGATATATACAACAACGACTCCATGAGTCAAGAATACCGATATACAATACAAAGATCCAAATCACCTTTAAAACGATACAGCGTCCGAGTACGGACAAGATGCAAATTGAGCTAAGAGCCCTGAAGAATAACCAATGGCGTCCATAACCCTGCCCAGGCCAAGCCGGAAGGGTAACCCTGCTAACGACGTCGATCTCAAAACCTCATAAAGACAAAAGGTGTGCCGACAAAGGGTAAAGGAAAAAGAGAGCGGTCAGTACTGAGGCCAGTACATGGCGAGACTAGAATTCGGCGGTCCTCGCCTACATAGGTATGGTGGACTGAAGCGGCAGCGTAGTATGCACTAAACAACCTATAGAGACTCGATATAACTGTCGGCTATCAGAGAGGGATAAGAAAGACCTATTTGGAACCAACCTGATACTACCACCAAACATACCCATCCTGGTATTTCCCCCTCGAGACCAAACGAGGAAGTCAACCGAGGAACTCACACAGTTGGCAGTTTTATTTATTTGGTTGTCGTTGCAGCAATTACTAGTCAGGTATAGATAGTCATCCTAATATAATAAGCAGTGGGCACTTTTAGTTAACCATTCCGTTGTAGTTGCAACACTTACTAGTCAGATACAATTAGCATGAGATATCCCAAACCCAGCAGTTGTTGGTACTTTTATTTAGCCATTCCGTTGTAGTGAAGTTGATTACTAGTCATATTATAACAGTAAACTTTAGTTATAGTTGTCTATGATCGAGAACTGTGCTCCAAGTCGTCCATAACCGCGGACACGGCTTCTCAAAAAGATTTAACCCTGCAGGGGTGCACCAAAGTTTCCACATGCACCTACACCCTTGTTGTCAGATCACAAAACATACACCCAACGGTATGTCGACGGGGTTTCGGACACGACGTTTCCTAGACCCAAAGCAAGCACATGGGGGCCACCCCACTAAGCTACCCGTAACGAAGTCGGCCGGTCTCCGATACGGACCCAGGGTTTGTGACGACGGCTGTAAACGACTGGGAACCCGAAAGTGTGACTGGGCTTGTCGATACCGCGAAAACGTGGCACGGGGTTTCAAAACAGTACAAGCGCTCCACACGCAATAGTAAATAAAGCAGTAAATCATAGCATAGGTACATGATAGTAATAAAGCCCCAAACTACTTTGTGGCCCCCAGTACAGTACTTTGAAATCAGTAACTAATCGATGGGGGTGCCCACACACCCCACCTGTGGTTAGCGCGCTCGATCTCAGAACAGGTGTCAAGAACTCGGGGTCCTACGGGACACCAGTGAGCGGTTAAAAACCAAATATTGTCTATTACCCACCGGTGCCTCTGCATTTACCTACTTCAATTTTAGTTATTAAACGATAATTAAAGCCATGGTCATCTCCAACATAAAGCATAAGACATTTCTCTAACAACTGTGGTACTTGACAACACGCAACAGCACTTGAGCAAGCGACTACGACACGCAAGTCCAACTATCTACCAAACAACAGGTAATAGGATGTGTCCAAGGCAATATAGGGCTGCAAGGGATATCACGGGTACGAAAACTAGAGCATCGCAACACAGATAGCAATAGGTCAACAGGAGGAAATAAAAACTATAAAAGTAAAATAGGTAGAGAAGGGGGAGAATGCTCGCTTGAAAACATTGCCGAAGGTTCATCCGAAGATCGGGTCGACACTCGCATCAACTCATCAGCCTAATCCATGAAGAAGCGAAGCACTAGAAGAAACACCGAATGCACTATTTAATACTACGGTAGAAAATCGGGCATGATGCATGTATGATGTATGACATGGCAAAGGTGCGATGCAATTAGGCCATATTAACGGAACCGGGGTCCCAGCAAATATTTAAGTGGTTCAAGTTGTTTAGATACCCCACAATTTAAATGTTGTCTTAACATGGCAAAATATATCATCGGTTCGCTACACATTAAATGGGGCCAAAATAAGACTAGAATCGCCCGCATATGGTATCCATATTAATTTAGGTGAATCGGCATAAGGCCCCCAACCCCACAATATGTATGCAAGCATGTTCAATTAAGATGCAACAAGTATATGTATAGCAATTTATAAAATAGGGCTTGGGAAGGGGTCGCACATGGTTCCGACAATCTTGGTTCGGGTGCGGTCTTCGGATCGGGCTTCGGGGTCTTGACGTCCGTGAAGGAGAACTTGAGGTGTTCGCATCCATGAGGAAGGACTTGACGCGCCAGGGTTTGGTCTTCGAATCCGGGAAGGGGTCTTGGGGTTCCAACATCATCGGGTCTGGGAAGAGAGCTTCGCGACATCAGATCCGTGAGATAGATCTCGATGTTCCGTGATGGTGCTCTTCGATCATCGTTTCCATGTCGGTGACAATACTTGGGGTTCGATGTTCGGTCTTGGCAGCACCCAAACGGATTAAGGTTGTTGAAATTGGAACCAAAACAGTTGACACATCACACCTTCCTGATTCGGTACGAGAACTCATAGCCAAGCCAAACCAAAATAGGATGCTTGCGAGGACGTGCAGGTGGTTGGCGTCGCATGACCTGCAGCACAAGGAGACGCTGGGACATCGGGCCGTGCCGGCAACAGATCGACAAGGAGGCCCGGTCAAGGAGGTACTAGCGACGGGCACGTCGACCGGCAGTACCTTGAGGCGGCGCGGATGGTGATGCTCAGCACAGACAGGTAGAAGCAGTGAGCGAAGGGGAGACCAACCGCGGCAGCACGGACCTGGCTGGCGGCGAGCTTGCACGGGTCGGCAACGAGGAACCACGATGGCGGCCTTTGCACAGACAGAAAGGAGAGGGGCGCGAACGCAGCGTCGGAGAGGGGACGGCAGCGGGTTGGAGAAAAGGGGAGGGCGACCAACGTCGCCGGCGTGGTCGACCTGCGAGCGAGGCAACGCTCGGAGCGAGGCAGGCGATGGCGAGGCGCAAGGCGGAGGGCGGCCAGAGAAGATCTACGGCCGAAGCAGCGACTTGGTGCTGCGGTCGGCGGACGCGGGCCGAAGGATAGGAGGTGGGGTGCGCTTGGGGAGGGGCGGGCTCGAGCGAGGCAGGTGAGGGGAGGGAGCTCGGGGAGGGAGAGGCGAGGCGGCGGGGTCGGGTGATCCAGGGGGCACCGCGCGACGAGCGGGTCGGGGAGCATCGAGGGAGACGAGCGGGAGGTGGGGGTCGCTATCGGGGTGGGGCCGGGGCTAGAGCGGGTTGGGGTGGGCGCGATCTATGGGGAGGTTCTGGTGGTGTACGCCGCACGTGCGAGCGTGTGTGTGTTGCGTCTCGCGTCGCGTGGGTCGTTTAGGTCCAGGGTGGGTCGGTCGTGGTGTTGAGTGCGATGTGTGTATGTGTAGCTAGCAGCACGCGAGTGTGTACGACGCGGCTTAGGTAGGGCTGGGGAGTGACGGCGGGAGGGGGAGGGAGGTTGGGGTGAGTCTAGGGTTAGGGTTTGGTGTGGTTGGGTTAAGCCGGTTGGGCTTTTGGGCCTGGCCGGCTTAGGTCTACTCTTTACATTTATTATTTTGTTGTTTTTGTTTTGTTTTAAATAGTTTCGGCAAATAGTATTTAGGCAAATATCTTAGCAGATAAATATAGGATTTTGTTTTGAAACAAGAGGAGAGGTATTACAGTAAAAAAATAGTTTTAGTTAAAACATTTTCTGAGAGTCAAAATAAATGCATGATGCAATGATGGTGCACAAAACAGATGACAACAAGCGATATTATAATTAGGATTTACCCGGGGTGCTACAATTCGACACCACTAACAATGGATCTCGCCCTCGAGATCCGCCTCCTGGTATGGGGAAGAAGGCCGATGCTCTGAATCTTCTCGCTTAATGTAGATCTTCGCGACACCACTAACAAAGATCATTTCTACATCTTGAAATCGGCGACACCACCAACGATGCGTTGATCATGCGTCGGCGAGTACTCGGATAAACAAAAGCGAAAATAGAGGCATCAAAAGATAAGGCCACCTCTAACTTTGGAGAAGGAGAAAAGGTGCACTCTAATCCACTTCAATGTACAAGAGTGAATAGATTGAGTAGTCGGCATGGGGCCAATCCATCACGCACCAAACTATTACTGCACATGCGAGAAAATCACGCAACTCATTCTCGGAATTAGACTGAAGATCTCGACAAGCGAGGTTCGGAATCAAAGGAGGGATGGAGATTCTCATCAGATCTGATGTAGATGACTTCGTCATATCGGAAAACATCGGAGGATATAAAGAAAATTTTTAGTGAATTTTTGATCCACTGAAAGGTACAACAAATGAAAGATTCATCAGATAGCATGAATGCCGAATGTTGAAGCACCGTTACAATAGGATGGAAGCGAAACCCTGA
Organism: Avena insularis; assembly: GCA_023614405.1. Lineage (NCBI taxonomy): Eukaryota > Viridiplantae > Streptophyta > Magnoliopsida > Poales > Poaceae > Avena > Avena insularis. The sequence goes on from CM042689.1 coordinate 54,689,912, forward strand.
AGGTACGACGAAAACCCAACCACGAGAAATCCTAGACTCGAAGAAAAGATAAGAGAGCAGATTCAAAACACGTAGAGGTAAGAAGAGAATAGCAGAGGGGTCAGGAGTAAAAGTAGACCTAATCAGATCTATCCAACCGATTTTTCCAAAATAGTTTTGACACTCTATAACGTCCGTTAGCTAGGTTATCCTACAGGCTGGACATGTGGTGTATCGTAACTGCTGAGCTCTGATACCACTCTGCAACACCCTCAGAATCGGCCCTATGCAAGTTTTAGCAATTCCCGCCAAACCCGCATAGAAACGATTCAAAGGTGCCCACCAGGCACTTGCGTGCGGGTGGAAAACGAAGTAATATCATTACACAATAGTCCACGATGGAACCCACAGAACAGATATATACAACAACGACTCCATGAGGATGTTGCTGCCATTGATAGTGCGGGCACTGCTCCAGCCGAATGAACCATACGTGAGGCTCCAGGTCTTGCCGGGTCTACCCTAAGCATTTCTTCATTCTGCTGGTTCGCAATGCGTACCAGCTCATTCACTATTTCTTGCTGTTTCTGTCGGGCTTCGCCGGTCAATCCTTCCAATTCCAATGATGCGGCATTTGCCGCTCTAGGTTCTTTGTCGGGGTGCTATACCTCGGCAAGCCTAGGTCAACTGAATATGCCTTTTGAGTCTCATGCTCTTTGTTGATATCATTCATGAGGTTCTTTCCTCTCAACCTTAATTCATCTACCCGCTCAGGGGCAACATCTAGTTTATTTGCCTTTGCATACTCTCGCAGGGTCCTGTTCAAGGATTCCCGCAGGGCCGACACCTTTTTTGCCTCTACCAGTACTTTTTGCCTAGTCTCTTCCAATTTTGCCTGAGCATTAGCCAGATAAAGTATCGGTGCCACAGGTGTGGTTAGATTATCTATAGTTGCCTAGAGAATATTCTCTGGTCTTTCCAGAGGTGGCCATCTTGCCCTTGCTGCCTTTGGGGTTGTCTCCTGCACCTCGGCCGATCTAGCTGCTGACGAACCTACCTCGGCGGGCCGTGGAGCTGCTTGCTTCGTGGTCACCTGTCCTCCTGCTGCCAGTTCCTTGCTTGATCCGGCACCTGCTGCTGCTGTATGTGCCCCGGCTGCGACCATCACCTCGACGCTGCCGACGGGGCGTGCTCCACGCGGACCGTTTGCGACACTAAGGGGAGGCTCTCCTGCATCAATAACTTGGTAAGGATAAATGCAGGAGGTGTCGACACCGACGTAGATCTGGTGCGTGCCCAAGTTGATGAAGACGCCCTTGCGCAGAGGAGCTTTCCTCCTGAAGATGCCTGCGTTATCGCTGACATAGTCACAGAGATCAAATCTCTGGACTAAGCCAGAGACAACGCGCTCGCCGGTGTGGATGAAGTTTCCCGTCCGGATCTTGACTCCAGCTATCACCGCTGCTGGCCCCACGGTGGGCGCCAACTGTCGTGGTGGTGGCACGGCAGATGCCATGGGTAGGCTAAAGTATGGGGCCAATGGATGCTAGAGGGATCCGGGGAGGCAAGATGTAGTGATTTCTACACTCAAATGACTAACATATAGATCTTTCTTTCTCCTTACAAGAACCACAAGTGCTCCTTGAGCTGTTTTCAAGAAGAAGAGAGCTACAACCCGAGCCTTACGACGTAGAATGAATCGATCCCTTCTCAGGAACCCACTTCTCCCCTTATAAAGGGGTGCTTTGGTTCCTTCTAGGGCTGACGTGGCAAGCATATTCGAGGAATATGCTTGTCCCAATATGGTAACTCGGCGGCTCTCTTTCCGTGTCCCCCTTCTAACGACGGCAATGTTCCAGAGAACCCTACCTGCGCGCCTCGGGCTCCATGACTGTCACCTCCGTGACCTCCTTCTACCCTTCTGCTGCTCTGCTCCTTGTCCTTTGTGCTTGTCTCTGTTCAGATTATTCCTAACCCGTGACTTGGGTTTGACTATAGGCACCTCCATCTCCTGCAAGCTTCATGTTATTCGACATTGTCTCACATAACTCGGCTCGGCCTTCACCTGCATTCAAGTTACTCAGACTTACTCGGCCGACTTAACTCGTATGTCGGCCGGATAAGGTATTGCTCCTTCTGTAGGTGTCATGGCCGTGCTTATCTCGGCCGACTTTTACATGACTCGGCCGATATAAACAGTAACTTGACACACGACAAGGGAAACTCCTTTTGTCTTCCCCTGTCTTGACCCTATCTGGGGTCACCTCCCCAACAATGATTCAGGGTTATTCCTGATGGATGTATCAAATGTTGTGGTGAAAGTGTACCACCTCTACAGAGTGTCAAACTATTCGAATAGCCGCGTCCGTGGTTATGGACAGTTGGATGGCCAAACTGTTCTGTTGTCAGATGTTTTCAAAATGACTTGTGACTTGAAGTATGACTTTGACTTGACCCCACAAGGATGTGGGCAATGAAATTAGGTTCCCACTTAAGTAATCTAGACAACTAAAGTTAGGTCTTTACCTCTAAGTACTTGTGAAATAAAGTTGGTTTGTTGCAAACAAACCTAGAGCTTAGGATTCCTATTAGAATGGTCTTACTGCTTTAGTGATAGTTTGCGAGTACTTAAAAGTACTCATGGCTTTGTCCCTGGCTATTCCCATGACCAGACTACGAAGGAGAGTACGAGGAGGATGGACAACAGGACGCCTACGATAACTAGGATCATCTCCTATCGTCAGCATTGCCTGTGACCCTGAAGATGGAGCCTCGACCATGATACTAATATTATTCCGCTTCTTTGATTTATAATTAGACTTGATCATGAGATCAAATACTTGTAAGACTATTATGGTTTGTAATGGATGACGTACTGTGCTACCAATTCTGTTATGTCTCACAAAAATGGTAATCCTAGGATTGCGATGTACGGCATAACAGGCATCTGGGATTAAAAATCCGGATGTTGACAAGTTGGTATCGGAGCCATCCTGACCATAGGAGACCCTAGTTAGAATGGACGTCTGAAAAAATTATTTTCCAAAACAAAGAAAGTGAGTATTTATGAAAACCTATTCTCGCTCTTATCCTTGAAATTCTTTCCAAAAGAGAGTCATATGTTCCTCAAATTTTTTGCAATCTTACATAAAGAGATTCAGAAGTAGTAGGAGTGTGTGTAGCATGTGTATGTGGTGGTGGTGTAACAAGCTTACTTATAACACACAGTGAATCAAGATCAGCAGAGGTGTTTAGGACTGTACCTCTTCTTGTAGTGGATGGTAAAATAGGAAACTTTCCATCACGAGAGTTTCCCATGATGCAAAAGGATAGCAGCGAACAATAAAACATCCAAGTGAACTTACAAGTAAAGTTATGCTCCCCGGCAATGGCGCCAAAAAATAGTCTTGATGACCCACAAGTATAGGGGATCGCAATAGTCTTCGAGGGTAGTATAACCCAATTTATTGATTCGACACAAGGGGAGCCAAAGAATACTTATAATCCTTAACAACTGAGTTGTCAATTCAGCTGCACCTGGAAATAGTCTTGCTCACAGTAGTTTATCAGTAGCAACAGTTTTATAGTAGCAATAGCAAAGTAATAGCAGCACTAAAACAAAGGCAGTAATAACAATAGTAGAAAACGGTAGGATTTGAGTGCGGCATGCATAGGGATGGATGGACGGGCGTTGCATGGACGAGACTATTCATGTAACTTCAAGATCTAGGGAATCTGCAGATAGATAAGATAAAACATCCAAGTACTAAACAATTATAGGCATGTGTTCCATATATAGTCATACGTGCTCGCAATGAGAACTTGCACGACATCTTTTGTCCTGCCAGTCCGTTGTAGCGAGGCCTCAAGGGAATCTACTGGCAATTAAGGTACTACTTTTAATAGAGCACCAAATCAAAGCATTAACACTCCGTGAACACATGTGATCCTCATATCACAGCCATCCCCTCTGGTTGTCCCAATTTCTATCACTTCGGGGCCTTTGGTTCTGGACAATGATATGTGTACACAACTTGCAGATAAAATCACAAACAACACTATCATCATGAATCAATAATAAGTTCAGATCTGAGATCATGGCACTCGAGCCCTAGTGACAAGCATTAAGCATAACAAGTTGCAACAAAGTCAAATAGCACTAATAAAGATACTAGGCACCATGCCCTAACAATCTTATTCGATTACATGATAGAACTCATCCAATACCTACCATCCCCATAGCCTACATCGAGGAATTACTCACTCATTGATGGGGGAAACATGGATGGTTAATGGAGAGGCATTGGTGATGATGATGGCAATGATCTCCTCCAAATCCCCGTCCCGGCAGGGTTCTAGAATGGAGTTTCTGGTTCTGAATCGCGGTTTCTGGTGGTGGCGGCGCAGCGGAACTCTTTCTAGAAAAACGTCGAACCCCCCATAGAGTTCTTAGGTTAGAAGGCTTTATGTAGGCGAAGAGGGAGGCCGAGGGGGTGCCCGAGGTGGCCACACCCCCCAGGTGCGGCCTGGCCCATGCGGCCAGGGGGTGTGGGCCCCTCGTGGCCCTCCCCCGTCTTGTCTTCTGGCTCCGTGAGTCTTCTGGTAAAATATGAGTTTTCGCAAATTTTCCGGGATATTTCCTAAAAGTTGATTTTCTGCACAAAAACTAGACACCAAAGCAATTCTGCTGAAAACAGCGTCAGTCCGTGTTAGTTGTATCCAAATCACACAAGCTTAGAGGAGAAACAATAGCAAAAGTGTTCGGGAAAGTAGATACGTTTTGGACGTATCAACTCCCCCCAAGCTTAGCTTATTGCTTGTCCTCAAGCAATTCAGTTGAAAACTAAGTGCGATAAAAGAAACTTTCACGAACACATTTGCTTCATGTAATGTAAATATTCTCAACATATGATCAGTACTTGGACAATTCATAATAAGGAGTATGCAACTAAGTCTACTCAATAGTCATTGCAAGCTATGAAGAGATTCCAACACACTAATAATAAGTAGCATGAAACATAAACATAAGCAATCATTGCAATGCTCATAAGAAGGTATGATAGAGTGGTATCTCGCTTGCCTTTGATGGTGGAGCAAAACATAAATGCCAAGGCACCTCTAAAGTTCAAGTGAAGACTAGAAGTAAAGATATCAGAGATACACGCATCAAAGTTATGACATAATTAACCAAATTTTGAGACAATCACATTACACTAAGAATGAAAACTATGCTCACAATAAGGTGCTCATAGAATAAGTGGTGACTCAACAGGGAAGTGAAAAGGTTTTGAAAAGTTTGAAATGCTTCCAAATGCTGAAAGTATGGTACTCATTAGCTTTGAGCTCTCATTGCCCTATCATAGGCATCTTTAGATGGTTAAGGTGAAATTGAGGTCCAATATGAGTTATATGCTTGACAGACCATAAACTGGAAATCTCATGTCCCTTGAATACGAGGGCCGCTCCTCATGCTACTCAACTTTAATTATCGGTAAGTTCTTGTCATCATAAATACATGTGTATCATAGAGAACCGCCAACGGGGTACCCCTTGCCCAATGATACAGGAGCTATCCCATATCAAAATAACAAGGCAAGCAGACAATGAGCATCTAAACAATCTTCTTATTTACCATGGGAAAATGGTGCTTTTTTCTCTTCTTTCCTATTTTATAAATCTCTCTCTTTTTATAAGAAGAATGCTTCATAGATTGCTCACTATGGTTATGCTGCAAGTTTCCACCATGATTAGGCATGGCTTAGGCTAGCGTCCTATGCGTTTCTCTAACACATATACATAACTCCATGGACTTACAAGATCTCCTTTTATTTCACACCGACGACATCCGTAAACAAAAGAGCATGATATCAACTAGGTATATATTTACAGGTGTTGAAAGCATTCTCCATGACAGCACGATTCTACTAACTCCCAGCCTATAATTTGGAAGCATATAACTTTCATGGACAGTCACAATGATTCAGGTTTATTAAGTGCAAGAAAATAAAGTGTGCCATCAAGTTCGTGAGAGCTTTACTAACTAAATTTTCTCATAACAAGCAAACTTTTTATTTGAAAGAAAACGAGGAATAATAAATATGCACGGAATAGAAAATGATGCTAATAGGTAGATATGGTGGACACTTTAGACAATATTGGTTTCGGGAAGTTGGAAACACGAGTAGAGTTCATACTCAGTGCAAGTGAATGCTAGAAATAGAAAGGGAGCGACAAACGAGAGATCAATAACTGTCATAATCATGCATGCAACAAAACAGAATTAATTATGGAGTGATACAAGAACTCTAAAGCAAAATAAATCATCGAGGCTTAACTGACTTTGGTTCAGTCATATGCATGCGTGAGCATGTGCCAAGTCGATTCAAATGAAGCATTCAGAGGAGGATACCACAATGTCATACCAAGTTATGAATAGAACAATGCAAACAAACATTCATATGACATGCTACAAACTATTAGCAAGCTGGAGCTAATCATAAGAGAGCAAGAACTACTAAGCATCCATAAATAACATACACCTTACATGAACATACTAAGCATGCCCACAATGACGAGTATATGTACCAAAATGAAGACAAATAGAGTTCATTACCAGCCTCTTACCACACCTCGAGTTGTCATAAATCATCATAATTGCTTTTCACTTGTGTGGATTGAATAATAACATGAAACCAAACCCACTAAGGACTGCTAAACCCTGCAATGAACTTCACAAAACCAAAAAAGAGTAGCAAATATTTTTGGTGTTTTCAATTTTTTTAAAGCAAACACTCAAAGCAAAAGCAAACAAAGAAAAATCTTTTTGGATTTTTCTTAAAGAAAACCAAAGCTAAAGAGCAAAGAAACAAACCAAGAGAAACAACAAAAATATTTTTGGACTTTTTGTATTTTGGGAAAACTGAAACAAAAACCAAAAAGAAAGCGAAACATGAATATACAAAGTACCAACGAAGCATGATATGTAGATTAGTGTGATGTCGGTATACCTTACCCCAAGCGCAGGCTTTTGGCCTAAGTGGGGATCAATCCCAGCCTGGCCAAGGAGTGCCTCCATAATGTGACGAAGAGGCCCCTTCGTCCTGGTACGTGCTCAAGGAAGCCCATGTATAGTGCACAGAGTGGTCATAAGAGGGCGCGTCCCCCTGGTAGCGCTCATGGAAACCACGCACGCTTAGCTGATCGTCCATCTCCTCCTTGGAGCGTGACCAAGGCCCCCTGCAAATACTGAACAAAGTAGCCTGTGGCAAAGGAATTTCCCTCTCGTCCCTGTCAGTAAACATCATCATGTAAACTAAACTCTCAAGGCTAGAGCTAGCAGTAACAAAGTGATGCGCTTTCATGGCAGCAAGGTCAAGCCTCTGTGGAACCAATATTGTATCATTCAGATCAACAGAAAGTTCTAAGGCAGCAACTACACGTGAAGCAATAATACCCCCATAAATGTGTCCTCTAGCAGCTAGGTGACGAGAAATGAGAGAACCAAGATTATACCTGGTTTCATTGTTGAGTGCAGCAGCTAGAAAGGCCAAATGATAGTTGTAAATATTGCTAGTGTTCTCCCTACCAAGAATGCTAGTGGCAAGATAGTAAGCAAAATATCTGAGAGCAAGGAGTTGAATATTTCTTATCTTCTCGCGCTGGATTGTGCGGTCATCATCATTAGTTACCCCGTGGTAGAGCTCCAACAAATCAGCGGGTCGAGCTTGAATCTTCTTCACCGTCCCAGCCATGCCAATACCTATAATGCCGCAAAATTTCTTCAATGTCATGGTGATAGGCCTATCATAGATTTTGAATGACACATCTGTCCTGAAAGGGGTGTTAGTGAAAGAGAAACTCTCCACAAAAGTTTTGGTGAGCAAAGCATATTGCTCACTCTCATCCTGCATATAATCGGTTAGTCCAACCCTCCGCATAAGAGTTAGGAAATCATCGAGAATTCCCACAGCTTGCAAAAAGGTAAAACAAGGGAAGGTAGAAGGGTGTGCATCCCCCTCATCTCCCTCGTTGCCAAAGCGCGGTTTGATGGCCTAGCTTGAGAGGCTGATCTCAAAGGCCTTGTACTCCTAGGTGCATCACTTTCAAACACTTCTCCAAAGGTGTGGTTGTCCATGGCCCTTTTTCTGAAATTTTTAGACAAACATCAAACCAAGTGACTTCCAAGTTGATAAATGATGAAGAACTACTATAGTAACTTGCTAGAGGTCTAAACATGCATCAAAATGAAATCTCTAAGCATATAACAAGCATTCAAGCTCACACAACCTGTCACCTATAGTAGCAAAATACTCAAGATACAATCCACCAACCAAAAATCTAATTGGACAAGCGGAGGAGGCACATACCAGAGAGCAATCCCTCCAAAAATCAGCAACAAAGATGGGCTGAGCAAGGAGATCGAAATCCGGGAGCAAGAACAATAGGAACTTGAGCTTGAGAAAGTTTCCAGTGTTTTTCGAGAGAGAGAAATAAGTGGCTGGAAGGAGGCAACTTGGAGGGCCAGGGGTGGGCCACACCGAGGCCAGGCGCCACCTGAGGCTAGCCGCGCCACCAGGGGGTGTGCTGGCCTGGTGGATCCCCCTGGGTCACTCCAGGTGTCCCTCTGCCCCTTTTTTCATAAAAACATTTAATATGAATTTTTTAGAATTTTTCGGGAAACTTTATTTTTGGCCAATTTTTAGGCTATGAAAATTGATTTTCTCGTAGAAAAATATTTTTAAAAGACACAAAAAGCAAACCAAAACTACAAAATTTCTAAGACACTCTAACAAGCAAGCAACTAGCAAAACTAAGACGAACAAGACAAAGAGCAAAGATTGGAAAGGAGAAAAATAAAAGTGAGAAAGTATAACCATTGTGAAAGCATTGTTTTGTCCATTAAAATCCCTTTGTTAACAAGGTTGATCAAGTCTTGTTACCAAAACAATTTTATATGAAACAAAACTTTGCATTTCACAAAATGATTATGTTACCTCACAAAACTTTCTTGTGGAATGGGACAATATATTTATCCAACTTTGATGCTCTCAATATTTACAATTGAATTCAAGCCATAACTCTTATCAATCTTCTTGGGGAAATAGATAGTATGCTCTTTGTCATTAATATTAAAAGTTAATTTTCCTTGATTACAATTGATGACAGCACCTGCAGTATTAAGAAAAGGTCTCCCAAGAATAATAGACATATTATCATCTTCAGGCATCTCAAGCACAACAAAATCAGTTAAAACCAAGCAATTATGAGCCACTTGGACAGCAACATCCTCACATATACCAACATGAATAGTAGTAGACTTATCAGCCATTTGCAAAGATATATGAGTTGGTATCAATTTTTCTAGTTGAAGTCTCTTGTAGAGAGAAAAAGGCATAACACTAACTCCAGCTCCCAAATCACACAAAGCAGTTCTAACATAATTATTTTTAATAGAGCAAGAAATAGTTGGAATACCTAGATCACCAACTTTCTTTGGAACCTTACCATTGAAGGAATAATTAGCAAGAAAAGTAGAAATTTACTCATTAGGATCTTCCTTTTATTAGAGACAATATCCTTCATATACTTTGAATAAGGAGGCAACTTAATAGCATCAGTCAAAGGAATTTGCAAAAATAAAGGTTTCATCCACTCACAAAACTTGTTATAGTTTTCTTCCTCCTTTGACTTGTGTTTCTTATTAGGAAAAGGCATTGGTTTCTGCACCCAAGGTTCTCTTTCACTACCGTGCTTATTAGCAACAAATTATTCCTTAGTGTACTTAGTGTTTTTATTGTGCTTCTCAGATTTTTCTTCAATTTCTTCCTTATCAGGAGCATCATTGTTATCATTACCACTTTCAGTTTCAGCATCAGAGATAGATATACTATTAGGATCTACAGCAGGTTCAGAAGGTTCCTCGACTGTTTTATGTTTCTTTTTCTTTCTAGTAGAAGAAGTACCTCTATTTTTAGTTTGTTGAGAATCCTGCTCAATTCTTTTAGGATGTCCCTCAGGATATAAGGGATCCTAAGTGGTAGCACCACTCCTAGTTCTAATTTCATAAGCATGTTTATCTCTAGAAGCATTAACTAGAATATCTTTTTGTACTTTAGCAAGTTGATCAATTTGAGTTTGAACCATTTGAAAGTGTTTAACAAGCATTTTAACATCATTAGAAGTTCTTTCCACAATATCTTTCAACTCATTAATAGCTCTAGAGTTTTCCAATAAATGATTCTGAACTTGTTTATTGAAGTTACCTTGTTTAACAATAAAAGTATCAAGTTCCTCTAACCATTGATCAGGAGGTTTACCATAAGGAATATCACCTTCATCAAAATGTTAGAGAGAGTGTACCTTAATAGTAGATGAGTGGGGGAATTGGCTTGCATAATTCTTCTATAGGAGGTAAATTCTTCACATCTTCGGATCTAATACCTTTCTCCTTAAGACATTTCTTAGCTTCTTTCATCACTTCATTATTTAATTCAATCACTCCCCTGGTGTTGGTGTTGTAGCTGGTTAAGGCACAATTGGTTTAGGTGTAGTAGGCTCATGTGTAATTTGCTCAGTTGAAGTCCAATCATCATAATTCTTGATTATTTTAGCCATCAATTCTTCACCTTCTGCAGGAGTTCTTTTCCTGAAAACACAATCAGCAAAACTATCTAGGTATGTCCTAGATTCATCAGTTAGTCCATTATAATAGATATCAAGAAGCTCATATTTAGGTAATGGACATCCAGGATGTGCATGAATCAAGGCACAAAACCTTGTCCATGACTCAGACAATTTCTCCTCTTCTCCCTGTTTAAAATCAAAAAGTTTCAGCAAAGCAGCATGTCTAGCACTAGGAGGGAAATATTTCTGAAAGAAAGTAGAAATCAAGCAATCAGGGCTATCAATGGATCCAGGAGGTAAACTTTTAAACCAAGCTTTAGCTTCTCCTTTTAGTGAAAAAGGGAAGATTTTAGCAACAAAGTAGGTGCGCATTATAACATCATCAGAAAATAAGGCACTCATAGTGGAAAGCTCATTCATATGTGCCACAACCCTTTCATTCTCAGACCCACAAAAAGGTTCTTTCTCAACAATGTTTATATAGGATAAATCAAGAGAGAAATCATAATCTTTATCTTTAATGTCTATGGGAGAAGTAGCAAATTTAGCATCAGGAGATAGTTTAGGTATAATTGTACGTTTATCAAGGAGACTCCTAATAGCACTAGAACCACGTGTGTTTTGGTACTCTTCGATAAATTCATCAGTCATTTCAATTTAACCATCATTAATATCATAGCTTTCTCTAGACTCAGGTGAGCTAACAGGAGTAATAGTGTCTTCATTAGGAGTTTCAGTGTTTTCCAATATAGTTCTAGCAATTGTAGCATCTAGGAAAGGACCTAATGAACCACTCTCATCAAAGACAGTAGAAGTAACATCATGAGCATCAGAAGTAATTTCAGATTCAGCAGTATTAGCAGTGTGTGTAGCATGTGTATATGGTGGTGGTGTAACAAGCTTACTTATAACAGACGGTGAATCAAGAGCAGCAGAGGTGTTTAGGACTGTACCTCTTCTTGTAGTGGATGGTAAAATAGGAAACTTTCCATCACGAGACTTTCCCATGATGAAAAAGGATAGCAGTGAACAATAATAGATCCAAGTGAACTTACAAGTAAAGCTATGCTCCCCTGCAACGGCGCCAGAAAATAGTCTTGATGACCCACAAGTATAGGGGATCGCAACATTCTTCGAGAGTAGTATAACCCAATTTATTGATTCGACACAAGGGGAGCCAAAGAATACTTATAAGCCTTAACAACTTAGTTGTCAATTCAGCTGCATCTGGAAATAGTCTTGCTCACAGTAGTTTATCAGTAGCAACAGTTTTGTAGTAGCAATAGAAAAGTAACAACAGCAGTAAAACAAAGACAGTAGTACAATAGTAGCAAACAATAGAATTTGAGTGGGATAGGCATAGGGATGGATGGACGGGCGTTGCATGGACGAGACTATTCATGTAACTTCAAGATCTAGGGAATTTGCAGATAAATAAGATAAAACATCCAAATACTAAACAATCATAGGCATGTGTTCCATATATAGTCGTACATGCTCGCAATGAGAACTTGCACAACATCTTTTGTCCTACCAGCCCGTTGCAGCGGGGCCTCAAGGGAATCTACTGGCAATTAAGGTACTCCTTTTAATAGAGCACCGGAGCAAAGCATTAACACTCCGTGAACACATGTGATCCTCATATCACAGCCATCCCCTCTTGCTGTCCCAATTTCTGTCACTTCGGGGCCTTTGGTTCTGGATAATGATATGTGTACACAACTTGTATATAAAATCACAAACAACACTATCATCATGAATCAATAATAAGTTTAGATCTAAGATCATGGCACTCGGGCCCTAGTGACAAGCATTAAGCATAACAAGTTGCAACAAAGTCAAATAGCACTAATAAAGATACTAGGCACCATGCCCTAACAATCTTATTCAATTACATGATAGACCTCATCCAATCCCTACCATCCCCATAGCCTACATCGAGGAATTACTCACTCATTGATGGGGGAAACATGGATGGTTGATGGAGAGGCGTTGGTGATGATGATGGCGATGATCTCCTCCAAATCCCCGTCCCGGCAGGGTGCCAGAATGGAGTTTCTGGTTCCGAATCTTGGTTTCTGGTGGCGGCGGTGCAGCGGAACTCTTTCTGGAAAAATGTCAAACCCCCATAGAGTTGTTAGGTTAGAAGGCTTTATGTAGGCGAAGAGGGAGGCCGAGGGGGTGCCCGAGGTGGCCACACCCCCCAGGCGTGGCCTATCCTGGCCTGCGCGGCCAGGTGATGACCCACAAGTATAGGGGTTGTATCGTAGTACTTTCGATAAATAGGAGTGTCGATCCCAACGAGGAGCAGAAGGTGCTGAACAGTGGTATGGAGCAGGAATCCCTGTGAATACTTGGCAAACGGATTTTTAGTGGTTTTCTGACAAGGTAATAAAACAAGGAGTAAGTAACAAGAGTAACGAACAAACGGAGCAAGTGGCCCAATCCTTTCTTAGCAAAGGACAAGCCGGTGGAAATACTTATAAGGACCAAACGTTCTCGAGGACACATGGGAATCCTGTCAAGTGCTTTCGCTTCAAATAGCCGAGTACTCTTCTTTGGTGTTTGTAAGTGTTGTGTGAGTGAACCTGTGCTAACATACCACCCTCCCTAGGACTAATACATACTTGTGATTAAACCCCCTGCAAACATCCATAACTACAGGAAGTAATTAAGATATAAATCTAACCACAGCCTTAAACTCTAAGATCCTACACTCCCTTGTGCAATGGTGTCCTAACGGGGGTTCAGGTTTCTGTCACTCCGGCAACCCCATAATTAGTATCCAAATACACAATGCATCCCCCTAGGCCCATAAATGGTGAAGTTTCACGTAGTCGACATTCACATGACACCACTAGAAGAATAGCACCACAACTTAAATACTAAACCATTGAATAATAACTCATCACAGATTCACTACTAACAACATGACTTCTATCATGTCCTCAAGAACTAAACGAACTACTCACAAGACATCATATGGATCAAGATCAAAGATGATATGGTAATGGATAACAATCTGAACATAAACAATAATCCAATGGTTCCACTCACAAGCATCAACTACAATAATAATCAACACCGGGAAAGTTTCCCCTAAGAACTAAAGTAACATCCAACACAATTGTTACAGCGGGACGGAGTGGTGATGATGGTGCTGGTGGAGATGATGGTGTGGATGATGATGATGATCCCGATGAAGCCTAGCTCGATGACGGTGTTGATGGCGACGGTCTCCCCTCTCCGGGAAGGAATTCCCCCGGCAGAAATCTGTCTGCCGGAGAGATCTTTCTTTCTCGGTGTTTTCCGCCCCCAGAGGTGGCGGAAACCTATCCGTGGTCGCTCCCCGAACCTTAGGGTTTTGTAGGGCAGATATAGGCGAAGGGGCGGAGTCGGAGGCCGGGCAGGTGGGCCACACCGGCCCTAGGCACGGGGTTAGGTGGGCCCGCGCCTAGGGGGTGTGGGGCCCATGAGGCCCATCTCTGTACCTCCTTCTGGCTTCCTTCGTCTTCTGGTAAAATAATATGTTTCCATATTTTTCTGGTATTTTTCTGATCTTCGTGAAATTGCACCGAAACGTCTTCTTTTCCATCAGAATCCAGACTCCGGCAGTCCATCCTCCAGGAATCATCCAACATGCATAAACAGATGAAAAGCCATAAGTAATACCTCATAATAAGACAAATATCAATGAATAGAGGTAAATTATGAAATAGAATGGTGATGCAAATTAGGCGTATCAACTCCCCCAAGCTTAGACTTTGCTTGTCCCCAAGCGAATACTGAGCTCAGTAAACATGTCCACAGGTTTATGGAGTGAAGTGTCGATAAAAAGAATACGAACAAGAAGCATCATACTTACCATTGCACAACTCATAGAAGAAAGCAACTCACCATTATATAACTTAGCTTGCAACCAAGTACAACAGTCACAATAGAGATGCATAAAGATAAATTATAATTGGAATTGGCAAACTTGTTCTTGGTCAGAGAACACCTGGCAAACAGTTTCACAAAAGCTTTTTGTAGAAGTTTCAAAACAGGAACACTCTTTGCTTATAAAGGTTTTTCACAAGTGAAGGCTTTCAAAGTAATACTCAATAGATAAGAGTTTTGTGCAAAGAAGGAAGATAAAGAACATGATTGAATAAATCACCATATGAATGCTTGAAACACAACAACTCAAATGCTTGCTGGAGATAGAGAGGAAGTAGGTTTACTGACTCAACTGGTAACTAGGAGAAAGTTCCCTTCTTAGAGGGTAGCAGGGATTACAAGTCATAAAGAGCTTCCAACAGATTATGATACTTACTAGCTTTGAGCCCTCATTGCCCCTATCATAAGCATCTTGAAATGATTAAGGTTAAAGTGAACAAAGCTGGAGTATATGCTTGACAAAATATAAGTTGGCAATCTCATGTCCCTTGAATATGAGGGCCACTCCTCATGCATACTCAACTTTGGGTCCAGGTAAGTTCTTGTCATTGTAAGTATTTGCATATCATTGAGAACCGCCAACGGGGTACCCCTTGCACATGGCACAGGAGCTTTCCCATAACAAAAATGATAAGGAAAGTAGACAATGAGCATCTCAGCAATCTTTTTATTTACCATATGCATATAGCTTTTTATTGAGGATGCTTCATAGATGACTCACTATGGTGATGCTGCAAGTTTCCACCATGATTTAGCATGGCTTAGGCTAGCGGCCCAGGCGTTTCTCTAACACATAATACAAACTACATGGACTTACAAGTTCCCTCTTTATTTCACACCATTGACATCCATAGACAAAAGAGCATGATATCAACTGTGTACAGAGTACAAGTGCAATGTTGAAAACGTTCCCCGTGACAACACGATTTTGCTAATTCCAACGTATAGATGCAAGCATATACAACTTCGATGTCCACAATGATTCAAGTTTATTAGAGGCAAAGAAATAAAGTGTGCCATCAAGTTCGTGAGAGCTTTACTAACTAGTTTTCACATAACAAAATACTTTTTAATTTGAAAGGTAGATGAAGCTTGAGAATTTGCTAGGAATAGCAATTGCTACTAGGTAGATAAGGTGGACACAAGTGGCAAAAGTTTTGGGTTCAAAGGATTTTGGAAACATGAGAAGTATGCCTTCTCAAAACAGGTTTTTCGCTAGCAAGGCTTGGTAGCAAGCAAGAGAGTTGAAAGAAACAAGCAAACATACAAGTAATAAAGCCAAACATGTAATCTTCCTTGAAGACACAAAAGAATCTTAAATAAAGAATACTAAGCTTATGAGCCAACAAGAAAGAAAACAATTGATACCAAATACCTGTAAGCTCTTTTCTTTCTTTTTCTCTTTCC
Source organism: Avena insularis (assembly GCA_023614405.1). NCBI lineage: Eukaryota > Viridiplantae > Streptophyta > Magnoliopsida > Poales > Poaceae > Avena > Avena insularis. Next base: position 54,705,860 of record CM042689.1, read on the forward strand.
TAGTAATGCTACTGACCAGAACTCGGTTTGCCAAAACCAATTTAGATCCACTTGATGATACCAAAGTGGTTCCAATACTGATCAACAAGATCCATCATATAATAGAGATTGCAAACTAAAATAAGAAGTGCAAAAAGTAAAAGATGAGACTTCTCTTAATATTCCAATAAAGGCACCCACACCAAGGGATACATAGATAATCAACTAAACGAGAGATACTTCCACATGCAAACCAGACTATAAGATAACCTCTCTACCAAAGATATGAATCCGCTAAAAAGGTAAAATATAATAGATAGTGGTGGTGTTACCGTGGCACTCCCCCAAGCTTGGAACAAGCCAAGGGGATGCCAAACCTGATGACGAATTACTCCCTTGGTGGTGGTGGTGTTTCCTTGTCATCATCAAACTTCCAAGGTAATGGTTCCCCATCCAAAAAGGATGTCCTTGTCTCTGCAATCCTGAAACTAGCAGCAGAGCTAATGCAATCAAATCTAGCCTCATACTCACAATTTTGGTTCTGTATGTCATAGAGTTGCGCTTGCAATTGATTGGTGGTCTAACGGAGTGAGAAGATCTCTTCTTGGAGCTCAGCAACTTCTCCCTCGTGCTTGGTGATGAGTTCTGAACTTAACATCCACCTCGCGTTCCGCCATCTTCTTGTACCTGAAAACTTCTTGTTCCAGCGCTTCCATCCTATCTTCCAGACTGCCTTCTCCTTTAGGGCCTTGAACTTCTTTCATCTGTACATTCCCCTCCTTAAGGATCAACTCTTTGGGATGAGTCCTCAACTCATACATGTACGGGTTGAGGACTTCCACAGAGGGATCCTCCGAGGGTGTTCCAGAGGAAGACATTGAGGCTCCAAATATGAGGATTTTCCTGACAGAAACAGATCGAAATGAAAACACGACGAGAACACGATGCAAGAACCTCGGGGAACCCGGGGGGTTATATATTATGAATATTCAATGCATAAGGAAGGTTTTGACACGGAAATGAAGCAGAGACGGAGTTTGAGGGGGTCAAACCCCCTCCAGGCGCGGCTAGGCTGGGCCCGTGCCTGAGGTGGGTTTGTCCACCCCGGACTCCGGTTCCTCTTCAGTTTCGTCTTGTAACTTCCCTTATGAATTGAAAACATCAAAAATATAATAAGATTGGAGTTTCACGAACCTTCTGTTTTTACCACTTTACCTATTCAAAGACGAACTCTGCATTTTCTGGTGTTTGGTTCTTGATAAATTCTTATGAGTCACCATTTGAATGACATCCACGTCTTCATTGTAAGAATCTCTAGAAATATAATGTTTTAGTCTTTAACCATTAACCACCTGTGTTGTGTCATCCTTCAAAGAAGAGATTTTGATGGCACCTGAACGGTACACTTCCTTGATAACAAAAGGTCCTTCCCATTTGGAAAGTAGTTTCCCTGCAAAAAATCTGAGATGAGGCCTATACAAAAGAACTTTCTCACCAACATGGAACTCCCTTTTGAGAATTCTCCTATCATGCCATATTTTTACTTTTTCCTTAAAGAGCCTAGCATTTTCGTAAGCTTCCCCTCTCCACTCATCTAGATTACTTAAATCGAGCAGTCTTTTCTCACCAGCAAGTCTAAAATCTCTATTCAACTCTTTCACTGCCCAATAAGCTTTGTGTTCTAATTCTAAAGGCAAGTGACAAGCTTTCCCATAGACCATTTTGTAAGGAGACATCCCCATAGGATTTTTATAAGCAGTTCTATAAGCCCACAAAGCGTCATTCAACTTTTTAGCCCAATTTTTCCTAGATCTATCGAGGTCTTAGAAGATAGATTTGATTTCCCTATTGGAAAGTTCTACTTGCCCACTAGTTTGGGGGTGATAAGCTGAAGCTATTCTGTGGTTTACATCATACTTAGCGAGAGTTTTTCTAAAACCCCCATGAATAAAATGAGAGCCCCCATCAGTCATGAGATATCTAGGCACATCGAACCTAGGAAAAATAACATCTTTAAGCATTTTCAAAGAGGTCTTACCATCAGCACTGCTTGTAGGTATGGCTTCTACCCACTTTGTAACATAATCAACAACAAGAAGAATATGAGTATACCCTTTTGAAGGAGGAAAATGCCCCATAAAGTCAAATCCCCAACAATCAAAAGGTTCAATAACAAGAGAATAATTCATAGGCATTTCATTACGTACTCGTTGGCATTCCTCACAGGATAAGATAAACTTCCTTGCATCTTTAAAGAGAGTAGGCCAATAAAATCCAAATTGTAAAACCTTTTGTGCAGTCCTATCTCCAGCATGATGTCCTCCATAAGCACTGCCATGACATTTTCTCAAAATCTCTTGTTGTTCAAATTCTGGAACACATCTTCGCATAATGCCATCTACTCCTTCTTTATATAAGTGTGGGTCATCCCAAAAGTAATGCCTTAGATCATAAAAGAATTTCCTTATTTGCTAGGCTGTAAAGGTTGGAGGCAAATACTTGGAAACAATAAAGTTAGCATAATCAGCATACTAAGGACTCTCATGTGGACTTACCCTTATTGCAGCTAACTGTTCATTTGGAAAACTATCATTAACAGGCAAAGGGTCAAAAGAAATGTTTTCCAAATGAGATAGATTATCAGCAACAGGATTATCAGCACCTTTCCTATCCACAATATGCAGATCAAACTCTTGCAAAAGCAATACCCACCTTATAAGCCTAGGCTTAGCATCCTTCTTCGTCATAAGGTATTTAATAGCTGCATGATCAATATGAATAGTAACCTTGGAATAAACAATATAAGGTCTAAACTTATCACAAGCAAAGATTACAGCTAAGAACTCCTTTTTAGTAGTAGCATAATTCTTTTGAGCAGCTCCAAGGTCTTGCTAGCATAATGAATGACATTTAACTTCTTGTCAACACGTTGTCCCAAGACAACACCCACAGCAAAGTCACTAGCATCACACATAATTTCAAAAGGTAAACTCCAATCAGGTGGTTGGACTATAGGAGCAGTTGTCAAAGCTTTCTTCAGAGTTTCAAAAGCTTCCTTACAATCATCATCAAAAACGAAAGGTACATCCTTTTGAAGAAGATTAGTAAGGGGCTTTGAAATTTTGGAGAAATCTTTAAGAAACCTCCTATAGAAACCAGCATGACCAAGGATACTACGAATACCTTTGATATCTCTAGGACAGGGCATCTTCTCAATTGCTTGAATTTTGGCTCTGTCAACTTCAATGCCTCTTTCAGAGATCTTATGTCCAAGAACAATTCCTTCATTAACCATGAAATGGCATTTCTCCCAGTTAAGAACAAGGTTGGTTTCTTCACATCTCTGCAAAACTTTATCAAGGTTGTGCAAACAGTTATCAAAAGAAGTTCCATAGACGGAAAAATCGTCCATGAAAACCTCCACAATTTCTTCACAAAAACCATGAAAGATAGCAGACATACATCTCTAAAAGGTAGCAGGAGCATTACATAAACCAAAAGGCATACGCCTATAAGCATAAGTACCATAAGAACAAGTGAAAGTGGTTTTCTCCTGGTCCTGTGCTTTCATAGCAATTTGAGAAAACCCAGAATAACCATCAAGAAAGCAAAAGTGAGTCTTTTTGGACAGCCTCTCAAGCATTTGATCAATAAAGGGCAAAGGATAATGATCTTTCTTAGTAACTTTATTAATCTCTCTAAAATCAATGCACATTCTATACCCAACCACTACTCTTTGGGGTATAAGTTCATTATCCTCATTAGTCACAACAGTTATTCCCCCTTTCTTGGGAACACAATGAACAGGGCTAACCCATTGACTATCAACAATAGGATAAATAATACCACCATCAAGGAGTTTTAATACCTCATTTCTTACCACATCCTTCATTTTAGGATTTAGATGACGCTGGTGCTCAACAACAGGTTTTGCATCAGGCTCAATATTAATAGCATGATGACATATAGTGGGAGAAATTCCTTTTAAATCATCAAGAGTATAACTCATAGCTCCTCGGTGTTTCTTTAATACCTCCAATAGCCTTTCTTCTTCCTTCCCTGAAAATTTAGAACTAATAATAACAGGATATATCTTCTTATCGTCAAGATAAACATATTTAAGATCATCAGGTAAAGGTTTTAATTCGAAAATAGGATCCCCTTTAGGTGGTAGTGTGGTACCCAAATATTCCATAGGTAAATTATGCTTAAGTAACTCAGGCTGACGAAGGAAAACCTCATCAATCTCATTTCTTTCCCTCATCAATTTCATGATCCTCCATGAACTGCTGTAAAGCATTGTTAGGAGCAAGAGAAATAGCAGACAGTTGTTCAACCCTGAAATCCTCATCAGGTAATTCATTTTCATAAGGAGTTTTCGAAAATTTGGAAAAATTAAACTCATAGATTCTTCAGCAAACTTAGTCAAAACTTTTTCCTTCCTACAATCTATGATAGCCCCACAAGTATTAAGGAAGGGTCTACCAAAGATGATAGGATACGTTTTACTAGCTTCTTTACCAAGTACTAGAAAATCAGCAGGATATTTAATATTACCACAAAGGACCTCCACATCTCTTACAATATCAATGGGGCAAACTTGCTCTCTATTAGCAAGGTGAATAACCACATCAATGTCCTCAAGCTCACAAGGACCAATCTCATGCATAATTTCCCTGTAAAGCTCATAAGGAATAGCACTAGAACTAGCACCAATATCACATAAACCATAGTAGTTATGACTACCAATTTTAACAGAAAGCACGGGAACACTAGCTTTTCTAACCTTCTTAGGATGGGAAATAACATTAGTGACATCTTCACAGAACACAATATGCTCATCCTCTATGTTTCTAGTGACAAGATCCTTCACGATAGCTACCACAGGCTCGATATCAATAAGCTCATCGGACCCTACAGTTTTCTTTGCGCTTTTGCTAATCAGATTGGCCATAATAGAGTGTTCCCTTACCTTGGAGGGAAAAGGGATCTTCTCAACATAAGGTTCAGGCAAAATAGGATCAACAGTACAAACCTCTATACTGGCAGGAATGTGGGTAAGAATGTCTTTATAGGGAGCATGGTACTTGTCCCACTCTTTCTTAGGAATCTCAATATAAGAGGCAAAAACATTAAAACATTTTGCAAGGACTTGAGGATCAAGGCCAAACTTATTGCGAATATCACGGAAGTTATAAGTACCCATAAAAGATTTAATGCATTCATAATTATAGTTTATACCTGACTTTCTTCCTTTGTCATTCTCCCAAGCCTCAGTATTATCTTGAATATGGTCTAAGAGATCCCATTTATCTTCTTCCTTCATACTTGTGAATGATCCATCACAAGAATCATCTAGTAAATCTTTATCATGAAGAGAAATCCTAGCATAAAAGTTATTGAGAATAATATTGTTAGGGAGTTCATGAATAGGACATTTAAGCATTAGCAGATTCAATCTCCCCCAAGCTTGAGCTGTACTCTCTCCATCAAGAGGCCAAAAGTTATATATAAGACTTCTATCCTTATGGATTTCACTGGAAGGATAAAATTTAGAGTAAAAGAGAGATGCCATCTCCTCCCATTCCATGGATTTTCCATTCTTCAGCAGCTTATACCATGCCTCAGCTCTCCCTTTCAAGGATATGGAGAGTAACTTCCTCTTCACCTGTTCAGTTGTGATACCTGCACACTTAAACAACCCACATAATTCATGGATAAAAAGCAAGTGATCACCAGGACGGACAGTTCCATCCCCAAAATAATAATTATCCATAACACAATTAACAATACTTGTAGGTATCTTAAAATGATCAATCTCAACAGGAGGTGGTTCATCTACTACCCTACCAGCGATAGTAGTTTTTCCAAACAGAAAACCAAGTGGGTTATCCATATTGGAAACAAAGTAACAAGCAGTAACAAAAGCAATACTCACAGTAAAAGTTTCCCTTACTAGTTCCACTCTTCAATAGCACTTCACTCCCCGGCAACGGTGCCAGAAAATAGTCTTGATGACCCACAAGTATAGGGGGTGTATCATAGTACTTTTGATAAATAGGAGTGTCTATCCCAACGAGGAGCAGAAGGTGCTGAACAGTGGTATGGAGCAGGAAATCCCTGTGAATACTTGGCAAACAGATTTTTAGTGGTTTTTTGACAAGGTAACAAAACAAGGAGTAAGTAACAAGAGTAACGAACAAACGAAGCAAGTGGCCCAATCCTTTCTTAGCAAAGGACAAGCCGGTGGAAATACTTATAAGGACCAAACGTTCTCGAGGAGACATGAGAATTCTGTCAAGTGCTTTCGCTTTAAATAGCTAAGTACTCTTCTTTGGTGTTTGTAAGTGTTGTGTGGGTGAACCTGTGCTAACATACCGCCCTTCCTAGGACTAATACAAGCTTGTGATTAAACCCCCTGCAAACATCCATAACTAGAGGAAAGTAATTAAGATATAAATCTAACCACAGCCCTAAACTCTGAGATCCTACACTCCCTTGTGCAATGGTGTCCTAATGGGGGTTCAGGTTTCTGTCAGTCCGGCAACCCCACGATTAGTAGCCAAATACACAATGCATCCCCCTAGGCCCATAAATGGTGAAGTGTCACGTAGTTGACGTTCACATGACACCACTAGAAGAATAGCACCACAACTTAAATACTAAACCATTGAATAATAACTCATCACAGATTCAGTACTAACAACATGACTTCTCCCATGTCCTCAAGAACTAAATGAACTACTCACAAGACATCATATGGATCAAGATCAAAGATGATATGGTAATGGATAACAATCTATACATAAACAATAATCCAATGGTTCCACTCACAAGCATCAACTACAATAGTAATCAACACCGGGAAAGTTTCCCCTAAGAACTAAAGTAATATCCAACACAATTGTTACAGCAGGACGGAGTGGTGATGATGGTTCTGGTGGAGATGTTGGTGTGGATGATGATGATCCTGATGAATCCTAGCTTGATGACGGTGTTGATGGCGACGGTCTCCCCTCTCCGGGAAGGAATTCCCCCGGTAGAAATTTGTCTGCCAGAGAGATCTTTCTTTCTCGGTGTTTTCCGCCCCCTAGAGACGGCGGAAATCTATATGTGGTCGCTCCTCGAACCTTAGGGTTTCGTAGGGAAGATATAGGCGAAGGGGCGGAGTCAGAGGCCGGGCAGGTAGGCCACACCTGCCCTAGGCGCAGGGTCAGGTGGGCCCGCTCCTAGGGGGGTGTGGCCCCCCTGAGGCCCATCTTCGTCCCTCCTTCTGGCTTCCTTCGTCTTCTGGTAAAATAATACGTTTCTATATTTTTCTGGTATTTTTCAGATCTTCGTGAATTGCACCGAAACGCCTTCTTTTCCATCATAATCCAGACTCCGGTAGTCCATCCTCCAGGAATCATCCAACATGCATAAACAGATGAAAAGCCATAAGTAATACCTCATAATAAGACAAATATCAATGAATAGAGGTAAATTATGATATAGAATGGTGATGCAAATTGGGCGTATCAGCTAGCAGCCCAGGCGTTTCTCTAACACAGGATACAAACTCCATGGAATTACAAGTTCCCTCTTTATTTCACACCGTTGACATCCATAGACAAAAGAGCACGATATCAACTGAGTACAAAGTACAGGTGCAATGTTGAAAACATTCCCCGTGACAGCACGGTTCTTCTAATTCCAATGTATATATGCAAGCATATACAACTTCGATGGCACAATGGTTCAAGTCTATCAGGGGCAAGAAAATAAGGTGTGTCGTCAAGTTCGTGAGAGCTTTACTAACTAGTTTTCACATAACAAAATACTTTTTAATTCGAAAGTTAGATGAAGCTTGAGAATTTGCTTGGAATAGAAGAAGCTACTAGGTAGATATAGTGGACACAAGTGGCAAAAGTTTTGGTTCAAAGGGATTTGGAAACATGAGAAGTATGCCTTCTCAAAACTGGTTTTTGGCTAGCAAGGCTGGGTAGCAAGCAAGAGAGTTGAAAGAAACAAGCAAACATATAAATAATAAAGCCAAACATGCAATCTTACTTGAAGACACAAAAGATCTTAAATAAAAAATACTAATCTTATGAGCCAACAAGAAAGAAAACAAATGATACAAAATACCTGTAAGCTTTTTCTTTCAAACCTCAAAAATTGTTGCTACTGACCAGAACTCGGTTTGCCAAAACCAATTTAGATCCACTTGATGCTCCCAAAGTGGTGCCAATACTGATCAATAAGATCCATCATATAATAGATATTGCAAACTAAAATAAGAAGTGCAAAAAGTAAAAAATGAGACTTCACATTAATATTCCAATAAAGGCACTCGCACCAAGAGATACATAGATGACCAACTAAATGAGAGATACTTCCACATGCAAACCAAACTATAAGATAACCTCTCTACCACAGATACGAATCCACTAAAAAGGTAAAAGATAAAAGATAATGGTGGTGATACCGCGACACTCCCCCAAGCTTGGAAGAAGCCGAGGGGATGCCAAACCTGATGATGAATTACCCCTTTGGTGGTGGTGTTCTCTTGATAAGCTCTTCAATAAGTTTCCTTAACTCCTCGAACTCAAAAGTAAGAGTACGGATTAGCTCCGAGTTGGCAGAGGCCATGGCGCTCTAAATTAAGAAGATTTCCTGACAGAAACAGATCGAAACGAAAACACGATGAGAACACGATGCACGAACCTCGGGGAATCCGGCGGGTTATATATTACAAAGTTTTAAGACATAAGGAAGGTTCTGACATGGAAACGAGGCGGAGATGGAGTTCGAGGGTGGCACACCCCCCTCAGGCATGGCCAGGCTGGGCCCGCGCCTGGGGTGGGTCTGTCCACCCCGGACTCCGTTTCCTCTTCAGTTCCATCTCATAGTCTTCCTTATGTATTAAAAACATCAAAAATATAAAAAGATTGGGGTTTCACGAACCTTCTGTTTTCACCACTTTTACCTATTCAAAGACGAACTCTGCAAACTCCTTTTCTTATTCTCCTTGAAAAGTTCCTTCTCACAAAACCTTGCACAAACTCAATGACAACATTAGTGTATGCAAAAACAATAAACCTTTGGGTACACACTTCAACTGAAAACCCATCAAAACAAAAGCTTCTGTAAGAGGCAAATGCAAATGATGACAGAAATCTGTCAAAACAGACAAGCAGGTAAAGATTGATTTTTTCGAAGACCTTCTGTTGCTCAAATCAAAAAGTGCAGAACTGATGAAAGTTGGGTAACAACCTGGAGAACAAGCTCAGAAAAATGCATCTCCATCCGATGTACTGAGATCGATCACGAATTTTTACAATTCAGCACAAAAATCTGTCCCAGGACAGCCACTGTTCACAACTCCTCTACTTCATAAAAGTAGTTGAACTTGACACATAAACCAAAACAAAAAAGGATAAGGAGCGGTTATTACTGAAGTAATAACTTCCAAGACTCTACAAAACTCTTGGGTTATCTCCCAACAAGTACTTTTCTTTAATGCCTTTAAGTTAGGCTTAAAACTTCCAAAGATGCTCACAAATGATATATATATTTGAAATGAAAGAGAGCATCAAGAAGCAAATAACCAACACACTTGAGTCTAACCCACTTCCTATGCATGGGGGTATCATGAGAAAACGAATTGTTGAAACAAAAAGCCACAAGTATAGGAAGACAAAACAGATGCAACTTCAAAGCTTTCAACATAAAACGAGGAAACTTAACAACATTGAGATGCATAAAATCATGTTTCCCTCTCTCATACTCCCTCTATCCCAGGGCTTTAGGCGTAAAAAAAAATCGATTTTTCCTAGGACTTAAGGCGCAGGGTCCATATTAGCGATTGTCTTCCGTTTTTGCCCCTATTTTCCGTCCTCCCTTCCTCCTAGACTCCTTGGAGGAGTAAACACGCAGACCACGCATGAACTGGGCTAGCTTCCAACCCACCTGCTGCAAGGCGTCGGTCTTGTCCAGCTGGGCAACGCCGGTGAGGCGGAACGATGGAGGGCTGCCGGGACGGAGCGCGAGGGCTTGGAGAAAGGCGGGCAGAAACAGAAGACCGCGACCTTTCACATGGTCTCATCCCTATATCCATCTTGAGCTGCTCCAGCTTCTGCGTGACGTGAAGCCACCGTCCGAGGCGGCGCCGGCGCCCTCGCCGCCCATCCCCATAGCCATCTCGAGCTGCTCCAGCTTCTGCGCGATGTGAAGCCGCCGTCCGGGGCGGCGCCGGCGCCCTCGCCACCCATCCCCATAGCCATCTCGAGATGCTCCAGCTTCTGCGCGACGTGAAGCCGCCGTCCGGGGCAACGCCGGCTGGTGGAGGAGATGGCGAGCGATGACTTGTGGGAGAAACGAGGAGACGAGCGTGCCGGAGAGAAAATTAAGGGATTCGTGAGTTAATGCAGGGGTAAGGAAGGAAAGTTTTAGATTTTTTCTCGCCTCACGTTGCTTCCTAAATAACCGCGCTCAATATTTTGCGCCGTAAGCGCTGGGACGGAGGGAGTAGTAACTCTCAATAGCACTTTGAATAAAGTTGACAATATAACTGTCACCAGCAACAACTTTATCATCAGAATAAGCATACTTACAGTCACCAAAAAGAGGTCCAAGGTCATAGACTGGATCAATAGAAGCAAGTTGTTCTATCCTGAAATCTTTATTAGGCAAGCTATTTTCACAAGGAGCTTTACCAAATTTGGAAAAGTTAAACTCATAAGAATCTCCATCAAACTTAGTTAAAACTTTTTCCTTCTTATAATCAATAATATCTCCACAAGTGTTCAAGAAAGGTCTACCAAAAATTATAGGACAAGTTTTGCTAGTTGCTGAATTAAGCACTAGAAAATCAGCAGGATACTTAATCTTACCATAGAGAACCTACACATCTCTTACAATGCCAATGGGGCAAATGGTCTCCTTATTATCAAGGTGGATAACCACATCAATGTCCTCAAGCTCACAAGGACCAATCTCATGCATAATTTCCTTGTAAAGCTCATAAGGAATAGCACTATAGCTAGCACCAATATCACATAAACCATAGTAGCAATGATCACCAATTTTAACAGAAAGCACAGGAACACTAGCTTTTCTAGCCTTACTAGGATGAGAGATAATATTATAAGCATCTTCACAGAACATAATATGCCCATCCTCTATATTTCTAGTGACAGTGTCTTTCACAATAGCTACTACAGGTTCATCACTCAAATGCTTACCAGGCTCCACAGTTTTCTTTGTACCTTTGTTATTTGCACTAATAATCATAGAATACTCCTTTACCTTAGCTGAGAAAGGCATTTTCTCAACATGAGGTTCAGGCACAATATGATTAGTAGTACAAACTTGAGTACTTCTAATGGGAGCATGATTAACAACATCTTTATAAGGATCATGGTACTTATTCCACTTCTTTTTGGGAATTTCTATGTAAGAGGCAAAGGCCTTAAAACAGTTGGCAATACTTTGGGAATCAAGACCAAACTCATTACTAATATCACGAAAGTTATCAGTTCCCATAAAAGATTTAATGCATTCATAATCATAGTTTATACCTGACTTTCTTCCTTTATCATTCTCCCAAGCTTCAGTGTTATCTTGAATACGGTTTAAGAGATCCCATTTAGCTTCTTCCTTCATACATGTGAATGATCCAGCACAAGAAGCATCTAGTAAATCTTTATCATGAAGAGAAAGCCTAGCATAAAAGTTATTGAGAATTATATTGTTAGGGAGTTCATGAATAGGAAATTTAAGCATTAGTAACTTCAATCTCCCCCAAGCTTGAGCTGTACTTTCTCCATCAAGAGGCCAAAAGTTATATGTAATATTTCTATCCTTATGGATTTCACTGGGAGGATAAAATTTAGAGTAAAAGAGAGATGCCATCTCCTCCCATTTCATGGATTGTCCATTCTTCAACAGCTTATACCATTCTTCAGCTCTCCTTTCAAGATATGTAGAGTAGTTTCTTCATCACCTGTTCAGTTGTGATACCTGCACACTTAAACAACCCACATAATTCATGGATAAAAAGCAAGTGATCACCAGTATGGACAGTTCCATCCCCAAAATAATAATTATCCATAACACGATTAACAATACTTGTAGGTATCTTAAAAGGATCTATCTCAATAGGATGTGGTTCATCTACTACCCTAACAGCGATAGTAGATTTCCCAAACAGAAAACCAAGTGGGTTATCCATATTGGAAACAAAGTAACAAGCAGTAACAAAAGCAATACTCACAGTAAAAGTTTCCTTTATCAGTTCCACTCTTCAATAGCGCTTCACTCCCCGGCAACGGCACCAGAAAATAGTCTTGATGACCCACAAGTATAGGGGTGTATCATAGTACTTTAGATAAATAGGAGTGTCGATCCCAACGAGGAGCAGAAGGTGCTGAAAAGTGGTATGGAGCAGGAAATCTCTGTGAATACTTAGCAAACGGATTTTTAGTGGTTTTCTGATAAGGCAACAAAACAAAGAGCAAGTAATAAAGACAACGAACAAACGGAGCAAGTGGCCCAATCCTTTCTTAGCAAAGGACAAGCCGGTGGAAATACTTATAAAGACCAAACGTTCTCGAGGACACATGGGAATTCTGTCATGTGCTTTCGCTTCAAATAGCTGAGTACTCTTCTTTGGTGTTGTAAGTGTTGTGTGGGTGAAGCTGTGCTAATGTACCAACCTTACTTGGACTAATACATACTTGCGATTAAACCCCCTGCAAACACCCGTAACTACAGGAAAGTAATTAAGATATAAATCTAACCACAGCCTTAAACTCTGAGATCCTACACTCCCTTGTGCAAAGGTGTCCTAACGGAGGTTCAGGTTTCTGTCACTCCGGCAACCCCACGATTAGTAGCCAAATACACAATGCATTCCCCTAGGCCCATAAATGGTGAAGTATCATGTAGTCGACGTTCACATGACACCACTAGAAGAATAGCACCACAACTTAAATACTAAACCATTGAATAATAACTCATCATAGATTCACTACTAACAACATGAATTCTCCCATGTCCTCAAGAACACAACGAACTACTCACAAGACATCATATGGATCAAGATTAAAGATGATATGATAATGGATAACAATCTAAACATAAACAATAATCCAATGGTTCCACTCACAAGCATCAACCACAATAGTAATTAACACCGGGAAAGTTTCCCCTAAGAACTAAAGCAATATCCAACACAATTGTTACAGCGGGATGGAGTGGCGATGATGGTGCTGGTGGAGATGATGGTGTGGATGATGGTGATGATGATCCCGATGAAGCCTAGCTTGATGATGGTGTTGATGGCGACGGTCTCCCCTCTCCAGGAAGGAATTCCCCCGGCAGAAATCTGTCTGCCGGAGAGATCTTTCTCTCTCGGTGTTTTCTGCCCCCAGAGGCGGCGGAAATCTATCTGTGGTCGCTCCTCTAGGCTTACGGTTCCATAGGGAAGATATAGGCGAAGGGGCGGAGTCGGAGGCCGGGCAGGTGGGCCACACCTGTCCTACGCGCGGGGTCAGGTGGGCCTGTGCCTAGGGGGTGGGCCCCTTGTGGCCCCTCTTCGCTCCTCCTTCTGGCTTCTTTCGTCTTCTGGTAAAATAATATGTTTCCATATTTTTATGGTATTTTTATGATCTTCGCGAAATTGCACCGAAACGCCTTCTTTTCCATCAGAATCCTGATTCCGGCAGTCCATCCTCCAGGAATCATCCAACATGCATAAACAGATGAAAAGCCATAAGTAATACCTCATAATAAGACAAATATCAATGAATAGAGGTAAATTATGATATAGAAAGGTGATGCAAATTGGGCGTATCACCAGGGGGTGTGGGCCCCTCGTGGCCCTCCTCTGTCTCGTCTTCTGGCTCCGTTAGTCTTATGGTAAAATAGGTGTTTTGGCAAATTTTTCGGGATTTTTCCTGAAAGTTGATTTTCTGCACAAAAACTAGACACCAAAGCAATTCTGCTGAAAAAAACGTCAGTACGTGTTAGTTGTATCCAAATCACACAAGTTTAGAGTAGAAACAATAGCGAAAGTTTCCGGGAAAGTAGATACGTTTTGGACGTATCAGTGGACAACGCTCGTGCCGACGCCAACGAGAAGCAACTTGCTGCCGCCAAAAAGGACCTGACCTTCGCCATTCTCGTGAAGGAGCGCAAGTCACTTTGCCGCCTGCGTGACAATAAGGATCGCATCATTGCTCGCCTCCGTCACAAAGTGTCAGCCCTGGAAGAGACCATCCATGACCGGGACATGCATCTTGAGGAGAGGGAGAACGAAGGGGAAGATATTCATGGAGATCCCTACTCGTACCTCAGTGATGATGATGACTACTTGGAGGACATGGACCAGGAGTTCCACACTGATGATGAGGACCACTTCATTGACGATGAAGAAGCCACCGGTTCTGATGAGGAGTAGTAGCACCAGAGCACTGTCATAGGTGTGAGTTGTATTCGGTCCCACTGTATCGTAGCTTAGTAGAATGGTTCTTAAAACCATCTTCATAGTTGTTGTGATGTGTTGTTTGGAATGTGTGGTTTGTATGTGTGCTTGGAATGGATGAAAAAGAGTTGTTGGCTTTCAAACCCTAGCCTTACTCGAAAAGTTAAAAGCTTTTAAACCAAACTCATAAACCTTAGAAAAATTCCCCTCTTGTCTTATGACATATCTCAATCTTCAGATGACTCGCGGTGGGAATACTCATCTCAAGACCTGATGGTCCAAATTCTAAAAATGCTAGTAGCAGGTAGAGAAGCCGGTAGAACCGAGTGTCAAGCCAATCTTGCCACTCTTCAATAGATCGCCCAACTGGTGCATGACAACCAAGGCCATGGAAATCAGGATCATCATGGATCCAAACTCAAGAACTTCCAGAACACCAATCCCCCTATCTTTAGCAAATCGGAAGAACCTCTAGATGCTGATGACTGGCTGCAAACCATGGAGAACAACTTAGAAGTTGTAGGAGTAGATGTTGCGGAGAAAGTATTGTTTGCCACCCACTATCTAGCAGGTTCTGCAAGAGCATGGTGGAATAGCACTCATACAATGAACGGAGGCTAGATGATCACTTGGAATGAATTCAAACTCAAGTTCAGCCGAACCCATGTGCCACCAGGTTTGATTCTGAGGATGAGGGATGAATTAAAGGAGGTGAAACAGGGAAGGATGATGGTGGTAGGATACCGTGACAGATTTCTATCTCTGTCTAGGTATGCCCCTGATGATATTGGTACTAAAGCCAAGAAGAAGGAGAGATTTTTGAATGGTCTGCACGATGAGATGCATATGGTGCTAGTCAATATTCTGTTTGCTAATCTAGAAGCTCTACTGGATTCAGCAATCCAGATAGAAGGCAAGATCAACCAAGCCACTGAGAACCGTAAGCGTCGTATGATGCACTAGACTGGACCCCACCATACCACAAAGTATCGCCCCAGTTCATATGCTGGATTTGCACCAAGGAACAATAGGCCACCTATGTCTCATCTGAACTACCCCAATCGTAGCGGAGGAAACCCGAGGCCTGGAGGCAACAACCACTACAACACTGGCAATCCCAATAACTTGAACCCTGCACCGCCAAGACCCACCAACAACACCAACAATACTGCTCCAAGGACTGGAAGTAAAATGTTGTGCTTGTCGCAGGGAAGGAGAAGTCAACAATCACCTGCTTTGAATGTGGAGTGACGGGTCACTACTCCAATGAGTGCCCCAAGAAGATTGGTGCCGCACCCAATGTTACTGCACCTGCCCAGCAGCAGTGTCGTGTCGAACCTAGAAAGAGATTCTCCCCAGGCAATCCACACAACCATACCAGCCATCTATTCCACATGAATGCTGAAGAAGCCCAGGAAGCGCCAGATGCCGTGTTGGGTATGTTTTCTATTAACTCAGTACTTGCAAGAGTGTTGTTTGATTATGGAGCATCGCAGTCGTTTGTTACCGAAGAATTTTCATGCACTAGTAATATTCAACCAACAAATTTGAAGCATGTTATGATAGTTCAAATACCTGGGTTAACTACTAGAGCTAGAAAAATTTGCAAGTCCATAACCATCAGAATTCATGGAATAGATTTCTATGCCAATCTAATAGTACTCGGAACAAAAGGTTTGGAAGTAGTACTAGGAATGGATTGGATGTCGAAACATCAAGGATTAATAGATTGTGCCAAGAAAGCCATAACCATGACTAGTAGCACCAGAATATCAGCTGAGCATGTGTCCGAGACACTACCTCGTCAATTCAAGTGCAATAAGAGTTTAGCCCAACCGACCTTAGACCAAGTCAGAGTAGTCTGTGAATACCCCGATGTGTTCCCAAATGAATTACCCAGTATGCCCCTAGATTGGGATATCGAGTTTATCATTGAACTAATACCTGGAACTGGACCCATAGCTTAGAGACCCTATAATATGAATCTAGCGGAGTTAGTGGAGCTCAAGAAGCAACTTGATGAAATGTTGAGCAAAGATTTGATTCAACCAAGTGCATCACCCTAGAGATCACCAGTTTTGTTTGTGGATAAGAAAGATGGTGCCATCCGTTTGTGTACGGATTACCGGAAGTTGAACGACGTAACCATCAAGAACAAGTACCCACTACTGAAGATAGAAGATTTGTTTGACCAGTTGACCGGTGCCAGAGTGTTCTATAAGATTGATCTTAGTACCGGTTATCATCAACTAAAAATTTGCGCAATGGATATCCCAAAGACTGCCTTCACTACCGGATATGTATATGAGTACAAGGTCATGTCTTTTGGATTAAACAATGCCCCCGCTTACTTCATGAACCTCATGAATAAGATTTTTATGAACTTCTTGGATAAGTTTGTTGTTGTTTTTATCGATGACATTCTGATTTATTCCAAGTCAGAAGAATAACATGAACAACACCTAAGAACCATCCTGGGAACCCTTAGAGAGCATCAGTTGTATGCCAAGTTCGACAAATGTGAATTTTGGTTAAAGGAAGTAGGATTCCTTGGACATATCTTGTCATCCGTAGGAGTTGCCGTTGACCCTCCCAAGATTAAGGATGTTGAAGAATGGAGAGCCCCAATAACTCAAACAAAAGTTCGTGCATTTCTTGGATTAGCGGGATATTACTACAAGTTTGTTGAAGAATTTTCAAGTATCGCTAGGTTGATGACTCAGCTATTGAAGAAAGACCAGAAGTTTGAATGGACGGATAAATGTGAAGCGAGTTTTCAAGAGCTCAATAAGAGATTGATTTCAGCCCCAATCTTGATCATGCCGGATATCATGAAGCCCTTTGACATGTATTGTGATGCATCCAAGATTGGTCTCGGATGTGTGTTAATGCAAGAAGGCAAAGTAATATCCTATTTGTCCCGAAAACTGAAGCGACATGAGCAGAATTACCGCACCCATGACTTAGAGTTAGCCATAGTAGTTTTAGCCTTGAAGACATGGCGTCATTATCTCATGGGTAATCGTTATGAGATTTATTCATATCACAAGAGTTTGAAGTATATTTTCACCCAGAAGGAGTTGAATATGAGGCAAAGGAGATGGATAGAGTTAATCAAGGATTATGACCTTGACATTCACTACCACCCCTACAAGGCCAATGTGGTAGCAGATGCCCATAGTAGACTGCCGTGTAGATTAAACACCATGATTCTGAAAGAACAACCAAGTTTGCATAAGGAGTTGGAGGATTTCAGAATGGAGCTAGTTAGCGAAGGATTCCTAGAAAGTATTGAACTTCAACCCACTTTGATAGATCAGATAAAGGAAGCTCAAAAACTAAATGCCAGTATCGACAGAATTAAGCATCGTATCGGTACAGGGAAGGTACCCGGATTCATGGAAGATGAAGAAGGAGTTATGTGGTATAAGGGAAGAATCTGTGTGCCAGCAGATTCAAAGTTGAAGCAAGTTATTCAGCACTAAGCACATGATATCTTTATTATATTCATCCGGGAGGAACGAAGATGTATCAGTATTTGAAGGAGCAATTTTGGTGGCATAAAATGAAGAGAGAAGTCGGAAGCTACATAGCCAAGTGTGATATCTGTCAGAGAGTCAAAGCAGAACACCAGCGACCCGCAGGACTTTTGCAACCTTTGCAAATTCCAGAATGGAAATGGGATTAAGTTGGAATGGATTTCATCACCGGATTACCTACATCTAGTAGAGGAAATGATTCTATTTGGGTCATAGCGGATAGACTTTCCAAAGTAGCTCATTTCTTACCAGTCAAGACCACTTATCAGAGCTTGAAGCTAGCAGAGTTGTATATCGCTAGAATAGTCAGTCTACACGGAATCCCCAAAAACATTGTGTCGGATCGAGGAACCTAGTTTACCTCAAGATTTTAGAAGAAAGTCCAAGAAGGTTTAGGAACCAAACTGAACTTT
Organism: Avena insularis; assembly: GCA_023614405.1. NCBI lineage: Eukaryota > Viridiplantae > Streptophyta > Magnoliopsida > Poales > Poaceae > Avena > Avena insularis. Next base: position 54,724,258 of record CM042689.1, read on the forward strand.
GGCACAAATTATCACCCGCTGATCGATGGACAAACGGGAAGTGTAAACCAGATACTCGAGGATATGTTGAGAGCTTGTGTATTGGAATATGGATCCAAATGGGAAGACTGCATGCCTTTCACAGAATTCTCATACAACAACAGTTATCAAGCCAGTTTGCAAATAGCCCCATTTGAATTTATGTATGGAAGGAAGTGTCGTACCCCCTGAATTGGTCGCAAGTAGGAGAGAGTAAGATCTTCGGACCAGACATCCTACGAGAAGCCGAAGAGAAGTTTCACAAGGTCCATGAGCACCTCAAGACCGCTCAGTCCAGACAGAATATTTATGCAGACAAGAGACGTTGAGATCCAGCCTTCAATGTCGAAGACTTTGTTTATCTCAAAGTATCACCCTTGAAAGGAATGCAGCGTTTCCCACTCAAAGGAAAGCTTGCACCCAGATATATTAGACCCTTCAAGATTCTAAGTCGCCGAGGAGAGGTATCGTATTAGATAGAACTGCCGGAAGAGACGTCAGCCATGCATGATGTGTTTTATGTCTCTTACTTCGGAAATGTTTAGAAGTTCTAGAGACGATGGAAGATTTCAAGAACATCGATCACAGAGCCGTTGAAATCAACCTAGACTTAACCTATCGTGAAGTACCCATTAGTATTTTGGAAGAAGCTTTCAGGACTACCCGGACCAGGAGTATCAAGTTTTTCAAGATCCAATGGAGCAACCATCCTAGTTTTTCCTGAATCTCGGGACGAGATTCTGTTGAAGGAGGGAAGGTTTGTAACATCTCAAAAATATTAATGAGGATCAATTTCTAATTAACCAAAGTTAGGGTTAACAAAAGCTTTTATTAATAAACCATATGTTAATGCCTATGTGTTTTGAATGTGTGTGAATGTTTGCAAAGCCATGATTGATTGTTGTAAATGATGAGGAATGGTTTAAGGATTAAAACCATATCATCTAGGTCATTTCTAAACCAGATCAAAACAAAAGAAAATTAAAATATGAAGCATGTGACCTAATGGTCATTTTTGCCAAAGTTAACCACTAGCTCACCTTGAGCATCTCTAGCAAGTGATCTCAAACAGAAACAACTCCATTTCTTTTCTCCCCTTGCTATACCTAGTGACACTAAACACAATGGAGCTTTCAAACCTCGTAGAAACATTTTCAAATACATTTGAGAGGCAATTAAAAATTGAATCTATCCTATGCATCAAGATAGTCTTTTTTGGAAAACCACAAAAACCTTCACCACTTAGCAAACCATTACACCCAGAGACTACCAAGATTAGGACCAGAAAATCCACCAAAAATCACTTGAAAAAATGAAAGTTGAGTTCTTGCGGCCATTTGATCAAACACCTGGTGATCATAATACAACGTCAATCATTATACACTGTTTTGATCATCCTTGTGACCTCACCGAGCTCCCATGATGTGCCTTTAACTCACTCAGTACTAGCCCATACGAAGCAGCCCCTCTCACTCGACCAATGGACTAGTGTCCACCGTACCCGAGCTCACCTTTGCCACCCTGACGCGGATACGCTGCCACAGACCGCGCCGCCCTTGCCCATGATGTCTAGGAGGTAGCCCTGACCTCACCGCCCCTGCCTGTGCACGCCTCAACCAACGACCGATCACGGATACGCCCTCGTAGCCGCGCCCATTTAAACCCAGACCATGCAGATCGCCGTGCCAGAGCACCGAGCAATCCCGCTCACACACGCCGCGCCATGCTCCCTCCTTGCGTCAATAAGTTTGCCATGACTCCAGCAAGATCCTAGACACGATCGTTTGACCCCGCGCTCGCCGTGACCACCGTACGCCGTGACAAATGCCGACGGTACCGCTGCAGAGCACGTATGTTCTAGAATGATAGAGACCGTGCCTCGCCGTGCCACCGTGCACATGACAACCTCCCTGAAGCACTGCATCGACCTACACCCTTGGACATGCCGATAGCTCACTGCAACTACATTGCCGATGAACCCGAGCCATGCCACCGTGCCCCCTTCGCCACAGTATAAATAGAGCCCTCCTCCAGCCTCAAAACGCACACCATTCCACTCCTCTCTCACCCAGCAACCTCTCTGACCCATCCCTGGAGCAAGGCGAGGACCACATCACTGGAATTTCATCGGAGTCCACCGCTGCAGAGGAGGAAAGGAGCCGACGCTAGGAGTTGTCGTGACCACCAGTCGAACCTCCGTCATCGACTCGTTCGTTCGCCCACCTCGCCCGGACCTAGCTGGAGCCCTAGTAAGCCCTCGACGACCCCCACCGCAGCGCTAGGGTTCTGTCTCGCGCACCCCGCGCAACGGAGACGACGACGTCTAGCCGTTGATCGTGCTCTAATCCTAAGGCCCAGGTTAGCTGATACTGCTTCGCGTTTGATTAGCCGCTGACATGTCGGACCAGCCCTGGTGCAGCCCATAGCGCACGTCGTGTAGTTGGGCCAGCCTATTAGCATCCCCACGCGTAGCCCACAGATTCAAACTTAGTTTTTCCTTTTATTTGAAAATCTCATATTGTAGGTAACTTTAGAAATCAATTTAGGAAGATTCACTGAACCAAATTGAATGAAACCAATTTTGTTTGAAAGTAGATGAAAATCTCTAACCACTTCCATTGGATTCAAACAGTTTGAAACTTTAGATCACCCTTGGTAAAAATAACAAAACAGTGGATTTTATCACTTCAAACATTTTTCTAAAATTAACCATAAGTGATTTTGAGTTGATTCCAACTCTCAAAAATCACATTGGCCATGACCTATCTGAATATGTAAATATATATAATTTTTCATACAGTAAAGAATGGCTTTATAGTCATTTCTAGTCACAAAAACATTATTAAGTGGTTTTGTTAAACTTTGTAAATTAGGCCAACCACTTTAAATCACATTCTCAAGTATTGTAATATGTGGTGATGACATGTGTCAATATGATCCCATATTTGAATTGGAGAATATTAAATCTTAAGTAACTTTTCAATGAGTAAAAATTACTTTTCTAAAATAAGACAAATAAAATATTGTCACCCTTTTATCGTAATGATAGAGATGATGCTAGATCATCTAGTGTTACCCTTGTGTGTTAAATAGAGGTAGCTAAGTATTGTTTGGTGATTGTGTACCTCGTATTTATTTATAGACGCTAGTGTCAATTCGGGCTACGAGGAGGAAGAATTCTACGAAGACGAGGAAGAGAACTTCGACCACCTTACCAACCAAGGCAAGCTGCATTATGCAAGCTATACTAAGCATGATATACCATGCAAGCCTCACTATGCCTATCTTTGTGATACCCCTTTTGATTATACCATATCCCAATTTTACTTGCAAGCTTTATCTCCTTTTCCTTTTATCAAAGTTGTTCAAGTAGTTAATTAAATGATGATTAGTGGAAATTTAGGAAAGATGCCATCAAGAGCTTGGAACTTGATGTAGGTAGTTACACTTGATTAGCACCCCTCAATAGTGACACCCCATTGATAGATGCTAGTGCTAAATTAATCTTGATCACTATAGATGAGAACAAATGATGATGAAAACCTTGGAATGATGAGTCATTCTATTGAAATGTTTTGACATGTGTTATGGACACAATGAGTGAAGATGGTATTGAATGAAGTATGTGAGCTGACTTTGATAAAAACTGATGGTTGGGTTCAAATGCGATACCATTCCAATTTTACCGTACAACCACAATACCCGAGTTTGGGTAGGGCTTAACTAGAAGTTTATGTGTCTTACTACGGGTTCCCTCGCGGAACGAGGTGAGATGAGGATACCTTGTGAATGTGACTATCCACCTATGCAGTTTCCAGGATGATAGATGGTTATGGCTGGGAGGCCAAACTCATAGGGGAGGTGCCTATACTAGGGTGTGTAATTGAAAGGTTAAGATTGATTATCCGCATACCAAGTATGATGATTCAGGGTTATTCCTGACGGATGTATCCAATATTGTGGTGAAAGTTTACCACCTCTACAGAGTGTCAAACTATTAGAATAGCCGCGTCCGCGGTTATGGACAGTTGGATGGCCATACTATTCCGTTGTCAGCTGTTTTCAAAATGACTTGTGACTTGAAGTATGACTTTGACTTGACCCCACAAGGATGTGGGCAATGAAATTAGGTTTCCACTTAATTAATCTAGACAACTAAAGTTAGGTCTTTACCACTAAGTACTTGTGAAATAAAGCTGGCTTGTTGCAAACAAACCTAGAGCTTAGGATTCCTATTAGAATGGTCTTACTTCTTTAGTGATAGTCTGTGAGTACTTAAACGTACTCATGGATTTGTTCCTGACTATTCCCATGGCCAGACTACGAAGGAGAGTACGAGGAGGATGGACAGCAGGACGCCTACGATAACTAGGATCATCTCCCATCGTCAGCATTGTCTGTGACCCTGAAGATGGAGTCTCGACCATGCTACTACTATTATCCCGCTGCTTTGATTTGTAATCAGACTTGATCATGAGATCAACTACTTGTAAGACTATTATGGTTTGTAATGGATGATGTACTGTGCTACCAATTCTGTTATGTCTCGCAAAAATGGTAATCCTAGGATTGCGATGTACGGCATAATAGGCATCTGGAATTAAAAATCCGGGTGTTGATATTTTTCCACCACTAGTGTTGTATATTCTCTACATCGTGGTGGATGACGAGAATCGGTGCTTCTCCGAGTACTTCTCAACCTTATTCACAACATGACGTGCAGCTTCCATTCGAGTGACAACTATGCTATTTTTTGGTACAAATTATGCAGTTTCATTTAATGTGTTGCTTGAGTTCTGTTCAGTAGCTACAGGAGAATTCTGCCGTTTTTCTTAGTAGTGTGCAAAATGGTGCAAGAAGCGGCAGTTTATAGCCATGCTTAACTTCAAGGAGATTAGCTTGAAAAACGTTATCCCTTGATATGACTTGATGTTGTTAGCTGCTCAAGTGCAGCATAACTATCTTGGTCTTCTATGATCAAAGCCATCATGGTTGTTGAAATATAAGCAATAATCCATATGATTTAATCCAAATAATAAACTAATAAAGCATGATCATACAAACAGTACTAAAACCAATCATATAGATCAATAATGTAGATAAACATATTACATCTATATAAGATAAACCTATCACATCTACACCAAACGCTAGAGCTAAAAACTCTAGCAAAAGCTAAAAGAGATAGATTAAGATCATATACGGTGCAGTGACGATAGTGACCGCAGCGGTAGCAGCAACAGAGGGTGCAACGGCGGTAGTAGCTGCAGCGGTAGCAGTATCAGAGCTATAACGCATGTGGAGGTTGTCGAAGAGGTCGGTGACGTCCATGAAGAAGTCGTCGTTCAAGAACTCATCAGAGACCAACGTCATGGTAGCCAGTAGTCGCGCTGAGCGCTCCGCAAAACTGATCGCCCCTCACCCATACATGTTCACGAGAGGCATGGTTTCGGAGGCCTACTGTCCCGATATGCGGTGCATGCCATAAGCTGAGATTGGGAAGACGAAGGCGGAAGCGCAAGGTTCTGTAAGTAGGCACATGTGTAGATTGCCGATTAGGTTTATCGTAGACGCTTATATAGTGCAGGTTAGAGAGATCGTGAGACACAACCCACGTCCGAGTCGGTAACAGCCCACGATCCATAAAAATTGGAAACAGTTGATTGATTAACGCGTCCGTTAATGACTCGTAATTAATCCATGATGAATTTTCCAAACAGCAAAATAAATCTCGGCTCGGCGAGATTCCCGTATCCCGCAGCGTGCGTGGGCGTCGTGAAGAGGCGTGGCGAGGCGAGGAGGGTGGTGTCGGAGGAGTGCGCGAGGGCTTCTCTCCTCACATCTTAGTGAGTGGTGCAACAGTCTACTATATAAGGTGGTCCAACTCCCCTTCTACTAGCAATGTGGGACTAAAATTTAGCATCACTAGCACAACCATATGCTGCCATGCACAAGTGGGCGAAAGAGAATTTCATAATTTGTCTACTGGGCCAACAACTCAATACTCACCAAATTCCAACAATCCCCCCATAAAATCTCATCACTTTTATTTCAGAATATTGTTTTATATACGGGTGTTTAGTAGAGACTATTAAGTTGAACTTCGATATTAAAATTCTACGCTATCTAGCAACTTGAATAGTGGGCTATGCCTTGAACTACAAGTTTTTTGCACACTAGTTTCACATAAAATCTAGACCGATACAAGGCTGTTGCAGGGCTTCCCCGCAGTTTGGAGCTTATGCGTCATACTCCAAGGCCTTTCATGACTTTATTAGAGAGCACCCAACTCCCATGGACTACGACGTTTAACAGTTAGACTTATATAGGTGTGTTCCTTAAGAGATGTTCTGCAGGACAACATCTCTCCTTATAAAAGCCACTTGGAGCACATTAAGATAAATATCAACATGTCATGCATATTAAGAGGGTATTGCATATTTATGGAGATGTAAATATAATATGGGATACTCTTCTCTCAGCTGACCAACAGCTTATCTCCAACTCTAATTCAGGGGATCTTCGATCACATAGAGTGAGTTACCACTGCGATCAACTTATGGTGTGGGTCTCAAACCCATCTCCCTCGATGCATTATCTATCACATTACGTGATAATCCCTTTGTGAAAGAGACTGCCAGGTTCTTAGATGTTTGGATATAATCCAACGCAATAACTCTAGAGTTTCTCAATTTCCTGACAGATTTCAATCTCCTCTTCACATGTCTTGATGACTTCATATTATCCTTAGAACTGTTTACTTTGACGATTATAGTTCATCGGGATGGCGGGTATTGGTTTTTCAACCATAGGTAAGTCCATCAAGAGCTCACGAAGCTACTCTGATTCAACAGTGGATGTGTCTAATGCTGTGAGTTCCGCTTTCATTGTTGACCTTGTTAAGATGGTCTGTTTGCAAGACTTCAAGGAAACATCGCCACCACCAAGTGTAAACAAATAACCACTCGTGGTCTTAATCTCATCGGCATCAGATATCCAGTTTGAATCACTATAACCCTCAAGTACCCGTGGGTACCCAATATAGTGAATACTGTAACTCGCAGTGCCTTTCAAATAGCGCAAAACTCTCTCAAAAGCATGCCAATGATCATCTCTAGGATTTGACATAAATCGACTCAGTTTGCTTACAACAAAGGAGGTGTCAGACCTAGTAGCGCTGACTAAATACATGAGCGAGCCAATGATTTGAGAATATCTCAATTGATCCTTAGCAATCCTTCGATTCTTTCGGAGTAGCACACTCAGATCATAAGGCGTTGGAAAAGATTTGAAGTCGCTATACCCGAAGCGACTCAATATCCCACATAATGAGACTGAAGCAGTGTAATCTCACCATTTTCATCCTTTAGTAGCTTGATGTTTAAGATTACATCAGCCACTCCCAAGTCCTTCATCTCAAAGCAGCAAGATAGAGACTCTTTGACCTCCTCGATAACAGCGAGGTAGGTCCTAAATATCAATATGTCATTAACATAGAGCCATATATTCTTTACATTTTACTAAATTATTGTAAGAGAGCATATCCATGAAGACTTCAATGGAGCCGCTTTCAAAAACTTCATATTTTGATTTCAGAAAATTCTAAAAAAAGATGACACATGTACATATGGATGTCTAATGTGCATAAGAAATTTCACTGTATTTTGCTTTCATTTGTTACCTATATGAAAACAAAAAATATGAAGACCAATAATTATTATTTTAATGCTTGCTTAGAGCCATTTTTTTGTGTCTTTTATCTATGTACGTAGCCCAAAATACCACAAGACTCGATATTTCACACAAAAAAATCTTGTACCCACTCTGTTTTTCATAATATAACATGTTTTAGCCTTTTTTTGAAATGCATATATCTAGATATTTTTTAGTATGTAGGTTGAAAGAAAAATTGAAGGAACTTACACATTAAAAGATGATTAGAACATGTATTTTTAAAAAGTTTAAAACATCATATATTTTAGAACGGAGGGAGTATGTGTAAAAGGAATCAACTTTTTTCGAACTTCTAAATAGGAGTTTTGATTTAAAATAAAGAGACAAATCTTATATTTTAGAGGGAAGTTTCATGATAGATCTTCATTAACTCATCTAATCCCGGAGATTATTCTGGATAGTAGGATTATTTCTACTGTAAAAATAAACCGATCTTAAAATAGGGCTAGTCACTGTCTAGTAAACTTCACGGGGACAGATGGCAGAACTGTTGTTTGGCTTGGTACAGGACCTGACGTTTTGTCTTAGTACCTGGAACTTGACTTCCTTGTAAACCCAGTTGCTTAATAAAGCCACTTTTATTCGCAAAAAAATGTGTCCTGCAAAAAAAAAGTTACACTAAACCTAGTTTTGTTTTTCTATTTTTTTTAGGAAATATAATCACTATAATATACTCTCTCTGTTTAATAATATAAAAAGTTTTAGCTTTTGTGAAACGAGTTTATCTAAATGTATTTTACTGTGTGTTTCACTTTGAACTTATACGCTACAAAACTTTCCTTGCAAAAAAGACCACCGGTTTATTAATAATCAACACTAGCGCAACGATCGAGGTTGAAAGTTCACTTAGTTTGTGTCACGAGACTCGCTCGGGACGGAAGTCACGGAACCGCAGCGGACCGGAGACGGAGGCCAAAGGAACGGCGACCATATGGCCGAAGCGCACATGAAATCGACCGCCGGGGACGCCATGGAGGCCGAGCCCAGCAGCGCCGGACAGAACGCCGCTGGGGTGGCCGGTCTCCTCCGCGGCTTCCTCGCCGTGCAGCAGCGCCGCGCCGAGGCCTACTCCAAGCTCCGAAGGTACCGCTGCTGCCCCGCCCTCCCTCTAAACCCTAGGAGTAAAGTCAGGATAAAGTCCCCGCGACCCGATTTAACGCGACACGTAACCTGAATGAATAACCAGATGCCATCTTGCGATTTCCCTTGAGCAGATCGTATTTACCCCCCTCATTTTAGTTGTACTGTAAATCAACGGCGACCAAGAACATGGTTAAGGGTTTCAGTAATGTCCAGAAATATCACCCAGATCTGCAACATGCTCCATTTCCGATGTGTCCTTCAGTCAGCCTCCATTTTGTTGCCATCGGAGGTTGTGGAGAGTGGACATCCCGATGTTGTTGATTTTAGAGTGGTGGGATGTTACTTCAGGGGAATCTCGTGATCAGGACATAGTTCTAGTTATGATTGCTGTTTCTTTTCACAATGCCTTTTTGGTGTTTAAGTTAGAGCAGTGTCTTGATATCTATTAGCTCTGTTTCCAATTTCATCAGTATAATTCTGCTCCATAGTCCAACTAGAATGCTGAATTATGGAGTATTTGAAAATAAAAATTTATTGTTTGTAATAGTTAAAATTGTATTGACAATGATGACCTTTTTTTGAAAGATTACATAGGTTTCAATTGTCATGTTTTGGAGCATTTTTGTGTTTGTTATTTCGAGGGTCGAGGGAAGCACATACTAATTCAAAGATCCTGTGGATCGAGTTATATGTTCGATTTGAGCAAAAATAAAAAAAAAATCCATATGGAGACTTAGGTGCATGTTGGTTATGTGTTGAAGAGTTTGACACAGTTCTTCATTTTTTCAGGGTCACATTGACCGCTTCTCTACAGTATGAGTTTCTCTGTTATGTGTGTTATATAGTTGTATTTATGGGTTTTGTAATGTTTCGATCATTTACGACTCATCCTACAAGTGGGAGTGGGAGAGTTGGAAAAGTTGCAGATGAAAAGCTCAAGAATCTTTTTATAGCTAAAAACGCTAGTTTTGGAATAACCATCCATCGTTCTGTTTGCAGTAGGTTCTTCTGTGTTTGGAGTCTTTATTAGGCTGATCTTACAATGATGCTACCCATGAAAATATCTCTCTGTTTGGACTAAATCAAGATAACAATAGAAAGAATCTCCGTATGTGCCAATAGCGATATCTTAATATCAATACTGGAGTTCTTTCTGCCTGTGCACACTTCCGAATACTGATGACTATTGTATACAGTATTACTGGCATATGCTGGACAATTAGAATTTCTAATTGTTTCTCATTACTGGTGTATAACCATGTATGCAAGCCGGACTTTCCCCTCTTCCTCTCTGACTCCTCCTGTTCCCCTCGTTCACCTCCAGATCTTGGGCCGTCAGGCCCCTCCCCGCTCTTCTCCGGCGATGGCCGGAGTCGAGTTGGGTGAGGGTCCCTCCCCTGTACAGATGTAGAGTAGGTTCTCCTTGTTTTACCCCGGTGGTGTCTGCCGTAATGGCGTTTGAGGGTAGGTCGGCGGTCTCCGACAGCCAGATTCGACGCGCCTTGGATTTCTTCTGCTTTGCGACGCCCCGTCGGTGGCAGGCGGTGGCGGTGGCGAACTGGAGAGGTCCTTGCATCCCTCCGAATAAGGCATGCCCTGGGTGCTTCGAGTGGTTGGGGATGGATCTTCCCCAGCTCGATTTGGTCCCTCTTCCCTCCACGGCGGCGCTCTCATGGGGAGAGCCGAAGGCAGTGGTGGGGAAGACCACCATTCGCCCTCTAAATAAGATCCAAGTCCCGCGCGTCCTCTGCTGCTATCTTCCTCGGCTTCGTCCTCGGGCTTGTGGCAGAAGCCTGGTGCTTGACGTTGTCCAGTTTATCTTGTATTTGCAGCAGAAGACTAGTGGTGCCGGTGAGGAATTGGTTGGATTTTCTTGCCTCTCCTTCCGTTGGAACCATCATGGAGATGGCCATGGTGAGGGAGTGGATGATTTCTGCCTCTTTCCTCTTCGGTGGGGAACTATAGCTGCGCATCAAGATGCTCCCAAGCGTTGGCAGTATGGTGCTACCGCTATCCATGGTCTAGGAGACCTCCCTGTGCGGCAGTTGGCGAGCCGCACTTTCCTCAACCTCCGGGCTGATGCGCCCATGTGGAGGCCCCACTACGTCTTCGTCACGGCAACTTTCGACACGCCTTCGTCAAGTGGTCTTGTCCCCGACGTTGGTGCTGTCGGCCATGGCGACGAACGCGTCATCGCCTTTGGTGGAGAAGGATCTGATTGCTTTTCCAACTTTTCTTTGGAGATCCTTTCTGTAAAAGTTCAGGGCTTGTTTGTAATTCTTTTCAATATTGAGTCCCTGTTTGTAATTGTTCCCACCAATTAATGCAGCTCTGGACCCTTCCGGGTCCTTCCCCTTGTTCAAAAAAAAAAAAACCATGTATGCTAGTTGTTGCTCTGACTGTAATAGACAGTTGTGACATTCGTGCATGGTTAGTTTAGGATAATGCATTCGTCATATTTTGTGTGAAGAGTAAGCATGAAAATACCTCCCTATTTAATATCATGTAATTTTGTTACTCATTGTGAAAGTTTTTCAGGGGCTTTTCTGAATATATGGCTACTGGAGGTGAATGTACTTACCAACAACTATGTGGCAATGTTACAGCGGAATTCAATGATTGCTCAACACAGGTTAACTATGCCTGACTCATACAATTATTTGTCATCAAAGGTGAGATTTCTAATATTGATTCCTACAGATTCTTGAAATGGTGTCCCTGCTCTCAAAGCCACATTTTTGTCGTGGCGATCTTGCCAACTTACTGAAGGATGTACAAGCACATGAGAGAGATAAGTTGCAGCTGGTAATCTATTTTTCTACTCTTGTACTGCTGTATGGACTCCAAAATGGTTTGATGTTATGATTTCATCTGTATAGGAAAGCTTAATAAAAACACCAATATACCAAAGAGACAATTCCTTATTTGACACTACCTAAAATTTTGATTCTTTATTTGGCCCTAGAAAATATTTCCTTCCCTATTTGAAACTTGGTGTAAAATTCCTTTCCTTATATGCCATCCCCATCCATTCCATTAGTCTCTGCCGTCATTTTTGTTTTTTCTGGACCAAGTTAGCCCTGCCCTCAATGGATATGCAATCCTGGGAAAAAAAAAGAGAGGTTCGAAGGGCATGGCGGCGGATGGCGGTCAACTCGAGGCGACCTGGGCACGGCGCAGAGGGAGAAGGCACGGATGTAGCCACTGAGTAGCAGGTGTATGGCGTGATAACAGAATATTTATTCATGTGCCCTTTCTCTGAGTGGCAGCGGCATCGTCAGCCATCCACTGCGACATGCCCCGGAGAGCGACAACCCCGATTCCCTGTCTTCCCCTCGATCTCCCCCTACCCGCAACACAGACCACCGCTGCCACCCATCAGGCCGGGCGCCAGCAGCTGCAAGCAACGCGGCACCCAGTCACCAGCCAGCCGACCCGCACCAGAGCTCGTCAAGGAGTCACAGGATCTCATCAAGGAGCGCATGCACGAGCTCGTCAAGGAGCACGGCCGCCGTCAGGCCTGTATGCTCGCCAAAGCTGCACCTGCCGTCCTCAAGCAGCAGCTGGCGGCCAAAGATGCGTCCGCGTCGGCGTTTTACTCGAACCCGGTCAACCAGACGTTCCGGTCGCATGTAGATGTAGTACTAGTACATGCCGTTTCTCTTTGTTTTGTTAATTCGGTATGGTGGTTGCGTGTGACCTGGTTTCTTTTCAAGACAATGTTTTCTGTTTGTGCTGCTGGCTGGTACACTACACTTGTATTGTTTGAAATCTGAATGCAAACTGAATAACAAAAAAAAAACAGGCCTAATCACGGTACACAGTCCTGCTGCTGCTTTGGCCTGTAAAAAAATCCGGGCATGAATGCACCACAGCACCAGGGACAAAAGCGTCTTTTTAAGTCCTCAGTTAACACCGTATGTGGTCAAAATGTACTAGAGTGTCGTATAAGGAAAGAATTTTACACCAAGTGTCAAATAAGGAAGAAAGAGTTTTCCAGGGCCAAATAGGGAAATGAAATTTTAAGTAGTGTCAAGTAAAGAATTCTCTCTCTACCATATGTATTGCTATATTTCATTAGATGATCATTATTTGTTATGACCTGCTGAAGTTTTTATGGAGTTTCATTTAGTTGTTAAGGTCACACTGCGATTAGTTTGTTTGCGCATGCTAGTATCTGCTGAAGTAGCATGGTACATTCCTGTATGGTAACCACTGCAATCTCATAGTACTGTACCCCCAAAACGTTTTAACACCTGAGTGCTTAGCTTGCTTTGCTGGTGTGGGTGCTTTAGCAGTATAGCACATTCTTTTCTATCTCCATTACCTGGATTTAAATTTGTACTACTTTCGGCTACCAAGTTTTGCAACAAATGCAGCTTCTTTTGTTATCTTCATCTTGTCTACAGTTTTTGCAGCACCTTTTTAGTTAAATTCCCCCCAGTCACATGTCAGTTTGTTCATTACGTCTCTGGTTGGATCAGACCGCGAGGATTCAGGTGCTGAAGAAAGCTGGCCGTCCTTCGGAACGCCTGGTAAATCATGATCATTGCAGGTCAAGCAGCATGGCCCAGCATGTGTGTGCGAACCTGAAGGAGATAACGGAGGCTTCTGGCACGGAGGATGCAGAGGCCGACGCGGAGTATGATGCGGCTCTCAAGGAGGCCATACAGGGCATTCAAGAGGCGGTGACCAGCATAAACGAGCATATGGAGGAAGCGCGGTACGAGATCGACGCCCTCGAGGCAGAAACGGTTGGCAGCAGCTTGAGTGAAGTCGAGGAAGCGTTCCCTGATACTCTTTCGATAAAGTAGAGAAAGTGATATGTGCTGAAATGTTTAGTCCAGGGAAGGGTTTTAAGCAGAGTTTGCTGCGAAATGTAGTATTTGGAGAAGTTAGCCAAACAGTGCCACAGGTGGATCTTATATCAAATTCTACTGTTGTCGGTTAACCTGTGTTCTTTTGTGGAGGAAAACGAAATTGGATGTCCTGTTTCTACTTTCTAGTAACAACCATCAAGTTAGCGTTGCTTGTTATTTGGAAGAGGTGGTCTGAAGATATTCGGAGTTGGGTTTAGTTAATGGTGGTGGTTTTATTTTAAAGGGAAAATTGGTTATTTACCAAAAAGTTCATTGATCTTGGATTACGTACCCAAAGTTGATGATTCATTGGTAAAGTACCCACAAGGTGGAGATTAAGGCTTTTTATAATAGGCTTTTCTTAGCATGATATTATAGGCAAATTGTTTATATGGTACCATACTTAATAAAGAGAGAAGGTGTTGCAACTTGATTAATATTGTTTGTGCGATGGCTAATGTAAGGAGCGATTCAACCTACTCCATCTGTCCTGGTTTAAAGGACACAATTTACAAATCATGCAATCCTAAAATATTTAGACACAAAAGTATTTAATCTTTGTAATTACTCCTGTAGAAAAAGAACAAAATGCTTGCATGTACGTATGTAAATAAATATGAACGCTTTGCTGGCTCTTCTTCTCCCCACGCATGTTCTTCTCTACACTATAAAATGAATCAATCAGAGAACACCTAAGGCTTAGAAAATTGCAAATTATGTTTTTAAACTGGGACAGAGGAAGTAGCAAAGTTAATAGAATGATCAACTCCAGACACCCCATAAAAAAACAATTAATTCCAACTCAGCGATTTAAATATACTAGGGGAAAACTATTATTTTCCTTGAGCAATTAAAAGTTGAACTTATCTAGTTTATAGAAAACCCCTTTCATAAATTATATAGAGATTTAATCATTTTTGGGTATTTTACCAATGGACCATCAACTTTTTGCCCGGTGCCCATGCAGTTCATGAGTACCGTGATTTAGATCTGGACAAAACAACGCTGTGCCTCTTGCTCAACCGAATTGACCAAGGTACTAGGGACGCATGGCCTCTCGTGTTGTGTTAGCGTTTCGGTGAAGGGTGTCCAGGTCTAGTGGAGGGTGTCCAGATCTAGCGCAAGGGTGACCACCTCGAAGGCTTGCTTATCCTTACTCCTCACATGTTTCGATTCAAAACAAGTTCTACATGAAAATGATGCAGATCGACAATGGATTTCTATTCCAACCATCAGAACCGAGTTTCATGATTTGTATTTTCTTAGATTCGTGGTCAAAATTGAAGCTTTTCTAGACGAATTTCTTCAGATTTATCACACATAATCAACCATTCAAAATTTTCTTTGAGTAGCTAGATTTCGTTGTTTCCCATAAATCTGGTGTTGTAAGTTTTTTTTGTTGTGATAGAGGTAGAGGAATTCATATGTAGCTCTCCAACTTGTAGATGAGGTTGAAGAAGAATGGCTAGTTGACTCGGCGCTAAGATCGTCATCATCGTCGATTGCTACCGCGTGGAGCTCCCCTTTGACGCGCAAGGACTCGGACACGGCATGGGAAAGGACCCGACACGGCGTGGGCAAGGATCACGGCACGACTAGCAAGATCGAGCGGTTCCTAGTCCAGTCGGCCGTCGAGTGGTTCTTGATCGACACTACTATGGTTGTCCTTATTTGCATTCTCCGGCACTGCCCTTTGTCGTCATCTCTGCCGCAACAAATGCTGCGCCGCCCTCCATCGTCAGTGTAGCCGCAGCAAGTGCCCCTCCCTCTGTCGTCGGTGTAGTTGCAACATGTGTCACACCAACTACTCCAGCAGCCCGCAAACGAAGAACATGTTCGCTGCTAATGAATGTTTAGGTGTGCCTGTTAATGTGACAGTCAAACAAGTGCAGACAACCAAACACTATCGATTCCATTTGTGTCCTCGTGAAAAAAGGCTTCATGTAGTCTACCAAACAATCTGCAGAAGATGACTTTTTGCCTGTAAGCACTGCTCCACGAAAACAAAAATCCAATGCTACCTACCAAACGCACCCTAGGTCTCCCTGTCACGCCGACTACACTGAGTCCCTGCTAAGCAAGTCGGCGCCGACTACACTCTGTCCCCACATATTCAAAACCAAGTTGTCCTCCACAAATCTACGCTCCATTGGATCACCACTTATAGGCACCCCTTCGCCATGTTGGGGTTCGCAGTAGGAAACAAAAAAATCTAGCTACACGAACACGACAACCAAGATCTATACTATATCGGCACAAGTAACAGAGAGAGAGGATGTAATTCATACCCTTGAAGACCGTGACACGCCTTACACAGGTAGGCGTAAAGCGATGAAGACAAGCACCCCAAGTGTTGCGCCTCTAAGATCTACACACATCCGGTGTAGGGACGTCTCCCGGACTCCGATCCAGCAGAGCAGCGGAAGAAGATGTAAGCCGGACCGTCATGCGCACAATGGTGGTGCGGAGGTGAAGATCTAATCCCAGAGAGCTAGATCCAATCTAGGTGGAGAGAGCTCTAGGGAATAGAGGGAGAGATGAGAGAACTTGTTGTGTAAATAGAGGAGAGGGGGCTCCTCTATTTATAGGAGAGAGGGACGGAGGGACAAACCCTAGGGCCAAGGGGGAAGGGACTCCCTAAGCCGCCGCCAGGGGGAAGCCTCCGCCGGCCCTATGCCCCACCCCGCGGGTGGGAAACCCTAGGTTTTGGTCGGCCCCCTCTCTCCTTTCTCCTTTGGCGCCTAGCCCTATGGGCCCTTCCACCCGGGAGTGGCCCAATAAGAAATGGCTTCCATAAATATAAATAATACAATATGTTTTAATATTAATTCAACCAATTAATATATAAAACACATATAATATTATATCTCATACTCCGGAACTCCTTCCGGACCCCTCCAATAAACATCGGATGTTACCCGGAACCTTTCCGGTCTCTCTCTCTTATTTGTCCTGCGGTGTCGGTTGGATCCCAATGTGTCCCCACCCTCAAGTATGCCATCCTTTGGCTCGGAGATGCTCCGGACATGACCAAGACCCCTCTTGCATCAATGATCACTAGCGGGACCTAGATTCCCATAATGACCACCCGTGCATTCACGAATATCATCGCTTGAACCTTAACTGCGTAGTCCTATTCCCTTTGCCATACGATACCTAGGTCATACGGGATTTGGTCTCAAGCATCTCCATACTTGTGTTAGATCTCGTTTCCTATGAGCTCGTTTACTCGTTCCCGTGCCGTTGCATTCCATGACCTAGTCACATGCTTGCAAGATTCATTAATATAATGTCACTAAGTTGGCCACATGTATCTATCCGTTACTTGGATTGGCAAATCCTGGTCTTAATAAAAACTCCTCAACCTGTCTATTCGCGAAACCCAATGATACCTTTATGATCACCCTTTTACAGCTTGATACTTGATATCATCAAAGTATCCTTACAAAATTGTGATTATGCATTATCTCACAGTCGAAGGATATAGGCCATGATGTTTATATGTTATCATGAATGATGAACGTCAAGTAACTAGATCTCATTGTGATTAACTTTGGGTGTTTTGTCTATCACATCCTCATTGTCAATCGGCACTATCACCATGATCTTGAAACCATAAGATCATCACTTGCACAATGAGCTAGTTTGATAGAGGTAACCAGAGACCTGGTTGTTTACATACCACACGTGTATTAACGTTTCATATTAATACAATTATAGCATGGTAAGAACGTATTATGAACATACAAGATATACATCACATTAAAACATTTTATTATTTGCCTCTAGGGCATATCTCCTTTAGTCTCCCACTCGTACTAGAATTAATCTAGCTTTACAATAGGCAATGACCTAACACCAATACTATCCTGGTGTTGCTCATGCTTGGCTTGTGAAAGACTTTTGGTAACTTGATATGCAATATTTAGCCGTATGCACTTTGCAAATCTTGAATTCGCCATTCTCAACATTTTGTCTAAGGGATTTCTATTTTCGTGCCCCTGGTTCGTTAATTGTACTCACTTTTCCCCAGCCGCTTAACTTTTCCTTATTTTTGCCCATCTCCTTCTCTGAAACTCTCACACGGTCTAAAACTCGTTGTACGTCAGCCTTGTCGTTACGTATTGACAAGTGGGGCCGCATTCAATCGGGTCCCATAGTGGACCCTTGCTGTTATGTGCTCACAAGTGGGGTTGCGTCCAGTCGGGTCCCATAGTGGACCCTTTGCCGTTATATGCTCACAAGTGGGGTCGTGTTCTGTCGGGTCCCGTAGTGGACACCTCTCTCCACTTATCCAGATCAGCATGGGACCCACAGCTTATCCACGTGAGCGCCGGACCCATACCTTACCTAGGCTGGCGTTGCAAGACGGGACCCTGAGCCAGCCTCATGCCCGTGCCCATGTCGTTGCCTCCCCTTTCTTCTTCTTCTCCGGCAACAACGACCCTTTGTCTAACTTCACTTCGGCCTCCCGTTCGTCTTGTCCGCGGTATGGTGTCATCCCGTTGACCTGTATGAATGATGATAATGGAAACCGTGCGCAGGGAAGGTTATATTTTAGACCAAATTGTTCCGATTATATGGGGGCGCTTGTTGTGGATAATCAATTAGTGCAACTCGAGAGCTCAATTGGGCGCGTGCTTGCTGTGGAGAGTGCAACCGACATAGGATCCGTTCCGATGATTTAATTTGTTTATCGAGTTAGTGTCTCGGCTATAATCAAGTAAATCTATGAGGTAAAAGTCAAACTTTGAGATTTATGGAGATGTAAGTATAAGAAATAAGAAAATGACACAACTCTTGAACACTTTCAAATTAAAAAAAATTATATGTCTCTTAATGAAAAAGAGTATTTATAATTGACATAACTCTTGAACACTTTCAAATTACAATTTGGACATGATAATGTTGTCCTAAGAAAATCTTGAGAGTTTACCATTTTTAGAGCATGAAAACTGATCCCTAAAATAAAATCTTTATGCCTCGCGCATATATGAAATTATACACCTTTGAACACTGTGAAATCACAGTTAGGACATGATAATGTTGTGCTAAGAAAAACTTGAGAGTTTATCATTTTCATAGAGTAAAATATAATGCATAAAGTTGTGTATACGAAAATTATACACATGTGAACACTATGAAATCGCACTTAATACATGATAATGATGTGCTAACAAAATCATGTGAGATTATCATTTTAATAGAGTGAAATGTAATGCATAAACTTGCATATACGAAAATTATTCACCTTTGAATCTCTGAAATCGCATTTAATATGTGATAATGTTGTGCTAACAAATCTTGATCATTTATAATTTTATAGAGTGAAATATAATGCATATACAAAAATTATACACCTTTGAACACCGTAAAATCATACTTAATACATGATAATGATGTGCTAACAAAATCTTGAGAGATTATCATTTTCATAGAGTGAAATGTAATGCATAAACTTGCATATACAAAAATTATTCACCTTTGAACTCTTTTAAATCGCACTTAATACGTGATAATGTTGTGCTAAGAAAATCTTAATCATTTATCATTTTTACAGAGTGAAATATAATGCATAAAGTTGCGTATATGAAAATTATACACCTTTGAACACTGTGAAATCGCACTTAATACATGATAATGATGTGCTAACAAAATTTTGAGAGATTATCATTTTTATAGAGTGGAATGTAATACATAAACTTGCATATACGAAAATTATACACCTTTGAACACTTTCCCTTCAAATTATATTCAAAATCATTTGTTTATGGAGTTAAAGTACCAGTGGCAAACTCGTTATTTTGCATGGACAGATATAGGGGTTATCCTGTCCGCTAAATTATAGAGGATCAACGACTGGTGGGCATGATCCGCGTGATAATTTTCTCGACCAATCAGAGCATAGCAACCAAGATGAGCACATGTGTGAGAGTTTTTGACTAAGAGAGAGGGAAAAACCGAGTAGAACTTAACCAAGGGAAAAAATGACAAAGGGATTCAAATAGAAAATATAAAGAGATTTAAAAAAAATGAAAAATACATCTTTTATATAATAAAATACATCTTGGCATACATCAAACTATTTGCAATTCAAATATACATGAGTGTGACAATTATTGCCTCATTCAGACAAACTATGTTTTGAGGAGGGTTGTTTTTGGAAGAGGCTTGAGTAGAAAGCCATAAACCTTCACAGATAGCATGTGATTTGAGAAGTGGTGATTTAGTTAAAACTTGATTTCTATACATTTCTTATGGTGGTAGGTCACATAAGAAGACTCCCCGTGTAGGTACCACTATGTTTTGATCTTTTTGAATTTGTTGTGCATAAAATGACTCAATTAGCTATCTAAAATCCATTCGTTGACTCTCTGTTGACTAGTCCCGGAGGGTAAAAGTGAGTATATTGCACACGGTAGTGTTAGTAATAGAGGGAAAAACTGAGTACAACCAAACTGCCAGTGTTACACTCAAGGGTATAAATAAGCACAACTAAGTTGCCAGGGTTAGACACGAGGGAAAGAACATGATGCACGATACGCGTGTCACGGTGCATAGGGCGGTAGCGGACACGTGTGGTCGTGCACGGTGCAGTAGCATACGCGGTTACGCGGTGCACGGTGGTGCAATGAAACATCCCTTTCCTTCGCCTTTATAGAGGCCTCCTCACTCTCACTCATCACCCACTCCTCACTCACTAGCTCACTCACACAACCGTCTCCACTATCCCATAACCTTCTACAAACCCCCCAAAAAACCCAACAACACCGGCCATGGAGAAGAACGACATGATGGCCATCGTCACCTCCAAGGCCATCGGCGAGGAGGCCTCCGTCCCCGTACATGCCCCCATCTAGGCATCAAAGGTAGCCGCCATCCCCGTCCCCTCGCTTCGCCAGAGTCAGCCGGGAGGAGGCCCCGTGACGCTGCTCGATCATCAGAGAGCTTGGGAAACCCCAAGAGGAAGGTGTGATGAGTAAATCAGTAAGTCTTCCCTCAGTAAGAAACCAAGGTTATCAAACCTGTAGGAGGAAGGAAACGACTCAAAGGTGTTGCTAGCAACTTGGAAACCTGCACAACACAAACTAAAGACTTTGTTCCAACGAATAGTGAGGTTGTCAATCTCACCGGTTTGCTGAAAACAAAGGATTAGACGTATGGTGTGGAAGGTGATGGTGGCTTGCAGAAAGTAAACAATAACAGTGGAAGATGTATCAATGGTAAAGATTGGACCAGGGTCCACAGTTCACTAGAGGTGTTCTCCTTAAGATAAACAACATAACATGCTGGGTGAGCAAATTACAATGGGTAATTGACAAGACAGAGCAATGCATAGCAATGCAATACTAGACATTCATGATCCTATGAGATTAGAATGGGCATTACAACAATATACATAGACCGCCATCCAACTGCATCTATGACTAGCAATCTACCTTCAGGTTATCATCCGAACCCCTCTAGTATTAAGTTGCAAGCAACGAATAACTGCTTTAAACAATGTGTGTAAAGTAAACAATACAATTGTTCCATGAACAAAATATCGTTGTTTTCTCCTTAGTAGCAACAACACATCTACAACCTTAGAGATTTCTGTCACTTCCCCAGATACAATTGAGGCATGAACCCACTATCGAGCATAAATACTCCCTCTTGGAGTCACTAACATCTACTTGGCCAAGATAGTTACTAGAAACGGAGAGCATGCAAGATCTCAAACAACACAGACATGATAGAATCAATAAGATAGAATCATTAATCAATCTGACATAGTAATCTCAATATCCATCGGATCCCCGCAAACACAACATGCATGATTACAAATAGATGATCTTGATCATGAATGGAGCTCACAAGATCTAGACATGGAAACACAAAGGAGGAGAAACAACCATCTAGCTATTCTATGGAACCATAGTCCAAGGTGGAACTACTCACGCATCATACCCGAGGCTGGCATGGTGATGAAGAAGGCCTCCGGGATGATCTCTCCCCTCCGACAGGGTGCCGGGAAGAGCTTCAGATCCCTCAATCTAGGGACGATCGTGGCAGCGTCTACGGACTGTTTCATGGAGATCTGATCGGGTACTTAGGGTTCTGGTATCGGGGGCTTCTTATAGGTGAAGGGGGAGACCGAGGGGGTGCCCGAGGCGGACGCACTCCCCCAGGCATGGGCCAAGCCTGGCCGCGTGGCCAGGGGGTGTGGGACCCTCGTGGCCCTCCTCCATCTCGTCTTCTGGCTCCGTGTTCTCCTCGGTGGAATATTGACTTTGGCTTTTGACCCGTACAATTTCGAGAATATTCATTTTCTGACTTTTCTGGAACCAAAAACAACAGAAAACAGGCAACTGGCACTATGGCATCTTGTTAATAGGCTAGTCCTAGGAAACGAATAAAAATACCTCAAAGTGTAGACAAAGAAAAACAAAGTGGATACTAAACAAGCATGGAACATCAGAAATTATAGATACGTTTACGACATATCAGGCATCCCCAAACGTTAACTCTTGCTCGTCCTCGAGTAGGTAAGTGATAAAAAGAATAATTTTTTAGGTGACATGCACCATCACAATCAAGATCAAACCATTTTCAAGCATTGAAAGTTGGGATCAAAGTACTCTAAGCATGAGCATGAAAGATGAAGTTCTAACAATAAGACAAAGTAACTATGCTGCAACATGAAAGGATACAAAAAAAGATTCATGAATAACAATGCATTGAAAAACGTTTGTTTGTTTCACATATAGAAAACATAGCATAGTGGCATTCAGCTGGTCCCTCATGGAGTATCAATAAATGCATAGGACACCTTCAAAGTTCATAAGGGTGACTAGATACAAATAGTTCAAGAGAAAGCAATATCAACAATATGAATCAATCAATAAGTTTTGGGACAATGCACATAGAACTAAGAATGGCAACTATGCTCTCTTAATTGGTGCCTAAAGATAGAAGGTGGAGACTCAATGTAAAAGTGGAAGAAAGGACCTTCAAAGGGAAGCAGGGATTTCAAGCCTCATAAAGAGCTTCCAAAAATTATGGTACTTGTTAGCTTTCAGCTCTCATTGTCCCTATCATAAGGATCTTGAAGTGATTAAGGTTAAAGTGAACAAAATATGGAGTATATGCTTGACAAAGTATAAGTTGGCAATATCATGTCCCTTGAGTACGAGGACCGCTCCTCATGCTACTCAACTTTAGTCACCGATAAGTTCTTGTCATAGTAAGTACATGTGTATCATAGAGAACCGCCAACGGGGTACCCCTTGCCCCATGACACAGGAACTATCCCATATCAAAATGACAAGGCAAGCAGACAATGAGCATCTCAACAATCTTCTTATTTACCATGGGAAAATGGTGCTTTTTTTCTCTCTTTCCTCTTTTCTCATCTCTTTTTTTCTCAATCTCTTTTTTCTATCTCTATCTTTTTTATAAGAAGAATGCTTCATAGATTGATCACTATGGTGATGTTGCAAGTTTCCACCATGATTAGGCATGGCTTAGGCTAGTGGGCGAGACGTTTTTCTAACACACATACATAACTCCTTGGACTTACAAGCTCCCCTTTTATTTCACACCGACGACATCCGCAAACAAAAGAGCATGATATCAACTGGGTACAATGTACAGGTGCAATGTTGAAAGCGTTCCCCATGACATCATGGTTCTGCTAATTCCCAACGTATAAGTGCAAGCATATACAACATAGATGACACAATGGTTCAAGTTTATTAGGTGCAAGAAAAATATAGTGTGCCATCAAGTTCGTGAGAGCTTTAATCACTAACTTTCACATAACAAGTTTAATTTGCAAGATAGATAAAACAATAATATGCTTGAAATGGTGTAACACACCATGCATAGGAATTTATAGTGGACACTTTGGAATAACTTGGTTTATTGGGAGTTGGATGCATGAGTAGAGCTTACTCAATACAAGTGGATGCTAGCAAAAGACTGGGAGCGACCAACTAAGAGAGCAATAATGGCCATAATCATGCAGAGCGACAAAACATTACCGATAAAAACATAAATTGGTACCACATGTCAAAAACTAAATGATAATAGAGGCTAAGGTGACTGGTTCATAGTCATAACATGGTATAAGCATGTGCCAAGTCAACCCAAACAAAGCATCAAATGAGAATACCACGATACTATGCTTTTGTATGCTAAAACAACACATGATTCTTTCAAGGCACATTAAGCAATCCTAATTGTTTGGAACAAGTCATGCTACAACAATAATCACTAAGCATAAGGTCAAAACAACAACTAGCATGACATGATAAAGTCTAAGTCACAGTCAAAGCAAGCTCCTTCTTGTACTGCTAAAGCAAGAACTTCCTACTCCTTTCCAACACCAATCAACTTATTTGAAATAACACGGCGAAAGCGGGGTTCAGCTACTTTATTCAAGCAAACTAAGCAAACAAAAACTAAAAATGAAAACTAATACGCTCCAAGAACAACACAACAGTGCATGAAACAATAAAAACGAAGTGTCTAGAAATACCTGAGATTTTTATTGATGAAGAAGGGGATGCCTTGGGAATCCCCAAGCTTTGACGCTTGTACCTCTTGAATATTTCTTGGGGTGACACGGGGTGGCATCCCCGAGCTTGAGATTTTGTCCATTCTTCATCTCATTACATTATTCTTTCCTAACACCTGAAAATTTTCCTTCATACAAAACTTCACACAATCTTCATTAGCAACATTAGTGCATTCAAAAGATAATATACCTTTGGGGTTTAGTTTTAAAACATCAAAACTTTAATTAAAGACACAATCTACTGTAGCAATTCCCTCAAAAAGTTCAATTTCCCAAAGATAACCCAAAAAGGAATCAGTAAGAAGCAAATGCAAATAATGGCAGAAATCTGTCAAAACAGACCAACAGGTAGAAACCGATTTTTTATGACCTTCTGTTGCTTAAATAAAAAAGTGTTTAACTAACGAAAGTTAGCAAACAACCTGGGGGATTTATTAAGAAAATTACAGCTCAATATGACTTACAAAGATTTTTCACAAATTTTTACAGTGAAGCACACAAATCTGTTTCGGGACAGCAACTCCCCAAATCTTACTTCCCTCTCATTAGAGGTTATTCTTGGCACAAAAATCAAATAAAAAGGATATGGATAGGTTATTACAGAAGTAATAACTTCCAAGACTCAGTAAAATTATTGGGTTATCTTCCAAGAAGTACTTTTCTTTAACGCCTTTAAGTTAGGCTTTATAGTTTGAGAAGATGCTCACATAAGAAATATGAATCGAAGTAAAAGAGAGCATCAAGAAGAAAATTCAAAACACATTTAAGTCTAACCCACTTCCTATGCATAGGAATCTTGTATGCAAATAAATTCACAAAGAACAAAGTGAATAAGCATAGGAAGATAAAACAAGAGTAACTTCAAAACTTTCAGAACATAGAGAGGTGTTTCAGTATCATGAAAACTTCTACAACAATATTTTCCTCTCTCATAATATTTTTAAGTAGCATCATGAATAAACTCAAAAATATAACTATCACATAAGGCATGCTTTTCATGATCTATGAACACATAATTTCCATCAAGCTCAAAAATAGTGGGATCAAAACCTTCAAACCCACTTTTAACAATTTTATAACAAGGTGACTGATCATTCAATATAGTACCATCATCTAGAGCTTTATCATAAACATTTTATAAGAAAAATTCTTTAGTACCATGCATTTCGAAGTTAGGCACAAATATAGGATTATCATAGATAACAGGAGCTAACTATTATCACAAGTTTTACCCATAGTAGATATTTCAAAAGAATCCACAGGAACATAACATTCATCCTCCTTTGGTAAGCATGGGGGACAATCAAATAATGTGAGGGATAAATAGTTACTCTCATTAGAAGGTAGGCATGGGTAGCTAATCCATTCTTCCTCCTTTTGTTCAGCACTCTCCTTCTCTTTTTCATCTAATGAGCTTCCAGTTTCAGCAATTTCTTCTTCCATAGGATCCTGCAAGGCATTAGTATCTTCCGTTTGTGGAAAGCATCTATTAAAATATTCAAGAATATAGCCATTTTCTTCCTTGTAATTATCAAAGAAAAATTTAAGTATATCATACACCTCATATTCATAAGGTGAATCATCAATATTTTCAAGCAAACTAGCAAGTTAAAATGCACCCTTCCAAGCAATAAATTCTTCAATTTGTTACACATCATAAAAGTCATAATTTCCCTTAACATAAGAAGATATAGTAACATTATCATTATACTCACATCACCGCACCTGCCGCTCTAAGATGGGCAAACCAAAGAAGACCACAACTGCTGGAGTGGGATCGAGCACCACCGGTGCTGGCAAGAAGGTTGTGCTACTACCCACGCCACTGACGGCGGGTGGAAGCGCACAGAGATGCGCGAGACGGATTTGCGCAAGCTGCATGATTCCGGCCTTATCTCCAAGGAGAAGGACGACGTCGTCCTCCCTGGCCAAGAGGTAATTCCTCGACTACCCGAAGGGTTTCAGGTGATGTTTTACGCTTTTATCGTCTGGGTTCTCTCTCTTCCCGTCCATGAATTCCTTCGTGGACTCCTTTTTTTCTACGGGATTCAGTTGCATCACCTGTCTCCCAATTCTCTTCTTCATATTGCTTGTTTCATCACTTTGTGCGAGTGTTGGCTCGGTATCGAGCCACACTTTGGCCTCTTCTAGAAACTCTATTCCATGAAGAGGCAGTCTGGCACCGGCGGTGTTTATCCGCTCGGCGGCTGCATCATCTCCATTCACTCTTCTGTCCAATTCTTCTCCTTCTCCATTTGTGAGTCCGTACAATACTAGCGGCAGAAGTGGTTCTATATCCGCGATGACAAGTTGGACGGGCAGCATTTTGGTCTCGCCCCTTTCGAATCTGCCTAGAAGATCACCCCAAAGAGGTCGTGGAAGAACGACGTCTTAGAGGGTGAAACAACGGAGGTGGAGAAGCTCTACCAATGTGTGGACGCACTCCAGCTGGTGGCCAGCAAGGAGGTCAACAATGTTGACATCATCCGCACCTTCCTCAAGCATCGCGTGCAGCCGCTCCAAGCGAGGGCGCACCTGATGTTCCTGTATGCTGGTCACAGCGATCCGACAAGGGTTTCACCTGAGGAGTTGTCTTCGGGTGACCTTGATAGAGCTCTTCGGCCCCTGCTGAAGTTCAAGGCCGACGAGGACCTCCCGGGGAAATCCTTGACCTCCCCCTTCAGTTTGAAGAAAGTAGTCCCACAGGTGAAAAACTTGTAGTTGCGTGTAGCGCCATTTCGAATGCTAGCTGTTTGTTATTTGTACTAACAATTTGTCATCTTCTTGTCTTTGATTTTGCAGGACTTCAAGGTAGCGGGAATGACACCCCATCTACCTGAAAAGTTCCCAATTGTGCTGGATAATGAAGTGGCGGAGTCCGATTCCGAGCTTCCTCTGGCGTAGTCTCCTACCACAGGAGCCCCTAAGCCGAGCGAAGGGCAGACCCGCAAACACTCCTGGAGTGAATCTTCGGATGGGGCGACCCCACCAACACCCAGGGTTCCGTCCTTCCTTGAGCAGCACGACGAGGATGATGGTGCGTCATCTGCACCTTTCCCTACCGTGCCCATTTGGGTGGTGGCCCCGTAGCCGCCGGGCAAGAAGAAGAAGAAGGAGAAGGCGGCTCCTGTCTTCAATTTATCGGACATCAAATCGTAAGTCATTTTTCTTGAGTCTTGTTACCATGTTCATGTTCGAAGTTTTGGCTTGTTGTTGATCTGATAAGTGCTTAGCAGTAAACCTTCAGAGGAGTCCCTTGACGGGGACACCGAAGAAGTCATTGCGGATTCGAAGCCGGCAGCTTATTTTCCCCAGGTGGTGGCCAACTCCGAGGATGACGATTCGAGCTCCGCTAAGCAGGAGGCTCATGCACTCGTGACTCGGAAGAATATATGCAAACCTTTGGAGTCCACGCCTAAACACATAAGTGTTGTTTTTTTGTTGCCTAGGGGGAGCCCCTGAGCCCTTTATTCATCAAGGTTTTCTTACTTTCGTGTAGCCCTTTGTCCGTAGAGCCAATCTTCCGATCCAGCAACATATGGCGTTGGAGGATGAGCTGAAGCAGCTCCGAGGTACGTTGTGTTACTCTTTTCTATTTTTTGAGTGCTTCAAGTTGGTGTTGTATTCATCCAGTGTTTCTTCATGCTGCAGATGAGAACAATGATGCCCTCCATAGGCTGAATGCTCTCAAAAAGAGCCTCAGCCAGGTGGAGAAGAAGGCAACAGATGCTACTGAGGCTCTCTAATGCCAGCAAAAGGAGGTCGAAGACCGTGAGCAGCAGCTCGCGGCCGTTGCAACTGTTTGGGAGAAGGCCATGGCTGACAAGCTCATGGCTGTTGCAAGGCTATCTCTGGTAAGCTGCCCTTATCTTCTTTGTTTTTATCTTCTCCATCTTGGTGCGCTTTTTACTTTTCCTCACTCGAACTTCTTCTCATGCTATTTATGCCAGATGCTTCTGGCGTTGCATTTG
Source organism: Avena insularis (assembly GCA_023614405.1). Taxonomy (NCBI): domain Eukaryota; kingdom Viridiplantae; phylum Streptophyta; class Magnoliopsida; order Poales; family Poaceae; genus Avena; species Avena insularis. The sequence goes on from CM042689.1 coordinate 54,752,484, forward strand.
ATCGCGGCATGCTAGAGCATGGAGATTCTTTGGCAGATGCCACCACAGCGGTCGAGGATCACTGTTCTTCTGTTGTGAGCTCCTTAGACAAGGCCAAGAAGGTGCTTGCGCGCTTCTACAAGGAGGTCAACCCCAAGGGCGTTGCCCTGGAGGACATCGACTCTCTGGCGGATGCTCTGTCGAACGAAGCTCCGGCGGAGTACAAACGCAAGCAAAAGGGCATTGGTGCCTCCATGGGGTTGGACATGGCGATGGCATCCGGAGCTAAGCTGGCCCTGGCCCAGGTCACCTCCCAGATGTCGACGGCGGCGGATGGCTCCGAAGTAGCTTTTACCTCTTTTGCTTCCCGCTGTAAGCATTATGGGCCTAAGCTCATCAACCTCCTGGCCGATTATGCGGCAAAGCATTAGCGAGAGGCCAAGAGTAGGTAGTCTGCCTCCGAGGATGCTCCGGGTGCTGGTGCTTAGGCCTTTGCATTGTAGCTAGTATAGCTTTTCTCCTTTTGCTGTCTCCTGTAACACCTTTTGTATGAAAAAGTCTCACGGTGCCATGAGGTGGCCTTATTTATGTATATGAGTCTGTCTTTTAACTGCTGTCAAAAGTCTTCGCAATATTCACATTTGCCTATTTACCCCTAGGGTCCTTCGGGTGAGGCTCCAGTGATCACTCTTCCTTCGCCTAATCCTCACCCATCATTGGATGAGGCATCACAGTTGGCCTTCCTGCGTGACCGTGTACGCAGTTTGTAAAAATACGTCCTCAGCATCCGCGGTCATGCGGATGTGTGGAACTCGAAGGCTGAGCAAGCTACTGCCAGGGAAGAGTTCTTGCTTGGAGAATGTCGGCAGATGGGCGACCAACTCCAATGTGAGTCCTCATGAACTGGTGCCTTTTCGAGTGCGCCATATTTTATGTTGGCTCACCCCATGCTTGTGTAGTTGTGAATCTCATTCCGAGGAAAGAGAAGGACCGTGTCGCAATTCGGATGAATTGCCTGACGCAACAAGAGCTAGAGGCCGGCAGCTTCTTTTGGATGGATCATGATCGAGCAATCGTCCTTGCGACGGTGCAAGATCGCGTACACCAGGTTCTTCGGGTGCTGAAGCAGGCGAGGTCGTCGCTTGCAGCCGTCTGGGCCACCATGTTTTCCCTCAATGCTACACCCTCTATCTTTTTGGGTCTTCTTGGGAAGTTTCGGGATGAATGCCACGATAAGGAGTTGGTGCGCCATCAGCTGATTGCGGGGGTGAAGGCAGCTCTTTCTCTCGTTCGGCTGCATCGTCATGATGTCAATCTTGCGGAGATAGTGGTTGGACCGCCTCTTCCTCCAGGTGGCAATGTATGGGATATGCATCCTCATTACGCGGCTGTAGCGCAATATGCCAAAGAGATCGTAGATTTATTTGAGGAGCGGACGAATGTGATGCTCCAGAACAATTAGGTCATGTAAAGAAAACGAGATAATGTAAAGTTTGTATTTATTCAAGTGGGCTTGTAATGCCCTTTGTAAAGTTTGTATGTATTGGCACATAGTGCATTACATGTGCATATCCTTTTCGTTAGCCTGACGTGGTCAGCTACTCAGGTTGTATGCGTTTCTTTATCAGTCGACAATGTCGTAAGGTGAGGGGCAGCCCCCGAGCATGTTTTAGCGATAAGTAATGTAAAGGAAAAGATTTTTTGGTCCAAGGAACATAGCTTTTATTCATAGCAAATGAGGAGTTACATTGTTCGGCTGAGCAGCCTTGACTGAATAGCCTTATTGAAAGTAAAGGGTAACTAGGGGTAGAAGCGTCGCAGTCGTGCGATGTTCCAAGGATTGGAGTATTCGACTCCTTATTTGACGTCCATGAGGCGGTAGGCGCCACCTGGGATGACTTCGGTGACGATGTAGGGTCCTTCCCAGGGTGACTCGAGCTTCTTGTGTCCTTCTTGCTTGAGTTGCAGGACGAGGTCTCCTTTGACGAAGGACCTTGGGCGCAGCTGGCGGCTGTGGTAGTTGCGGAGGCTCTGCTGGTACTCCGCTGAGCGGGCCGCAGTGTGATGCGGCTCAGATCACTGTAGAGCTTCGTTGGGAAACCCCAAGAGGATGGTATGATGAGCACAAAAGCAAGTTTTCCCTCAGAAAGAAACCAAGGTTATCAAACCAGTAGGATGAAGGAAACGACCCAAAGGTGTTGCTAGCAACTTGGAAACCTGCACAACACAAACTCAAGACTTTGCCCCAACAAACAGTGAGGTTGTCAATCTCACCGGTTTGCTGAAAACAAAGGATTAACTGTATGGTGTGGAAGGTAATGGTGGTTTGCAGAAAGTAAACAGGAAGAGTGGAAGATGTATCAATGGTAAAGATTGGACCGGGGTCCATAGTTCACTAGAGTTGTTCTCCTTAATATAAACAACATAACATGCTGGGTAAACAAATTACAGCGGGGCAATTGACAGTACAGAGCAAGGCATGACAATGCAATACTAGACATTCATGATCCTATAAGATTTGATTGGGCAATACAACAATATACATAGACCTCCGTCCAACTGCATCTATGACTAGTAATCCACCTTCAGGTTATCATCCGAACCCCCTCCAGTATTAAGTTGCAAGCAACGGAGAACTACTTTAAGCAAAGTGTCTAAGGTAAAGAATCCACTTGTTCCATGAACAAGATATCGTTGTTTTCTCCCTAGTAGCAATAGCACATCTACAACCTTAGAGATTTCTGTCACTTCCCTAGATTAAATAGAGGCATGAACTCACTATCGAGCATAAATACTCCCTCTTGGAGTCACTAGCTTCTACTTGGCCAAGATAGCTACTAGAAACGGAGAGCATGCAAGATCTCAAACAACACAGACATGATAGAATCAATAAGATAGAATCATTAACCAATTTGACATAGTAATCTAAATATCCATCGGATCCCCGCAAACACAACATGCATGATTACAAATAGATGATATTGATCATGAACGGAGCTCACAAGATCTAAACATGGTAGCACAAAGGAGGAGAAACAACCACTATCTACTACATGGACCTGTAGGTCCAAGGTGGAACTACTCACGCATCATCCCGGAGGCTGGCATGGTGATGAAGAAGGCCTCCGGGATGATCTCTCCCCTCTGGCAGGGTGCCGGGAAGAGCTTCAGATCCCCCGATCTAGGGACGATGGTGGCGGCTACGGACTGTTTCGTGGAAGATTGATTGGGTACTTAGGGTTTAGGTATCGGGGGCTTCTTATAGGCGAATAGGGAGGCCGAGGGGGTGCCCAAGGCGGCTGCACCCCCAGGCGTGGGCCAGGCCTGGCCGCGTGGCCAGGGGGTGTGGCCCCCTCGAGGCCCTCCTCCGTCTCGGCTTCTGGCTCTGTGTTCCCCACGGTAAAATATTGACTTTGTCTTTTGTCCCATCCAATTCCGAGAATATTCATTTTTTGACTTTTCTAGAACCAAAAACAGAAGAAAACAGGCAACTGGCACTGTGGCATCTTATTAATAGGTTAGTCCCAGAAAACATATAAAAATACCTCAAAGTATAGACAAAGCAAAGCAAAGTAGATACTAAACAAGCACGAAACATCAAAAATTATAGATACGTTTACGACGTATCACGGCGATGTCGCGTGCCTCGTCGAGTGTGTCGACGACGTCTTCGAGTGCGACTGATGATTCGGCCTCGCTGTAAGCGATGACCTGTGTGGCCTTGTGGCGTACCTCAGCAGGTAGCACGACTTCGGCTTCATGCACCATGAAGAAGGGCGTATACCCAGTCGAGCTGTTTGGCATCGTGCACATGCTCTAGAGGATGGAGGGTAGCTCGTCTGCCTAGGCTCCCGCAAGCCTTTCGAGTGGGCAGAGTAGGCGCTTCTTGATGCCGTTGCCTATGAGGCCGTTGGCCTTTTTGACCTGTACGTTGGTCGGCGGGTGCGCCACAGAGGCGTATGATATGTTGATCCCGAGGTTCCCGCATAAGTCTTGGAATTCCTTCGAGATGAAGTTCGAGCCGTTGTCCATTATGATGCTATGGGGCATGCTGAACCTGTAGACAATGGACTCAAAAAACTTGACGGCCGTTTTGCCGCTTTGGTTAGTGACAGGCATGGCCTCGATCCATTTCAAGATTTTTTCGACTCCGACCAGGAGGAAGACGTGGCCTCCTGGCGAGGACTTTGGCAGTTTGCTGATCATGTCGAGGCCCCACTGGGCAAAGGGCCAAGCTAATGGTATAGGCCTTAGCTCGGATCCTGGCGCGTGTGGCTTGTCCGCGTACCTTTGACAGGCGTTCCACCTCTAGACTATGTCCTTGGCGTCGTTCATTGAGGTTGGCCAGTAGAACCCAGCTCGTAGAGCTTTGGCGACTAGGGCACGGCTGCCTGCGTGATGGCCGCAGATACCCTCGTGGATGTCTTTGAGGATGTTTTTGCCATCACAAATGGTGATGCATCGCTGGAGCACACCCGAAATGCTGCGCTTGTACAGCTCTCCATTGATGATGGTGAAGTCCTTTCACCGGCGAGATATACGCCGGGCATCTGTCGGTTCCTCGGGTAGCTAATTATTTAGCAGTTATCGAAGGTACGGCTGCGTCCATGTTTCTTCAACTACCATGACTTGCATCAGGATGACCAGCTCTACCTCCGTGTCAAGCTTTTCGGGTCCTTCTTGTCCTTCGGGTAGCGCAGCCCCCCGAGTGTTCTGCTTCTTCGGCGGAGCCTTTTGGGAATTTCCTGTTGATGGAGGGTACAAAGATTTGTTTGAGTAACACTCCTGGTGGCACCCGAGCGCAGGTGGAGCCAATGTTGGCGAGCCTGTCGGCCTCCTCGTTGCTTTCCCTGCCGACGTGCCAAAGTTCGCAACCGTCAAAATCCCCTCCGAGTGAGTTGTAGAGCACGCGGTACGCGATCATGTTAGCGCTATGAGCGTCGCACTCGTACATCGTCTGCTGGACGACAAGGTTCAAATCGCTGTAGATGACGAGGCATGTTGCGCCACACACCTTAGCCATCCTCATGTCGTGGATGAGGGCCTTGTATTTGGCCTCGTTATTAGAGGCGCGAAATTTCATCCGAATGACGTATTTAATCTTGTCGCCTTGAGGGGACGTCAGTATGACGCCGGACCCTCCTCCATCCTTGCGCTTGGAGCTGTCGAGGACTTTGGCAGTGGAGCTCCATCCAGTGGACGATGAAGTCAGGGAGGATCTAGGACTTGATGGCGGTGCATCGCTCGTATATTATGTCTCGAGGAGACAACTCGATGCCCCAGAGGGCTACACGCCCCGTAGCTTCGGGGTTGTTCAGGATATTCGACAGCGGGGCGTCCTTGATGACCACGATCTGGTGCTCTTGGAAGTAGTGGCTCAGCCGACGTGCTGTCATGAATACACCGTAGGCAAGATTCTGGTAGTGAGGGTACCTCTGCTTTGTCAGGGTTAGTACCTCGCTGAGGTAGTAGATTGGGCGTTGGACCCCGTGGGTCTTGCCATCTTCGGGTCGCTCGACCACGAGTACGGTGCTGACCACCTGATGAGTGGCTGCGATATATAGCAGCAAAGGTTCGCGTTCCTTAGGCGTGACCATGGCAGGTAATGTGGAGAGGAGCTGCTTGAGGTATTCAAATGCATCGTCCTCTTCAGGTGTCCACTTGAACTTGTCCGTCTTGTGCAGCAGCTGATAGAAGGGGAGGGCCTTCTCACCCATTCGGCTGATGAATCTTTTCAGTGCCACGATTCGCCCAGCTAGCTGCTGGACGCCTTTGAGGTTCTTTGGCTTCTCCATGGCCAGTATGGCCCTGATTTTCTTTGGGTTCACCTCGATGCCCCGTTGGGAGATGAAGTGCCCGAGTAATTGGCCAGATGGGATGCTGGAAGCGCACTTGTCTGGGTTCAGCTTGATCTTGTAGAGATCAAGGTTATCGAACGTCTCGCAGAGATCGACGATTATGGTCCTGGCCTCCCTGGTCTTGATTACTATGTCATCGACATAGACCTGAATGTTGCAACCGATCTGGTTCTTCAGACATGCTTGCATGCACCTCTGGTATGTGGCACCTGTGTTCTTTAGCCCGAAGGGCATGCTATTGTAGCAGAATACCCTGAACAGCATGCTGAACGTCGTTTTCTCCTGATCTTCGACCTTCAGTCGAATTTGGTTGTAGCCTGAGTAGGCGTCGAGGAAGGAGAGATTCTCGCATCCTGCAGTCGAATCGATGATTTGATCGATCCGCGGTAGAGGGAAGTGGTCCTTGGGACAGTGCTTGTTGAGCGATGTGAAGTCCACACACATCCGCAGGATGTCCGTGTCCTTTTTCGGGACCAGCACGGTGTTGGCCAACCACTCGCTTTCCTTGATTTCTCTGATGAAGTTGGCATCGAGCAGTCTATTGACTTCCATTCCAACGGCTTCATCTCTTGGCTCGGACAGTCGGCGCATTGACTATTTGACTGACTTTGCATCTCATATTGAGTGCGGCTCGGCGAATTCCCTTGGAACTCCTGGTATGTCCGCAGGACACCAGGCAAAGATTTTCCAGTGCTCACGGAGGAATTCGACGAGCGCGCTTTCCTATGCGAGACTCGGGTCATTGGCAATCAACGTCGTCTTGGAGGTGTCCGTCGGGTGGACCTGCACCTTCTTGGTGTTGACCGTGGAGTCGAACGACATGTCGGGTGCATTTTTCCTGGCGACTGGGGATGCCCCGTTGTCTGTCACCTCTCTGAGTCTCGTGAGCTCCTCCTGCATGCCAAACGACTAAGAGATTCTGTTGAAGTCTCTGTCACAGCTGTCTGACCTGGTGAAGCTTCCTTGGACAATGATGAAGCCCCTAGGTCCTGGCATCTTCAGTAGCAGGTACGCATAGTGCGGTACTGCCAAGAATCTTGCGAATGCCACGTGGCCGAGGATGGTGTGGTACTGTGATGGCCAGTCCACCACTTCGAATTCTAACAGCTCGCGCCTAAAGTTTTCGGGCTGGCCGAAGATGATGTCGAGCCATATCTTGCCCACGGGGTATATGCCCTTCCCTGGGACTATGCCATGGAACGTCGTGTCTGATTGCTCCAGGCTGCACAGCGAGATCCTCATTGCTGCGAGTGTGTTGGCGAACATCAGTTTGATGCCGCTGCCGCCGTCCATGAAGACGCGGCTCATTTGAATCCTCCGATTTGAGCCTCGAGCACAATGGCAACACGACCTGGGCGAGGTATCTGACGTGGGTGATCCGAACGATCGAACATGATGCGGGACTCCGAGCTGCTGAGGTACTCAGGTATGGCTGGTGGAGAAGTCACGGCCAGGCTGACTTGGCGGGTGATCTTTGATGACCCACAAGTATAGGGGGTGTATCATAGTACTTTTAATAAATAGGATTGTCGGTCCTTATCAGGAGCAGAAGGTGATGAACTGTGGTAATGAGCAGGAAATCCCTGTGAATACTTAGCAAACGGATTTTTAGTGGTTTTATGACAAGGCAACAAAACTAGGAGCAAGTAACAAAGGTAACAAACAAACGGAGCAAGTGGCCCAATCCTTTCTTAGCAAAGGACAAGCCGGTGGAAATACTTATAAGGACCAAACATTCTCGAGGACACATGAGAATTCTGTCAAGTGCTTTCGCTTCAAATAGCTGAGTACTCTTCTTTGGTGTTTGTAAGTGTTGTGTGGGTGAACCTGCGCTAACATACCGCCCTTCCTAGGAATAATACATACTTGTGATTAACCCCCTTGCAAACATCCGTAACTACAAGAAAATAATTAAGATATAAATCTAACCACAGCCTTAAACTCTGAGATCCCGTGCTCCCTTGTGCAAAGGTGTCCTAACGGGGGTTCAGGTTTCTGTCACTCCGACAACCCCACAATTAGTAGCCAAATACACAATGCATTCCCCTAGGCCCATAAATGGTGAAGTATCATGTAGTCGACGTTCACATGACACCACTAGAAGAATAGCACCACAACGTAAATACTAAACCATTGAATAATAACTCATCACAGATTCACTACTAACAACATGACTTCTCCCCTGTCCTCAAGAACTAAACGAACTACCACAAGACATCATATGGATCAAGATCAAAGATGGTATGGTAATGGATAACAATCTGAACATAAACAATAATCCAATGGTTCCACTCACAAGCATCAACTACAATAGTAATCAACACCGGGAAAGTTTCCCCTAAGAACTAAAGCAATATCCAACACAATTGTTACAGCGGGACGGAGTGGTGGTGATGGTGCTGGTAGAGATGATGGTGTGGATGATGATGATCCCGATGAAGCCTAGCTTGATGACGGTGTTGATGGCAACGGTCTCCCCTCTCCCGGAAGGAATTCCCCCGGCAGAAATCTGTCTACCGGAGAGATCTTTCTCTCTCGGTGTTTTCCGCCCTAGAGGCGGCGGAAATCTATCTTTGGTTGCTCCCCGAGCCTTTCGAAGGGAAGATATAGGCAAAGGGGCAGAGTCGGAGGCCGGGCAGGTGGGCCACACCTGCCCTAGGCGTGGGGTCAGGTGGGCCCACGCCAGGGGGTGTGGGCCCCCTGAGGCCCCACTTCGTCCCTCCTTCTGGCTTCCTTCGTCTTCTGGTAAAATAATATGTTTCCATATTCTGGTATTTTTCTGATCTTTGCGAAATTGCATCGAAACACCTTCTTTTCCATCAGAATCCAGACTCCGGTAGTCCATCCTCCAGGAATCATCCAACATGCATAAACAGATGAAAATCCATAAGTAATACCTCATAATAAGACAAATATCAATGAATAGAGGTAAATTATGATATAGAAAGGTGATGCAAATTGGGCATATCAATCTTCTTCTGCACCCTATTGGTTGGGCGCACCTTCTGGATCATCAGGGATCCTTTCGGCCGAGGGTACCCGTCTGCACTGTTGTTTGGTACTGGTGCGCCTAGCGGCTACGATGGTCCGACAGGTGGTGGTGGAGTGGCTCGTGTGCAATGGCACCTGGTGCGGGTCCGAATCCAGGGTGCATGGTCTGGCGCCGCATTTGGGTGAGGCCCTCGCTGAGCTTCTAGAACTCTCGGCAGTCCTTGAGCATGTGGTTGGCCTTCTTCTTACCATCTTGTTTGTCGATGTAGAAGTGGATGGTGCAGGAACCAGACAGCTTGTCGTATGCCGAAGGTTCGTCGCCGCGGTTGCGACGTTGCCATGTTTCCGTGGGTCATCCACCGTCGCGGTAGTTGTTGTTGTGATATCCGCTGTTGCGGTTGCCGTCATCGCGTTGATCGGCGTATCCAGCCACAACCATGTCGACTCCGCCGCGATCATTGTAGATGTGTGATCTTCTTCTGCTGTGGCGTTCGCGCTCGCGGCTGTAGTCATCTTCGTCATCCGAATGCTCTCGGTTGACGGAATTCTCGCCATCTGCCCATCAGTTGGCGATGTCCATGAGGTGGTCAAGTGTCTTGTGCTTGACGCGCCCGAGCTCCTCCTTGAAATCTAGGCGCCTGGCACCGTCCTTGAAGGCGTTGATTGCTCTTTCTTTGGAGATGTGTGCGGTGGAGTTCTTGATGTGGGACCAGCATAGTATGTACGAGCGGATGGACTCGTTTGCTCATTGGGTGCAGGCCCGCAGCTCTTCGATTGAGGCTGGCCTCTTGCTGGTCCCCTTGAAGTTGCGGATGAAGTTGTATGCCAGCTCTTCCCAGCTTCGGATGGAGCCGGAGGATAGGCTGCTGAGCCAGACCCTGGCTATGCCTGTTAGCTTTAGATGAAGGCACTGTAAGGTGGTGTTCTTGTTTCCGCTGTGTAGCTTGACCGATGACAGGTGATCGTCGAGCCAAGATTTTGGCTCTTGTGTGCCATCGAACTTCGGATTGTCCGAAGGGAGCTTGAATTTTTTTGTCATCCATGTTTTTCGAACGGATCTGCTGATGCATATAGCTCCACACAGCTCTCCGTCGTCTTCCTCTTCAGACTCAGTTGAGCACGCACGTTTAGCACGTGATTTGTTGATCTTGCGTTGGGTGAGCTCGTTGCGAGCGTCATAGTTGCTGCTGCGGCACCGTGGGCTCTGGCGGCGCCGGGGCAGGTCGTGCTCCTCCTCCTCCTCCTCCTCAGATGAGGGTGTACGGCTTTGAGTGAACTTGAATGCAGCTTTTTTCTTTGGCTCCACAAGAGTTTCGTCATGGAGCGCAGCGCCGATGAGTCCGAGGCCTGCTAGTGCAGACTTATGCATTGTGTTTTTCAGGTCGCCCGCCGGAGGCGGCTTGGATGCAAGATAGGTTGTGGCTGCGATGATTGCATCCTGCGGCGTTTTCGGCATGACGTTGTCGTGTGAGTCCATCATGAAGGACGTGTTGAGGGCCCTGGCGACCTCGCGTCGTGCGGAGGGGTCCATGCGCTCCATGCGGGAGCGGTACTTGTTGGTGTTGTTGTCATGTGAAGTGGAGCCGTCAGTGGCGGAGAGCGCAGCTCGCCTCGTGCTGGATTCCACAGCTGCCTTCTGACGCTTTTCGAGATCGTCCATGAGCTTCACCTATCAGTTGTGCTCATCGATTAGGAGGAGGTGGTGGCCATCAGCAGATCTCGGGAGGCATCCATAGGTAGGATTTTGTTGCCTGCCACGGCTTCGCGTGCTTGGTGTCAGCCTTCCTTGTTGAGGTTGATCTGTTCATAGCCGCTACTACCGCCTTCGTTGGCTCTGTTAGCCGGGTTTCCTCCGTTCCGAGTTTGTGAGTTGGGAGGGGGATTGGGTGGCGGGTTGGCACTCGAACCTAGTGGTGGGTCCGCTCCGTTGTTGATGACATCGCATAGGTAGCGCTCGCAGAAGGGGCTGCTGGTGCCACAAATTTTAGATCCAGAACTGTAGGTTCCTTCATCCGAAGGAGGGGGCGCACAGATCAGAGTTGTAGCTGCTGTTGTCATCTGAATCGCTTGTCAGCGTTGATGCGTGCAACACGCCGATGGGTGGGACCCACAAAGCGGGCCTGATGGATGGTGTTAGCTCCCTGCTCTAGGAGGCGGAGGGTGCCGGTCTGCCCCACCTGGAAGCAGAAGCTCCCGAACAGCATCTCGAGCCCGTCGTCGATGAACTCGAAATCCTTCAGGGTGGCCAGCGAGTGGGCGGTGAAGCCGAAGGCGCCAAAGAGGAGGTGACTCTCCATTGTTGATGAATCATAGATCGCTCTGGATGGAACCGTCACGACCGCACGATCAGTGTCCCCGCTTCCAATAGACGGCACCAATTGACGAGGGTTCGACTCATCAATGCCCATTGTCATGGACTTGGGTTTTGGAGAAGATGGGGATGTTGGAAGTCACGGAACGGTTAACAGACAAGCAATACAGGGACATGAGATTTACCCAGGTTCAGTCCCCCAGAGGGAAAACCCTACTCATGCTTGTCTGCTCTTGATTATGATGGAACCGAAGATTACAGGGGTGCGGAGATGCAATCTGGCATGAGGTGTGTATGAGGTGAGTTGAGAGATCCTTCTCGCCGTACCCTCCTGGCCTTTATATAGATAGGCCAGGTCCCGGGATAGGTCGAGTCAGTTACAAATTAGGGTTGATACCCTTTTAAATTCTATCTAATCTAGACTTGTCCTCCAAGGAGTCGAAAACGCCTCGGGCTTGGGCCACCCGAAATCTAAATGGGTTGTGTGTCCTTACGTGGGCCTTACTTAGGCTGGACCAGGTATACCAATGTCATGTAACCGTGGGGTATATCCATGTTAGGAGGTGTTTATACGTCCTACAACAACAAGTCTTATCAAAGCAATAAGTAACATTATAAGTAGAGCACACGTTTCTAGCAATGGTAGTAAATTTATCAATTTGTTCCCATAAGTGTTTTCCTTTTTGTGACAAACAGTGTTCCTTATAATAATACTTTTATTCTTCCGTGAACCCACCTTGCCAATAAGAACTAGTTTCAAAGAAACCAAGCATTTATAGAAAGCATGACAAAGCAAGGCAATGACAGACCAACAACTATAGTAGGAACTATTTTTTGTGTGTTTTTGATAAGAAAAAGCAAACCAAGCAAAACTATTTTTTTTGTAATTTTTGATAAAAATAAACAAGCAAAACAAAGCAAAAGAAACTAAGCAAAACAAAAACAAAGTAAAGAGAAAGGTTGTGAAGGACTCCCCTTGTGAAGTCGTCCTTAGCCTCCCCGGCAACAACGCCAGAAAACATCTTGATGCGGCTCAGATCACTGTAGAGCTTCGTTGGGAAACCCCAAGAGGAAGGTGTGATGAATACAGCAATAAGTCTTCCCTCAGTAAGAAACCAAGGTTATCGAACCAGCAGGAGGAAGGAAACGACTCAAAGGTGTTGCTAGCAACTTGGAAACCTGCACAACACAAACTCAAGACTTTGCCCCAACGAACAGTGAGGTTGTCAATCTCACCGGTTTGTTGAAAACAAAGGATTAAACGTATGGTGTGGAAGGTGATGGTGGCTTGCAGAAAGTAAACAGTAACAGTGGAAGATGTATTAATGGTAAAGATTGGACCGGGGTCCACAGTTCACTAGAGGTGTTCTCCTTAAGATAAACAACATAACATGTAAACAAATTATAGCGGGGCAATTGACAGGACAGAGCAAGGCATAACAATGCAATACTAGACATTCATGATCCTATGATATGAGATTGGGCATTACAACAATATACATAGACCACCATCCAACTGCATCTATGACTAGTAATCCACCTTTAGGTTATCATCCGAACCCCCTCCAGTATTAAGTTGCAAGCAACGGATAACTGCTTTAAGCAATGTGTCTAAAGTAAACAATACAATTGTTCCGTGAACAAAAGATCGTTGTTTTCTCCCTAGTAGCAGCAGCACATCTACAACCTTAGAGATTTCTATCACTTCCCCAGATTCAATAGAGGCATGAACCCACTATCGAGCATAAATACTCCCTCTTGGAGTCACTAGCATCTACTTGGCCAACATAGCTACTAGAAACGGAGAGCATGCAAGATCTCAAATAACAGAGACATGATAGAATCAATACGATAGAATCATTAATCAATCTGACATAGTAATCTCAATATCCATCGGATCCCCGCAAACACAACATGCATGATTACAAATAGATGATCTTGATCATGAATGAAGCTCACAAGATCTAGACATGGAAGCACAAAGGAGGAGAAACAACCATCTAGCTACTGTACGGACCCATAGTCCAAGGTGGAACTACTCACGCATCATACCGGAGGCTGACATGGTGATGAAGAAGGCCTTCGGGATGATCTCTCCCCTCCGTCAGGGTGACGGGAAGAGCTTCAGATGCCCCCCGATCTAGGGACGATGGTGGCGGTGGCTACAGACTGTTCCGTGGAGATCTGCTCGGGTACTTAGGGTTTTGGTATCGGGGGATTCTTATAGGCGAAGGGGGAGACCGAGGGGGTTCCCAAGGCGGCTGCACCCTCCCAGGCGTGGACCAGGCATGGTCACGCGGCCAGGGGGGTGGGCCCCTCGTGGCCCTCCTCCGTCTCGTCTTCTGGCTCCGTGTTCTCCTTGGTGAAATATTGACTTTGGCTTTTGTCCCGTCCAATCCCAAGAATATTCATTTTCTGACTTTTCTGGAACCAAAAACAACAGAAAACAAGCAACTGCCATTGTGGCATCTTGTTAATAGGTTAGTCCGAGAAAACGAATAAAATTACCTCAAAGTGTAGACAAAGCAAAGCAAAGTGGATACTAAACAAGCATGGAACATCAGAAATTATAGATACGTTTACGACATATCCGCCCGCCAGTCTCGGGAAGATCCCGCTCGGCCTGGACCCCTACGAGGAGGAGGACTACATCAGGCCGGAGAACCCCTATGACACCAACATCGTCGACCCATGGTCAGAGGTAACTAGGGTTTTCTGCTCTTCCCTTGTTCTTACCTCATTCCCATTGTTGAATGCTAGATCGTGTGTTATTAGGGCTCGATTGTTCATATTTTCAACCGTTGGATGCTAGGTCTTTTTACAGAAGCTAATCCTCTTGTGTTAGATCTCATATTTCAATGAATCCCCCTATTTGTATTTCAATACTATTTTATTTGTTCTCCGATTTGCAGTTAAGGGATTCCCTAGTTAGTACTAGGATTGATCTGTAGTTGGTATCAATACTTGATTTTGTTTGAGATTTGGGGAATTTAACCCACTCGGTTAATTTATGCAAATAATCGGGGAATCTCAGTCAGTCAATTTATGCAAATAATCAATCCTGATAATCAAGGTATCTCAATCATGTCCTTATTGCACACTACTATTTTTTCCAACAGGTGGATAGCAACGACGTCTGCAGCGATGACGAGTCTAAGGATACCAAGACTTGTCAGGTGCTGAGGAGGCTGAAGTCTGGCCAGTACGACAACTTCTTCGCCGGCAACGTCTATAGGTGTCCCTTCTGCACCAATAGACACATCGCCACCGATTTCAACTCCCTCGTGAAGCATGTTGAGGACGTGAAGTCATGCGTCCTGGCCGTGAATGTAAACGCCTTCAGAACCAGGCACAAGGCACTCGGCTTTCACCTCCTCAACCTCTAGAATGTGGCTATCGAAGAGGGTCGCATGCCCTCGATCAAACCCAAGGCGCCCAAGGTCAATAGACAAGGCATCAAGAAGTAGAGGAAGCACCAGAGGGAGGAGGTGGAGGCCATGAGGTGCCAATGATCCTTATGTTGCTACTATAAAGAAGCTTCTTTTGTATTGTTTGTGTTGAACTTGTCCGCTGCTGCTGAGCAGCCTAATTATCGAACCTCGTTAAGTACCATACTATATCCTATATTAGATGTTTTATCTACATCTGCTCTGTTTACTGAATGTATTTATGCTGCTGGTTAGATTTGTTGCTCTAGATTTGCTACCAGATTGAGAAAAAACGAGGGCTAAAAGGAACAATGAATGAAGAGACAAGATGCTCTAGATATGCTACCTTTTTAAAAAAAAAACACAATTATTATCGAGAGAGAGAGGGGAAAGGGCGCTCTTAAAAAGGCCAATCATAAAAATAACAAAAAATAAAACTTCCAATTTAGGCAATAGGGCGCACGTCTGCATGGCTCCCGCCGGGTTCGGGGACGGGTCCAGGCCCCCATACCCGCCCCCGCCCCATTTCCCTGCCCTGCGACCCCCCTCCGTTCACATCGACGGGTACAGATCCCCACCAGACCCGCCACCCGCCGGGTAAACGGGGCCCCGGTGGGTCTAGAAAACCCGCAAAAAAATGATAGCATTCAGGCATTTTTTACAACATTTTCATAGAAAAATTTGATAACAACTAGTTACAATATTCAGTACCAAGCAGCTAGACAACAACAAATAATACATTCAGCAACAATACATGTGCACAATCAGCGTCTTTGACAACAACAAGTAGTCCAACAATTATAAAACAATGGACAGCAATAATAACAATGGACAACAATAAGAATAATGGACAACAATAAGATTCAGCCATATACCCCATAAGAATGCTTCGCAGCTTCCATGATTCATCAAAAAAATGACCGATAATAGCCATGTAGCCCTTTTTTTGGTTGTAGGCTGTCCACATATCAGTGGTGATAGCTACCCTTGACTGCAGCATAGTCATGTACTCAACAACAATCTTTTCTCATTGTCATATCTTCATATGATGTCCTTCCTACAAAACAAAAGATAAAGGTTATCTCATCATTCATTCACAAAGGAACATGATAGAAATAATAGTTACTGGTGCATGAACAAACCTATAAGTGTTCCTTGTATGAAGAGTGAAAATTGGTTGCACCACGTGAACAAATCTCCTAAATCCAGCATGATCCACCATGCTCAATGGGTAATCATGCAGAACTATCATGTTACCTAGCTCTTCTCTAGCAGTATCTTGATCAAATATATAATTCTCTATATTCACCTTCCCATCAGGTTGTGCAGTCATCCTCAATGAAGTCTGACTCAATGATTTACCCCCTTGCTATTCAACTTAATCATCCTTTGAGTACATGTTTTTAGATGGTCACGCAAATGTGTTGTGCCACTCTTGGATTCTACACTAAGAGGCTTGCTACAATAGTTGCAAATGCCCTTCCATTGTCCATTCTCCTTCTTATTCGTCATCTCGTTCCACACATTGAAAGTGATCTTGCGTGACCTTACACGTTGCATCTCCACCACTTCATATTCTTCATCATCGGAAATATAGTTCATGGATTCGCAAGGGGCTTGGCTACTACAACTTGTAGCACTACATCAAAAAATATAACATATATCAGCATTCTACAACTAACAACAGTTTAACATACATCACATAAATATAATACCTAATAGGCTGACTACAATCTGACTACAAAACTACAATCTACATAACTACAAAACTACAATCTGACTACAAATTCCCCTCTACAATCTGACTACAAAACTAATTCCTAAACAATTTGACTACAATATTGGAAGGGAGGACTCACATGGGACTTGGAGATTTCTGCGGCCGTTTGTCGATGACAGCGTGCTTCATCTTCTTCGCGGCGTGCTTCCCCTTCTCCTGGAGGTCATGATGCCTGCTGCGTTCTGAGGGCGCTACGGGCGGCGCATGGTCCCACTTTCGGCTACTGCCGATGCCATCCACCAGCGGCAAAGAAGTGCCATGGCTGACTCCTCTTGCTCCCTTGCTGCCAGATGCCGATGAAGTCACGCCAAGGAGGAACCCCAGTCATGCACCGCTTCCATGCGGCGGGATCTGGGGCATGGTCGTATCCTCTCCCGACAGCGGCGTGGGATCGAGCTGTCACGAGGCTGGGTTGTCACTGAAGACACTCTCCTATTGCACCTCGAGCGGCTCGGGATCCATGGCACCCACCGGCCGGAGCTACGCAGGGCGACAGGGAGATGCGCGGGGGCTGGCCGCTGGCGGCAGTGCGGGAGCGAACAACATGAGAGCGGGGAGGGGGAGATTTTTTGCCTCGCGTGGCAGCGTGGGGCTGGGAGCTGGGGCCTCGCGTGTCGCATAGAGTAGACAGTAGAGTTGGGTTCAGGGACGTGGTCACGTGGGACGTGGGGAGTGTGTCTAGGGTTTCCCTACCACTTACATGTGGGGGCCACAGATGTCATACACAGGTCGACGAGTATACGGGTTCGGGTGAGGCATCTCCATACCCGCCTCCGCTAGACCCGATGGGTGCAACTTTTAACCAATAACCAAACCAGCGGGTCTAATTATTTACTAGACCCGCCCCATTTAGAGAGGGGACCCATCAGGTTAGCGGGTATCAGGTCCCCATTGCCATTCGGAATCGCACGTAACTACCAAACATGCCCCACATGGTCCCACACCACGTCCCCCATAACGCGTTCCCAACCAACCGGTCCCACATAGTATCACATGGCACGGCCCCACACGTCAGCATAACACGTTCCCGACCAACCGGCCCCGCGTGGTCCCACACCACGCGACCCCACATGTCAGCCAATGATCAACCTGACGACAGCTGCCGTTCAAGCTCTTTGATGAGTTTTCGAGAAGGAGAAGGGCAAAAGTGAGGAAAATTTAAGCGGCTGGGGAAATGTGAGTACTACTAAGGAACCAGGGGTATGGAAATAGAAATCCCTTTTTCTAATGGTGTGGAATCTCAGTTGGATGTGCTTGACTATGGAATGAGTCCTTGGTTCTGACGCGTTTGCAATGACACCTGTGTTATCGCAGAAGATGGTCACAGGGTCATTCGCATTAGGAACAACTCGAAGTTTGATAACGAAATTTCATATCCAGACAGCTTCATTCCCCACAGAGTTAACTGTGATGTATTCCGACTCCATTGAAGACTGTACCATCACTGGTTGCTTCACGCTTCTCTAGGTTACCATGCCACCATTCACCAGAAACACACATCATGTCTGAGACTTCAAGTCACCTGAGTCCGTGTTCCAGACCGCATCCACATAACCAGTTATGTTCAGAGCTTCATCACCACCTCCAAACACTAGGAACATATTCTTAGTTCTTTTGAGATACTTCAGGATATTTTTCACAACTGTCCAAAGTTCCACTCCTGGATCACTTAGGAAACGGCTTGTCCAACTAAGATCCAGGGCCACATCAAGTCGAGTACATAGCATAGAATACACGATAGAACCTATGGTTGAGTCATAGGGGACATTAACCATCCTCTCTCTATCATCAGTTGTTGCTATAAATTGAGTCTTACTCAACGATACACCTTTCACAAGAGGCACAAAACCCCTTTTGGCATCTTCCATTTTGAACTTCTTCAAAATCTTATCTATGTAAGTACTCTGACTTGATGCTATCAGGTGTCTTGATATTTCTCTATAGATCTTGATACCCAATATATAGGTTGATTCACCTAGATCCTTCATGGAAAACTAACTACTCATATAGTCCTTTACGCTTCCTAATAATCTCACATCATTCCCAATGAGTAATATGTCATTCACATATACTACCAGGAATGCCACCGAGCTCCCACTCGCTTTCTTATAAACACAAGCTTCTTGATTATTTTGGACAAATCTAAAACTCTTGATCACTTGATCAAATCGCTTGTTCCAACTCCTAAATGCTTGCTTTAGTCCATAAATGGATCGTTCAATCTTGCATACCTTTCCAACATCCTTAGGATCGACAAACCCCTCAGGTTGTATCATATACAACTCTTCATCAATGCGTCCATTGAGGAAGGCAGTCTTCACATCCATCTGGCTTATCTCATAATCATAATATGCAACAATTGCTAGTAAAATCCGGACAGATTTCAACATTGCTATAGGGCAGAAAGTATCACTGTAGTCAATTCCTTCCACTTGTAGAAAACCCTTTGCATCAAGTATTGCCTTATGGACAATCACATTGCCATCAACATCTGTCTTCTTCTTAAAGATTCATTTATTCTCCATAGCTTTTCGACCTTCAGGGATATCTACCAAGTTCCAAACTTGGTTTTCATACATGGATCCTATCTTGGATCTCATGGCTTCTAGCCATTTCTCAGAGTCAGCACTCTCCATTGCTTCATTGTAGTTTCTAGGTTCTTCTTGTTCATCTAACAAGACAGACATCACAAGATTACCATACCAATCTGGAGTGGTATGTAATCTTGCAGATATCCGAACCGTAGGAGCTTCGATGTTATGATATGTATCATTCAATTCTTGTTCCATTGTAGAGGGAGGTTTCGGAACAGTTTCTATTGCGCTATTGGGTATTTGGAGAGAAGGGTCAATGACCTCATCAATATCTATCTTCCTTCCACTAACTCCTTTACCGAGAAACTCTTTCTCTAGAAAGGTGTCGTTCTTAACGAAAAACGTTTTGCCATCGGCTTTGTTGTAGAAGATGTACCCAATAGTCTCCTTTGGGTATCCTACAAAGATACATTTTTCCGCTTTCAGTTCAAGTTTGTCAGGTTGCAGTTTCTTAACGTACGCCTCGCATCCCAAACTTTCAAAAATGACAATCACTACAAGAAAAATATCCTTTTATAACGGATGATTTTCCTGGTTGAAGGCCCTTTTTCATGGCTAAAGAGTCTTCCATGACGGATGCCCTTCGTGGTAAAAGACTTGTCACAAATGAATCTACCATGGTTTTTTTTTCAACTGTGGCGGATCGCATCCTTCGGCCACGAAAAGTCGTTCCGTCGTAGATGTGTTCGCCAGTCGCGTTAACTATTGATGTCATGCAAATTGCCACGTGGCGAGCGTCGTTAACAGCCAGTTAACGCCGTTAACTGTCAAGGAAACCATGGTAGAAGACATGCCTAGCCAAGGCCTGGTAATTGTTAAGTGGGCTGACCCATTAAGGAAGCCCAACAAGATGGTGGCCCGTATTGTTTCGTCATGCACTGTTACAAATGGGCCCACTGGTGCAGCCGTAGGCGGCCCGTAAACTTTTTGGCCGTTAATGTTTCCACACACAGTTTTTGAAATTGGCTCGTTCACACAACCCATAAATATCCGGGCTCGTTAGTGTTCTGCCCTACACTGTTCGAAATGGGCCCGTTTGGCCAGCCCATTTTGGTCCGTAACCTTTCCGGCCCATTACTGCATATCCACGTACTGTTCGAACTGGGCCCATATACTTTGGGCCCTACTGTTCAGGCCCGTAAATGTCCGGCCCATGTTCTGGCATGTTAATGTTTTAACCTGGTGAGTTCCTTGGCCTGTTAATGTTCCGGCCTAGTGCAAACTCAGCCCGTTACTGTTCTGGCCTGCTAATATTTTGGCCCGTTACTGTTTTGGCAATTTAGGGTTCTCGCCCGTTATTTTTTTGGTCCCTACTGTTTCGAGTGTTACTGTTTTGGCCTGTTACTGTTCCGGCATGTTATAGTGTCAACCTTTTATGGTTTCAACAATTACTGTTTTGGCCTGTTACGGTTTCAGCCTGTTACGGTTTCGGCCTGTTACTGTTATGGCATGTTACTGTTACTAATCTCGCCCGTGGGTTAGCCCCGTTACTTTTACGGTCTTTTACAGTTTCTGCATTTCTAGAGCCCATTTTGGTATCATAAAAGGTGTACAATGTGTTAGCATTTTTACTGTTCATCGTCGGCCTAATATAAGATGGGCAAATATAGAGCACGATACTGTACCCTAATCGACCTGGCTAGCGTAGGTACGATAGCGCCTACCACTATGTGTGGACGGAATCAACTAAATGCCTACATGGACTATGCAATTAGTCTAGATATTACATCAAATGCAAACTACTTAAAATTATTATATATTATCAACTCAAGGGAAATAAAAATCGGCATTTCAGTTGACAATCGAGTTGATAGAAGTCCTCAATTTGCTTTCTCCATCACCTGCATATCCCTTTTGATTGTGATATCTACATTGGAAAACAAACTTGGGACATGATCTTGCAGCCCCCTCTTTAGTCGTGATAGCAATAATTACAGTCTGAAACTAAGTAATAACAAGTTAATACGTCAAACAAGGCAAACTACTCATTTAACTGATACGACAGGAGCTATGAGCTAGAGTTTACTACTGGTCAATGATTCAAATATATTGACCATCACGTCAAACAAACAAGACAAGCAAGCATTAAACAAGTGTACATACCATGAAACGAGAAATATAAGAATATATGTGGTTTAGAATTTTAGCAAATATAAACTAGCTAGGTCATATCAACAAATATATATAGAGGAATAAACCAGACAATGGCATGAAGTTACTGTCATAGCTAAGAATGAACAAGACAAAAATTATAACGGCATCACGCGAGAACTTGTAGAGCAGGAATGCAAACCACAAATAAACTATACAATAGAGGATAGTTATGTTGTTGCTCAGGACGAACCAGAACCAGATACGAATTATAATGACGTCGCTTGTGAACCTATAGAACAAGAGAAGCAAGCATTAGGCAAGTATGCCTACAATGAAATGAGCAATCAAACAAAGTGTTTCTTAGCATCAACAAATATAAACTAGCCAGGTTATTTCAACAAATATATATGGAAGTAGTTGTATATCCTGGAAAGCAAGAGACATTGGTTGACTCATAATTTGCGTTGAGATAAACAATGGCATGCAGTTACTGTTGTACCTAAGAATGAACCAGATAGAAATTATAATGGCATCATGCTAGAACTTGCAGAGTAGGAACGCAAACCACGAATGAACTACACAGTAGAGGATAGTTATGTCGTTGCTTAGGATGAACCAGCATGAGATTAGAAATATAATGGTTGATACGCCCATTTTGCATCACTATTTTATATCATAATTTACTGTTATTCGTTGATATATTTCATATTTAGAGATGATACTTATGTTATTTCATCTATTTTGCATGTTTGATGATTTTTGGAGAATTAACTGCCAGAGTCAGAATTCTGCTGGAAAAAGCGCTGTCCAGATGCAATATTTTCGAAGATTAGAAAAATCCAGAAAATATACGGAAATTCCTATTTTTCTAGAAGACGAAGATATCCAGAAGAGGGAGTGCAGATGGGCCACAGGGGGGCCACACCACCCCTAGGCACGGGCCCCCTAGGCCACGCGGCTAGGTGGTGTGGCCACCTAGGCCAACCTCTGGCGTCGCCCTTTCGCGTATATATTCCTCCCGAAAACCTAAGACTCGAGGAGCCATCACAGAAATATTCCACCGCCTCTGCGAGGCGGAAACTACACAGAGAGAAAAAACTCTCTAGTAGGCAGAAATCTGCAGGGGAAATTCCTCCCCGGACAGGGGAGATCGTCGCCATCGACACCGTCATTGAGTTGGTCTTCATCGGGATCATCATCATCGCCACCATGCCATACCGTTGTAACAATTGGGTTGAATCTTGTGTAGTTCATAGGGGAAACTTTCCCGGTGTTGATTACTTGTTGTAGTTGATGCTATTGAGTGAAACCATTGGATTATTGTTCATGTTCAGATTATTACTTATCATTATTTCATATCTGATCTTGATCCACATGATGTCTTGTGAGTAGTTTGTTTAGTTCTTGAGGACATGGGAAAAGTCATGATGTTAGTAGTGGAATTATGTTGAGTAATATTTAATGGTTTGATATTTATGTTGCGGTGCTATTCTTCTAGTGGTGCAATGTGAATGTCGACTACATGATACTTCACCTTTATGGGCCTAGGAGAATGTATTATGTACTTGTCTACTAATTGTGGGATTGCCAGAGTGACAGAAACCTAAACCCTCGTTAGGAAACCATTGCATAAGGGAGTGTAGAATCTCAGAGTTTAATGTTGTGGTTAGATTTTTATCTTAATTACTTTCTTATAGTTGAGGATGCTTGCAAGGGGTATAATCACAAGTTTGTATTAGTCCAAGTTGGGGTAGTACATTAGCATAGGTTCACCCCCATAACACTTATCCAACCAATGAAGATTAATCGACTATATGAAGCAAAAGCACTTGACAATATTCCCATGTGTCCTCGAGAACGTTTGGTCATCATAAGTAATACAACCGGCTTGTCCTTTGCTGGAGAAAGGATTGGGCCACTCGCTACAATTATTATTATTGTCTTTTATTTACTCGCACTTTATTTATCTGCATTACCAAAAATCCCTAAAAATCTGTTTGCTAGTATTTATAGTGAATACTTGATCCAAACCGCTTGTCAACACCTTCTGCTCCTCGTTGGGTTTGACACTCTTATTTATCAAAAGTACTACGATACAGCCCCTATACTTGTGGGTCATCAATGGCGTCTCTGGCAAACCTATGAACAGGACAAACAAGCATTAGACAAGTGTGCCTACAATGAAATGAGTGGTCAATCAAAGTGTTTCTTAGAATTTCAGCAAATATAAACTAGCCAAGTCATTTCAACAAATATATATAGAAGTAGTCGTTTATCCAGGAATGCAAGAGACGTTGGGTGACCCAGAATTTGCGGTGAGCTACACAATGGGCATACAGTTACTTTTGTGGCTATGAACTGAATAGAAATTATAATGGCATCATAAGAGAACTTGTAGAGCAAGAATGCAAACCATGAATGAACTATATAGAGAGGATATCTATGTCGCTGCTTAGGACGAACCATTAGATATGAAATATAATGGCATTGCTTGTGAACCTGTAGAACAGGACAAGCAGTCATCCCACAAGTGTGCCTACAAATGAATTGAGCAATCAAACAGAGTGTTTCCTAGAAATTCAGCTAATATAAACTAGCCAGGTCATTTCAACAAATATAATGGAAGCAGTAGTATATATCCTCGAATGCAAGAGACGTTGGTTGACTCAGAATTTGCGGTGAGCTACATAATGGGCATGCAGTTACTTTTGTAGCTAAGACTGAACGAGACATAAATTATAATGGCATCATGCGAGAACTTGTAGAGCAGGAACGCAAACCATGAATGAACTACACAATAGAGAATAGTTATGTCGTTGCTTAGGATGAACCAGCACTAGATTAGAAATATAATGGCGTATCTTGCTAACATGTAGAAGAGGACATGCAACCATTAGACAAGTGTGCATACAATGAAATGAACAATCAATCAAAGTGTTTCTTAGAATTTTAGCAAATATAAACTGGCCAGGTCATTTCAACAAATATATATGGAAGAAATCATTTATCCTGGAATGCAAGAGACATTGGGTGACCCAGAATTTGTGGTGAGCTACACAATGGGCATGCAGTTACTGTCGTAGCTAGGAACCGCATAGGAATTATAAAGGCATCATAAGAGAACTTGTACAGCAAGAATGCAAACTACGAATGAACTATATATACATATACACTAGAGGATAGCTATGTCGCTGCTTAGGAGGAACCATTAGATATGAAATATAATGGCATTGCTTGTGAACCTATATAACAGGACAAGCAAGTATTACACCAGTGTTCTTACAAATGAATTGAGCAATCGAATAGAGTGTTTCCTAGAATTTTATCAAATATAAACTAGCCAGGTCATTTCAACAAATATATATATGGAAGCAGTAGTATATCCTGGAATGCAAGAGACGTTGGGTGACTCAGAATTTGCAGTGAGCTACACAATGGGCATGCAGTTAGCTAAGAACGAACGAGACATAAATTATAATGGCATCATGCGAGAACTTGCAGAGCAGGAACGCAAACCATGAATGAACTACACAGTAGAGGATAGTGAAAGTGCAATGGATGTCTCCTAGAGGGGGTGAATAGGCTTTTAAAATTATTATGGTTTAGGCTCAAATAAATGCGGAATAAAACTAGCATTTAATTTATTGAGCATAAAACCTAACCACTAGGTTCACCTAAGTGCACCAACAGCCTATGCTAAGCAATACAAGACACAAGGTGATAGCAATATATAATACTTCAATCACGAAGGCTATCACAATGTAAAGTGCATAAGTAAAGTGTTCGGTTGAGAGATAACCGATGGACGTGGAGACTAAGATTTTTATCCTGAAGTTCACTTCCAAAGAAGCTATGTCTCCGTTGGAGAGGTGCGATGGTGCAATGCTCTCCGAACGCCACAAATGGCTCACCTCGGGGTGTGGTGGCTCGATGCTCATCCAACGCCACACAAGGCCTCACCCTGGATGCGGAAGCATGCAACTCACCGACGCCACAAAAGGCTCACGCTATTCTCCCATGAGATCACCACAAAGGCCTACTCATGATCCACTAAGGGACACTTGAGGGCGATCACCAAAACCCGTACAATATTGGGGCTATCTCCACAACTCAATTGGAGGCTCCCAACAATAAAGCCACAAAAGGCTGCAACGCCACAAAAGTCCAACAAAGCCACAAAAGGCTACAAGACCACAAAAGGTCACAATAAGTCAACAACCCAACCACACAACCATCTAGGGTTCCAAGAACCCAAGAGAAACAAGCCCACAAGCTTAAACTCGCCGAATCTCCAAGGAGAACTCAAACCTATGCAACAAATGCTAGGGCAAGTCCTTCTCTCCCAAATTCCAACAAAGCTACAAAAGCTATTGGGGGAATAAGGGAGGAAGAACACAAGAGGAGAACACAAAACTCTCCAAGATCTAGATCCCAATGATTCCTTCACAAATAAGGGATTTGGCTTGGGGGATTGTAGATCTAGATCTCCTCTCTCAAATCCCTCAAAAATATGCAAGAATCATAGGAAGGGAAAGGGTAGAGGGAAAGCTCCTCAAGGTCAACAATGGAGGAGAGAGAGAAAGCCAAGAATCAAGAAAAGAGCTAGTGCCCATGAAGGGGAAGAGGATCCCTTTTAAAGGGCTCCCAGATCTGCCCATTATGGGCATTCGCGACCCTGGCCAGAACTTCCCGTGGGAGGACGGAAATTCCGGTGGCACACAGCCAATAGTCAGAAAACTGCGATGTGAGAGACTGAAAACATGAGCCTGGCCGGAACTTCTGCCGGTCCACCGGAACTTCCGGTGGGAGCGGAACTACCGGTGGAAATTCATTGGCGTGCGCTCAAAGGATACAAACTGGGATTCGCAAACAAAAAAAGGAATTCGTAAATAGAGCATACAAAATACTAAGGTTACAGAACATGGGCAGAACAAGAGCTGGAATTTCACCCGGTACAACCAACGGCATTTATGCCGGAGCAGTACTTCCGGTCCCTGGCCGGAACTTCCGGCAGGGGTGGTATTACCGCCTAAACTTCTGATCCAAATTCCACCAAAACACCAAACCAGATAGAGAGGATACAAAACGTGAGCGAAAGAAGAACTAGAACTTCCACCAGAACTTCTGGCGATAAAATGCCCTAGCGGTACTACCGGTGGCTGGCCGGAACTTTTGGACAAGGAAATTCCATAAACCAAAACTGTAATAACTTTCGCATCCGAACTCCAAACGAGATGAATCCAATTTTGTTGGAAAGATAACGACGAATAGAATCCAACAAAAAGGTGATGAATCCAACAAACGAAATATTGGGTATCACCTAGGGATAAAATACCATGAATATATATGTGATGAATCTCCCAAGGTGTGGAGCCGGAAAACTCGCAAAATCAAAAACCGCAATAAGATATGCAAGTGAAATCCTTATTTGATGAACTAGAGCTTGTTATGATGATGACCACAAGCTCTAGATCCTCTCATGTAAAATAACCAAATAACAACCAAGAAAGATGATGCTATGCATGCAAAGGTTTGATTTCTCTCCGAAAAATGCGATCGAGACACCCACTTGAGAGCCCCTCTTGATAGAACGGCTATCTATCCTAAACCCGGTCTCCCAACTAAAACACGAGACCAACAAAAGAGAAGCCCTATCAATATCATACCTTTGCCTTGAGCATTCCACTTGAACTTTATGTAGATCGTCTTGTTCTTCTAAAGTGAGAACACCTTTCTTGTTTGATGTTGCTCGCTATTATTTATGAAGACTTGCAAATTTCTCTCCCATACTCCATGGGGAAACCTCTTCTTGAACTTGTCTTCATCACTCCATGATCACGAGGATGGCAAGCTTCAAGCATGAGATCTTCTAGAGATGGGGCATCTTGAGCTCGCCCTTGTTCATCCCTTCTTGAGGTTGATCCATCTGAATGCAACTCTTTGCACTTGTCTTGATCAAACTTCAAGCTCCTTCTTTCTTCATGATTCCAATGGCACAAATCCCTTGGACATTTCTTCATCTTTCAACCTTGAGACCAACACATGGCACAAGCGATGCCAATGGACAAACCTACAAGTGAAACTCAATTTACACATTAGTCCATAGAGATTGTCATTAATTACAAAAACCATACATGGGGGCATACATGCCCTTTCATCCACAACGAGTACGGAAATTACAACAAGATCTAGACAATATGTAGATGAGATGGATGGAGATGGTGGTGATGCAGTGGTTGATGATGAATATCGATGCCTGAGCCTCCCGGATCTGCGTAGGGTGAAGATGGATCCCTGGTGGATGAGTTCCCCATCCAGATCCCTTCCAGAGGTGAGGTTTTTGAGATTTTTGGTTGTTCTGTAAGTCGTCTCCTCTTTCTGATTGCACGGGGAGAAACTATTTGAAGAGGCGGTGGAAGCGCCAACTATACATCGGGAACTATACGGCCGTAGAAAATCTTTTTGATGTATAGTCGGTCGTTAAACCTACCGCCTCCTGCGGTCGCCTCGGTATTTCTTCTGGTGTTATAGATATTTCCCAAATTAGTGATTACACTGTTTTGACTCCTTTTTGCTCCAATAAAACTGGTCCAAGAATTTTGTCCATCGTGTCCATCATCTGTCCTGATCCTGGTGAAAATAGACATAAAAGATGCACGCGAACGCCATAAAATACCAAGATCCTACAACTACAGTGCAAAATAATAATATAAAATATGATGCAAATATGCACTCATCAACTTCCCCAAGCTTAGACTCATGCTCGTCATGAGCATGTTTAGCTTAATGGATGTGATCCTCATATTCATGAAGCTGAGTCGATAAAATAAATGAGGTAGTTTCAACATGTGTTTATCATATATGATACATAGGAATAAGTTTATGAATAGTACCTTACTCGAACCATCCGAATAATATTAGCAGGCTTTCACACCTTAGCATTTAATAGTTCACAAAAGATTACTCTCAACATGACGTAGAAGTGCTTTAGTTCAACTGAATGAGTTAGCGATATAGTCCCAAGCGTTTTAGGATTAACATATTCACTTGGGATTTAAAATCTCAAACTTCCCTTTGTCTCACCACAAGATAGTGGTGTATGCCTATTTGCTCTTTGCACATTCTCTTTTCTCTTTCTTTTATGCTCACACTTTTGTTTAAGTGTTGTGAAAAGGAGCTAGCCATACATTCCACTTCGTGTAGGAATTCAAAGTTTAACAATCTCAATTACCAAATTCCACTTGTATATGAAGCATCTTTATATCTTGAAGACTCTACTTCTTCTTGTTCTCACTCTAATTTGATAGCATTTTTAATTTTCCTTTGTTCAAGGTTTCTTTCTCAACTTAACTGATTGGATAATTTTTCCATTTGTAAATCAAACCATGAACTTACAACATATTGACCAAATTATCTTTGTATGTTCCATTAATACCAATGGTGTGGAAGACTCCTATTTCTATCATCAAGTGCAAGTAAAATTATACTCAAGCCATTCTTATATCTAATAAGACAAGCACAAACTCAATAATGCTCCATATATGATGATAAACTCGGAATTTCATAAAAGGGATTAACTATTCCTGAAGGGAATTCTAATGATGCAAACTTTATTTATAATCTCAAACTAATGCAAAGCAAAAATAGTAATATAAAACTTATAAGATAGATTACATGGTCTTAAAGATCTCCCCAAACTTTGAATCAAGCCAGGCGGGATCAAATAATACCTCGCTATTATTTGATACTGTGATTATTGTAGATCACTGTGGCGCCATGGCACATGGTATCTTCTCTTCACGGGCTAGCTTGAGACAGAGGGATTGATTGACAACCTCTAGTTCTTTAATACGCAGCTTGTAGAAAATATTATTCCTCTCCAGCACTTTTGCTTGTTCTTTAATGAGCTCATTGTTATCTTGGAGGGTTTGTATCGCCTTAAGACTCATAGAAAAACCTGATTCGGTTGTCTGCTTAATATCTTCATCAAGTTTATCAAGATAAAGTCGCAACAACCGAAGATGCCTAGGTGTCACTGGCGCCTCCTTATCCACCTCTGCAATCTTCAGCTCGAGGGTTTTCAACTCCCTCTTCCGGCGTCCTTTGTCGGTGTCAAGAAACTCCATAGGGATGGTCTTGATCTCCTTGTTTTGCTTGCTATTGCTCCCGATCTCCATAGGAACTTATCTCCTTGGCTTCACGGCCCCTGGTTGCTCTATGGTTGTGTATCCTCACGTATGAACAAAAGGTAGATTGGTCCCTGGTGATTATGATTAGATAGAAACACAATGGAAGTATATAAGGAGGGTCAGAGGTCGGTAAAAATCGTGAGAAACACCAAAGTTTCATCCAAGAAAAGAATATTAATGAAATAGGGAAAGAAATCACGGATTTCAAAAAGTCCAGCTGCATAACGACCAACTATACGGTCCCGGCCCATATAGTTCCGGCCGTATAGTTGGTTCCGGGCAGATATTTCCAAATATCTCAAGTCCAGGTCGGTTAGGTTATTGACTTGGAACTGAAAAACCCTTTTTTAGATGAATACTATGAAAATAATCGAAGATGCCAGAAAGTTTAACGACCAACTATACGGCAGGAGCAAATTTTCCGGTCATATAGTTGTGGTCGTATAGTTTCCAGACATCGATTTTTTTTGCAAAGGGAATAAAATATGTTTAACGACCAAATATACGGCGGGAGAATTTTCTCCGGCCGTATAGTTGCGGCCATATAGTTGGTAAAACCCTCAGAAACTTCAGAAAAGCATGAGGAATTCAAAGCTAAAAATTTCAGGAGTATAAACTATGAAAACAAATCACTTATTTAGAGAAAGAAAACTTACCTTGTACTTATCGTTTATTTAGTTGGGGGTGACAAGATTCTCCAACAACAAGGACTTCTTATATTTTGGAAGAATTGGCCTTAACTCATCTAATAATTCTCGTAAACAAAAATCACCAGGACTAAATTTCCTCTCAATAAGATTGGTGCCTTGCTGGGCAAATATGGATATTGCATCCAATATCTTAATTTCTTGCCTCTGCATAATCCGCAACTCAAATTCTTGAAGTAAAAGGATCCAATGGATCGGTCTTGGCTTATGATTTTTCCTCTCAAGGAGTTATTTTAAACCATCATGGTCCGTATGAACTCTTACTTTTGCATCAACTATATAAGAACGAAAATTATCGCAAGAGAAAAATACAGCAAAAGGTTCTCTTTCTTCCTTATGATAATTATTTTGAGCACTATTAAGAATTCTACTAGCATGATGTATAATATTAAATCTGTGACCTATATGTTGTCCTAGAGTTACTCCTACAACATCATCATTAGCTTCGCATATTAAATCAAAAGTCATATCCCATATAGGTGGTTTAATGATAGGAGCATGGGATAAAGCATATTTAAGTTTATCAAAGGCAATAAGCCATTTATCATCAAAATTAAATCTTACTCCCTTTTGCAAAAGGTTAGTTAAAGGTTTAGAAATTCCAGAGAAATTCCTAATGAACCTTCTATAAAAACCCACATGACCAAGAAAACTTCTTATTACCTTTTATATCCCTTGGTTGTGGCATTCTGTTTATTGCTTTGACCTTAGCTCTATCTACTTCAATACCCTTACCTGATACCTTATGTCCGAGGACTATACCTTCTTTAACCATGAAATGGCACTTCTCCCAGTTTAGAACAAGATTGGTTTCTTTGCAACACCGCAAAACCCTTTTGAGATTATCCAAGCAACTAGTAAACAAAGTTTCATAGACAGATAAGTCATCCATAAATACTTCTATTATCAATTCTATAGAATCTGCAAAAATGACAGTCATGCATCTTTGAAAAGTAGCTGGAGCATTACATAAACCAAAAGGCATGCACCGGTAAGCATGTAAACCATAAGGACTAACGAAGATTGTTTTAAGTTGGTCATCATGATGAACAACTATTTGGAAAAACTAGAGTATCCGTCCAAGTAGAAAAAATGAGTGTGGTTTGCTAACCTCTCTAAAGTTTGGTCTATGAACGGTAAAGGATAGTGATATTTCCTAGTTTCTTTTTTCAATTTCCTGAAATCTATACAAATCCTATGTCCGACAATAGTTCTAGTAGGTATCAATTCATTATTTTCATTACGAACAACAGTAAAACCGCCCTTCTTAGGAACGCAATGAACAAGACTTACCCATTCACATTCTTTTACAATATAGATTATACCTCCCTCTAGTAGGTGTACTATTTCTTTTCTTACCACTTCCTCGTCCCCTCTCTTTTCTGGCTTTTCAAAAGCCTCGTCAGTTGGAGGCCCTAAAATGGGAAGAGAATCGAATTAACTTTCTAGTTATTCTAGGGAATTGTCCTCCATAATTATTTATTCATAATTTGAGTCTTCGTTTGCTTCTTCTACTTGATTACTAAAGAAGAGAGCTGCCATCTCCTCAATAGTTTTTCCTTTCTCTTCTTCTTGTATTTGTAGAGGTCTATTTTTAAATTTGGAAAAGTGGAATTCTTTTTTTGCTTCCCCAAGCTTAAGAGACACAATCTCCTTTTTGAAATCAACTTTGGCACCTAAATCATTCAAAAAGTTTCTTCCAAATATAATTGGGCAAAGAGTGTCAGCTGGCATATCAACAACTACAAAATTGATAGGTAAATTTTCATTGTCAATTGTGACAGTTGCATCTTCAACTACTCCCATTGGAACTCTAAGAGATTTATTGGCTAACATAATTGTAATATTAGTATTCTCTATTGTAGCCGGTACTATCTCTTCTTTTATTTCTAAATAACAATCATAAGATATAACATTGTAGGGGTTCGTAGCATGGAAAACAAAAAAAATCTACCGCATGCAAACAAACAAGCCAAGATCTATCTACTAGATTGTAGCAACGAGTCGATAGAGGAACTCACCCTCGAAGATTCCAAACCGCTTAATGAGAGCAGATTCTCGTGGGTGATGTAGTCGTACTCTTGCCGGTCTCAAGATCGCGTAGACGATCCTTCTGGTGCTGTGTTCCGGTAGCGCTTCCGTAGTCGGTCACACGTTTGGTACTTGATGAAGACCTTCCTCTCCCTTGTTCCAGTAGGTAGCGGAGGTTGTAGCACTCGCCTCGCGATTTCGGCAGCACGACGGCGTGGTACCGGAAGTAGAGGGGAGATCTCGCAGGGCTTCGCCTTAAGCCGGAGCGAGTATGGTGGACTATGAGAGAGGCCTTGGTGATATAGGGTTTAGAGGGCACCAAGGGGAGGGCTTGGCCGGCGGCTAGGGTTTGGGGAAACCCTAACTCATGAGTTAGAGGGCCCTAGGCGGCAGACTTGGAGGCCGGCCTGGCTAGGCTAGGGTTTGGGTGAGTTGGGTGTGAGGTGGCGCCCTACCCTCCTTATATAGGTGGAGGGTGGCGGTTGGGAGGAGGAGTCCTCCCAACTCGGCCTCCTTGGCATGGTGGAGGGGACTTCCTCCCCAAGTAGGTTTCCTCCTCTCCCTCCACCAAGCAAACTTGAGATTTGACTTTTTCAAATTGGCGTTTGACTTTCAAACTAGGATTTGATTTATCTATTTATTTTGCCCAGAAAAGTGACCTAGTACATGATGCAACCATCCACATTGTCATGACACATTCATGTACCCTTCCCCCTCCGGAGTGCCGGACCTTGCAGACCCTTCTAGAACATTCCTGGTGGAAACACCGGAATCATTCCCGAACTCTGAAACAGGACTTTCCTTATATGAATCTTATTCTCCGGATCATTACGGGTCTCCTCGTGATATCCCGGATCCCATCCGAGACTCTGAACAACATTCGGTCTCTTTCTCATCATTCCATAACTACTCAACAACATTGAATCCTTAAGTGTGTCTCCCTACGGTTCGTGAATTATGCGGACATGGTCGAGACACTTCTCCGATCAAAAACCAATAGAGGAATCTGGAAATTCATATGGCTCCCACATATTTCTACGATTACTTTGCGATCGAATGAACCACTTACATACGATACCAATTTCCCTTTGTCTCACGATAGTTTACTTATCCGAGGTTTTGATCGTCGGTATCTCTGCATACCTAGTTCAACCTCGTTACCGATAAGTACTCTTTTCTCGTTCCCGTGGTATGTGATCCCTTGTGAGCCAGTCACATGCTTACAATCCAATTGGATGACATTCCACCGAGAGGGCCCATAGTATATCTATCCGTCATATGGATGGACAAATATCACTCTTGATCCATGTGTCTCAACCCATACTTTCTGAACACTCAATGCCACCTTTATAGCCACCCAGTTACGGTGTGGTGTTTGATGTCATCAAAGCATCCTTCCGGTGATGGTGATAAGCATGATCTCATGGTCGAAGGAATTAGGTTACTATGTATCAGAAAGCTTATAGCAATTGAACTATTAAAATGACTTGATCTTTATGCTACGCTTATCTATAGGAGTATGTCCATCATATCATTCTCCTAATGATATGACCTTGTTATTAACAACATCTCAAATGTTCATGATCAAGAAACCATGATCATCTATTAATCAACAAGCTAGTATTATAAAGAGGCTTTACCAGGGACTCTAATTTAGTTTACAAATCACACAAGTATTAATGTTTCTGGTTAATACTGTTATAGCATGAATGTAAACATTTATCATAAACACAAAGATATAATAATAACTACATTTATTATTGCCTCTAGGACATATCTCCAACAGTCTCCCACTTGCACTAGAGTCAACTAATCTAGATTACATGGTAACATACCGATACCGAACACCCATGGCAGTTTGGTGTTGGTCATGTTTTGCCCTCGGGAGAGGTTTAGTCAACGGATCCGCCACATTCAGATCTATGTGTACTTTGCAAATCTTTATGTCACCATCTTGGACATGTTCTCGAATAGAGTGAAAACGTAGCTTGATGTGCTTCAGCTTCTTGTGTGACCTTGGTTCTTGCGCATTGTCTATGGCGCCCATGTTATCACAGTAGATAGACATTGGGTCCAGCGCACTTGGAACCACATCGAGCTCTGTAATGAACTCCTTCATCCATATTGCTTCTTGTGAAGCCTCCGAAGCAGCTATGTATTCTGATCCAGTTGAAGATCTCGCCACAATGCTTTGCTTTGCACTCCTCCAGCTAACTGCTGCACCATTCAAAGTAAATACGTATCCAGATTGAGATTTAGAATCATCCGGATCGGTGTTCCAACTAGCATCGGTGTAACCATTAACAACGAGCTGTTCATCACCTCCATAAGAAAGAACCATATCCTTAGTTCTTCTCAAGTACTTAAGGATGTTTTTGATCACGTCCAATGATCCACTCTGGATCACTTTGATATCTGCTAGTCAAACTAACAACATATGCAATGTCGGGTCTAGTGCATAGCATGGCATACATTAGAGATCCTATGGCTGAGGCATAGAGTCTTACTCATCCTTTCTCTATCTTACGTTTCAGGACTTTGAGTTTTACTCAAGGTCGATTAGCAACATGGGCAAGAACCCTTTCTTGCTATCTTCCATTCCAAACCTCTTTAGAACTTTGTCCAAATATGTACTTTGTGACAATGATATTAGGCGTCTCGATCTATCTCTATAAATCTTTATGCCTAATATGTAAGCTGCTTCGCCAAGATCTTTCATTGAAAAACTATTATTCAAATATTCTTTGACACTATTAAGAAGGTCTACATCATTCCCAATCAACAATATGTCATCTACATATAGTATTAAGAATGCTACAGAGCTCCCACTCACTTTCTTGTAAATACAAGCTTCTCCATAAGTTTGTATAAAACCAAAGCTTTTGATTACCTTATCAAAACATTGATTCCAACTTCGGGATGCTTGCTTCAATCCATATATGGACCGTTGAAGTTTGCACACCTTGTTAGCATCTTTAGGATCGACAAAACCTTTGGGTTGCATCATATACAACTCCTCATCAATGTCTCCATTGAGGAACGCTGTTTTGACATCCATCTGCCATATCTCATAATCATAATATGTAGCGATTGCTAACATAATCCTCACAGACTTTAGTTTCACTACTGGTGATAAAGTCTCATCGTAGTCAACTCCTTGAATTTGTCGAAACCCTTTTGCGACAAGTCGAGCTTTATAGACAGTAACATTACCATCAGCATCTGTTTTCTTCTTGAAAATCCATTTGTTCTCGACAACCTTCCGGCCATCCGGTAAGTCCACCAAAGTCCATACTTGGTTTTCATACATGGATCCAATCTCGGATTTCATGGCTTCTTGCCATTTATTGGAATCTGGGTTGATCATCGCTTCCTCATATGTCGCAGGGTCATCGGTGTTGTCCACCAACATGACACTCATAACGGGATCATACCAATCAGGAGCGGTACGAGTTCTTGTTGACTTGCGAGGTTCTGTAGCAACTTCAACCGAAGTTTCATGATCATCATCATTATCTTCCTCTCTTATTGGTGTAGGCATCGAACTACTTAGGTGCTGCGCTACTCGCAAGTTCGAGAGAAGGTTCGACAACCTCGTCGAGTTCTACTTTCCTTCCAGTCACTTCTTTCGAGAGAAATTCCTTCTCTAGAAAGGATCAATTCTTGGCAACGGAGATTTTGCCCTCGGATCTATGATAGAAGGTATACCCAATAGTTTCCTTAGGGTATCCTATGAAGACGCATTTTTCCTCTTTGGGTTCAAGCTTGTCCGGCTGTAACTTCTTTACATAGGCTTCGCAACCCCAAACTTTAAGGAACGACAACCTAGGTTTCTTCCCAAACCATAATTCATACGGTGTCGTTTCAACGGATTTAGATGGTGCCCTATTTAAAGTGAA
The DNA here is from genome assembly GCA_023614405.1 of Avena insularis. Classification (NCBI taxonomy): domain Eukaryota; kingdom Viridiplantae; phylum Streptophyta; class Magnoliopsida; order Poales; family Poaceae; genus Avena; species Avena insularis. The sequence continues at coordinate 54,788,345 of CM042689.1, forward strand.
TGCAGCTGTTTCTAACGCATAACCCCAAAACAATAGCGGTAAATATGTAAGTTACATCATAGAACGAACCATATCTAAGAGAGTTCGATTACGACGTTCGGACACACCATTACGCTGTGGTGTTCCCGGCGGTGTCAATTGTGAAAGTATTCCGCATTTCTTCAAATGCTCGCCAAACTCGTAACTTAGATATTCACCTCCACGATCAGATCGTAGAAATTTAATCTTCTTGTTACGTTGATTCTCTACCTCACTTTGAAATTCCTTAAACTTCTCGAAAATTTTGGACTTATGTTTCATGAAATAGATATACCCATATCTACTCAAGTCATCTGTGAAGGTAAGAACATAACGATAACCACCGCGCGATGCTACACTCATTGGACCACACACATCGGTATGTATGATTTCCAACAAGTCCGTAGCTCGCTCCATCATACCAGAAAATGGAGTCTTAGTCATTTTACCCATCAGGCATGCTTCGCATCTTTCAAGTTATTTGAAATCAAGTGATTCAAGAAGTCCATCGGAATGGATTTTCTTCATACGCTTCACTCCAATGTGACCAAGACGATAGTGCCACATATAGGTCAAGTTATCACTCAATTTCAAACATTTAGCTTCAATGTTATTAATATGTGTATTTCCACGATCGAGATTCAATAATAATAGACCATCTATCAAAGGTGCATGTGCATAAAACATATTACTCATATAAATCGAACAACCATTATTCTCAGACTTAAACAAGTAACCGTCTCGCAATAAACATGATCCCGATATAATGTTCATGCTCAACGCAGGCACCAAATAACAATTATTTAAGTATAAAACTAATCCTGATGGTAGATGAAGAGGTAGCGTGTCGACCGCGATCACATCAACCTTTGATCCATTTCCAACGCGCATCGTCACCTCGTTCTTCGCTAGCTTCATTTATTCTAAAGACTGCTTTTGAGTTACAAATATGAGCAACCGAACCAGTATCAAATACCCGAGCACTACTACAGTACTAGTGAGATACACATCAATAACATGTATATCGGATATACCTTTCTTCTTGATGTTGCCGTTCTTCAAATCCGCCAGTACTTTGGGCAATTCCGCTTCGGTGACCTTCTCCTTGCGGTAAAAGCACTTTCGATGTCGGGCTTAGGTCCAGCCTTGGTCTTCTTCGCCGGTGCGGAAACTTTCTTACCACCCTTCTTGAAGTTTCCCTTTTGCTTAGACTTGCCTTTCTTGAATTTGGTGGTCTTATTGACCAACAACACTTGATGCTCTTTCTTGATCTCCACTTCTGCAGATTTCAACATGGAGAAGAGTTCTGGCAACGTCTTGTTCATGTTTTGCATATTGTAGTTCATCACAAAGTTCTTGTAACTTGGTGGCAGTGATTGGAGGACACGGTAAATCCCCAAAGCATTAGGAATCACTATACCCAAGCTTTGGAGTTTGTTTGCGTGCCCAGACATCTTAAGCACATGCTCACTGAGGAGCTGCCCTCTTCCATCTTGCAGTTAAAGAACTTTTCAGAAGCCTCATAACTCTCAACTGCCGCGTGAGTGTAACATCCCTAAAATCATGTTTCAAAACTCATGCATATCATCCATGCAACCATGATCATGTAGAGTTCATTTCAAAAATCAATTCAAAAATAGGAGCATATGAGCTCATTATTTTATGTGATCAGCATTAAATCAAATGCTACTCTCCATTGAGAGATTATTGTTCATGAATCAAACCTTGTTACTCTCAGATTGTTTTGCTTGATTGCTAGAACATAAACCAAAATTTGCAAAACAAATATGGATTTTTAAACCAAATTCAAAACTTGATCAAACCAAGTGCAATGGCACTGTTTATTTTATTTGATCAAAAGAACCAAGCTTGTACAGAGAGACCACATGTTTTATGCCCAGAATTAGGAATGTTGCACTCTACAAAAATCCTGAAAAGGTTTGAATTCAAATAGCTTTTGAAATCATTTGAAAATGATTTCTGAAAATGCAAACAGAAAAAGAAAAGAAGAAAAGAAATAGAAAAGGGTCGGCGCCACCTTTCCAGCCCAACAACAGAAGCGGCCCAAAAGCCAGCCCACCCGCGGTTTCCCTCTCCTCCTGTTTTTCTCACCGCACCCGCGCTACCCAATAAGTCACTGACCGGTGGACCCTCGCCAGCTCACCACCGTCTTCCCCAAATCACGCCCACGACCACGTCGCCGGCTGTTTCCTCCGCCATCACTGCCGCGTTTTAAAACCCGAGTTATTGCCGGCGTTTCCTCGCGTGATTCTTGCCCCCACTCTGGCTATAAGACCCCCTCCCCTCGCCGCTCATTCCCCTCACACCACTTGCTCGCTCCGCCACCAGGCTGCCCATAATTCGCCGAACTCTGCCGCGGTACCGATGAACTCCGGCAGCAAATTCCAGTGAGCTCTCCGCGCCCCTTGACTTCTAACCATGCCAGTACAATCACTGCAACCTTGCGCATCTCCTAACCCCTTTGGTGCATGCTAGGATCATCTAGAGCCTCGTCAACATCGACGACAGCATGAGTCCGACGAAACCATCAACTCCAGTAAACTTTCCTGGTTAGTTCTGACCGCACCTTGCCCTCTCCTTGATACTTGCATGACTAGCACCACTTTGCGCATCTGACGCACTGTTTATTTTGCCCTGGCATGATCTGTACCTTCGCCAACGTCAACGAGCAGCCGTACCCGACGCCTTCGCGAACTCCGACGAGGAATCCCTGACGGTTCCGAGCGCCCCACCATCAACAAAGACCACCTTGAGCATCAACATCGTCACGCGATCTCGATGAGCCACCCCACGATCTCTCTTGCCTCCTGTATTGGCCGGAACCCCATCACCTGAACGCGCCACCGCCACTCGCCGCCGCCAGCGCCGCCAGTTAGTGGTCGATAGACCAACAGCCGTTAGATCTTGATCCATCGGCTAGGATAGAATCACTTAAGTGAAGGGGTATGCTAGATCTGGGCGGCACGATCTTATTTAGATCCAATGCTCCACGTAGCGCGATCCATGCGAACCGGTACGCACCAATCAGAACATGACGCGTGGCCTGAGTTTTATTTAAAAAGACAGAAACTTTTCTATTATAAGTTCAAACTTGCAAAATTCATAACTTTTGATTCCCACGTCCAAATTTGACAAATTTTATATAAATGGAATCAGGAGAGAAAGCCATTTCCATATATGCAATGTGTTTAAGATTTTGTTTCTGTTAAAATGGCTACTTTTACAGAAACATGTGTAGGCCTATTTTATGTATAACAAATATTTGAGAAATGTTTTAATGTTCAAATAAAATTTGTTTGGCAAGTTTTGAACTTGTGTATGATTCAGTACTATGCACTTGTATTGTTTTGTGTAGAAAATCATCACATGTCATATTGCATGCATCCATATATTTTTGCTTGTATTTATTTTGTATGTGATTTGGTGTTATCATTTTATGTGTAGATTTTGGTGCAAATAGTGATTGTGATTGTGAGGATTGTAGCTACTCTCCAAACTACCAAGGCAAGTGGTGCTTCATGATTTTATACCTATGTTTTTCAATTATGCATTAGAAATATTTTGCTAGACTTGCATGGATAAATTTTGGTCTTTATATGCAATGCTTGGGAAATCCTAGTAGTTGTAGAATTGCTAGAAATTTCTAAAGTTAAGATATGCCATGCTTAGCCTAGCTAGTAGCAACCAAGGGTGGTGAAATATTCATGCTATGTTAAAATATTTCTAAGTCTTTGGACTTGTGTTTTGCTTAATAAAACAACTAAGTGAATGAAACACCTGGGTGGAATGGAAGGAATGGTTTATGTTGAGTGGTTACACAAGGCCCATTTCTATGGTTTACCTTGTGTATCTCACTTGTGGAAAGCCACCCAGGAACAAAGGGATTTGAGAGGCCAAATGTTAAGAATCTTGTAGTGCAGCCACTTGGCAATATGGGCTCTGCCTGGATCATATAGGTTGCAATAACTTAGCCATTTGGACAGTTGGTGGTAGTGGGATGATAGGTTGGAACGCGTCCATTTGGTCTAAGGGAAGGCTTCTGAAAGGTCCTGTCTTGGTGAAAATCAAGTCTTGTGGGGAAAGTGCACAACCTTTGCAAATGGGAGAATCTAAGTACTTAGCCATGTCCCTGGTATTGAACAACTTGAGCATCAAGACATGGAAGCTATCAAGAATCTCCTCATCCCAATTTCTAAGTAAAAACTTGTGGTTGAACAAGGGTGAAGGACCCCAATGTCTATTGGTGGTTCCTTGGGAAAAGGTTTTGACAAAGAAAAACTTAGTGTTTTCAACTGATAGGCAAAACCTATTTTGAGCAAAGCAAGCCTAAGCTACACTTAGCCAAAATGCATATAGTATATAGTCCACCAATATTCTACTAAGGTATCACTTGCCAATACTATTCCAATGTATTGACCCACTATGGCTGTAACTTGTGATGTTGCAGGATATTCTGATGATGATTAGGAGTCATGAGTCTACACTCAACATGCTTGCCTGTGGCACATGAAGATGAAGACTTGTTTATATTATTATATATTTGAACTCTTGTATTAGGCATGTGGCCATGGAGTTGTAAAAGACTATGTTTGTCTCTGGAATGATATGTAATAATGACCTTTGTTTCTATGTACTTCATCTTAAACTGTGGATGCTAGCATTGATCCAGGGACTAGCATTGCAATCACAGGGATCCTTTCCTTTACAAAGGAGGGATCTTACAGTGAGCCTCAAATATCATCTTGAGTTCACGGACAATATCATGTGGGTCATGGTTCTCAAACCTTTTCTGAAGCTCCGATTACAAACCATACAAGATAGCACACTAAACTGTGGAGTACTGATTCTTCCGAGTGAGGTAAACATTCTTTACTTCATCGGTAGCATCATTGCAGCGGTCACCCAGCGGTGCATCCAGCACATAGGTCAAATTACCAGCATTGAGGACAATCCTCAAATTGTGGAACCAATCCGCGAAGTTGCTTCCATTGTTTTTCAACTTTTATTTCTCTAGGAACGCATTAAAATTGATGGTAGGGGCCGCCATTGATCTACAACATATTTTCAATAGTTTAGACTAAGTTTATGACAAATTGAGTTCTAATTAATAGTTAAATTAATCTAGGTGAACTCCCACTCAAAACAATATCCCTCACATTGTTTTAGTGATCACACGAACCAAATCCACCACATCAAAACCGATCATCATGAGAGTTGATGTAGTTTCAATGGCGAACAATCAACATGTTCATCATATCTACTATATGACTCATGCTTTACCTTTCGGTGATCCGTGTTCCGAGACCATGTCTGTACATGCTAGGCTCGTCAAGATCAAACCTTAGCTTCCGCATGAGCAAATCTGGCTTGCTCACATTGTATACACTCGCAGAATCTAACACACCCGATCATCACGTGGTGCTTCGAAACAACGATCTTTAGAACGGTGCTTACTAAGGATGAACACTTTAAAACTTGAAATTTGTGTGCTAGAGGGATCATCTTATAATGCTACTGTCGTTAACTAAGCAATACAAGATGCACAAAGGATTAACATCACAGGCAATTCATAATATGTCATATGATATGGCCTTTCTTCTTGTGCTTTCGATCTCCAACTTCAAGCATGAACATGATCTCCATCATCACCGGTATAGCGTCAAGGTCAATGGCGCCGTTTCATGGTTGTCGCCCACCAGCTCCAACTATTACAACTACTTTGAATAGACACGTGGGTCTTAACAGAATTTAAAGACAACCATATGGCTCCTGCCGGTTGCCAACTTACAATAAGGAACATTTCATACATCAAATATAATCACAATCATGGCCATATCACATCACAACACACCCCTGCAAAACAAAGTTAGACGCCTCTAATTTTCTTTGCATATTTTACGTGGTTTGGGGATTTCAATAAGTGTCGCTCTAACTTACGAACAAGAACCACAACGTTGATGCTTGAACTATCAAGTGCCCGTTGTAAATTGGATATATACTATGATGGGAGAGACAGGCACCCACAAAGACACTTATGCAATACAAGTTGCATGTTGAGCGTGGAGCAAGTCTCATGAACGATGTCATGTAAGGTTAGCCCGGGCCGCTTCATCCCATCATACCGCAAGATGCAAAGTACACAAAAAGCAATTGATAACAAAATCACCACCGCCCACAATGACCACTGTGTTCTACTCGTGCAACAGATCTACATATAGACATGGCTCTGATACCACTGTAGGGGTTCGTAGCATGGAAAACAAAAAATTTCTACTGCATGCAAACAAACAAGCCAATATCTATCTACTAGATTGTAGCAACGAGTCGATAGAGGAACTCACCCTCGAAGATTCCAAAGCGGTTAACGAGAGCAGATTCTCGTGGGTGATGTAGTCGTACTCTTGCCGATCTCAAGATCGCGTAGACGATCCTTCCGGCGCTGCGTTCGCAGCTTCCATGATCGGTCACATCGTACTTGATGAAGACCTTCCTCTCCCTTGTTCCAGCAGGTAGTGGAGGTTGTAGCACTCTCCTCGCGATTCCGGCAGCACGACGGCGTGGTACCGGAAGTAGAGGGGAGATCTCGCAGGGCTTCTCCTTAAGCCGGAGCGAGTATGGTGGACTATGAGAGAGGCCTTGGTGATCTAGGGTTTAGAGGGCACCAAGGGAAGGGCTTGTCCGGCGGCTAGGGTTTGGGGAAACCCTAACTCGCCGAGTTAGAGGAGGCCCTAGGCGGCGGTGGCTTGGAGGAGGCCGACGGCTAGGGCTAGGGTTTTGGGTGAGTTGGGTGTGAGGGGTAGGGGGCGCCCTACCCCTCCTTATATAGGTGGAGGGTGGCCGGTTGGGAGGAGGGAGTCCTCCCCCAACTCGGCCTCCTTGGCCGACGGGTGTAGGGAGGGGACTTCCTCCCCAAGTAGGTTTCCTACTCTCCCTCCACCAAGCAAACTTGAGATTTGACTTTTTCAAATTGGCGTTTGACTTTCAAACTAGGATTTGATTTCTCTCTTTATTTTGACCAGGAAAGTGACCTAGTACATGATGCAACCATCCACATTGTCATTAAACATTCATGTACCCTTCCCCCTCCGGAGTGCCGGACCTTCCAGACCCTTCTAGAACATTCCTGGTGAAAACACCAGAATCATTCCCGAACTCCGAAACTGGACTTTCCTTATATGAATCTTATTCTCCGGACCATTACGGGTCTCCTTGTTATATCCCGGATCCCATCCGAGACTCCGAACAACATTCGGTCTCTTTCTCATCATTCCATAACTACTCAACAACATCGAATCCTTAAGTGTGTCTCCCTACGGTTCGTGAATTATGCGGACATGATCGAGACACTTATCCGATCAATAACCAATAGAGGAATCTGGAAATTCATATGGCTCCCACATATTTCTACGATTACTTTGTGATCGAATGAACCACTTACATACGATACCAATTTCCCTTTGTCTCACGATAGTTTACTTATCCGAGGTTTTGATCGTCGGTATCTCTGCATACCTAGTTCAACCTTGTTACCGATAAGTACTCTTTTCTCGTTCCCATGGTATGTGATCCCTTGTGAGCCAGTCACATGCTTTTAAGCCAATTGGATTACATTCCACTAAGAGGGCCCATAGTATATCTATCCGTCATATGGATGGACAAATCCCACTCTTGATCCATGTGTCTCAACCCATACTTTCCGAACACTCAATGCCACCTTTATAGCCACCTAGTTATGGTGTGGTGTTTGATGTCATCAAAGCATCCTTCCGGTGATGGTGATAAGCATGATCTCATGGTCGAAGGAATTAGGTTACTATGTATCAGAAAGCTTATAGCAATTGAACTATTAAAATGACTTGATCTTTATGCTACGCTTATCTATAGGAGTATGTCCATCATATCATTCTCCTAATGATATGACCTTGTTATTAACAACATCTCAAATGTTCATGATCAAGAAACCATGATCATCTATTAATCAACAAGCTAGTATTATAAAGAGGCTTTACTAGGGACTCTAATTTAGTTTACAAATCACACAAGTATTAATATTTCTGGTTAATACTGTTATAGCATGAATGTAAACATTTATCATAAACACAAAGATATAATAATAACTACATTTATTATTGCCTCTAGGGCATATCTCCAACAAACATTAACTACTGTGCCAAGATCACATAAACCATAATGTGAGGTTTCTTTAAATATGCAGGGAAGAATAGGCTTATCCACATCTTTTACCTTAGTTTTACCTTCAACCAGTACAGAAGTCTCTTTATATAGTTCAAATATGTTGCAATGTGCATACATAGCCATAATTGCTTCCTTGGTTACCTCTTCATCTTTGTTTCATCCAAATGTTCTTCAACTTTTGGCATGATTTCCTCTTCTTTCTTCGGACGTACTGCTTTAACCTGTTCATATTCCAAAATATGTTTCTGCGCAGTGTTAGGGAAAGGTATCTCATACATTGGTTCTAGGGAGGCCAGTGTTGCTTTAACTTCTCTTTTATTCTTAGGTTCGGGTGGTGGGTCATACTTGACCAACCCTCTTTTGGAGCTTGGATATGTTCTGTAAAAGCTTTAACATGCTGCAACACAAGATCTGAATCCAAATAAAGTTCTTTAGATAATTCATTAACATTGCCCTTTTTATCATAATCATGAATACAATCATAATCTATTTTTATGTCTCCTTCCCTTCCTAGACCAAAATTCCAAGAAACTCTATGATCGTGATTTCTATTAAGTAAACCCCAAGCTTTAGTTATGAGAAGATTCATAAAAGCTCCTCTCGCGCAAGAGTCTAGTTCCAATTTATTAGGTTCAATTAAACCGCCATAAAAGATATGTAATAAATACCATTCAGGCAAATCATAATGAGGACATTGATTAAGTAAATCTTTAAATCTTATATAAGCTCTTACTAGTCCTTCATTAGGACGGTTTCTCCAAGTCATTATAAGACGCTTGATTATAAAAGATTTTGATAAAGGATAATACTTAGTTAGAAACTCACAAGCTAAATTATCCCAGGTAGTAGTGCCTTCTGGGGGTAAAGATCTATACCAGGAGAGAGATGTGCTAGTCAAAGTCTGACTAAAGAGTTTTAGCCTTACCTTATTAGCAGTATACCGCGGTAATTGGAAAGTGCTACATATATCCTTAAAGCATGCAATATGCTCATATGGATTAGGATTTTCTTCATCTCCAGTAAATTGCTTCTTGTGTAAAATACCAAGTAGTAGAGGATTTATTTCAAACCCCCTTGTCTTCTTATTGGAGTTGTCTCTTTTATTAATATCATAGGGCTTTCCAAAGTGGCTGAGTGGGTTAGCACTAGTCAACTCCTCAAACTCCATCATGTTGGTGGGACCCTGTAACTCAAAACAAAACTTAGCAAGACTAAAATAAATAAGCAAAAACTAAAAGACCTACATCGCTTAGCTCCCCGTCAACGGCGCCAGAAAATAGCTTGATGACTACAAGTGCACAGATGTTTGTAGCTAGTTTCGAAATAAAGATATCAATCCCATAGGGAGCGGAGTTCTGAAGTCTAATAACTCTTGAATTAAATACTGAAATAGTAATGCTAAATAACGTTCTAAGTAACAAGATAAAATGCAAGTGTTGTGTAAAAAAGGTATTTTTGGGGTTTTGTATAAGAGAACAATAAATAGAGTAAAACAAACTTGAATACAGAAAGTAAGTATCACGTATGTAATAGAGATATGAAACTGCAATGGGAAAAGTGTTCTCAGGGAGTAGCGGATACACCTCTAGCATTATAAAGGGTTTAAGGTGAAGATTATTATCATGAATATTCTTAACTATGTATGTGTGGGAGAAACTCCGTAATTGGACGAGTAGGCATCAACCACTGCTCACATCATCCTCATAACCATAGTAGACAAGTAATTGACATCAATCGAATTACTGCGCTATTAAGGGATTTTATCTCATAGGATGTATCCCATGGCATGGACAATGTTCCGTGAGTTTCCTCGGTTCCCAAGTTGATACGTAAGGGTGCTAACAGCTTTATAGTCATTGTAAGTGCTAGCACACCTCCGTTTACCAACAAGTAGTTTCCTCCATCAAGTCCCCACAAGAGACAAATATTGAGAGGTCGACTTCTCTCAACATCAATATGAAGACAATCTAACACATGGTCACAACGATGAATATCATAATAAACTTTATCTTATTTCAATCTCATGCTAGGGTTTCTCCATCTCCCTAAGAACTAATAATCTACTCAGACATGGAGGCAATCAACATCATGGCAAAGACAATGGAATCTATCATAGATGAATATTACTTGTATAAATCCACAATGATTACGGAAATTACAACAAGATATAGACAAGATGGGGATGATATGGATGGAGATGTTGGTGATGCAGCGGTTGATGATGAAGATCGATGCCTGAGCCTCCTGGATCTGCGTAGGGTCAAGATGGATCCCCGGTGGATGAGTTCCCCCTCCATATCCCTTCTGAAGGTGAGGTTTCTGCAATTTCTGGTCGTTTTGTATTTCGTCTCCTCTTTCCGATTGCATGGGGCGAAACTATTTGAAGAGGCAGTGACGGCGCCAACTATACGGCCGGAGAAAATCTTCCCACCATATAGTTGGTCGTTAAACCTACTCCCTCCTGCGATCGCCTCAGGTTTTCTTCTAGTGTTATTGATATTTCCCAAATCAGCGATTTACATAGTTTTTGACTCCTTTTCGCTCCAATATAACTGATCCAAGAATTGTGTCTATCGTGTCCATCATCTGTCCTGATCTTGGTGAAAATAGACATAAAAGATGCACGCGAACGCCATAAAATACTAAGATCCTACAACTACAATGCAAAATAATAATATAAAACATGATGCAAATATGCACTCATCAATATCCTCGTAATAACCTGATCTTGTCTTCTTGATACAATAACAATTAGGAAATAATCCGATGACTCCACAAAGTTTGTGTTTTCTCCATAAATCATCCAAAAGGGGTCATTCTCCATTCGATGGACAGTTGGACTACTATTTTGCATTCTGCAAAATAAGGCACATAAGGTATGAGCCGTTGGATGAGTTTTCTTCCGTGGTGGATGAAAATAGAATATTTGTAGAATCACATAAGCAATCTTGCATTAGAGTTGAGAACTCTTAGAAGGGTTTGATTGTAATGGAGGTCATGGATGAAAATGGTATATGTCAGATATAAAAAGTTATAAATGTGATTCTTGCAAAACTCGTTGTAGTTTACGAAGTATTGGATACTTGTCCCGTTTTGTGAAAACATGATGGTCTACTTGAGAATTGCTCGAATTGAGGCAATGTGGCTTGATGACGGCGAGCAAACTAGTTGATGGCTGACATCACTCCTTCCCTCCAAGTTTATCATTTGGATTAGTGGATTTGAATAAAATTTGTAATCCATGTTTGTGTGTCTTGCTTTTGGCAAGACGATTACTCATATGAATAAGTTACAATCTAGTTGTACTGTTCTTATGAGTAATACCTTTATGGTCACATTATGGTTATAAATAAGTTATTCTCATCACTATGTTAATGATAATAAGTTAAGCATTTTTAAAGGATTAGAATGCTAAAAGATATCCAGAGTTTAATAATGATGTGACACTATTGTTTAAGTCAAGGTGGTTGTTGAAAGTTTCACTTAGATGAAAATCGGGGTCTTGGATATTTGATCTAGAGACTTTGCAAGACCATGCCTCGTTTGACAAAATGACTAAAACTCCGCCTTTCGGTAAAACAGTGATATGCGAAGAATTATTGAATCTTATACATAGTGATGTATCACATTTTCAACAAATAGTGGAAATCATTATTTTATTGTGGACTTAAGTGAATAGGTGTATTAATTAATGAAACATAAGTTTTGAAATGATTTGAATTGTTCAAATGAGAAACAAAGTGGGATATGGAATTAACAAGAATACAAAGTCTCTTCGATTTGATCGATATGAATAAAGTATTTAAGTTAAAGTTTGGCATAAAAGGGACTCGAGAAAGTTGTTTCACAAATTATGATAATTGGACAAATTCAAGGTGTTGAAATTTCTAGATATCATAATCATTTTGTATTAGATACATACAGTATAATATTATCTCTTATCAGGGTTATTGTTATCGTTTAGAGTTAAAGATAGAAATGAGCGAACACTCGTTTGAAATACAAAGGAACATCTAAGGATTCATGGAAATAACACCATAAGAGTTATGACATGTTCAAATTTCTAGAGGTTTCGATGGTTCGAAATCGTGGCGAATAAACAAGTCTTTGTAGTGTATTCTTAGGAAACTATGAATACATGTTCCATAGAAGGCAAACCTGTTGTTGTCCTAGGTTTATGTGTCTTAATGAAAGATACATGTGGAAGAAAGTAAAAGTTCAAAACAAGGTACTTTGACCTTACCTCCTGATTATTGAGTGGCCCAGTGAATTTTTTTCATGAAATCAAAGTCTACAAATAGAGGAGAAACTAATGATAATGATCATAAAGTTTCAGCGAATACTTTTACAAAAGAAATTAGGATCTAAGAATATATTATGAAAGTTAGCAGAATTATATTTGACTCACTTGTCATGTTATTTGAACAAGACATACCTACAAAATACAAAGAAGCGTGATGGACCTAAGTGCGAGAAATGATTGGGAGTCATATAATCCTATATTAAGAAAGAAATGAAACTTAATGGAAAGACATAAAGCTCGATTTGTCACAAAGTATGTTTGGACAAATTCAAGGAGTTGACTACAAATGTAGCGATTCTTGAGTCTATTGGATTTACACTAGCAATATATGTATATTGTGAAGTCGCAGCTAGAATTCTCAATTTGATGGTGATCAAAGAATTTTGGAAAGTCCAAGATTATTGAGAGGATTTTCATTTGAGTGGGAGCTAAGTGAGATCCCTGGATCTCATATATGGATGCCATATTTGAGTGGGAGCATGTTATCATTCTGAAATATGTGGATGACATATATAAATGATGTGATTGGTATTAATAATATTTAAGCTAGTAAATGTGATGAAGTTGAAGAAGTTATTAAACAATGTAATCTATCAAGATAGATTGGTAAGTTTAATAAACATTATTGTTGAATGCTTTCTGGACTTGATTCTGAAGGTGTTCAGAATGTCCAAGGTAAGATTATGAAGGAGTTCGGAATGGAACAAGATAAGAAAGAGGTTCTTACTTGTATGAAGCATTGATCCAGTCTTAGTGTTACAACTATGGTTAAGAGAAAGAAATAGATGCATTGCATCTCCTATGCCTCAGTCATAGGTTCTTCCATGGAACCTGTTGGGGATATGCTATATGGGTATCCTCATAGCATGTCTCCTATCCGGATAACCCGGGTGGCCCACAGTTGGTAGCATGGCCCATGGCCTGCTGGGCGGCCCAGTTATATGGATCCAGAAGGGAGGCCCATGCCGGATAAAGGAAGGCTACGGTTGGAGTCACCGATATACCCGGAGCCTTGGAGTGCAAGATACACAAGACTAGTAATAGACGGTGTAGGACTCTGTAACCTATCAAGCTAGGAATTTTCCCTGTAACCCTAGGACCTGGCGACTATATAAGTCGGGCCTATGGGAGCCTTTAGGGCACAATCTCAGACGTTCATAGACAACTTCAGACAACCTCGCGCAGTGAACCTATCTCTGTAACTCGGCGTATTGCCCTTATAGTGATTTATAGAAGGAGTAGGATTCCGCCATCGTTGTGGGATCTGAAACTGGGTAAGCTGTGTTACCTCGTACCCGTCAACCGTCCACCTTCATCCACGTCTCTAAACACGCACTATGAGGACCCTTCCATGGCGTACTCGTCGGCAATACCACGACAGTTGGCGCCCACCGTGGGGCAAGAGGCGCTTCAGGCTCTTCAGCGGGCGAGGACCAAGATCTTCGCGGGAATCGGCAAAACCGTAGCCATCGGTCACGTTCTCTTCTCTGGCAATGTTCCGATCGTCCCTCCTGACGAGTTCTGGATCCCGGCGAAGACGAACCCTACGCGGTGTTCGATCTTTCCTATCGGAGACATCCACCTCTTCATCGGCGAATCCTACTCGGGCACTAGTTCCTTGGGAGTCGGAGGAGCATCAAGGCCCGCACGGACCACCTACGGGCAGGATACGTTCGCGGAAGGATCGATGTCGGATCTCTCTTCGGAGTTTGCCGGCAAAGATCAGAAAAATTCAAGGCCCACCCAAACCGCCCATGTGCAGCATATAAAGATGGAAGATCGCTGCAAGTCCGCTGGCTTCGCCCTGCGTCTGGACAGAAGAGATCCAAGTTCATCGGCATGGTTACCATCTTCGATCTAGCGTGTTGCATTCAGAGAGAGGGCGAAAACCCACGCGATTACCTTGCCAGGTGGCTCCGCATACGAGCCGATCTGGCCCACTACCCCGATGATAATGCTATATATCACTTCGTGGAAGGACTGGACCGTGGCACGCTTCTCCGACATTCTCTAAGACGGCAGCAGGCGTCGGGATGCCTTACCCTCGAAGGCATGGTGAGCCATCAACAACTACGCAGAGGCCGACGTGGCAGCCTAGACAGTGCTTGCGCTCATTGACGGAGATCCTCCGATTCAGCCGCCGCCACCATCGCCTTCGGCCGCCATCGTCGCAGTTGCGCCGCCACCTCCAGTCATCGTCGCTTCTATTGCACCTCCACCGCCCGTCATCGAGGAAGTCCTGGCACCCTCCGACTTTGTTATTAACGCGCTTTATGCTGACTTCAGTGCAGATTCAGAGGAGATAGATTTCAGTCCAAAAGAGCTAGACTCCGCCATGCAGGAGGTGGAGGAGGAGTACACGTGCGACGAGCAAGCCAACAACATCGTCACGTCTCGAGGGGTGTTCGTCACCATTGGGACGGCGATGGATGAAGATCAACCCGAATGAGCTCCGCCTACAGCGCTGGAGAAGGGGAAGGGGCCACTTATTGCTGCCAACGATGATCGCGCAAAAGTCATGCCTCCTCCGCCTAACCCAGTACAACAGCCGCAGGAACTCGGCACCGGACCGAGCAACAACAACACCGTAAACTTGTCGCCTCCGACATCTACGTCTGCAGCAGCCCTAGTTACTCCAGCGGATAGAGTGATGTACGACAATCTCCTCATCGAGCCACTGACCGTTGCTCATATCCGGAACGTGACTCAGCTGGACGAGAAGTGCCAGCAGCTGCTAGAGGAAGCGCAGGCCATCGCGGAGCAAGGCGCTAAGCTAGATCGAGATCTGGTCAACACATAGAAGTCCATAGAGAAAGCTAGAGCAATGGAGGCCGAGTACAAGACTTTGCTGCAGCAACAGAAGGCTAAGAAAGCTCCGGCTCGCGTCATCAACGATCCTGGTGTAAGGCGAAACCTAGGATGGGCTCCCTCGAAGCCGGCACAAGCCAAGCCATACATTGACAGTGAAGGCAAGGAGGTGATGCCCACCCCACTCCTTAAACTCGACGTCACCAAGACCCTTCTGGAACAGGATAGATCGCCCGAGGCAGTAGAACAGGTATATGACCTAGTGGCCAAGGCGGTGAAGCAGCAGGAAAAGGCCACCTCTCAGAGGCTTGAGTCCGACCCAACGCTTTGCCAATCTAGCCAGTATAAGACGCCAAGGGACAGATCTCCTCTTGATGTCGGGTCCCAGACGGGTTCATCAGAACGAGACGGAGGGATGCGCTCAACAGGAAGGATGCTATCCCCATATCCTCCGACCACGGAGAAAAGGCCCGACCTCGTCGCCCATCGCCATCGCCCCGGTCCCGCCGACATCGCGAAGATCACAAGGTTCACCATCGTACGGATATGCCCCCACCAAAGCAGTGCGACATCGTCATCCGCGACAACACGGAGCAGACCCGTCATGACAGAGAGCGCAACCAAGGACACAGGAGCAGGTCACGCCATGACCCTCCGCGTCCGACAAGCAACCGCGACAGGCGTGAGGCGTCGCAGGAGGGTAACAGCAAGAAGGCTAACCCACCGCCACCTCCGCCTCCGTCACCATGGTGGAGGAGGCCCGCGTCGCTCACGCAGCCCATCCCCTGTTGACAAGAAGAAGAACCCGGAGCCATACGATGCACGTTCGCGGATCGATAAGATCCACGAGGCCCGGGAAGGACCATACCTGGGACCACGTTCCTTTGGACCTGCAATACGGTCCGCAACTTACCCCAAAGGTTTCCGGATTGACAAGACCATCAAGCCCTATGACGGCACCGCCAAGCCAGCCACATGGTTGCAGGACTACGGCAACGCGGTGGAGATTGCCGGTGGCAACCCCAACATCGCCGTCAAGTACCTCCCGTTAATGTTGGCGGGCACGGCCTGTCAATGGATCGATGACTTGCCGGATAAATCCATCTACAATTGGTTGGACATGCAAGAAGCGTTCACCAAGAACTTTGAGGGTACATGCAAATGTCCCTGCACTGTTAGCGATCTACAGCGGTGCGTGCAAGAGAAAGACGAGACATCTCGCGCCTACCTCTCCCGCTGGCTGGACATGAAGTATTCCTGCACAAGAGTGCACGCTCAGACCGCCATGGCCGCCTTCATCGATGGGTTGGAAAGGGGCACATTGCTCCGACATAAGGTGAAGCGCTTGCAGGACAATCACCAGCTTGACTTGAATCAGATGATCCAATTGGCCAGTGAGTTCGCAGCTGCCGACGACGATGCTCGCGGCTCTTTGCCGGCAACGGCCGCTCCAACTCAAGCTCGGAGGAACAGCAGTACAAAGCGGAAAACCGCTCCAGAAGAAAAGCAATCTACCGACATGGTCGCTATGACTTTTGCAGGACGAGGTGATGGCGGGCAGCGTGGCCGAGGACGGGGAGATGGCCGTGGGCAGCAACGAGGAAGTGAAACTACCTCGGCGCCGCTCCGCGTTCCCCAAACCTACAAGGAGTACCACGATATGTCGTGCCTCGTACACCTCGACGTCAACGGCAAGACCACCCATACCAATCGACACTGCAAGTTCGTCAATGACCTTAAGGAAGACCCGGAGTCCGGCTACAAGCAAAGTCGGAAGAACAGACCGCGAGGCAAGGGCAAGGGGAAGAAGAAGGAGGAGGAGTCCAATGATTCAAGTGACATGGACGAGGACGTTGACCCCAAGCACGCCGCCAAGAGCGACGACAAGGGCAAGAACCCCTTCACAAAGAAGGCGCCAGTCTACCACACTTTCCTTGGCATCCCCACCGTCCGACAACAGAAGACCTCCCTGAGGATCCTGATGGGTACTCTCCCCCCAGTTCCCCAGTACCTACGCTGGTCGGAGGTTCCAATAACTTGGGACAGGACGGACCACCCAAACCTTATACCTACGGATAACCAGTACGCCATGGTCATCAACCCCTTGATTGACGGTGTGGAGTTCACCAAATGTATGGTGGATAGTGGAAGCAGCATCAACATCATGTACCTAGATACACTGCAGAAGATGAACTTGACGGAGGCAAACCTAAGGCGGACCAACACCATCTTCCACGGCGTAGTTCCTGATCGGGAGTCTCGGTCCCTTGGGTGCATCACACTTCAGGTTGCCTTTGGCGATGTTAATAATTATCGCCAAGAGCGCATGACCTTCGAGGTGGTCCCCTTCAAGAGCGTGTACCACGTCATATTTGGCCGCGACATATTCCACACGTTCATGGCCAAGCCATGCTTCGTCTACAACAAACTCAAGATACCCGGACCAAACGGTGTCATCACCGTATCCGAAAGCTTTACCAAGGCAAGGGACTGCGAGATCAATGAAGCAGCCGTTGCGGAAGCTGTCCTCTATAGCAAAGAATTCAAAGAGATCCAGAGCAAGGTCGATGAATCAGAGATGCTCGCGTCGAAGAAGCAGATCTCTGACTCCGCTCCTGCGTTCAAGGCCGCCATCGATACCAAGCCAGTGGAACTTGTGGTAGGCGATGCCTCCAAGGTCACCGCCATTGGGACGAACCTGGATCCCAAATAGGAAAGCGTGCTTGTCGAGTTCCTCCGTGAGAATAGGTACATATTTGCCTGGCAACCTGCCGACATGAAAGGTGTACCTAGGGAACTTGCCGAGCATAGCTTAAACATTGATCCAAAATCCAAACCAGTGAAACAACCTCTACGACACTTTGGAGATGAGAAGAGACGCGCCATTGGCAAAGAGATAGCTAGGTTACTTAAGGCTAGATTTATCCGAGAAGTCCTTCACACCCAATGGGTGGCCAATCCTGTACTTGTCCCCAAAAAGGGAACCAATGAATTAAGAATGTGCATTGATTACACCGGCTTGAACAAAGCATGTCCCAAAGATCCGTTTACTTTGCCTCGCATTGACCAAGTCATTTACTCGACGGCTGGCTCGGAACTTTTGTTGTTTCTCGATGCATACTCAAGATACCACCAGATCAATATGAGGAAGTCGGACCAATTGGCAACTTCGTTCACTACCCCATACGGCACGTTTTTCTATGTTATGATGCCCTTTGGGCTGAAAAACGCAGGTGCTATGTACCAGCGGACAATGCAACGTTGCCTTCACGACCAAATTGGTCGGAACGTTCACGCCTATGTGGACGATATCACGGTGATGTCTAAAAAGTCAAACGACTTAATCTCCGACTTAAAAGAAACCTTTGATAATCTCTAGAAATACAACATGATGCTTAACCCTAAGAAGTGTGTCTTCGGGGTTCCAGCCGGCAAATTGTTGGGTTTCATCGTTTCCCAGCGTGGAATCGAGGTCAACCCGGAGAAAATCAAGGCCATCTTGAACATAAACCGTCCGACATGCCTAAAGGACATTCAACGACTAACAGGTTGTGTTGTAGCAGTTAGTCGGTTCGTCAGCCGACTTGGAGAGAAGGCTCTGCCACTGTACAAGTTGCTGAAGAAGGCGGACAAATTCACATGGACAGACGAAGCAGACGCAGCATTGAAGCAGCTCAAGGAGATTCTTTCCTCAGTGCCTATCCTTGCAGCACCCGAGCCTGAAGAACCCCTGTTAATCTACATGGCGACAACCAACTGGGTAATCAGCATCGTCGTCGTGGTAGAGCGGAAAGAACCAGGCTATGAGCACGGAGTTCAACGACCAGTTTACTATGTAAGCGAGGTCTTGACGGAGTCCAAGCAGCGTTACCCGCACTACCAGAAGATAGCTTATGGAGTATTCCTTGCTTCTCAGAAGCTAAGGCATTACTTTCAGGAGCACCCAATCACAGTGGTGAGAAAGACTCCACTGTCCGACATAATCAACAACAGCGACGCTATAGGAAGGGTCGTGAAGTGGGGCATTGAACTTGACGCCTTCGAGATCACCTACAAGAGGCGCGACGCTATCAAGTCACAAGACTTGGCGAATTTTGTTGCAGATTGGACGGAGATGCCAGATGCTACTCCGTTGCCGGAACCAGAGTACTGGGTGATGCACTTTGACGGATCAAAGCTGCTCAACGGCTCGGGGGCTGGTGTACAGCTACAGCCACCAATAGGATACTATGTTCTGCAGATCCACTTTGAGGCTACAAACAACATGGCGGAGTATGAAGCACTCATTCACGGATTACGTGCAGACAAGGATATTGGCATCAAGCGCATAGTTTAATGTGGAGATTTCGACTTGGTTGCCCAGCAGGTGGCTGGCACCTGGAATGCGCAGAACCCTATGATGGCGGCATATCGAGACGAAGTGGACGAGATAGCCAAGAGCTTCTTGGGCTACGAAGTCAAGTATGTACCTAGGGAGCAAAACGAGGCGGCTGATCTGCTGTCTAAGCTAGGATCAGGGCGCAAGCAAATTCCGCCAGGAGTTTTCCTAGAGCACCTACGCACACCATCCGTGAAGGGAGCCAACATCGACAACCCGGATAGAGCTGACTCTTTCATCAACATGGTGACCAAGGTCCCTCCGGCTTGGACAAAGCCGTTCATGGAATATCTCGAACACGAAACTTTGCCTGACGATGAGGTCGAAAGACGGCAAATAGTACGACGAGCAAAGGGTTATACCATAATCAATGGGCAACTCTACAAAAGGAGCACTACTGGTGTATACCTAAAGTGTGTTTCCCAGCTAGAAGGTATGGAAATCCTACGTGAAATCCATCTCGGAGATTGCAGGCATCACGCCGCTCCTCGATCGTTGGTCGCGAAAGCCTTCCGGCAAGGATTCTACAGGCTGACCGTGAAGGCGGACGCCGACAAGCTGGTTGAGACATGCATGGGATGCCAGTATTATGCCCGACAACCACATGTTCCTGCTAAAGAATTGCGAACAATACCAATAAATTGGTCGTTCGCAGTATGGGGGATAGACATGGTGGGACCGTTACAGACGGCACCTTGTGGGTTTACGCATCTGCTTGTAGGAGTTGATAAATTCACTAAATGGATAGAAGCTAAACCCATTAGAAAGCTTGATGGGGCAACTGCCCTTAGGTTTGTCCGGGGTCTAGTGGTGAGATTTGGTCTCCCACATAGCATTATCACCGACAACGGCATCAATTTGTCACTCGGAGAAGTGGAGGCTTATTGTTGGGAGAAAGGCATCTGACTTGACCTTGCATCTGTGTCACACCCACAATCCAATGGTCAGGTTGAGCGAGCCAATGGATTAATTCTGCAGGGAATCAAGCCACGTCTTGAGGCACCGCTGCATAGAGCAGCTAGAGCCTAGGCGGAAGAATTGCCATATGTGCTGTGGAGTTTACGAACTACACCCAACAGATCCACCGGCTACACCCCTTACTTCATGGTATATGGAGCAGAAGCCATCCTGCCTTTCGACATAATTCACGATGCACCAAGGGTTGCCGCCTACGACGAAGATAATGCTGAAGAATCCAAACTCCTAGATGTGGACCTTCTTGAGGAGCAGCGCGTTTTGGCATGCCAAAGATCCGCCATCTACCAGCAGAAGCTACGCAGCTACCATAGTCGCCGCATTCGACATCGCTCGTTTAAAGAGGGGGATTTGGTGCTCCGACTTAAGCAGAAGAAGTCACACAAATTATCCCCGCCATGGGAAGGACCGTTCATCATAAGCAAGGCGCTACTCAATGGGTCTTACTACCTCGTTGACAATCGTGAACTGAAGGATATACCCAACGAGGATCATAAGCGTAAGCGACGTGACCCGGATGATGACTACCCGGAGCTTGATCGGCCATGGAACATAGCACAGCTACGTTCTTTTTACACTTAGCATTTTTTATCTAATTGTGTACCTCTTATATGATCAATGAAATAAAGCTCTCTAGTTCACTCGTATTTCTAAGTCTTTTACCTCCTTTAGTGTTCATTTTTGGATCATATAAAACCTTTATGCACAAGCTTTGCAATTGCACTTGTGAAAATTTCGTCTACGAGCGTTAGCTTAAGTTTTCTGGTCTACACGTTCTTTGTCGTTTTTATGTGGATTCTGGAGTAGTGACTTTCGGCACTTATTGTCGGCGATTTTTTGCTTAGGTTATTGACGGTACCATTGGGTATCATCACCTGAGCGCATGGTTCCGAGAACGAGTCTTCCGACTCACGAAAAGTCAAGCATAAGAACTAAAGTAATGGATAAGCCAGCACTTGCTTAAAAAATATATACATGCTGGAAACTAGTTCTTGAGTAGCAGGAAATAACAACCATTGTTTTCCGCCTTAAGTTACATCAATAAGTTTTTTCCGCTCATGCACCACATGTGAAACAAATATTACAAAGTTGTTCTTCATTCCTTTGGCGTGGGAGACTTAGAAGCAGCGTCATCACCAGCAGGAGAGCCACTCTCGAAGTCGGCGGTGTGAAGGGACTCAGAGGAGCCTTGGTTGCCGCTGTCGATGGTGTTCATTGGCACGAAGACGTTGACGTCTACCAACTCGGCAACTCTGGTGTCATAGCCCACGAGCGATGACAAGATGGATTCATGGTTAATCTCTTTGCCATCAGCGTCTACGTCGGGAATGCTAGAGGTCACCATGTCGATGTCGGCATCTTCATAGTGTGCCTTCACCATAGACAGCACCATCCTTGCGCCAGCCCGTGCACATGAAGCTTTCCAGCTTGTGATACGCTCGGGGGCTCGGCGCAGAATCTCCGAGTACTTCTCCACGGAGTCTGATGCCTTGATGTTTATCTGGAGGGGCTTGGCAATCTCCTTAGCTTGTGTGATGGCGGTGTTGATGAAGTTGTCAGCTAGAACCATGCATTCCTTGGCTGGAGGAGGCGATCGGGT
This sequence comes from Avena insularis, assembly GCA_023614405.1. Lineage (NCBI taxonomy): Eukaryota > Viridiplantae > Streptophyta > Magnoliopsida > Poales > Poaceae > Avena > Avena insularis. The sequence continues at coordinate 54,810,644 of CM042689.1, forward strand.
TAAACCCATAGGAGCTGCAAATTCCGACAAGGAGCGCATGAGTTCCAAAATTCAGAGTACCCAGACTACAGAAATCCAAGACGGAGAAAACTTACTGAAGATGCTGGCCTTAGCTTGCCAGAGGGTGTCCGCTAAGGATTCTTTCTCTTGTTGGAGGCGCTTATACGCCTCACTATAGCATTGATTCTGCTCATCGGCAGCTTGCTTCTGATCTCTTAAGATAGAGATATCCTCCTTCAAGCGATTGATTTCCTCGGTGGAGGAGTCCTGCAGTGCCTTCATTGACTCCTCATGCATTTTCAACATGTCCTTCCTCTCCTGCTTAAGAATTTTGTTCTCGCTATCCAGCTCTTGAATATGCTTGGATTGCTCGACAATATTCTTGGCCTTGTCAATGGTTTCTGCAAGTCGGAGAAAGCAAAGTACATAGTGAGTACTCGGAGAATATGGGCACAAAACCAAGTCGGAATGCGAAAAAGAAAACAGACGCTTTCTCTTGGTGATCTGTTCCTTCAAGAAGGCAGTTTTACCCTTTTCAGCTTCCAAATCTGCGCGCATCTTCTGGTACTTGTCATTGCCAATGCCCCTCCGAGCACTCTCATTCTGTGGAAAAAAGGTCAAAGTTAAAACATTGTTTGGTCTGCTTTTATCTTCTAGCCAAAAAAATTCCACCTAGACGCTCGGGGGCTACAGCGGGAATTTTTGACTTAGCATTATGCTTAGCTTTTCTTTAAGCATCTAGTCGGAACTAATTCAGTTTTCGATTAGAAGCTTGGGGGCTACAGTATAAAGTTTTTTAACTCGAATATATGCTTAGCTTTTCTTTAAGCGTCTAGTCGGAACTAATTCAGTTACAACTAGAGGCTTGGGGGCTACAGTATTGAAATTTATAAACACTGCATATGCTACTCTTAAAAGCATCTAGCCGGAATAATTCATTCCACCTACATTCTTGGGGGCTACAGTGAGAGATTTTCTAACTTAGTCACTCTTAGAGCATATAGACACAAAACCTATGGTTTTCTGTCTACATCCTCGGGGGCTATAGTGGGATACTCATATGAAATGCAAAAGGCAAATAAAACTTACAAGTGCAATGATCTTGAGGTTTGTAGCACTCTCGGCCAGCAGCTTGCCAAAGGATTCACTGTTTCCTTGCAAGATTTCTGCTTGTCGGTGGAGCTCCTCTAGACCACACGTCGGAGATGTCGGCGCCCCACCAGGCACCAGAGCAGTGCTACCCGGTGTAAGTACTGGATAGACTATCTTTGGATAGGCTAAGGTTTTCTTGGGTGCAAGAGCGCCGCCAACGATAGAAGTACCTGCTTCCACCACCGCTTTACCGCCACCGATGGCATCCTTAGCCGGAGCTTCAGCCATTTGGTGGGCGGCACTCTCTTTCATGCTACTTGACAGCAAGAACTTCGGTAGAGGCACGGTAGTCCACTTCCATGGCGGAAGGGCCAGATGCCTCCTTAGCTTGTGAGCTTGTCGGGGCAGACGAGGTCTTGACGGAGGGAGTGGCAGGGGCGATGGCGGGAGATGCATCGTGATGCAGCATGTCCTTGATAGTTCTAGAAGCCCCCAATTTGGAGGTCTTCTTCAGGCTGGTCATGGCTTTCTTCCTGAAACGTGCAAAAATGCATAAGTACAGGAGCAAGACAGATAAATAGACAATGTTGGAGAGAAATAAGCTTACACAAGTGGGGGTGCTTTAGCAAAGGGGATCCTGGTAACTTTTATTTTTTCCGCCTCCAGGGCGGCGGTAGTCTTCTTGGAGGCTCCACCCTCCATCTTTTTCTTCTTGCCTCCGTCGGCAGCGTCAGAGGTGGAGGTCTTCCGCTTTCAAGCCAATGGAGCATCGTCGTCGGACATGACCGTGACTTCCTTCATCTTTGGATCGTAGATTTGGGCAGCCATGTTGTCCTCCTCTAGATCACTAAGTTGTTAAGTGAGAAGTCACCGTGTTATATGAGATGACATTTGCAAGACGGAAGAACTGGAGTATATGTCATACACGTAAAAATAAATAACTACCTTTGGGCACTTGCCGTCTACGAACATGTCATAGGTGATGGTGAAGCCACGCTTCTTATCCTTCACCTTGACGATGTCCTTAAGGCGGAGCTTGACGGAGTCGCTTGAGAAGTTGTCCACGGATATGCGGAGGCTATCCCTTCTATCGTCGGTATACTCGTGCATGAGCTTCGCGTGGTGATGTAGAGGTTGGATTCGCCTGATGAACCAGCACATGGCTAGGTCCAAGCCGGTCAAACCCATCTCTACGAACCATTCTATCCGCCTTATGGAGCGGGAAGCATCGAGGTCGGAGGGAAGGGAGGCATGTGATCTCCATGACGAGGCTTCAGCAGCGGCTCCGTCAACAAAGTCCGGGTACATTACTTGTCAGCCAGCCAGAGGGATATCTGGGCCGTAGAAGTACGTCCGCTGCCAGTTTTTGCGGGAATCATGGCCGACGATGTCGGGGAACCGCCGGCCAGGTCGGATCTTGAAGCTTATGGTGCCGCAATTCCTAAGTTCTTCCTTACTAGCTTCGGCTTCACGCTTGACGGTGAAGAAGTACACGAAGAGGTATAACCTAGGCTTTATCCCTAAGTAACCCTCGCAGAGCGCCGTGTAGTTGCTAAGCGCTAAGATACTGTTGGGAGAAAGATTCTGGGGCTGGACTCTGTAGTGGTTCAAGATGGAGAGGAAGAAGTTGGAGATGGGCAGGGACACACCACATACCAGTTGGGCTTTGAGGTACACTTTTTCTCCGGCTTGGGGAGAAGGTGTCACCTCGCATGGCGCCGCCCATGAGTAGCCCCTCCACACTGAGGAGGTAGCCCTCGGCGATCAACTCCTGGATATCATGGTCCGTGATATCTGAGTCGTGCCAGTCGCCCTTGTGCGAGTCAAGCTCCTCCTCCAACAGCTCCAGCACCGCCAGATTGTGGTCGCCGCTGGTGGACTCAATAACTGCCAAGGCGGGGATGACCAAGCCCTCTGGGGGCACGACGATAGAGCTCGCCGGCTTCACCGCGGCTTCGCTCGACGCCGCCATGGAAGGAGAGGTGCTGCTGCTGGCCATGGAGAGAGGTTGGAGGTGGCTGGTGCGGATTGAGGCTAGAGTTTTTTGCGAGTTTTGCGTGGAGAGCTCGAGGGGGCACGCGCTGGAGGAAGGAGACGATGCGAGGAGATAATGAGGTAAAAGGTAGAAATTCCACCGCGGTTACTATTTATCATCTCCAGCATCAAGATTCGCGCAGCTTGATCGGACGGTTGCCGCGTAGATGACGTGTTTGCGAACGTGCGCAAAAATTTCGCCACGTCTCCAACCGTCACCGCCAACGGTTCGTATCGCTCGCGCGGGAAAATCGGACATGGTTGCGTTCTCTGCATGTGTGAGTTATGAGGCATGGCTAACCTAAGCCTATGTCGTCCTAGCTGACATAGGCAGATGAGCCGTCACATCAGAAGATTCCGTCATGGACGGATCCAGTCCGGCTATGGAAGAGTACGATGGAAGATTCAGCATTTCTCCGAGTTTCGTGTTGAAGACAGAGAAAACTTTGCAGGGTTCTTTGGGAGGAATTCAAGATATTGCTTGACGATTTGCCGACATCCATCTAGACGGAGCATTCCACACGAAGAGGCAAGACGGCGCAAGATCTCGAAGTTCTCCAGGGGCTACTGTTGGGGATATGCTATATGGGTATCCTCATAGCATGTCTCCTATCCGGATAACCCGGGTGGCCCACAGTTGGTAGCATGGCCCATGGCCTGCTGGGCGGCCCAGTTAGATGGATCCAGAAGGGAGGCCCATGCCGGATAAAGGAAGGCTACGGTTGGAGTCACCGACGTACCCGGATCATTGGAGTGCAAGATACACAATACTAGTAATAGACGGTGTAGGACTCTGTAACCTGTCCGGCTAGGACTTTTCCCTATAACCCTAGGACCTGGCGACTATATAAGTCGGGCCTATGGGAGCCTTTGGGGCACAATCTCAGACGTTCATAGACAACTTCAGACAACCTCGCACAGCAAACCTATCTCTGTAACTCGGCGTATTGCCCTTATAGTGATTTATAGCAGGAGTAGGATTCCGCCACCGTTGTGGGATCTGAACCTGGGTAAGCTGTGTTACCTTGTACCCGTCAACCGTCCGCCTTCCCCCACGTCTCTAAACATGCACCGTGAGGACCCCTCCATGGTGTACTCGTCGGCAATACCACGACAGAACCACATTGTATACTCGACATAATATAGCCCAAAAGGATCTGGTTGAAAGAACATGTCTTGAAGTGATTCCGGAGTTAATCACTGAACCCGAGTTAAAGTTCGTTCTTGAATGGAAAGAATCGAAGTAAGGCACATAGTTGCATGTTATGCACTAGGATCTACATAAAGATAAAGTATATTTTGGCTAAAGAAGTTTGACTTCTCTAAGTGTGTTTCCGGAGTTTACATGACAACAGTGAAGGTTAAATTGACTCAACGACCGTCATTGTAAATAATATAGACAAAGTCTCACACGCCGAAATGAATACTTCAACCCATTATGAGATAATGGAGGGAATGCCAAATTTAATAAGACATTAATGATTTGCAAAAGACACACTAATCTAGTAAAACAGAACAGGGACATGACGTTTCTCATGAGCAGCATAATCAATAAACGCATATGGAGATTTCGTTTATGATTAGTAAATGCCAGCTAGATTATTTGTACTCTAGTGCAAGTGGGAGACTGAAGGGAATATGTCCTAGAGAAAAATAATAAAAGGTTTATTATTGTCATATCCCAATAAGTTCATAATAGTTTTATGTTGTCCTATAAATGTATCAAGTGGAAACATTGATACATGTGTGATATGAAACATACGTCCCTAGTATCCTCTATTACTAGTTTGTTGGGTAACATGATGATCAAGTTTTCCTGATCATGAAGTGATAGCACTGGTTGACAACGAGGTCATATCATTGGTGAATAATGTGATGGACATTCCTCAAAAGATTGCAACACGATCAAGTCACAAAGTTCATCGTTGCAATAGTCAGAAACGAAGTATCCTTCTCCTTAGACCGTGAGACCATATCATAATCACTGTCTCCCGAGGCTGCTGTGACTGCATCAAGCGTCACTCAATAAAATGGTGATTATAAAGGTGTATGTTGGCTATCCGAAGGAACAGGTAGAGGAGACTGCGTCAAGAGCGGGATTTTTTCACACAGTGACGAGTAAGATATAGTTAGGCCGACTTGGTGAGATTACAACCATAATTGTTGCAACATGTGACTTTGTCACGAGGATGTAATATCGCGGTAACAAGTAAATAGTACTTGTCGGTAACGAGATTGAACAAGGCATGGAGATACCTTAACGATCGGATCTTGAACAAGTAGTATCAAAGAAACAAAGGGAATTGGACTCGACGCTTACGATTCAGACGACATCGTTAATCTGGAATGCACATGGATCATTATGGGCATCACGGTCCCGATGTTGATCATTGACGCAAGAGAGTCTAGGTCATGTCTGTAGCGTTCCCGAGCCGTGAGTGACGAGGTTTAATCTTGTCAATGCTCATTGTTATGAGCTTGGGTTTTGGAGAAGATGAGGGTGCTGGAGATCATGGAACGGTTAACAGACAAGCAACTAGGGGACACGAGATTTACTAGGTTCAGGCCCCCGGAGGGAAAACCCTACTCCTGCTTGTCTGCTCTTGATTATGGCGGAACCGAAAGTTATAGGGGTGCGCAGATGCAATCTGGCGTGGAGGTGTGTATGCGGTGGTATGAGAGATATCCTCCTCGTTGTGCCCTCCTAGCCTTTATATAGAGGTAGGCAGGTCCCGGGCATAGATCGAGTCGGTTACAGGTTTAGGGTTTGCCCTTTGAATATTCTATCTATTCTAGTCTTGCTCTCCAAGGATACGGAGACGTCATGGGTTTGGGCCACCCGAAAATCTTCATGGGCCGCGTATATTCTTGTGGGCCTTCCTTGGGCTAGACCAGGTATGATAATGTCGTGTACCCGTAGGGTATAACCATGTCAGTAGCCCCCTAGTGTTCAGTCGAATCATAGATTCGGCTGAGGACTCTTCAATCTTTCGGGTGCGGCTGTTTTTGTTCATCAGAGAATGATTTTAGTATGTAGGATTGTTGATGTGTGTGCCTGACTCTCCCGACGTATCAGGGTCAGTTAACTGTCTTAGGACAAAACAACACGATCTTCTTTAGATTCGAGTCCCTCGACTCGAACCCGGAACAGATGCTGGCGTAATTCGACTCAGGCCGTTGAGGTCTTACAGGATTCGAATCCCACTAGTTTTCAGATGATGTACCCAACGCGTCCGTCGGGATTTTCATCGCGCCTGTTGGCACGGATTTTTACTAGCTGAGCGCAGTCGGGTGCGTTACCAGGCCATCAGATGGTATCTGTAGTTCTTATCTTTGCATCGCAGACACATCATCCAAAATGTTATCACCGCGGAGGTGTTTCGGGTGGCCAAGGAGAGAGTTACTCACTTTGGCGTTGATTGGGGCAAAGTTGCCGAAAAGTTTTTGCGTTCTGATCCGAAGGATCACAGTCGAAGAATTCATAGGGTGCGCAACCAGCACTCCCTATGGGAGTAGCCCCCGAGTGTCTGTTCGAGTCGTAGACTTGAGAGGAGACTTTAATTTAGCCATCGTTTGCTTCAGGTCCGTAGGACACAATTTTTTCGGATGCTTGAATCAATCCTCCCTATGGGAGTAGCCCCCGAGTCCGTAGTGGATTCCTAGACTCGATGTAGGACTCGAAGAATAGATCATTAGGATAGTACCTTATTCATCCTTCGGGTGCGCGGCCAGCGCTCCTGATAGGAGTAGCCCCCGAGTAGTTGCTCAAATCGTAGATTCGAGTGAGTACTTTAGCTGTTTAGCCAAAGGTTTGTAACCGTTGCCCGTATGGCTTTCATGATGTCAGTGCTGACGATCGGTGACCTCAAGCGTTTGCGGCGCCAGAGGTGACGTGATTGGACGAATGTGGGTCCCACTTTCTGACTTGGAGTTGACTGGTCACGCGCGACGTGGCGAGAATTATGGCGTCTCCTCGGTTTCCGTGCATAGTGGGCGGTGTGCGAGCGACGGTTCGCTGCTGTGCTGACACGTGGATGGTTGGATTGGATGTTGGCGCTAGGGCTTCCAGATGAACGGTCTCTGTTCATCGTCTTCGTCCTTATAACTGTGGGAAAAAATTGTGGTTTATTTTCACCGCAGACACTTGCTTTCTACTGCTTCCATTTTCTTGAGCTTTTCTCGCTGTGCGCTGGAAGTTCTCCGATCTTTCCCCTCCTATTTCCTGTGCTCGCACCGCCGCCGTTGTTGCGCTCCACTAGTGCTGCTGCCGGTGGCAAGAAGGGCACCGCCACCACTCGTGTCACCGATGGTGGGTGGCGGCGCACAGAGACGCATGAGGGCGACCTGCACAAGCTTCGTGAGCGGGGTTTAATCCCGCAGGACAAAGAGGCCGTCAAGATCCCCAGCGACGAGGTATTTCCCCATCCTCCAGCAGGGTTTCGGGTGATGTTCATCGCCTTCATTATTCGCGGCCTTTCTTTCCCAGTCCACGACTTTCTTCGTGGGTTGTTGTTCTTCTATGGCATTCAACTCCACCATCTTTCCCCCAATTCTCTTCTTGACATCGCTTGCTTTGTTGCTTTTTTGAGTGCTGGCTCTGCATTGAGCCGAACTTTGGCCTCTTCCGGAAACTCTATTCCGTGAAGAGGCAATCCGGCTCCAACGGAGTTTATCCGATTGGCGGCTGCATCATTTCTCTTCGATCTACTGCTCTTTTCTTCTCTTTCTCTATGTCCGAGTCCATCCAGAACTGGCGGAGGAAGTGGTTTTATATCCGCGACTCCACAGTGGACGGGCAAAACTTTGGCCTTGCCCCCTTTCGACTCCACCCAGAAAATCCAGCCGAAGAGGTCCTAGAAGAACCATATATTGGAGGGTGAGGTGGAGGATATAGAGGAGCTCTACCGTCGGGTGGAGGACCTCCAGGTGATTCCGGAGAAGGAGGTGAACGGTGTGGATATCATCCGCACCTTCCTCAAACGTCGGGTGCAGCCACTCCAGGCTAGGGCACACCCGATGTTCCTTTATTCTGGCCGCCACGACCCAACGAGAGTTGCGGATGAGGAGCTCTCCAAGGGGGACCTTGACAGAGTCCTCCGGCCACTGCTGAAGTACAAGGCCGACGAGGACCTTCCGGGAAAGTCGCGGACCCCTCCGTTCAGTGCCTATCGACTAGTTCCGCAGGTGTATATCTGGGACGTGCGTGTAGCGCTATTTTCGAATGCGATTCCTTTGCAATTATCTTTTCTAAAAGTTTGTCTTCATCGTGCAGGAGTTCAAGGTACCTGGCATGGTGCCTCCATACCCGAACAGTTTCCGGATGCGCCGGACAATGAAATCGTGGACTCTGTGTCCGAGCTTCCCCTAGCGCAGTCACCGACTGAGGAAGCCCCCGAGGCGAGCGAGGGGAAGACCTGAAAGCGGGCACGGAGCTCGAGCGAATCTTTGGATGCCTCGACTCCGCCAACTCCTAGGGACCCACCATGCCTTGTCCGTCGCAGTGGAGGTGATGGTGCCTCTTCCTCTCCTATCTCAGTCGTTCCTGTACGAGCTATAGCGTCGCAGCCACCGGTGAAGAGGAAGAAGGAAGAGAAGAAAGGCCAGAAGGCCCTGCCTGTTTTTAACTTGAGCGACATGGACTCGTAAGTAACTTCGGATGCCTTTTGCTATCTTTATTTGTCTTGTTCCTTTCTTGCCTTTGACTGTTGTTTTCCTTTGCAGCCACTCCTCCGAGGGCTCTTTTAGCGATGCCACTCAGGAGATGGTAGGGGATTCGAAGATGACGCCTCCTCCCTCTCAGACGGTGGCCACCTCTGGGGGCGCTGCTTCGAACCCCTCTCCGCAGGAGGCTCAGGTGATCGTCTCCTAGAAGACTACAGCCGGACCTTCGGAGTCTTTGTCTGAGCATGTAAGTGTGTTCCCTCTTGCTTTGGGGGGAGCCCCCGAGCCGTATGATCTGCTGATCGTTGCTTCTTCTTTGCGTGTCTCGGGAGGGAGCCCCCGAGCATTTTTCCTATGCTTAATCTTTTGCTTGTTTCTTCTTACAGGCTTTTGTGCAAGGTGCGAACCAGCTGGTGAAGCAGCACCTGGCGTTGGAGGCCAGCCTGCGGCAGCTTCAAGGTACATTCATAACTAATCTTCTATATTTCCGTCTGCTTGATGGCTTGTTGGGCTCATGTACATTTTTTGTCTTTTCGCAGATGATAATAACACTGCCCTCCGCGAGCTTGATGCTCTCAAAAAGAGCCTTAGGTGAGTGGAGAAAAAGGCCGAAGATGCCGTTGGGGAGAAGGAGCGCCTCGAGCGGGAGCTAGCTGACACAGCTGCAACCAAGGGGCGCCTGCAGCAGGAAGCTACGGACCGCGAGTAGTAGCTTGCTACCGCCGCGGCTTCGCACGAGAAGGAGGTTGCCGAGAAGCTGATGGATGCTGCCAAAGCTATTTTGGGTGAGTGATTTCGCCTGTATGTTCTGTTTCGGCTGCCTTGTCTCTGTGCTTTTGTTTGATTCTTACTGTGCCTTTTCCATTTCTCTAGACGCTATAGGCATTGAGTTCAACCGCAGTACCCTGGAGCACGGTAGTGCTTTGGATCATGCTACTGCGGCGGTCTAAGACCGCTGCAGTACTGTGGTTGGCTCTCTTGCCAAAGCCAAGGAGGTCCTCGGGCGCTTCTACAAGGAGCTCGTTCCCAAGGGTGCTGCCCTTGAGGATGTCGACTTGTTGGCGGATGCGTTGTCAGTGGATGCGCCTGCAGCCTACAAGCGCAAGCAGAAATGCATCGGTACATCCATGGGGCTGGCAATGGCCATGGCGTCTGGAGCGGAGCTGGATCTTCAACAGGTCACCTCCCAGATGCCAACGGCCCCCGACGGTTCCGAGGTAGCCTTCGCTCTCTTTGCCGCCCGCTGTAAGCGCTATGGGCCGAAACTTATTGACCTTCTGGCGGCGTATGCTGCGAAGCAGCAGGAGGAGGTCAAGGGCAGGCGCTCTGGCTAAGAGGCCACTCAGGATGCAGCTGCTTAGGCCTTTTATTTGTAGTTCTAGGATAGTTACCTTCGCTGTAATTCGCTTGATGAACACTTCATGTGCCACGCAGTGGCTTTTGTTGTATATAATGAGCCTTTGAGCTGTTGCCCAGTCTTGTGTTTTTATATATCCTTTCTGTTTTCCTTAGGGACCTTCGGGTGATGACCCTATTGATACTTTGTCTACTCCGCAGCCGCGACCATCCTTGGATGATGCGTTGCAGCTTGTTTTTCTTCGCGACCATGTCCACAGTCTTGAGAAGGAGTTGCTTGGCATCCGAGGCCATGCAGACGTTTGGAAGTCGAAGGCGGAGCGAGGTGCCGCGAGAGAGGAATATCTGATGGGGGAGCTGTGGTAGTTGGCCGAGCAGCTGCAGTGTAAGTTTCTTCGAGCTTCTGCTCATTTTCAGATGAGCCTGTTGGCGGGCCATCTTACTTTGTAGTTGTTGCAGGTGCTAACCTTGTTCCGAGGAAGGAGAAGGAGCGCGTTGCAGTTCGGATCAATTGCCTAACCCAACAAGATATGGAGGCTGGTGGATTTTTCTGGATGGATCGTGACCGTGCCACGGTCCTTGCGACTATGCAGGATCGTGCCCACCAAGTGTCACGGGTGCTGCGGCAGGTGAATACTTCCTTGGCGTCGATTCTACACGTCATGTTTTGAAGGGTTTCGCAGCATAGTAAATCAAAATTTTCTATGGAAGCGAACAGAGGGAAAGCCAAGATCTAATCTAGGAGATGCAAACAACGAGAGAGATTGGATTAGATCTTCATACCCTTGAAGATTAAGACGCCGAACGCTCTTAACGTGGGTGATGTAGTCGATCGCTTCTCCTCCTCGCGATCCGATCCGATCTAGCACCACAAGTGGCGGTGCCTCCGTGAGATGCACACGCGGCACCTCGGCGCCTCCTCCTTCCTCGGACCAGCAAGTATGGTGGAGAGATAGATTGGATCTACAAAGACGACGGGCGTGGTGTATATGGTGGAGAATTTACGCCACAGGCTTCGCCACAAACAAATGGGAGGGAGAGAGGAAGGGCAACTGGGTTTGGAGGAAGGTGTAAGGGGAGTGTGAGAGGGGGCGCACCAGCCCTCTATATATAGAGGGGGGTGCGGCCAGCCCTAGCCTCTCCTCCAAGCCTATCTCTAGTTTAAACAATTTAAACTCTCCCTTATCTAGAAATCCTATCTTATCTTATCTCTAGTTTAAACGATTTAAACTCTCTAGGATCATTTGGGCCCTATGGGGCCTTGTGCCCCTGGCCCAATGCGGCCAGGACACTCCCTCATAGGCCCATGCCCCTCCCGGAAGGTGGGACCACGTTGGCCCTTCCGAAGGTTCTAGAAGCTTCCGCATAATACCGATTAACCGGAACTATTCCGAACTCCAAAACTGCACTGCCTTTATATGAATCTTATTCTCCGACCATTCCGGAACCTCTCGTGATATCCCGGATCCCATCCTAGACTCGAACAAAATTCATAAACCAATTATCCAATCTATCCTAGCCGAGACACGTTATGTGTGACCTCTGGGTTCGAGAATATGCGTACATGATCTTCTATCAATAATCAACAGCTGGTGCAGGGCACCCATATTGACTCCACACATTCATCGATGATCATATCGGATGAACCACGATGCCAGGATTCAATCAATCCCATATATATTCCCTTCGTCTCGCGATATTTTACTTGCGAGATTCGATCGTCGATCGTCATACCTAGTTCAATCTCGCTCACAAGAAGTACTTTACTGCTCCGTAATCCGATATCACTTTGTGATCAACTCCTTAACCACATGCTTGCAAGCGTGTTGATATCGATTACCGAGTGGGCCCAAGTATATCTCTCCGACTTGGGAGGACAAATCCATCTCGATACATACAACCCAATGATACTTTCCGATCACTGAGAGACACCTTTATGATCACCCTCTCATAGGATGATGTTTGATGACCTCAAAGCTTTCTTCCGATACCAGGGAGTTGTATTATCTCATGGTCTAAGGAATACAATATTTGACATAAGAAAAACTTCGCAAAGACGAACACGATGACACGATCTAATTGCTTCGCTTAGTTTGGGTCTATCCACCGCATCATTATCTAGTGATATGATCTCATTATCAATTGACAACTCATGTCTATGGTTAGGAAACCTTAACCATCATTGATCAATGAGCTAGTCCATAGAGGCGTACTAGGGATACGGTGTTGTTCACAAACCACACAAGTATTAAAGTTTCCGCTTAATACAATTCTAGCATGGAATATAAACTTTATCATGAACAAGAATTATAATAATAACATCTTTATTATTGCCTCTAGGGCATAATTCCAACAGTCTCCCACTTGCACTAGAGTCAATAATCTAGTTTACATTTGGCAACAATCTTACACCCATGGCACTGAGGTGCTGATCATGTTTTACACGTGGAAGAGGTTTAGTCAATGGATCTGCGACATTCGATCTGTATGTACTTTGCTTGATCTTCGATCTCCATCTGCTATATAATCTCGGATTATATGAAACTTATGATTGATATGCTTGGTCTTTGGATGATATCTTGGTTCCTTAGCTTAGTGCTATGGCGCCGTTGTTGTCAATAATATCTCCAAAGGGTCCAATGCACTTGGAACCACGCCAAGCTTCGATGATGAAGTTTCTGATAAAAACTCCTTCACTTGACGCTTATAAAGCAGACATGTATTCCGCTTATACTGTAGATCCCGCGACCACTCTTTTCTTGCATCTTATCAAGATCACAGCTCCTCCATTCAAAATATACACGTATCACTCCGAGATTTAGCATCATCCTTGTCGGTGTCGAAACTAGCATCGACGTAACCTTTTCTGACAGTGTTCATCACCCCATAGACTAAGAACATTTCTTTAGTCCTATTTAGGTACCTTAGGATGTTCTTTACGGCTGTCCAAAGTGTTCCACTCTGGATCACTTTGATATCTCGTCACAAACTAAGAGCATTGGACACATCCGTCTAGTACACAAGATGGCATACATGATGGAACCTATGGCGAGGCATAAGGCACTTTGCTCATAGCTTCCCTATCATTTCATCAGAATGGACACCGAGCCTTGCTCGATATCTTACTCGACAACATAGGCAATCGAACCTTTCAATGCCTTATCCATTATGAACCTTTTGAACTTTGTCTAGGTATGTACCGCTTAAAGCTATCAGGCGTCTTTGTCTATCTCTATAGATCTTGATGCCCAATATATAAGCAGCTTCACCTAGGTCTTTCATTGAAAAACACTTGTTCAAATAACTCTTCACATCGTTAAGCATGTTGATGTCATTTCAAATAATCAATATGTCATCCACATATAGTACCGTAAACATCACCGAGCTCCCACTCACTTTCTTGTAGATGCAAGCTCAGAGCAATTTGGAACAAATCCAAAGCTCTTGATCACTTGATCAAAACGAAGGTTCCAACTCCGAGATGCTTGCTTGATCCATAAATGGAACGCTGAAGTTTGCATACTTTATCGACATCCTTAGGATCGGCAAAACCTTCAAGTTGCATCATATACAACTCTTCATCAATGTTGCCATTGAGGAACGCAGATCTTGACATCCATACGCCATATTTCATAATCATGAAACGCAGCAATTGCTAATAAAATCCGAATAGACTTAAACATCGCTACGGGAGAGAAAGTCTCATCGTAGTCAACACCTTGAACTTGTCGAAAACCTTTCGCAACAAGTCGTGCTTTATAGATGGTAACATTACCATCCGCCCCGCTTTTCTTCTTGAAGATCCATTTGCACTCAACGGCCTTCGGCCGCTAGAAGGGTCCACCAAAGTCCATACTTGGTTTTCGCTCATGGATCCCAATTCGGATTTCATGGCTTCTAGCCATTTCTCGTAGTCTGGCTCATCATCGCTTCCTCATAGTTCGAGGTTCATGTCTTCTACTAACAAGGCCAAGACAGGTTTCCGTACCACTCGGAGGGGCACGCGACCTTGTCGACCGCTGACGTTCAAGAGCAGCATCGTCAAGCTTCATGATCCTTGTCATTAGCTTCCTCTATTGTTGGTGCGGTGACTTTGGAACAGTTTCAGGTGCTGCGCTACTCTCCAATTCAAGAGAAGGTTCAATAACCTCGTCTAGCTCTACTTTCCTCCCACTCACTTCTTTCGAGAGAAACTCCTTCTCAAGAAAGGAACCGCTCTTTGCGACAAACACTTTGCCTTTGGTTCTGTGATAGAAGGTATACCCAATAGTTTCCTTAGGGTATCCTATGAAGACGCATTTCTCCGCTTTGGGTTCGAGCTTGTCGGCATCAATTTCTTGGCGTAAGCTTCAGATCCCCAAACTTTAAGAAACGACAACTTAGGTTTAGCACCAAACCACGGTTCATACGGTGTCGTCTCAACGGATTTAGATGGAGCCCTATTTAAAGTGAATGCAGCGTTTCTAATGCATAACCCCAAAATGATAACGGCAAATCAAGAGACATCATCGATCGGACCATATCTAATAGGGTTCGATTCCGGCGTCATACACACCATTGCGCTGTGGTGTTCCGGTATGGCGTAAGTTGTGAAACGATTCCACTTGCCTTGAGATGCGGAGAAAATCATAACTCAAATATTCGCCACGATCGGATCGTAGAAACTTAATCTTTCTGTTATGATGGTTCTCCACTTCATTCTAAAATTCTTTGAACTTTTCAAACGTTTCAGATTTATGTTTCATTAAATAGATATAACCATATCTACTTAAGTCATCGGTAAAAGTGAGAAAATAGCGATATCCACCGCAATAAACACTCATCGGTCCGCATACATCGGTATGATTTCCAACAAGTCCGCTGTTCGCTCCATCATACCGAGAACGGGTTTTGATCATCTTGCCCATGAGGCATGGTTCGCATGTGTCAAATGATTCAAAATCATGAGACTCCAAAAGTCCATCGAATGGAGTTTCTTGATGCGTTTTACACATATATTTCCTAGTCGCGATTGCCACTATTAAGTAGTATTATTACTTTCTAATTTGCATCTCTTAGCCTCAATGTTATGGATGTGTGTTTCATCCTTTTCGAGATTTAGAAGAAATAAACCATTCATAAGAGGTGCATGACCATAAAAGATGTTACTCATATAAATAGAACAACCATTATTCTCCGATTTAAATGAATAACCGTCTTGCAATAAACACGATCCAGAAATAATGTTCATGCTCAACGCAGGCACATAATAACATTTATTAAGGTTTAAAACTAATCCCGAAGGTAAAACTAAGGAGAGAGTGCGGACGGCCATCACATCAACTCTTGATCCGTTGCCACGCCAAATCGTCACCTCATCCCTCGCAAGCCGCCGTCTATTCCGTAGCTCCTGTTTCGAGTTACAAATATTAGCAACTGAACCAGTATCAAATACCCAGGCACTACAACAAGGGATAGTAAGGAAAACATCAATAACATGTATATCAAATATACCTTTGATGGTGCCAGCCTTCTTGTCCGCTAAGTACTTCGGACGATTGCGCCAAAGGACCTTGTCCTTGCAATAGAAGCACTGGTCCGGCTTGGGACCAGACCGAGCTTCTTCTCAGCAGGGGCATTGCGCTTGCCGCCCTTCTTGAAGGGCTTCTTTGCACCTTTACCTTTCTTAAAGGAGGGCTTGTTGACCATCAACACATGATTATCCTTCTTGATGTCCACCTCCGCAGCCTTCACTGCATAAGAGCTCGGTGATCGTATCAGTGGAACCAATCTGATTATGAGTCACTACAAAACTTTTGTAGGGAGGGAGTGATTGCAGAACCACATCAATCTTGAGCTCCTCTAGAATCTTGCAGTCCAGCTTGCTCACATGCGTTGAGTGTAGCCCGACATCTTAATGGCGTGCTCACTAACGGAACTCCTTCCTCCATCTTGCGTTAAAGAACTTCTCGAGATCTCATATCTCTCAGAATGGGCCCGAGTCCAAACATGGTTTTCAGCTCCTCGAGAATCTCAAAGGGCCCGGGATAGTTTTCAAAACGATTTTGAAGTTCCGATTCCATAGCAAACAACATGGTGCTCTTAATCACACCATAATCATCTTTGCGTGACTGATAGACAGCTTTGTCATCAGCCGTAGCTGCGTTAGGGGGTTACCTAACGCTTTCTCAAGGACATAGTCCTTTTGTCCGCCAGACAGAATGATTCTTAGATTGCGGAACCATTTGCTGAAGTTAGACCCATTGTTTCTAAGCTTTTCTTTCTCAGCAAAAACGTTGAAGTTGAAGTTGGACTTGGCCATTGGATCTACAGTATTTGCAAGTACAATTTAGACTATGTTCATGATAAATAGTTCAACTTAAACAAATTACTAGATGAACTCCCACTAAATTCAACATCCCTCAAGTTGTTTAGTGAACACGATCCAAATTCACCACACCTAATCCGATCATCACGAGAAGAGATGTGGTTTCAATGGTGGACAACAAAGTGTCGATCATATCATTCATATGACTCATGCTTAACCTTTCGGTTCTTGTGTTTCGAGGCCATGTCAGACATGCTAGGCTCGTCAAGTTAGACCCAAGTATTTCAGCGTGCAAAACTGGCTTGCACCCGTTGTATGTGAGCGTAGAGTCTATAGCACCCGATCATCACGTGATGCTTGGACACCATTTAACTTTCGCAACGGTGCATACTTTGGGAGAACACGGTTTTATCTTGATCTTTAAGTGAGGAATCATCTTATAATGCTACCGCGATCTAAGCATAATATGATACATAAAGGATAAACATCACATGCATATAACTTTATGTGACATGGTATAGCCAATCTTAGCGCAATGATCTCCATCTTGTGCTCCGCATGATCTCCATCACTCCACCATGATTGCCTCCACCACGAATAGCAACTACAACTATTGCTAACTACTTAGCGATAAAGTAAAGCTATTACATGGCGATAAGAAGTTGACTCGCAGGTCATACACAATTATAAAGACAACCATATGGCTCCTGCCGGTTGTGTACTCATCGACATGAAAGTCGTGAAAAATTACAAAACAAGATCAACGCATACAGTATACAAATCACATCTAGGGCCATACCATATCACAAAACACTCCTGCAAAAACAAGTTAGACGCCTCTACTTTGTTGTTGCGTTTTACGTGGCTCATGGGAGTAGATGCTAAGAACGATTCTTACCTACGGAAAGCCACAGCGGTGATATTATGGTTGCCAAACTCCGTGTTAATCCCATGACAACTATAGTGAGAAAGCGACATCCACCACCGCATGTGTGGTACAAGCCACACGTCAAGTGCGTAGGCGGTCTCGCGAACGACGTCGCAGAAGGTTGGCCTGGACCGCTTCAATCTCACTATCCCGTCATAAGAAGAACACGAACAAGAGGCTTGCAGCAGAAACATCAACGCCGCAACAACCATGTTGCGTTCTACTCGTGAATCACATCTACGCATAGATCTAGCTCGATACCCTGAAGCGTTTCGCAGCATAGTAAATCAAAATTTTCT
Source organism: Avena insularis (assembly GCA_023614405.1). Lineage (NCBI taxonomy): Eukaryota > Viridiplantae > Streptophyta > Magnoliopsida > Poales > Poaceae > Avena > Avena insularis. The sequence continues at coordinate 54,828,321 of CM042689.1, forward strand.
CTGAGCGAACAGAGGGAAAGCCAAGATCTAATCTAGGAGATGCAAACAACGAGAGAGATTGGATTAGATCTTCATACCCTTGAAGATTACAGTGGAACGCTCGTCGGAGCGTGGGTGATGTAGTCGTACTCACTTCTCCTCCTCGCGATCCGACCCGATCTAGCACCACAAGTGGCGGTGCCTCCGTGAGATGCACACGCGGCACCTCGGCGTCTCCTCCTTCCTCGGACCAGCAAGTATGGTGGAGAGATTGGATCTACCTGACGGCGTGGTGTATATGGTGGAGAATTTCTGCAGGGCTTCGCCACAAACAGTCGGGAGGGAGAGAGGAAGGGCAACTGGGTTTGGAGGAAGGTGTAAGAGTGTGAGAGGGGCACACCAGCCCTCTATATAGAGGGGGTGCGGCCAGCTAGCCTCTCCTCCAAGCCTATCTCTAGTTTAAACAATTTAAACTCTCCCTTATCTAGAAATCTATCTTATCTTATCTCTAGTTTAAACGATTTAAACTCTCTAGGATCGGCTGGGCCCTATGGGGCCTTGTGCCCTGGCCCAATGCGGCCAGGACACTCCCTCAGCCCATGCCCCTCCCGGAAGGTGGGACCACGTTGGCCCCTTCCGAAGGTTCTAGAAGCTTGTACAATACCGATTAACTTGAACTATTCCGAACTCCAAAAACTGCCTTTGCCTTATATGAATCTTATTCTACGGACCATTCCGAACCTCTCGTGATATCCCGGATCCCATCCGAGACTCCAAACAAAAATTCATAAACCAATTATCCAATCTATCCTAGCCGAGACACGTTATGTGTGACCGCGGGTTCGAGAATATGAGACATGATCTTCTATCAATAATCAAGAGCGAAGTCCGGGCACCCATATTGACTCCCACACATTCATCGATGATCATATCGGATGAACCACGATGCCAGGATTCAATCAATCCCATATATATATTCCCGTCTCGCGATATTTTACTTGCGAGATTCGATCGTCGGTATCGTCATACCTAGTTCAATCTCGTTCACGGCAAGTACTTTACTGTTCCGTAATCCGATATCACTTTGTGATCAACTCCTTAACCACATGCTTGCAAGCGTGTTGATATCGACAAGTGGGCCCAAGTATATCTCTCCGACTTGGGAGGACAAATCCCATCTCGATACATACAACCCAAGATACTTTCCGATCACCTGAGAGACACCTTTATGATCACCCTCTCATAGGATGACGTTTGATGACCTCAAAGCTTTCTTCCGATACCAGGGAGTTGTATTATCTCATGGTCTAAGGAATACAATATTTGACATAAGAAAAACTTCGCAAAGACGAACACGATGACACGATCTAATTGCTTCGCTTAGTTTGGGTCTATCCACCACATCATTCTCTAGTGATATGATCTCATTATCAATTGACAACTCATGTCTATGGTTAGGAAACCTTAACCATCATTGATCAATGAGCTAGTCCATAGAGGCGTACTAGGGATACGGTGTTGTTCACAAACCACACAAGTATTAAAGTTTCCGCTTAATACAATTCTAGCATGGAATATAAACTTTATCATGAACAAGAATTATAATAATAACATCTTTATTATTGCCTCTAGGGCATAATTCCAACATGTTTCCCCTTGATGAAGCGCCATCGACTCTCTGGGGATTGCTGGTGAAGTTTCGAGATGTGCGTCATGTCAGGGAGCTGGTGCGGCACCAGTTAGTTGCGGGGGTGAAGGCCGCTCTTTCCCTTGTGTGGCTGCATTGCCCAAACGTAAATCTTGCGGCTGTGGCGGCTGGGCCGCCCCTGAAGGGAATATGCCCTGAGAGGCAATAATAAAGTGTTTATTATGTGTATTCCAAGTATATGATAGATGTTTATTTTGCATGCTATAATCGTATTAATATGGAAACGTTAATACATGTGTGTTTAATAAACAAACATAAAGTTCCTAGTTATGCCTCTCTCATAAACTAGCTCGTTGATTAACAAGATGATCACAGTTTCCTGATCATAGACATTGGATGTTGTTAATAACGAGATCACAACATTAGTGTAATGATGTGATGAACATTCATCTGAAGTATAGCATTACGATCAAAGTCATTGAGTTTATATTGCTATAAACAACTTACGAGGTGATCCTAATCCTTAGACTATGAGATCATGTCAATCACTAACACGGAAGAGTTTCTTGATGACATCAAACGTCACACCGTAACTGGGTGATTATAAAGATGGCTTCAAAACTACTAAAGTGCTATGTTGAGGCTCATGGATCAAGAGTGGAATTTGTTCATCCCAATGACGGATATATATACTCTGGGCCCTCTCGGTGATATCACATTGGTTAGCTTGCAAGTAAGTGATTTGATCACTAGAATGTTATATCACGGGAACGAGAAAAGAGTGCATGTCGATAACGAGATCAAACTAGGTATGGAGATACCGATGATCGAATCTCGTACATGTAATATATCATGAAACAAAGGGATTAAGATACTAGCATAAAAGGTTCCGACGATCACAGGAAAGTCATCGTTGAATGTGTGGGAGTCAGTATGGATCTCCAGGTATCGCTTCTGATTATTGATCGGAGAAGGGTCTCGATCATGTCCGCATTATTCGCGAACCATAGGGTGACACACTTAAAGTAATTGACAAAATTATCGCTTCTGAAAGTGTTTTTGCATGTGAAATGGAATTATAGCAAGGGGTTATATGTGAATGTTTGTCATTAAAGTAATTGACAAAATTCTGAATAAATAAAAAGAGTTTTATTTAATGAGAGTTTGCATTAAATTTGGTGGAAATTTAATAGCAATTTTGAGTGGGATTTTGAGTGGAGGAAATTGAAGAGGTTTTTGTGAGTGGAGTGTCCACCCAAATGAATGAAGGAGGGGAGGGTCAGCCCCCATGGCCGGCGGCCACCCCCTTGGGTGCCCCCTCCTCCTATAAAAGGCACCTCTCCCTCTCTCTCACTTACACCTCCTCGTGAAGGATCTCTCTCCCCCTCTAGAATTTATCCCCCATGGTCTCGGACTAGAGAGATACATGTTCCCAGTGGCTATTCAACAATAAAGGGTTATGCTTCCGCTGCATCGCTGGAGCGAGGAGGCGGAGGTTGCTCGGTGTCTTGTACGTGTGTGTGAGCACGGATGCGCTGCTGCTTTGCGGCGCTAGGACTTCCTCTCGATCTTGAGATCGACAACAGATCGTCTATATCAACCACGAGTTCAACTCGTTAAGCTTTGTCGGTCTTCAAGGGTATGTTCTCTACGGATATACATCCGCCCGTTGTTTATATCTAGTAGATAGATCTTGGTACTTAGTTCCCATCGTAGGAAATTTTTTGTTTTCTATGTTGCGAACCCTTCACCCCCTCGACCAGATGGTGGCCTATGGGACATGCGCTCGCACTATGCAGCTGTGAGGCAGTATGCCGAGGAAGTTGTAGATCTCTTTGAGCACCGTGCGCAGGTGATTCTTCAGAATAGGTAGGACCTGTAAAAATATAGATGTAAAATTTGTATATATTTTGACTGGGCGTGTTGTGCCCTTTGCTGTAAAAGGTTGATTGTATTAGCACGTGGTGCTTGTTTGTATGCATGCCCTTTTCGTTAGCCTGGCGTGATCAGCTACTCAGGTGTACATGCGTTATCCTTAGTCGACGAAGTCGTGAGGTGAGGGAGGAGCCCCCGAGCGTGTTGTAGTATAAAGAAATGCGAGTAAAAGATAAATTTTCGGGCAAGACACTTAGCTTTATTCATATATTAATGAGGAGGTACATTGTTTGGCTGAACAACCTTATTGAAAATAAAGGGGGATAGCTAGGGGTAGAAGCATCGCAGTTGTGTGACATTCCATGGGTTGGAGTATGCGACTCCAGACTCCACGTGCTTGAGGCGGTAGGCGCCACCTGGGATGACTTCGGTGACGACGTATGGTCCTTCCCAGGGTGACTCGAGCTTTTTCGGCCGCTCTTGCTTGAGTCGTAAGACGAGGTCTCCTTCGACGAAGGACCTTGGACGCAGCCAACGGCTATGATAGTTGTGGAGGCTCTGCTGGTAGACCACCGATCGAGCCGTGGCGATGTCGCGTGCCTCGTCGAGTGTGTCGACGGCGTCTTCGAGTGCGGCCGTCGATTCGGCTTCGCTGTAGGCGACGACCTGTGGGTCCCTATGGCGTACTTCTGCAGGCAACACGGCTTCGGCTCCGTGCACCATGAAGAAAGGCATGTAGCTAGTTGAGCTGTTTGGCGTTGTGCACAAGCTCCAGAGGACGGAGGGTAGCTCTTCCGCCCATGCTCCTGTAAGCCGCTAGAGTGGGCTCAGTAGGCGCTTCTTGATGCCGCCGCCGACGAGGCCGTTGGCCTTTTCGACCTGCCCGTTGGTTTGCGGGTGTGCCACGAAGGCGTATGATATGTTGATCCCGAGGCCTTCGCAGAAGTCCTGGAATTCTTTGGAGATGAAGTTCAACCCATTGTCGGTGATGATGTTGTGCGGCACGCCGAACCTGTAGACTATGGATTGGAAGAACTTCGCGGCCGTTTTACCCTTTTGGTTGGTAACGGGCATGGCCTCGATCCACTTTGTGAACTCGTCGACTGCAACCAGGAGGTAGACGTGGCCTCCTTTCAAGGACTTGGGCAGTTTGCCTATCATGTCGAGGCCCCATTGGGCGAAGGGCCAGGCCAAGGGTATGGGCATGAGCTCCGATCCTAGTGCATGGGGTTTGTCTGCGAACCTCTGGCACCCATTGCACCTTCGGACGATGTCCTTGGCGTTGTTCATGGCCGTTGTCCAGTAGAACCCAGCTCGTAGAGGTTTGGCGATGAGGGCGCGGCTGCCCGCGTGATGGTCGCAGATGCCCTCGTGGATGTCTTGGAGGATGGTTTTGCTGTCACCGATGGTGACACACCTTTGGAGCACACCCGAAATGTTGCACTTGTACAGCTCGCCATTGATGATGGTGAAGGCCTTGGACCGGCGAGATATGCGTCGGGCATCTGTCGGGTCATCAGCGGTTCCTCGTTTATCCGAATGCTGCAGGTACGCGGTCCATGTTTCTTCGACTGCCATGACCTGCATCAGGTTAACCACCGCAACCTCTGTGTCGAGCTTTTTGGGTCCTTCCTATCCTTCGGGTAGCGCAGCCCCCGAGTGCTCTGCCTCTTCGGGTGATCCCTTGGGGAATTTCCTTTTGATGGATGGCACACAGATCTGTTCGAGGAACACACCTGGTGGCACCCGTGCGCAGGTGGGGCCGATATTGGCGAGTCTGTTGGCTTCTTTGTTGCTTTCTCTACCAACGTGTCGAAGCTCGCAGCCGTCAAAGTCTCCTTCGAGTGAGTTGTAGAGCGCGCGGTACGCGATCATGTTGGCGGCGTGCGCGTCGCACTCGCTCATCGTCTGCTGGACGACGAGGTTCGAGTCACCGTAGATGACCAGGAGCGTTGCACCGCAGATCTTGGCCATCCTCATGTCGTGGATGAGGGCCTCGTATTCATATTCGTCGTTGGAAGCCCGAAATTTCATCCGGGGGACGTACTTCATCTTGTCGCCCTGCGGGGATGTCAGTATGACTCCGGCTCCTGCTCCAGCCTCACATTTGGAGCCGTCGAAGTGCATCATCCATGACTGTGTCATGTCCGGGGTGTTCGGCAGCTGCAGCTCCATCCAGTGGACGTGGAAATCCGGGAGGACCTGAGACTTGATCGCATGGCGCTTCACGTAGACTATGTCTAGAGGGGACAGCTCGATGCCCCACAGGGCCACACGTCCTGTGGCCTCCGGGTTGTTCAGGATGCTGTTTAGGGGTGCCTCGTTGACGACCATCACCTGATGCTCCTAAAAGTAGTGGCTCAGCCGACGAGCCATCATGAACACGTTGTAGGCGAGTTTCTGGTAGTGAGGGTACCTCTGTTTTATCGGCGTCAATACCTCGCTGAGGTAATATATAGGGCGTTGGACCCCGTGAGTCTTGCCATCTTCGGGTCGTTCGACCACGAGCACGGTGCTTACCACCTGATGCGTGACTGCTATGTATAGCAGTAGAGGCTCGCGTTCCTTTGGCGTGACCAGGACGGGCGAGGTGGAGAGCAGCCGCTTCAGATCTTCGAATGCGTCGTCTGCTTCAGGTGTCCACTCGAATTTGTCTAATTTGTGTAGCAGCTGGTAGAAAGGCAGGGCCTTCTCACCCATGCGGCTGATGAATCTGCTCAGCGCCACGATGCGTCCAGCTAGCTGTTGGACACCTTTAAGGTTCTTCGGTTTCTCCATGGCCATTATGGCCCGGATTTTCTTCGGGTTCGCCTCAATCCCTTGCTGGGAGATGAATTAGCCAAGTAGTTGGCCGGATGGGACGCCAAAGGCGCACTTTTCTGGGTTTAGCTTGATCTTGTATCGATCAAGGTTGTCAAACGTCTCGTGGAGATCGTCGATCAGTGTCTGACCTCCCTTGTTTTGATTACTATGTTGTCGATATAGACCTGTATGTTGCGGCCGATCTGGCTCTTCAGGCATGCCTGCATACACCGCTGGTACGTGGCACCTGCGTTCTTTAGCCCGAAAGGCATTGTGTTGTAGCAGAACACTCTGAACGGCGTGATGAACGCCGTTTTCTCCTGTTCTTCAACCTTTAGTCGAATCTGATTGTAGCCTGAGTAGGCATCGAGGAAGGAGAGTTTCTCGCATCCTGCAGTCGAATCGATGATCTGATCGATCCGAGGGAGATGGAAGTGATCCTTCGGGCAGTGCTTGTTCAGCAATGTGAAGTCCACACACATCCGCAGGATGTCTGTGTACTTTTTAGGGACCATCACGGTGTTGGCCAGCCATTCGCTTTCCTTGATCTCCCTGATGAAATCAGCGTCGAGCAGTCTATTGACTTCGACTCCGATGGCTTCGGCTCGTGGCTCGGACAATCGTCGGATGGACTGTTTGACGGGCTTAGTATCTGGGAACACATTGATTGCATGCTCGGCGAATTCCCTAGGAACTCCTGGCATGTCCGCAGGACACCAGACGAAGATTTCCCAGCGCTCACGGAGGAATTCGATGAGCGCACTTTCCTATGCGGGGCTGAGGTCGTTGGCGATCAACGCTGTCTTGGAGGCGTCTGTCGGGTGGACCTGCACCTTTTTTGTGTTGACTGTTGAGTCGAACGACATGTCGTGCGTTACGCCACGAGATTGGGGTGCCCTGTCATCACCTCTTGGAGCCTTATGAGCTCCTCCTGCATGCCGAATGACTGGGAGATTTTGTTGAAATCCTTGTCGCAGTGATCTGACCGGGTGAAGCTCCTGTGGACCGTGATGACGCCCCTAGGTCCTGGAATCTTGAGTAGCAGGTACGCATAGTGCGGTACTGCCAGGAACCTTGTGAATGCCACGCGCCCGAGGATAGCGTGGTATTGTGATGGCCAATCCACCACTTCGAACTCGAGTCGCTTGCATCGAAAGTTTTAGGGCTTGACAAAGATGACATCGAGCCATATCTTTCCCAGGGGGAATATGCCCTTCCCTGGGACAATGTCGTGCAACGTTGTGTCAGATTGTTCCAGGCCGCACAGCGGGATCCGCATTGCTACTAAGGTGCTAGCGAACATCAGATTGATGCCGTTGCCGCCGTCCATAAAGACGCGGCTCATCTCGAACCCTCCGATCTGCGCCGCGAGCACCAGGACAGCATGACCTGGGCGAGGGATCTGGCGAGGGTGGTCCGAACGGCTGAATGTGATGTAGGACTCCGAACCGCTGAGGTACTTAGGGATGGCGGGTGGAGTGGTCAGAGCTAAGATGACCTGGCGGGTGATCTTCTTTTGCACCCTGTTTGTCAGGCGCCCCTTTTGGATCATCAATGATCCTTTTGGCGAGGTACCGTTTCATTGTTACCTCGCAGGTGCGATCGGGTGATTCGAAGGTCCCACGGGTGGTGGTGGAGGAGCTCCGTGGGCGATGTCACCTGGTGCGGGTGCGTGTTTGTATCTAGGGTTCGGGGCTTGCTGTCTCATCTGGGACATGCTCTCGCTGAGTTTCTGGAACTCACGACAATCTTTGAGCATGTGGCTGGCCTTATTTTTGTCATCCTGCTTGTCTATGTAGAAGTGGATGGTGCATGGGCCCGACAATTTGTCGTATACCAAGGGCTCGTCGTCGCTGCCACGATGTTGCCACGTTTGCGTTGGGCGTCCTCCATCGCGGAAGTTGTTTCCACGGTATCCGCCGCTGCTGCAGTTGCTTTCGTTGCGGTGGTCGGCGTAGCCAGCCGCGACCATGTCGGGTCCATCGCGATCGTCGTAGACGCGCAATCTTTGCTTGCTACGGTGCTCGAGTCGGCGGCCGTAGTCATCTTCCTCCTCTGAATGTGCTCGGTGGACGGAGTCCTCGCCATCTACCCACCTGTTGGCGATGTCCATGAGGTGGTCGAGTGTCTTGGGCTTGACGCGCCCAAGTTCTTCCTTGAAGTCCTGGCGTTTGACGCCATCCTTGAAGGCGTCGATTGTTCTCTCCTCAGAGATGTGTGCCGCGGAGTTCTTGATGTTGGACTAGCGTAGTTTATACAAGCGAATGGATTCGCCCAGTCGTTGGGTGCAGGCCCGCATCTCTTCAATCGAGGCTGGCCTCTTGCTGATGCCCTTGAAGTTTCGGATGAAACTGTACACCAGTTCCTCCCAGCTTTGGATGGATCCCGAGGATAGGCTGCTGAGCCAAATCCGGGTTGCGCCTGTCAGCTGCAGCTGAAGGCATTGTAGGGTGGTGTTTTTGTTGCCACCGTGCACCTTGATGGACGACAGGTGGTCGCTGAGCAGCGCCTTAGGGTCCTGCGTGCCGTCAAACTTCAGAGTGTCCGAAGGAAGCTTGAAATTCCTCGGCATCTGTGTCCGCCGAACAAACCTATTGAAGCATCGAGCCCCGCAGAGTTCTCCTTCATCATCATCCTCTTCGGATTCGGATGAGCACACGCGCTTGGCGCGTGCCTTGTCGATCTTGCGTTGAGTGAGTTTGCTTCGAGCGTCGTAGTCGCGGCTACGACGTTGTGAGCTCTTGTGCTGTCAAGGTAGGTCGTGCTCTTCCTCGTCGGATGAGGGTGTGGGACTATGGTTGAATCTGACCGCAGCCTTCTTTTTCGACTCCGCAGGAGTTTCCCCATGGAGCGCATCTCCAACGAGTCCGAGTCTGGCTAGTGCGGAATTGTGCATGGCCCTTTTTGGGTCCCCCACCGGAGGTGGATGAGACGCGAGGTATGTGGTGGCTGCCATGATTGCAGCTTGCGGCGTCTTCGGGATGACGTTGCCGTTGGCGTCCATCTCCATGAAGGACGCGTTGAGGGTTCGGATCACCTCGCGACGTGTAGCAGGGTCCATGTTCTCTACACGAGAACGATGCTTGTTGGCGTTGTTGCCATGCGAGCTGGATCCGCCCATGGCGGAGAGCGCAGCTCGCCGCGCGCTAGACTCCGAGGCCGCTTGTTTGCGTTTGTCGAGTACCTCTTGCATCTTCACCTGCTTTTTGTGCTCTTTGATGAGGAGCAGGTGGTATGCCATCAGTAGGTCCCGTGAGGCACCCACGGGCAGGATCTTGTTGCCCGCCATGGCTTCGCGTGCTTGGTTCCATCCTTCCTCGCTGAGGTGGATTACCCGATTTGCATTGATGCCGTCATCGTTGGGCGAGAGGGATGGTTGTCTCCTGTTTTCGCCATTTCTACCCTGTGGGTTGGGCGGCGGCGCGTGTGCACCCGATTCTGGTGGTTGCTCCACGTCGCTTTGGATGACTGCGGCGCATTGGTAGCGTCCGTAGTTGGATCGCTGCTACCGCAGCTTTCGGATCCGGAACCATAGGTCCCTTCATCCGACGGGGGATCACACAGATCTGAGTTGCAGCTACTCCTGTCATATGACTCATCTGCCGATGCTAATGTGCGTAGCACGGGATGCGGAGCCCACGAGGCGGGCCTGATTGATGGCAGTGGCACCCACTCTGGGAGGCGGAGAGTGTCAGTCTGTCCCACCTGGAAGCAGAAGCTCCCGAACAGGATCTCGAGCCTATCACCTACGGGCTCGAAGTCCTTCATGGTGGCTGGCGAGTGGGCGGTGAAGTCGAAAGCGCCGAAGAGGAGATGGCTCTCCGTCGCCGAGGAGTTGTAGATCGCTTTGGTCGGGACCGTCACGATCGCACAATCAGCGTTCATCAGACGGATGCGTCGGAATTGAGGTTTAATCTCGTCAATGCTCATTGTTATGATCTTGGGTTTTGGAGAAGATGGGGGTGTTGGAGATCGCGGAACGGTTAACAGACAAGCAACTAGGGGACACGATATTTACCCAGGTTCAGGCCCCCAGAGGGAAAACCCTACCCCTTCTTGTCTGCTCTTGATTACAGCGGAACCGAAAGTTACAGGGGTGCGTAGATGCAATCTGGTGTGGAGGTGTGTATGCGGTGGTATGAGAGATATCCTCCTCGTCGTGCCCTCCTAGCCTTTATATAGAGGTAGGCAGGTCCCGGGCATAAATCGAGTCGGTTACAGGTTTAGGGTTTGCCCCTTTGAATATTCTATCTGTTCTAGTCTTGCTCTCCAAGGATACGAATACATCATGGGTTTGGGCCACCCGAAAATCTTCATGGGCCGCGTATATTCTTGTGGGCCTTCCTTGGGCTGGACCAGGTATGCAAAATTCGTGTACCCGCGGGGTATAACCATGTTAGTGAGGGGATCCACTTAAGGGTGCGATGAGTTTGAGATCATCCGTAAGGTAGAATCTTGATAGAGAAAGAGTAACTGGAATTATTCCAGGGAGAGATCCAAAGATGTTCAGAGGAAAATAATAAAGAAAAGGACTAAAAGGAGTTTCAGATAAATGGTAATTTAATATATGTATTTATTATATGTTAATTGTGAATTAATATATTATAAATAAATATTTAAATTAAAGTTTATATGGCAACTTTCATATTAGGTCAAAACCCCGGAGGGAGTTGACCTAGAGGAAATTACCCTCAAAAAGGAAAAAAGAATCAACAGAAAAAAGGGCAGCACCTAGCGCCTATGGGCCTCACATCCCACCGAGGAATGTGAGATGGCACCGCTAAAGTGCCGCAGGCATGGTGGCCGGTGTGTTGGCGTCTTGCGCCTCGCCAGACCGCGACCCAATGAGCGCATGGCAGCTGTCTAGCCATCGCCAATGGGACGGCCCAGGAGCTGACGTCGTTGAGTTGCAGGGATTATGACGCCGGAGATCTAATTCCGCACTCCCGACGTGATCGGGGAGACGGAGGTATTATCGTGCAACGTATGTATACGAAGCCACGAGGTGCAACACTTAGGGAACTTTGGATGCCGTGAGCCGGATTGCTGCACGGTGATGGAGAAAGGGGTGACCTGCGAGGAGCTTCACGACCTTGATGTCGGCTACGATCATGACTACATCAACCACGTTTCCCTCAGAATGTTAACCGCTTTCGGACTACAAGGGTATGTATCCAAAACCTCTCGGCCATTACTGCATTACTCATAGATAGATCTTGGGCATCGGGGTTTCCCGCGTAGTAATTTTTTTGATTTTCTGCCCCGAACCCCAATAGATGTACCCTCGTGTGATGAAGAGAGTAGCCCTGATGACTTGGGTGATAGTGATGATGACAGATATATCAAGAAGTTTAAATTGGCTAATGGGGAGAAGAGGAGGTTGAAGATTGTGAAGAGGCCCAAGCCTTTTCCTTTGTAGGATTTTTGAAGTGGTTGTGAAACTTGCCATCTCCGAGTATGGAGGAAAAGCTAGCAATAGTAGTGAAGGAGCCCTATCTTTGTGGGGGATCAAGGATAATAAGGTGGCCTTCGGGAAAATTTGTGGTCCCCGTACCTCTCCAACGGTGACATATTTCCCTTTCGAGGAAGTGAACACCAAGATACATCTTCGTCCCTGCATGGCTCGGTTATCCCCCATACCCGAGTATCTTAACTTGTATTTATATTGTGATAGCCTTCGTGCTCGATGTGATCCATATGCTAAGGTAACACCTTGTGTTCTCGATCATATATCTTCTGCTTGCTAGTTTCCTTGTGCTCAACTTTTTGGCGTACGATTGTTGGTGCACTTAGTTGAACCCAGCATATTTTGGATTGTGTCTGAAAACTAGACAAGTAGTTTATTTCCGCATTCTTTGAAGCCAATTCCATAATAGTTTTTAAAAAGTCCTATTCACCCCCTCTAGGCAACATCTCGATCTTTCATGTGGCGGCATTAACCGGAAGGCAGGTGACACATGCTGGTGATGGCTGGCCTCCTCAACCATGTGGGAGGTAAGGAGGGGTGGAAGGCCCGCCGCAATGCAGCGATGCTCCAGCATTCACTGCATAAAATATGTTGGCGTCGCTTGTTATTCTGCCTCTCTGCGCTAGATCTTCTCGGGTGTTCCTCTGGCTGCCCAATTAGTTTTGGGGGAAAAACCCTTGGTCGGCTGCGAGTCAACCCCATAAGCAACAACGACAATTATTGTTATCCTTCTTGAAGGGATGATGAGGTTACTCCCCCACCTTTCCCCCGCCTTCCCGATGAAAACCTAGGCCTTGTCTAGGCGTCGCTGGTGCTCCGACGTCATTCTCCTCATTGGAGGCATCACTATATGATGGGACAGAGTGGACGGTGGTGTGATGACAACGACGATGGTGTGGTTTGGGTGGGGGTGAAGGCGAGATTGAAGGTTACAACTAGCAACTTCAAGGTTTTCTTCGCGTGTTTAACCCCCCTCTCTATGGTGTGTTCGCTGGTGGGACGACACCCTAGAGCCTAGGTGGGTATGGAAGGGTTCCCTCCTCCGGCAGTAGCACAACGAGGTTGATTCCGAGCTTGCTCTCCACCGTGTTGGCATTGGTCGATTCTCCATCCTCTTCGAAGCCCCTGTCTCCTTCCGTCTGCGACAAGTGCTTTACGGCTTGTCCAAGATGGTTCTTTGATGGCGGTGTAACATGGAGTTCTGGTCTATTTGTGAATGCACAGTCGCACGACACAAGAGCGGTTGAATAGTTTAGGGACGATGCCTAAATTTGCACCGGTATCGTAGTGATCGTCCTCGCCCATGGACATGTAGCCATTGTTCGAGCTTGTTTACGGCTTTCGGCCATTGCAGCTCGTCTAGCGTTTCACTCTTTTCTTTAAAGTTATTCAATCTTATGTAATTAGTGCCATGTGTCCTAGCCCATCGAGGGTTCTAAGGTTTTATTACTCTCTGCTATTAATATAAATAGTCTCAACTTTATGTAAATTTATATGTATCTAATTAAGTATTTAAACCAGATATATTCGTATCTAAATAAAATTGATACCGAAAGGATAATTTAAAACCGGATTCTCTAGAGCCTTTATGTCTAAAAAATTAGTGCATGATTTGGTTAAAGAACACATAGCTGTTTTTTCATAAAGCACCCACTGTGCGCGCACTCGTTTCCCACGCATCTGCCACCCTACTTGCTGTCACGCCGGTGCCCCATTTCTGCTGCCACCTACAACAACCGGCAAACGTACCCGCGCGGGGTTTAACAACTCGGCGGACGTATCCTCCTGCTCTCCCCTTATCCCCACCCTCCTCTTCCTCCCTTGCCCAAATTCCTCCGATTCCCGCGGGCTCGCAGATCCAGGTAGCACCCTCCCGCCTCCACCCGATGACCCACCGGCGAGTGGAGGCATGCGACTCCTGGCGCCCGCCGCCCGCGGCGGCGCAGGCGCCTGCTATCCTCCTCCGCGCGGGTGGCCCGTGGGCCCGCTCCTCCTCGCCGCCCTGCGTCTTCGCGTCCCTCTCCGTCCGCGACGGCGGGGAGGCCATAGTCGTCAAGGCGGAGGAGGAGAGGGATATGGCGGCGGAGGGTTCCGGGAAGAAGGGCAAGGTGCCGCCGGTGGCGCAGCTGCTGAAGCACCCCCTGGCGCTGCTGGCGCTCGTGCCCAGCAGCGTCGCGCTCTTCGCGGCCGGCGCAGGGGCGGGCGCCGTCGCCAAGACGGTCACCGCGCCGCTCGACCGCGTCAAGATCCTCATGCAGGCATGCTCTGCGGCCTTCTGATCCCGATGACCCCTCTCGGTCCATGATGCTGGATTGCTGCTGTTTCTAACCCGCCCTTCTTCTGTTCTTCCTGCAGACTCACAGCGTGCGGGTGGCGGGTGAGAGCACCAAGAAGGGAATTCGATTCCTGGAGGTAACAGTGCCACCTTCTATTTGGCCCCCTTCCGTTTTGTGCTGCAAACTCACCCAAACGATGTGATTAACGTGAACCTTTAAAGCTCCGTCGAAATGTAGTATATTCAGAACTGCAGGTTTCAAATACACCAAGGAAAATCTAGGTGTCCGAGTTCTAAACCATTGAGGCTTCTCAGAATATTCTTCCATGACATCTGCAGTCATATGTAAACTGATCAGGAGTAACCAAAACCAAAAGAGGTTCTCTGAACTATAAGAAATAGGCAACCCAAATTTCTCCGATTCCTGCAGGCATTTAGTTGTACTTGAAACTTTATGATGTTGTATCGATTCAGATAATAATAGATTTCAGGTGCTTATTTGATAGTTGAATAATGCTGACCATGGAATTACCTGGTACTAAGTTTAATATGTTTCCCTCTATGCCAGCTTAATTTCCTCTTTAATATTTAAACATTAACCTTTTCTTTTGGATGGATAGACTTTAGATAATAATAGATTCCAGGTGCTTATTTGATTAGTGGAATAATGTTGACCATGGAATACCTGGTACCAAGTTTAATATGTTTTCCTCTATGCCAGCTTAATTTCCTTTGCAATACTCTGTATTTAAATATTAACCTTTTTTTTATGGATAGACTTTAGATTTCCACTTTGTAACATAGAGGAGAGGGCGGCGATAGCTTTCGTTTAATGTCTTTCTTGTCGGTGATACTTGTGCTCACGTATAAGGAAAATCATATTATCTGATACATCTCCAGTTGTGTAGGCTATGGCAGAGATAGGAAAGGAGGAGGGTCTAAAGGGTTACTGGAAGGGCAATCTTCCACAGGTGCTTCATATTACACCCATCATGAATTGTGATTTTGTGTCCCATTTATGATTTATCTTGTGTCTTGTGTTGAATTTGTTCCTTTTCCATAAACTCCACCAGGTTATCCGCATAATTCCGTATAGCGCAGTGCAACTTTTCTCATATGAAGTTTACAAGGTGCTAACAATTCTTTGCTACCACACTTGATCTATTTTATGTTATTGTAATTGTGGGTTTCACGCTCTTTGTTATCCTACAACTTCACTCGCAGAAAGTATTCCGGAGAAAGGATGGAGAGCTTTCTGTGTTTGGAAGACTTGCTGCTGGTGCTTGTGCGGGCATGACATCTACACTTGTAATTTGCTTATTTATCTACTTTCTAGCAAAGACCTGTGTGTTTCTAGTTTTATTCATTGGATGTGGGAATACAATATGAACGAATTTTTTGTGCTTTGTTTATTATGATGTGAAAATTCCTGGAGAAATTCAGAATCCAGTCACTCTTATCATTTTCTGAACTTTCTATCTGTACTTGATGGTAGGTGACTTACCCACTGGATGTCCTCCGGCTTAGGCTAGCAGTTCAATCAGGGCATGGCACTATGTCACAGGTAACAACTGTTACAAGCACAGATTTCTGTATCTAGAAACTGGTATTACATGTTGACACTGATTTTGTAGGTTGCTCTGAACATGCTGAGAGAAGAAGGGTTAGCTTCCTTCTACGGAGGCTTAGGTCCATCTCTTATAGGCATTGCACCTTACATTGCTGTGAACTTCTGTGTTTTTGACCTGTGAGATTCTTTCCACTGCATCTTCATAGTATGCTATACAAAATGGTCTCAGATTTCGATATTTATCTCATGTTTCTGTATATTCTACTCTTCATATCGGTATGGAAGAATGAAGAAATCTGTGCCGGAGAAGTACAAGAGTAGACCAGAGACATCTCTAGCAACTGCTCTTCTTTCAGCAACATTTGCAACTTTGATGTGCTATCCATTGGACACTGTTAGGAGACAGATGCAAATGAAAGGCACACCATACAACACAATTTTCGATGCTATTCCAGGTAGCTGATTGAATTGTGCGCCTTGCATATGCAGCAGTTGTAGCATCTTTTGCATGTAGCTATGTAGCAGACTCAGTGTGTATTATGTTATTTGCTACTTCCACTATTCTGCATACTCATTTGCAGCTTGATCTTGGTCTTTGTAGGCTAACATGAAGCCTTTTTATGCCAAATGCAGGTATTGTGGAGCGTGATGGTCTAGTTGGACTGTACCGAGGTTTTGTGCCAAACGCGTTGAAAAATCTACCAAATAGCAGGTGCCCTTTTTGTCACCATGTTTGTGAAAAAATATTCTATTTTGATTACG
The DNA here is from genome assembly GCA_023614405.1 of Avena insularis. Lineage (NCBI taxonomy): Eukaryota > Viridiplantae > Streptophyta > Magnoliopsida > Poales > Poaceae > Avena > Avena insularis. The sequence continues at coordinate 54,844,699 of CM042689.1, forward strand.
TGCACACTGATAGCTAGCATCGTGCTTAACTTGCCATGTAAATTATGTTCTCTCACAACTTTGTTATATCCATCCATGCAGCATTAAACTCACTGCATTTGACACCATGAAGGTCCTGATATCTAGTGGGCAAAAGGAACTGGAAAAGTTAATGCAAGAAAGTCAAGAGAAGACAAGCTAGGAAAAGAGCCATACTCAACTTTAAGGCTCAGGGAGCTAGCATGTTACCTCTTTGCATGCACCTTTTTGTCTATCCCTTCTCCAGCCAATATTTTAGGGTTTAGATAGCACATCTTTGATGTCTTTTTCAAGCTGGTCCTAACTTCCAGTGGTTTTCTACACCTTGCTGAAGATTGATGCATTAGAATCAAGTAATTAGGTTATTTCTGTAGTTGCAGGCTGGCAGCTGGCTTTAGCTAGAGTTAGTACAAGCATCACCTTACCAAATATTTATTCGAGTGGACACGTAGATTGACCTCATTAGTTCTCCAGAAAGTTTGCCACTATATCTTATATACAGATCTATCAGACTATCACAAATATAATGGAGACAATGGATACTGCCCTGCAATAGGTTCACTCTGGATGGAATACATCCTTGTTCTACAGATTGGGCTGATTACCAAAGCACCGATGATACTGTAATACCGACTACAGGCTGAAAACTTTAGATTCGCGGATGACTGATTAGCTTCAGTTTGGGCAGCCTGACTCTATGTGCACCATCTTGTCTTTTGTAATTTATTTCAGTCTGTCTTGGAATATTATGTGATGAAATGGAAATATGAAGTATGTAGATTAGGGAGAGGAGAGCTTTTGAGTTTTGTTTATGTATGAGAATTTGTGTATTTATTTGTCTTTGTTCAAGAAATTTGAGGAAAATGATGTTGGATAAGTTGTGTACTGCTCTTTTGTTGTCTAAATATGCTTTTGCCTCGGAACATTGGATTGAAACCTTATATGAAGATCTATCATGTGCATGTCGTGGTTCAGCACATCAGCTTCCAGTTTGTATCATGAAATATACTTTATGTACTGCCGTAACTGGATGTGTCTGTTGCTGTTAATTTGCGTGTTTGCTCCCGTCACATGACTGAAGATCTTATGTTCTCTTATTGCACATGGCAAATTGTTTTTTTTTGTAATGCAATATATACTTCCCTACAAATTGCGCAATGATTCTTTCATGGCGAGAAGCTGATGTTTTTAAACACGGTAGAGTCTGCAACAAATGAGTGGATTGATTTCCTTTTAAACGGTCCTGTATGCTTGGTCTAGAACCTTTATGGTCTACAACAGATACCGACATTTACCGAACCTTTAAATACTTAAGCTGGTCTGACATCACTGACGAGGTTCTGTTTAATTTGTACTTGAAACGGAGGGAGTATAAGAGATGTGAAAGCAAAATACTGAAGCTGGTCTGACATCACTGACGAGGTTCTGTTTAATTTGGTGGAGCGGGAGCTGCATTGCCCTATCATGCAGTTTCCCCTTCGTTACCTAGGGCTGCCGCTCTCTCTGCGAAAGCCGTCAGTGGCACAACTCCAAGTGCTGGTTGAGCTGGTGGCCACCAGGTTGCCATCGTGGAAAGCCTTCATGCTTAACAGAGGGGGTCGGCTCGAACTCGTCAAGACGACTTTGTCCGCCATACCTATTTTCGCCATGATGTCCCTCAACATTCCCATAGAAGTCATCACCTCCATCGAGAAAATCATTCGCGGCTTTCTTTGGAAGGGGAGGAAGGACGTGCACGGCGGGCACTGCCTGGTGGCATGGGACAGGGTTTGCATGCCCAAAGAGCTAGGGGGACTTGGCATCCCCAACCTGCGTCTCATGAACATTGCGCTGAGGGCCAGATGGTTGTGGCTGAAGCGTGTGGAGGTGGATAAGCCATGGCATGACCTTGATATCCATGTCCCGGAGCTCTCAAGGCAACTCTTTAACGCGGCGACTACCTCGGTGCTTGGGGATAGAGCAACTACCTTCTTCTGGACAGACAAATGGCTTCCATGTGGACGACTCTGCGATGTCGCGCCCAACCTCTTTGCAGCGGTTCCACCGAGGTTAGCCTCCATGCGCCGTGTGCGTGAAGGCCTAGCAGGGGCTGGTTGCATGATGTCCCTCCGGATCTCAACGCATGAGCAATCAGGGAGCTCCTCGAAGTGGCGGATCGAGTGGAAGAAATCACCCTCACAGAGGGGACGCATGACGTCCTCAAGTGGGAGCCGCCGAGCAATCGCTACACGCCCGATCCGCTACGGGCCCTTTTGCTGGCGAACCGATGGCGGTGCTCTTCAAATCTGGCGATCCCGAGCCCCACTGCAAGGTGACACTTTGGTTAGCCGTGAGGAGCAGATCTTGGACCGCCAGGCCGGGCTGCGTGGCCTTCAACATCCAACATCGCCCTTCGCGTGACCAATGTGGAGAGACCATCGACCATCTTTTCATGGGATGCGTCCTAGCCCGCGAAGTTTGGGCAGCCTGCTTAGGCTGGTGGAACAAGAGGCATTGGATGCCGGAGCATGACTCCCAATTTGTTGCTTGGCTCCAAGATAGGCGGGGTGGCAAGGGACACGAGCGCGACCTCTGGACAGGGATCTCTTTGGTTTGTTGGACGCTATGGCGCCACCAGAACGACGTGGTCTTCGATGGGGCCGCTCCTTCTTCCGGAGAGGTCATCGGGAAAATTAGGAGGACGATGGACCGGAGGAGGACAAGGCTTTTTTTCCTTGTCTTGGGCAGGTGGATAGGTGGAGATGCCGCGAGTAGTTGCTTAGGTTGTGTGTGCTGTCCTTGCGGCGGCGTGGAGTTGCACCTTTGGCACCTGTGCCATGGTGCGTTGTAAAACTTGGCATCTTGGCCCTCCTTTTATGAAAACGATACGTCTCCCAGGACGTATCCTTAAAATTTGTACTCTCGCGATGATTCAAGTTAGGTTTCTGGGCTGGCAGATTGTCATGGCCTATCATTTTTTATATTGTGTATTATTGTCATTCGCATCATCGCATCATCCAAGGTGCATTATTATACTATACTACTAGTACGGAGTAGTAGTTTACATATTCCCAGATGTCCAGATCACTAGTTTTGGCAAGGAATTAACCAGCGGTTCGGCGCTGTGTCAGCACCAACGCGATCATGGGCAATGGCAGTAGCCAGTAGGATGGCAAAGTGTTAAAATTTAATTAGTCTTTAATTAAATGGGTTAATTCCTGCTTGTAACTACCTCATTGAGGACCATATATTATGGAACCGTCATTAAACGGTTATTCCCCTGGAGCGTCGCCTCCAGGGAACTAACTTAATCACGTCGTTTCACTCCCCTATATATATGTGTAATCATTATCAATTAATACTAGGATTTATTCTACTCATTTGTCTCGCTCTTTCTCTTTCGATTCGCAATAGGTTATCAGCACCTTGCTCTGCGGAGAGAGCAATCGAAGAACTCTGGCGATCGTCGAAACAAGAAAAAAAAGATAACCTATGGCTGGAAGAGAGTTCGATGCACTCGAATTTAATGGTCACAACTACCCTACATGGGCCATGGACATCAAGATCTCCCTTGCATCCCGTGGGATAGTACGTGCCATCCAGAACCCGGAGGACCCCCTTCCGGCTGGAGTCGCACCGCTGAGAGAAGAGAAGAAATATGTTGCCTTGTATATTATAAGGCATCATATTCACCCGGATCTTAAGTCCGAATATTTAAAGGAGGAATCCCCATTCACTTTGTTTCAGACCCTCAAAACGAGGTATGAAAATTAGAAAGCAGTTGTCCTACCTGAAGCACTTCATGATTAGACTCATCTTTGATTCTAGGACTTCAAGTCCGTCGGAGATTACAATCATGAAGTTTATAAGATAAGTTCTAAATTGCACTTTTGCGAGAAGGAACCTACAAATGCGGAAAAAATAGAAAAAACTCTATCCACTATGCTTCCATCTGAAAGGCTCCTTCAGCAGCAATACCACACTCGTGACTACCAGGTCTATTCAGACCAAAGCATGATGAGCTTCTTGCTAAGAATGTCTCTCAGCGCCCGGTTGGTTCTCAACCTTTGCCGGAAGTTCATATGAATGTCGCGAACGGAAGAAAGTTTGATGGTGCCTTCAACGACAACAAATCAAACTTCAAGGATAAGCGTAAGCGCAACCAAAACAACAAGCCTCAAAACTCGAATCGTGGGAAAGGAACCACAAAGCCAAAGCATGACAAAACTAGGCTTTGTTACAAGTGTGGATGCTACACGCATCCTACTAACAAGTGCAAGACCCCAAAGCATCTGGCAATTCTCTACCAACAATCCCAAGGACGCAAAGCATCTCAAGGGAAAAGATTTGAAGCCAACTTCAACCTTCATCCAGATGGCACCAATGGAGCTATTTGTTCGCAAGGTTCTCCTCCTGGACCTAGGAACACCATGACTCTCCAGCAGCCCAAGAACCCTATGAGCACGGTAAACATGATGATTGAGTATGCCTCAAACGATGTGTTCAGAGACTTCGACTAGTCCTACTATCTTCTTAGTGATCACTTTATTCATGTCCATTTGCGATATTATAATAGAATATAAGTATTGTTGTCATTTATACTGTATCAGCACTTTGATATAATAAAGATTGTATTCTATATATCTGAATAAGGTTTTCTTATTGAAAATGCTTCATTTTTATATATAGCTCTCTACGGGGACAATCCGATGGAAGAGGAATTATGCCTTGTGAATAGTGCTACCACAAACTCCATACCGAGGAAGTTGAAATATTTTCAGACTCTGAAAAAGATAAATGGAGATATTTTGACTATCGCCGGACACGATACGGTAATTATTGGCACTGGACATGCCATATTTACCCTCTCAAATAATACACAAGTGAAAATTGAGGATGCCTTGTTGTATCCTGATTCGTCACGTACCTTAATCAGTTACCGAGATATCCGTAAGAATGGTTTTCATATTAAAATCCATGAAGACAACAAAGAAGAGTATCTACTCTTTACAAAAGATTATGGATATGGCAAGCAAATACTTGAAAAAATTCCTTCTCAATCGTTCAGACTATACTATACATACATCAAGCTCATAAAACATGTTGCTTACAAGGTAATCTTTCAGAATGTTGACGCATTCCAAACATGGCATGATTTCCTAGGCCATCCCAGCATCAGGACGATGAGGAAGATTACTAGCAATTTCATTGGTCACAATTTGCAAGAGTCAAAATTCCCTAAGTCATCGGACTTTGTGTGTACATCATATGCCATAGGGAAGCTAATTTTGAGGCCTTTGCACCTCAAAATACAAGTTGAACCACTTCAGTTCCTTGAACGAATTCAAGGTGATATTTGTGGTCATATCCAACCATTATGTCGACCATTCAGTTATTTCATGGTTTTGATTAACGCATCTACACGATGGTCACATGTGTGTCTTCTTTCCACACGAAACCATGCATTTGCCAAGATAATGAAGGAAGTAATTAAGTTACAGGCCCATTATCTAAAAAGTCGAATTAAATCAATTCCTATGAAAAATGCTGTAGAATTCTTTTCAGGCGCCTTGGGGATTAAAGTTTAGCACTCTGTTCTATATGTCCACACTCAAAATGGTTTGGCTAAGTCCCTAATAAAGAGGATCAAACTTATTGCAAGACCTTTGTTAATGAATTGCATCTTGCCAACCTAATAAAGAGGATCAAACTTATTTCTGACCTAATCCAATTGCAACCTACTGCATATCACAGTACTTCCCCTCTGCAATTAGTACGTGGAAATCCTCGCAGCATTTCCCATCTGCGTAAGTTCGGATGTGCTACATACATACTGATCTCACCACCACATCGGACATCCATGGGCCCACTGTCAACACCCGGATTTTTAATCCCAGATGCCTGTTATGCCATACATCGCAATCCCAAGATTACCATTTTTGCGAGACATAACAGAATTGGATACCACAGTACATCATCCATTACAAACCATATATAAGGTCTTACACAAATAGGGATCTCATGATCCAGTTCTTAATACAACTTCAAGGAGCGGAATACGTAATAATAACGGTAGCGTAGGCGAAGCTCCATCTTCGGGTTCACACAGCAATGATCGATGATGATCCTAGTTGTCGTAACCTTCCTGGGTTCCATCTTCCAGGTACTCCTCTTCATAGTCTGGCCACGGGAATAGCCAGGGACAAAGCCATGAGTACTCTTTAAGTACTCGCAAACTAATACTAAAAAGTGAAGGTGGTTTTTGATAATAGGACACTAGGCTCTAGGGTTGTTTTGCAAAAAGCCAGATTTATCTCTACTAGTTCAGAAACCAGAGAAGCGAGTCACAATTTTATAACTCCTAAGTGGGAACTTGTATTTCAAGTCACAACTCTGTTGTGGTCAAGTCAAAGTATCAACTCATTTCATAAGTCATTTTGAAAATAGGCGACAGAAGGTATGGCCACAAGCCCAACCCATAACATGACGCGACTATTCGAATAGTTTGACACTCTGCAGAGATTATACACTTTCACCACAACATTCGATACATCCGTCAAGAACAAATCCTGAATTCACCATACTCAGTATGCGGATAATCAATCCTAACGTTTCAATTACATGCCCTAGTATAAGCACCTCTCCTGTAAGTTTGGCCTCCCCCACCCCACCCCTGTCATCTTTCTTGGGTTGCAGGTGGACAATCTTCACAAGGTAGCCTCAGCTCAGACCTTGGCCGTGAGGGAACTAATACTAAGGTATATAAGCTTCCAGTCAAGCCCTACCCAATCTTTAGGTATTGTGGTTGTACGATAAAATTGGAATGGTATCGCATCCAGACAACCATCAGTTTTAAAAAGGGCTAAGGCTCATGCCTCAACATTTTCATCACCAAAATCATCTGGTGTTCAGAAACATATGTCAAAACATCTCAGTAGAATGATCCATCATTCTAAGGTTTTCATAACCATTTTCACCAAGTATTCCCATCTAAAGTTGATCAAGTTTTATGCTTAGCACTAGCATCTACAAGTGGGGGTAGCACTAATGAGGGGTGGTAAACTAGTGGAGTTTCAACTAAGTACAACCTTATATCTTAGAATGATATCAAGGTTTCTATCTTAGGCCAACTTTTATGCTCTTTATGCAACCTTCAAAAATATCTTTCTAGAATCTGCAAGTCACTTAAGTCAACTCTAAGCTAAGGCTTTGATAAAGAAATAAAGTAGAAGCTTGCAAGTAAAACTAGGATTGGGTTAACAAGTGAGTATGATCACATATGCTTAAGGCATATGGTTGGCATGGTAATAAGTAAGGGTTTGCTTGCATCAGTAGAGTATCTTTCAAGTGTTAGCTTGCACAATCAACTAGTAGCATTAGGCTTGCCTTGTGCAGAGTAGTGGTTGAAGTTCTCCTCGGCTTCTTCTTCGTAGAATCCTCCTTCCTCCTCGTATCCTTGGTCGGTACTAGCGTCTATAAATAAATACGATGTACACAATCACCAAGAAATACTTAAATACTTGCAATCATCACACAAAAGGGTCCTATAGATGATCTAGCATCATCACTAACATTACAAGATTTGGGTTTGGTTTAAAATCCCTTTTATTTTTAGAAAAGTAATTTCTACTCATTGAAAAACTACTTAAGATTTAATATTCTCCAAACCAAACATGGGATCATGTTGAAACATGTCATCACCACATATTTTAGTCCATGGGAATGTGATTTAAAGTGGTATCACAATTTAATAAGGTTTTACCCTTTTATTTTAATTAATTAAAGTGTCTAGAAATGCCTAAGTGGCATTCTTTTATTACTTGAACATTATTTCTATAAGTAAACCTATATATTTTTATATATTCTGAAAGGTATAGTTAAATGTGATTTTTGAGAGTTGGAATCAACTCCAAAGCTATTGTGGTTTAACTCTGAAAAATGTTTGAATGCAGAAAAGCTTCTGCCTTGTTATTTTTACCAAGGATGATCTACAGATCCAAATGACTTGAATCCAACGGGCTTGGATTCAGCATTCCCAGACCTTTCTAACAAAATTGGTTTCATTCAAATTGGTGCACTGAGTCGACCTGGGTTGATTTTTGAAAATGGGTACAGAAGTGTGTTTGAAATAAAATGGAAAAGGTTTAATTCAAATAACTGGGCTGCGCGGGAAAAGTTAACGGGCCGGCCTGCTAAGCGGAGCGCTTCCGCGGGCTATTTAAGTGGCTGTCCCACGCGTCAGTGACACAGGGGGTGCTGAAAGGATCGTATGGGCACCTAGAGGGGGGGTGAATAGGTGCTACTTCAAATTTTCTTCTTTTTCAAATTAAGGTTTGACAATAAGGTAAATTCTCTAGATAATGCAACTATGGTGAATTTACCTATATGACAATTATGCAAGAGCTACCACAACACAAAGTAGTAACAAGTAAGTAAGGTGCGGTAAAGGATAGAGGTAACCGAAAAGTGGACGCGGAGACACAAGGATTTGTTTCCCGTAGTTCCTTTCTTTTTGAGGGGAAGTACGTCTACGTTTGGAGAGGGGGTGGTTTCAAACCACCAACGCCACGAGAGGCCTCCCTTGTTCTCCGATGAATCTCACCCCAACGGGATCGATTCACCTTCCACTATATCGGCAACCTTCAAGGTGGAAGCCAAGATTACAAGTTTGGGGCACACATCCACAACTTAATCGGAGGCTCCCAAATACAAGCAAGCTTTCAAAGCAATCCAAGACAAGCTTGTAAGAACAAAAACAAGAGCTAGGTTTTCCAACAAAACACTAGAGCAAAGGGTCCCTCAATGAAATGAGGGGGAAATGAAGATCTCTTTTGGTGAAGTAGTAGATCGGGGCCTCCTCCTTTGATTCCCCAAAGATCAAGGACTTTGGGTGGTTGGATGAGGAGATCTTGAGAATTTGAGTGGCTCCAATAGACTCCAATGGTGGGCAATGACTTTAATGAGTTGAGCACTTTGTCCCAAGGTAGGTGGAGGGGTATTTATACCCCTCCACAAAATATGACCGTTGATGCATTTCTGTGTAGTACCGGAAGTTCAAGCGGTACTACCGGAGAACTCCGGTACTACCGGACCTGGTACCGGACCACCCTTTTTCAAACTGCAACAAGTCCTGCCCCCAGCGGTACTACTGTTGTTGCTATCGGAAAGCGGTAGTACCGCTTGAGGCAACCGGTACTACCGGACCTAGAGAGATCAGCACTTTTCCATACGAAAAACTCTCTGTCACGCCGGGTAGTAAACGCAGATTACCGCATTTTGCTACAGCATGCAGGCTTTTTGCAACGCATACAAACTCTGTCATGCCGAATAGTAAAATGCGGTACTACCGCATTTTGCTGGTATGAAACGCATAAAAAGTCTACATCACGCCAGGTAGTAAAATGCGGTACTACCGCATTTTGCTACCGGCGCAGACAGTAGCTTTTTGCAACGTTCAAAAAGCCTCTGTCCTGAGCAGTACTAAAATGCGGTACTACCGCATTTTAGTACCGGAGCAGGCAGAAGCTTTTGACAAACTGTAAAAAAGCTTCTGTCGCGCTAGGTACTAAAATGCGGTACTACCGCTTTTTAGTACCTGGCACGGCAGAGACTTTTTGACAGTTAGTCACTTGCTTCTGTCTGGTCCGGTAGCAAAAAGCGGTAGTTTGCAAACCTTTTTAATGTACCTGCAACACACTTAGCAAATCATTAGTCCGATATGTGTGTTGTTATCAAACCCCAAAATCACTAGGGATAGCAAATGCTCTTTCAATCTCCCCCTTTTTGGTGTTTGATGACAACACACATTTTGCAAGGAAATCTAGTGATGACAAGATGTAGATGGGGCTCCCCCTAGATATGTAGAAACAAGCCCCATACATTCTAGCAAGCTAACTGAGAGTAGAAGTCGCACATAGAGGACATGCCTTAGCTAAAAAACATGTGATGACCAATATTGATTAGAAATGAGGAATGTCATCACATAGGATGAATCCAACAAGAATAGCCATATTACACACAAGATGGATCCATATGATAACCACATAGTCTTATCATACATAGCACAAATAGTTAGGTTCACACATAGTAAGTCACACATAATAAGAGGCAACCAAATAAAGTTCACAAGCGAATAAAATCAAAGGCAAGAACGAGCTTGTGACTTTCCCTCGCAAATCTCCCGCATACCTAATGTGCAACTTCTCCCCCTTTGGCATCAAGACGCCAAAAAGGGACAAGAGCAACACTAACGCCCCGGAGATCACTCATCATCATCATCAACGTCGTCCCATGCACCATGAGGTGGAGGGCCACGGAAGGAGGAGGTGGCATCATATTCCCAGTTGCTGTGCGTGGAGATCCATTGGTCTTCTGGGGTAATGTTGTTCTCGGAGCCCTTGGAAGAAGTCAAGCCTTGAGCCTCCATCATTTCCTTCTGACGATCACAGGCCTTCTTGGCATAGACATGGGCCTCGTACAGGTGTTTCTGATTGTCCACTTGGAGGCAGAATATCTTCTTGAGTTTGGCCTCAAACCTCTTAGCCCAAGATGGCTGTGCGGGCTGACGACGAGAGACCACAAAAGCAGCATCCTGTGGTGCACCAGCAGCATCACCTGAGTCCTCCTCAACCGGGTTCCCATCCTCATCAACAATCTGACCATCCGCATTGCGGGGTTTGAGATGGGTCTTGATCAGCAGATTCTTGTGGCGGTGAGTGGCAAGACGAAGATGAGGCAAGTCACGGGCAATTTTAGGGCACTTGCTAATGATGAGAGCCATGATGTATGGAGCAAAAGGAGACACCCTCCGCTGAAAAGTGGCGCAGACCATCTCATTCCAGATAACATCCATCACATACATAGGGAGGCCAGAGTCACGGTGGTGATAAGTGTCCATCATAATATCCACCATGTAAGCATGAATCTCATCAACATTCCCAACACGAGGGGCGATGGTCTCGCGAAAGATGCGGTGCAAGATGTCATAAGTAGGAAGGAGCCCTTTGATCTTACCAGGGATGCCGCGCCCCCGGATGTACAGTGGGGCAAGCCTATATTTCTTCATGGGATGGTCATTGGCATGGCACCGAAACCCAACGGGAACATCCTTGCCACGGTCTTCGTACCCGAGGATAGCCCCAAACTCAGCCAACGTTGCTTCCTTGACAACACCCTCGGTCATCCAAGTGAGAGTCCTAGGAGCATTCTTGGCAAAGTGAACGGTTGCATAGAACTGAGCAATGAGCATTGGATCATAGTTGCATTTGAACTCCATAATAGGAAGCAAGCCAATGTCGGTGCAAATGTCAAGGGCCTCACCAAAGTAGTTCAGATTCTTCCTCACATGATTCATCTCGATCCATTTTTGAGGAACCACAATTTTGTCATCTTTCATGAGAATCTCATGGAATACCCGCTCCTGAAAGTCCGTGAAGAAGAGGTTGTTTTCTCGAGCATGAGCGCGAGCCACCCCATACGGACTGACCACCCGCAGAGCATGAAATTCAGACTCAGAGATATCAGACAACATCTTTGGCCCAGATGGCCCAGAACTTTGACTCTTGCGAGGACCAGAGGGAGGAGGAGGTGGAGGAGCTTTACCACGACCATCACTTTGCTTGACCCCCTTACCCCCACAACCACAAGTTGTTGGCAGTTTCAGACGGGCACTGGGTTGAGGCATGACCTCCTCTTCAGACTCAGTCTCAGATTCTGACTCATAGTCCTTGATCTCATAGTGAGCTTTGGAGCGCTTGCGCGATCCCTGGAAACCCCCTGCACCTGCGAAAGAACGAGGGAGATAGCATAGGGGTAAGGGCACAAGAACCTGGGGCAAACAGAGGATGGAGTTGAGTGTTTTTTAAAAAAAATTGCTGCATCTGAGGCGGTAGTCTTTGGACCTGCACAAGCGGTAGTAATCTGGGAAAAAGATTCAGTACTACCGGCCCGTGACTACAGTGCAGATCTGAACTAAGATCCGAGTATGGGCAACAAATTTGTTGTAAAAACACGATTCCCATCGGGCCAAGTGATAGATCTGGTAAATAGCACACGATACAACCTCAAAAATGCAAGTTTTAACCAAGAATCGAAGGTACCCTAGATTCAATGGAGAAAACAAGTAAGAAGATGAGGAGAGCCGTGGTACCGGTGTCCATGACGGTGGGGAAGAGAGAGGAGCCCGCAGGGAGGCCGAATCCGGTGTGGATCCGGGAGAGGGAGGGACGAACGGGCTTCCTCCGGCGTCGTCTTGCTCTGGTGGTGGCGCTGGTGAGGAGTGGAGACAAGGGATGAATGAGGCACTGAGGGGTGCCTCTCCCCCGTCTCCAGTCTTAACCGACGCGCGCGAGCGGTAGTACCGGTCCACGGGCGGTAGTACCGCCGAGCGGTAGTACCGTAGGTACAGGCCGGTAGTACCGCTCCTGGGAAGTTTTCAGGCAGGAACCTGGAAACACACCCAGGGGCGGTAGTACCGCAGGTAACTTCCGGTAGTACCGTTAGGCGGTAGTACCGCATATGAAATCCGGTAGTACCGTTACCATCAGGACAGAGAGCCAAGATACAGAAAAAAAGGAAGGTTCTTGTGCAGAGTAGAGGGGTTTTGTTGGATAAGAGTGGCCTGGGTTTAGAGATACACGCGGATATGGGCCAATGCACTCAAAGGAAAAACACTAAAAACATATGGAGAGCCAAACTTGAGTGCATGACCAAAAGAATCAACACCAACTAGAGGATGACAAACATGAGTAAGAACCAATTCAACTAGGTGACAAACACGAGTAAGCACTTCAACCTCTCGATTGAGAGGGGGCGGTGGCCTAGGCCACCATATTTGAGTATACTCGGCTTGGCACCACGAAGATGTATCTTGGGTCCATTACCGAAACTCATCATTGAGCTCACATATCACAAAATGATATTAAGAGGAATGATTTTTGTTTAATTTATGATAATGGGGGAGGGATAGTCCAATCAATTAGGACCGCACTCCCCCTATGTCCATGCCTACACCTAAACCAAACATGGGTCGAGTATTAGGTGAGAGTGCAAGATAATCAAGTCAAACTCCTAGAATCTATGATATTTAGTTCATTCCTCAAGTAGCAAAACCTTGCTTCATCAAGTGGCTTCGTGAAGATATCGGCAAGTTGATCTTTGGTTGATACATAGGATAGATCAATATCACCTCTAGCAACATGATCTCTAATAAAGTGATGTCGAATCTCAATATGCTTTGTCCTTGTGTGATTCACCGGGTTGTATGCAATCTTGATGGCACTTTCATTGTCACATAGAAGAGGCACTTTGTCACAATGGACACCGTATTCCTTTAAAGTTTGCCTCATCCATAGCAATTGGGTGCAAGCACTAGCAGCAGCAACATACTCGGCTTCGGCGGTGGAGAGAGATATACAATTTTGCTTCTTAGAAGACCAACATACCAAGGACCTACCAAGGAATTGGCAAGCCCCGGAAGTTGATTTTCTATCATCCTTGTCTCCCGCCCAATCCGAGTCTGTGTATCCACAAAGAGCGAATGTTGATCCTTGAGGGTACCAAAGACCATAAAGTGAGGTATGAACTAAATATCGAAATATTCTCTTGACCGCCATTAAATGGCTTTCCTTAGGAGCCGCTTGATATCTTGCACACACACCTACACTCAACACAATATCGGGTCTAGATGCACAAAGGTAAAGCAAGGAACCAATCATAGACCGGTATACCTTTTGATCCACATCTTTACCATTTGGATTTTGTTCTAGATGAGTCTTTGTTGCCATGGGAGTTGGGGCTCCATTCAAATCTTGCATTTTGAATCTCTTGAGCATATCTTGAGTATACTTGGCTTGATTAAAGAATGTTCCTCCTCTAACTTGCTTGATCTCAAAGCCAAGGAATACTTTCAACTCCCCCATCAAGGACATCCGGAACCTACTAGTCATAAGCTTTGAGAATTCATCATTAAAAGCTTTGTTAGATGAGCCAAAGATAATATCATCAACATAGATTTGGCATACAAAAAGCTCCCCATTAACCCTCTTAGTAAAAAGAGTGGGATCGATTTTCCCAACCTCAAAGCCACGGTCAAACAATAACTCTCTAAGGTGCTCATACCACGTGCGTGGGGCTTGCTTGAGCCCATAGAGCGCCTTATCAAGTTTGTAGACATGGTTTGGGAAGTTGGGGTCCTCAAATCCCGGGGGTTGCTTAACATATACCAATTCATTTAAAGGACCATAAAGGAATGCACTTTCTACATCCATTTGTTGCAACTTAAAGTTATGATGTGCCGCATAAGCAAGAAGGATACATATGGACTCAAGGCAAGCCACGGGTGCATAAGTCTCTCCATAATCAATGCCTTCAATTTGGGAATAACCTTGTGCAACCAATCTAGCCTTGTTCCTTACTATAATCCCATGCTCATCTTGCTTGTTCTTGAATATCCACTTTGTTCCAATAACATTGCGGCAATCTTTTGGCTTCTCAACTAACTTCCACACTTTGTTTCTCTCAAAGTTGTTGAGCTCTTTGTGCATAGCTTCTAACCAATCTGAATCTTCAAGAGCTTCCCACACTTTCTTTGGTTCAATCATGGAAATGTGAGCTTGATGTTCACTGAACCTCTTCAATTGTGCTCGTGTGGAAATTCCTTTCCTTAGATCTCCAACAACATTTTGGAGGGTGTGGTCTCTTATTTCCAACATTCTTTCCTTTCTAGCTTCGCGACGAGCGTGGATCTCCTCATTGTTTCTTGGAGGACCCTCTTCATCATTTTGATCCTCGTCTTGACCATCAACTTGACCTTGATCATCATTGGATTCATCCTCTATATTGGGAGGCAAGGGTTGACCTTGGTCTTGATCAAGTGCTCTTCTAGCATCAATTTGAGCCCGTCTCAAAATAGTTTGGATGGATCTTCCTTGACAAATTGACTTGGCACCACTTGACAACCCATCGAATGGACCAAGCACCCTTTGACTAGAGTTCACACATTGATCACTATGTTGAGGGTCCACATTTTGTCTTTGGCTTGAGTCAATGTCCTCCTCGGTAGATGGAGCATGTTGAGGTTGTGAAGATGAGGGCTCCACTCGAGTGGAGCATAGTTCTTCTCGATCCGCCATAAGGGGTTCCTCAATGGGGAGGATATAACCTACACCCATTCTTCCTATGGCATCCTGAGGCATTTCATCATCTGCATCACAAGCATCAACACGCCCCCCTTCGGGACCATCATATTCTTCAAAGGTCACACTACAAGATTCTATGACGGCTCCGGAGAGCTTGTCATAGATTCTATAAGTGTGAGATTCGAGACCATAGCCAACAAAAATACCCTCTAATGCTTTAGATTCGAACTTAGACAAACAGACACCTTTGATGAGATAGAAACACTTACAACCGAACACCCGGAAATAAGATATGTTGGGCTTGTTACCGGTAAGTATCTCATATGGAGTCTTGTTGATTTTCTTGCGGAGGTAGAGCCGGTTTGAAGCATGGCAAGCGATGGAGACGGCTTCGGCCCAGAAGTTGTATGGAGATTTAAACTCCACAAACATGGTCCTAGCCATCTCAATAAGAGTCCGGTTCTTCCTTTCGGCCACACCATTTTGTTGAGGGGTGTATGCAGCGGAATATTGATGTTTAATCCCCTCATCACTAAGAAAATCATTCAAGGTGTAGTTCTTGAACTCGGTGCCGTTGTCACTTCTTATAATCAACACGGGAACATTGTGTTGCCGTTGAACCAAGTTGATGAAGTCGATAAAAGTCCTTTGAGTTTCACTCTTCAACTTGAAGAAATAAACCCAAGAGTATCTTGAAAAGTCGTCAACAATCACCAAACAATATTTCTTCCCACCAAGACTTGCATGAGATGGAGGACCAAATAGGTCCACATGAAGGAGTTCCAAGATCTTGTTAGACTTGATTTGGTTCGTGGGCTTATGAGGAGCGTCATGCATCTTCCCTAGAAAACATGCCCTGCAAACACGATCTTTGGCAAAGGAAACATTTTATTTTAGTCCAACAATATGGCCCTATTTATGGAGACTTTGCAAAGTTCTCATATTGACATGGGCTAGTCGGTGGTGCCATAGCCAACCCACATCGTCCTTTCCGTATAAGCACATCGGACCTACAGTGGCTTGCCCCGAAAAGTCCACCACATACAAGTCATTTTCGACGTACCCAACAAAAGCGACCTTGAGAGACTTGCTCCACATGAGGACCACAATATCATTATCAATAAAGACGGCAAAGCCCATATTTCCAAGAGCACGGACAGAAAGTAAATTGTATCCAAGGGTTTCAACAAGCATGACATTCACGAGTGTAATGTCGTGAGCCACCACTACCTTGCCGAAACCCATTACCGTAGATTTTGACTTGTCGGCATATGTGATGGTGATTTGATCTTCATTTGACACCAAGTCCTTGACAATAGACGAGCTTCCGGTCATATGACTTGTGCAACCACTATCAATCACCCATTTTGACCCTCCGGATGCATAAGTCTACAAAAGATCAAGCTAGTTTTTTAGGTACCCATTTTTCAATGGGTCCTCTTTTGTTAGCAACAAGGGTCTTGGGAACCCAAATAGACCAAGCAATATAACCATCATAAGGACCAACATATTGTGCATACACATCACCATAGTAATCACGCATTAGAACATAGTGAGGGTTAGCACTTCCCGCAAAATCATCATGAGACATAGTTTTGCCATTTGTGGTCTTACTTTCCACAATGGTCTTGTTGGTCTCTTGTGCGGGCTTGTCCTTCTTCTTCTTGTTGTTATTATTCTTTGTTTTGGAGACAAAACCAATGCCCCCTTTATCACCACTACGCCTTTGCTTGCTCAAAAGATCATCAATAGACTTGTTGCCTTGTGGAAATGTAGCCTTCGCAAGCTCCCCCTTCAACCTAGCATTCTCTTCAAGGATAGTTGTGCTACTCGATGGAATGAAGTTACTAGGTGAAGGAATATTGGCCAATTGAGTTTGAAGCGTTTCATGGGACTTTGTGAGAGACAAGAGTTCACTCTCCAAGGCTTTGTGGGCCTTGTTAAGCAAGCTAAAGTCCTCGGCAAGTTTTTCATGAACCACACCAAACTCAACCTTGTCCTTTTTAGCTCTTTTGTATTTAGCAATAGCATGATCACGCTCTTTGATGAGTTTGTTAACAATGATGTCATTGGCCTCATCAAGCCCTTCAAGTTTTGACTCAAGGGACAACCTAGTCTCTTGTTCTTCTTCTAGAGCATTGCTTAAAGCCTCTAGTTCAATCATATGTTCATGCCCAAGTTTACATCTAACATCTAGAAGCTCTTGAGTGTGGGAGAGTTGATCTAAGATGTTCCCAAAGTGTAGTTTAGCATCACCTTCTAGGTTAGTCATGAACTCATCAAAGGCAATTAATTCCTTTTTAACATCAAGAGACATTTCATCATCAATTTCATCATTATATAATTGAGTAGAGTGAGATGATGTGGATACCTTCATTCCTCTTGCCATAAGGCAAGTGACGTTCTTGGAGGAAGAGTTCTCATTTGGAGAGTCGAAGAGTGAGAGTGTCGGAGTAGAGGTGGTAGCTAGAGCAGCCATACCATGTGAGGTTTCTTCTTCTTCCTCATCTTCCTCATCTTCATTATCGGAGGAGTATTCTTCATGAGTGATCAAGACAATTTCTCCCGATTTCTTGTTGATGGGATTCTTTTTGATGAAAGGTTTCTTGTAGGGTGCCTTGAGAGTCTTCTTCAACACGAGCTTCCCACCATCATCTTCTCTCTTCTCATAGGGGCAGCTTGCCACAAAGTGGTAGCGGTCACCACAATTGAAGCAAGTTCTCAACCTAGTGGCATTCTCTCTTTTCCCATTTGGATTGCTTCTTCGTTGCATTTCCATCTTGGCCTTGGCGGGGTTCTTCCAAAAGTTCTTTGCATAGAAAGCCATATATTGACTATGAGCAATCTTGACATCATCGGGATGGTCCAAGGAGAGGCCTTCATCACTATCATCTTCAAAGTCCACAACTTTGGCCTTTAAAGCAACATTGACCACATTGCTCATACCGAGGGCACGAGCACGGGCATCCTTGGCGTTCTTGGCGGCGACCTTGAAAGCGGCCATCTCTTGCATAACTTCATTTGAGGTCATGAGATGGTAGTTGTGTCTTCCTTGTAAGCTCTTCAAGTCGGTGGGCTCAAAAGGCATGAGTGCACTCACATATTTCCTTTTTATCCATGCATCATCCACATGTGAGGCACCCACATTTCTAAAAGCGGTGGCGGTGGTCTTGAGCCTTCGATACATGTCTTCGTGATCTTCACCTTCTTTCATGTATAAACCTTCAGCTTCATTGCTTAGAGCATCATATATGTTCCTCCTCATACTCTCATTTCCAACAAACAACACAGTGAGAGCATCCCAAGCTTCCTTGGCAATGCTAAAGTGCTCAATGTGTGGATAATCCTTTGTTCCCAATCCTTGTTGAATCATATGCAAAGCAGTGGCATTGAGTTGACTATTAACAACCTCTCTTCTTGTCAAGTTGTTTGGATCCCCAATAAAGAGTCCATGCTCGATGATGTTCCATAGTTCAATGCAAGAGCTGCGCATATGAGTTCTCATTAGTGATTGCCATTGAGCAAAAGTAGCAGACTCTTCTAGCTTAGGTGGGTCACCTCTATTGTACACATGAGGGTGAGGGATGGGAGGATCGGGAGAGTACCAAGAATCACGGTGCTCGCCCTTCCCCCCATCAGGTCGTGTGGAGGAATTAGCATTGTCTAGTTTATCCCCTACCACCATACCTTCGGGGGATACCGAAGTATTCCCTTTAGGTACGGATGGTAGTTCCTCTTGAGGAGATGGGGGTGGTGAGCCATCTTTGTCTTTAAGAAGTTGCTCAAGCATCTTCTTGACTTCGTTGACCAAGGAAGAGCTCAATCTTGTTTCCAAGTTTCTGAGATCTTCCATGGTCACCGGGGTTGACTCACTACCACCATCCCCTTCTTGGCTACCCATATTCTCTTAGGCGGTAAATCCCGAATAAAGAGCCGAGGCTCTGATACCAATTGAAAGGATCGTATGGGCACCTAGAGGGGGTGGTGAATAGGTGCTACTTCAAATTTTCTTCTTTTTCAAATTAAGGTTTGACAATAAGGTAAATTCTCTAGATAATGCAATTATGGTGAATTTACCTATATGACAATTATGCAAGAGCTACCACAACACAAAATAGTAACAAGTAAGTAAGGTGTGGTAAAGGATAGAGGTAACCGAAAAGTGGACGCGGAGACACAAGGATTTGTTTCCCGTAGTTCCTTCCTTTTGAGGGGAAGTACGTCTACGTTTGGAGAGGGGGTGGTTTCAAACCACCAACACCACGAGAGGCCTCCCTTGTTCTCCGATGAATCTCACCCCAACGGGATCGATTCACCTTCCACTATATCGGCAACCTTCAAGGTGGAAGCTGACACCGTTACAAGTTTGGGGCACACATCCACAACTTAATCGGAGGCTCCCAAATACAAGCAAGCTGTCAAAGCAATCCAAGACAAGCTTGTAAGAACAAAAACAAGAGCTAGGGTTTCCAACAAAACACTAGAGCAAAGGGGCCCTCAATGAAATGAGGGGGAAATGAAGATCTCTTTTGGTGAAGTAGTAGATCGGGGCCTCCTCCTTTGATTCCCCAAAGATCAAGGACTTTGGGTGGTTGGATGAGGAGATCTTGAGAATTTGAGTGGCTCCAATGGACTCCAATGGTGGGCAATGACTTTAATGAGCTGAGCACTTTGTCCCAAGGTAGGTGGAGGGGTATTTATACCCCTCCACAAAATCTGACCGTTGATGCATTTACTGCAGCGGTAGTACCGGAAGTTCAAGCGGTACTACCGGAGAACTCCAGTACTACCGGACCTGGTACCGGACCACCCTTTTTCAAACTGCAACAAGTCCTGCCCCCAGCGGTACTACTGTTGTTGCTATCGGAAAGCGGTAGTACCGCTTGAGGCAACCGGTACTACCGGACCTAGAGAGATCAGCACTTTTCCATATGAAAAACTCTCTGTCACGCCGGGTAGTAAAACGCGGTACTACCGCATTTTGCTACCGGCGCAGACAGAGGCTTTTTGCAACGTACAAAAACTCTCTGTCACGCCAGGTAGTGAAATGCGGTACTACCGCATTTTGCTACCGGCGCAGACAGAAGCTTTTTGCAACATACAAAAAGTCTCTATCACGCCAGGTAGTAAAATGCGGTACTACCGCATTTTGCTACGGGCGCAGACAGAAGCTTTTTGCAACGTACAAAAAGTCTCTGTCATGCCAAGTAGTAAAATGCGGTACTACCGCATTTTGCTACCGGCGCAGACAGTATCTTTTTGCAACGTTCAAAAGCCATCGTCTGGCGATACTAAAATGCGATACTACCGCATTTTAGTACGAATGCGAAGCTTTTGACAAGCGTAAAAAAGCTTCTGTCGCGCTAGGTACTAAAATGCGGTACACAGCACGGCGAGACTTTTGATGATTAGTCACTTGCTTACATGCGGTCCGGTAGCAAAAAGTGGTACTACCGCTTTTTGGTACCGCACCAGGCAGACAGTTTCTGAATGTTTGCAAACCTTTTTAATGTACCTGCGACACACTTAGCAAATCATTAGTCCGATATGTGCGTTGTTATCAAACACCAAAATCACTAGGGATAGCAAATGCTCTTTCAGGTGCGAAGCGGTATGGGGCGTTGTGGTGAGTTCGATCTAGTTCTAATCCAACAGCTGAGAGTCATCGTCGACGTTGGGCACCACCGGCGAGACAGAAACCTAGCGCGGCCAGTGGTGGTCGTTGGGGGCTCACCGGGGTGCAGGAGAGGGTTGGCGAGGTGGGCGAACGACGAAGTCGACGACGACGAATCTCCTGGTACCAGTGGCTCCTCTTGGGGCGGCTCCAATCGCTGGCTCCCTTCTTCTCCAGAGGCGGCAGGCTCCAGTGAAATTCTGACGAGGTGGTGCTCGCCTTCCTCCGGGAACGGTGTGGCACGATCAGTGAGGATAGGGGACTAGAATGGTGTGAAGAATTCGACTGGGGGTGGCCTCTATTTATAGTCGAGCGAGGGGACCGACGGGGCGCACGGTGGGCTTGTCGGGGATGGTGGTACAAACGGCTATTGGCATGGGCGAAGGTAGGGGACGGTGCGGTGTTCCCTGGCGTGAGACGTGGGGCGGTGCGGGTTGGTCTGGAACACGCGACGCTTTGTACGGCAGAGGCGGCGTCTTCGACAGCGAGCGGTGGCTGTGCGGCATGGGGCGACGAACTGGGATGTCTGGCGGTCTCCTGGGTCGGTGGTGATCGTGTATGCACGGCGTAGCGGCGCTGCGTGGGCTTCGGTCGAGGGTGGCGCTCTGGCGCATGCTCGGCACGGTTGGTAGAGGCACGGGCACGGCGTTCCTGGGTGCTCTGGTCGGTGTCCTCGAGGAAGGGCTGGTCGAAAGGGGGCGGTGAGGCATGGGTGATCTCCCAGACAAGGTTGGCATGGCTAGTTTCTTTCCTAGCTTGCTGTCTACACTGGGGTTGCAAGGATGCACTCGGTTGTTCACCATTGATGATCTTGGCAAGCTCACAGTGGTGCTAGTGTTGGGTTAATCTTGCTAGATGATCTACTGAGATGGTTGTGAGCTAGATAGGGAACCAGTTAGGCTCAAAACACTGCACACTATAGTGTTTTGATTTTGTTTGATTTGTGTCTACCAAGTGTTTGATGAAATGGCCGCATGAATTCAAGTTTTGAATTTTGAAAAGATTTTTGTTGTGTGTGTTAGATTGGTGCTGGTGAGTCTGCAGATGCTTGGGTTTTGAAAGTTGAGCTTGTTTGAGTGGTTTTTGAAAAAGTGGGATCTTCCCATATGATATAGATTAAATTTTGAATTGTCATTTAAACCATGCATTTGAAAGTTTCTGGATGATCACAAGGTGGGCCTTGATACCTTGTTATGAGTACAATCAAGGGGTGCAAAGATCCAGAAAAGTTTCTGTTATGTTCTGAAAGTTTGAGACAGCCAAAGTAGGCATGGGAGTTAAATAGGTCAAAATGACCATTCCCTTATTTTATTTGTTTTGGTTTACTTGTGTTTAGGAAAAGTGTGGGAAATGTTTAGATGATGTTTATTTCACCTAAGCATCCATTTACAAGCAATGGAACACATAAACAAGGTGGTTCAAAAGAATTCAAAATGAAATGCATACTCATATGCATGCTTCCATAATTTTGTTTAGAAAAGTTTTTGTTAACTCTAATTTTAATGATTAGAGTTTCTTGACCCAATTGTTGTGTTTTTGGGATGTTACAAACCTTCCCCCCTTAAACAAAATCTCATCCTGAGATTTGAAAAAGGACGAAAAGATTACCTAGGATTTGAAGAGATCGGGAAACTCCGTCCTGATGTGATCTTCGCGCTCCCAGGTAGCTTCCTCTTATGTGTGGTTGCTCCACTGAATCTTGAGAAACTTGATGCTTCGGGTTCGGGTAGTTTTGAAGGCTTCCTCCAAAATATGGATGGGTACTTCGGGATAGGTCAGGTCATTGTTGATCTCTATGGTCTGATGATCGATATTCTTGAACACTTTGGTCTTCTCTGGAACTTCGAGACACTTGCAAAGTAATAAGATATGGAACACATTGTGCATGGCTGACATCTCTTCGGGTAGTTCCAATTGATACGATACTTCTCTTTAACGGTTCAGAATCTTGAAGGGTCCGATATATCTGGGGGCTAACTTTCCTTTGAGTTGGAAACGCTGCATTCCCTTCAATGGTGACACTTTCAGGTAAACAAAATATCCTATGTTGAAGGCGAGGTCTCGATGTCTCTTGTCGGTGTAACTCTTCTGTCTGGATTGGGCGGTCTTGAGGTGCTCACGAATCTTGTGAACCTTCTCTTCTGCTTCTCGTAGGATGTCGGGTCCGAAAATCTGACTCTCTCCTACTTCCGACAAGTTCAAAGGGGTGCGACACTTTCTTCCGTACATGAATTCAAATGGGGCCATTTGCAAGCTGGCTTGGTAACTGTTATTATAGGAAAATTCTGCAAATGGCAGACAGTCTTCCCACTTGGATCCATATTCTAACACACAGGATCTCAGCATATCTTCGAGTATTTGATTTACTCGCTCCGTTTGTCCATCAGTCTGAGGGTGATACGCGATACTGAAATCTAGGCGGGTTCCTAAACCTTCTTGAACTTTCTTCCAGAATCTCGAGGTAAACTGTGTTCCTCGATCCGATACAATGTTCTTAGAGACTCCATGCAAACTAACTATTCTAGCGATGTATAACTTCGCTAGTTTCGAACTATGATATGTGGTCTTGACGGGCAAGAAATGGGCGACTTTGGACAATCGGTCCACTATGACCCAGATAGAGTCATTTCCCCTACTAGAAGTAGGCAGTCCAGTGATAAAGTCCATTCCAACGGAATCCCATTTCCATACCGGAATCTGCAAGGGTTGCAACAATCCAGCGGGTCTTTGATGTCCTGCCTTGACTCGCTGACATATATCACACTTGGCGATATAGCTTCCAATTTCTCGCTTCATCTTATGCCACCAAAATTGCTCTTTCAAATCTTGATACATCTTAGTTCCTCCGGGATGGATAGAATAAAGAGTATCATGAGCTTCCTTCAAAATAACTTCTTTCAACTTAGAATCTGCTGGTACACAAAGGCGTCCTTTGTACCACAGAACTCCTTCTTCGTCTTCGGTGAATCCGGTACTTTTGTCTGCACTGACACGACGCTTGATTCCGTCGATACTAGCATTTCCTTTCTGCGCCTCTTTGATCTGGCTGATCAAAGTGGGCTAAAGTTCTATACTAGCCAAAAATCCTTCGCTCACTAATTCCATTCGGAAATCTTCCATCTCTTTGTGCAAGCTTGGTTGCTCCTTCAAAATCATGGAGTTCAAGCGGCACGGCAATCTGCTAAGGGCATCGGCTACTACGTTGGCTTTACCAGGGTGATAGTGAATGTCCAGATCGTAATCCTTGATTAGCTCAATCCATCTCCTCTGTCTCATATTCAGCTCCTTCTGAGTGAATATATACTTCAGACTCTTGTGATCCGTATAAATCTCACAACGATTTCCCATCAGGCAATGTCTCCATGTCTTCAGGGCTAGAACTACGGCTGCGAGTTCGAGGTAATGGGTTGGGTAATTTTAGACATGTTGCTTCAATTGTCGAGATAGATATGATATAACTTTGCCTTCTTGCATTAGCACACATCCGAGACCGATCTTGGATGCATCACAATACACATCGAAGGGTTTCGTGATACCCGACATGATCAAGATTGGGGCTGAAATCAATCTCCTCTCGAGTTCTTGAAAACTCGCTTCATATTTGTCAGTCCATTCAAACTTCTTGTCCTTCTTCAGTAATTGGGTCATAGGTCTGGCGATACTCGAGAATCCTTCTACGAACTTGCGGTAATATCCCGCCAATCCGAGAAATGCACGAACTTGGGTTTGAGTGGTTGGGGCTTGCCAATCTTCTACATCTTTCACTTTGGCAGGTTCAACGGCAATTCCTCCGGCTGATACAATGTGACCGAGGAATCCTACCTCCTGTAACCAGAATTCACATTTGCTAAACTTGGCATACAACTGATGCTCTCTAAGGGTTCCAAGAATGGTCCTTATGTGAAGCTCATGTTCGTCTTATGATTTGGAGTAAATCAGAATGTCATCGATGAAAACAACGACAAACTTATCCAGAAAGTCCATAAAAATCTTATTCATGAGGTTCATGAAATAAGCGTGGGCATTGGTTAATCCAAAAGACATTACAGTATACTCGTATAATCCATATCTGGTGGTAAAGGCAGTCTTTGGAATATCCTCTGCATGAATCTTGAGTTGATGATAACCAGTTCTAAGATCAATCTTAGAAAACACTTTGGCACCGGTCAACTGATCAAACAAATCTTCTATCTTGGGCAAAGGGTACTTGTTCTTGATGGTGACATCATTCAACTTCCGATAATCTGTACACAAACGGTTACCTCCATCTTTCTTGTCCACAAACAAGACATGTGATCTCCATGGTGACGCACTTGGTTGAATCAATCCAATTTCCAGCATGGCATCCAGTTGCTTCTTTAGTTCTTCTAGCTCCGACGGGTTCATACTATAGGGTCTCTGGGTTATGGGTCCTGTTCCGGGGATTAGTTCGATGATAAACTCGATATCCTGATCTAGGGGCATACCGAGCAAAACATCTGGAAATACATCGGGGTATTCACAGACTATCCGGACTTGGTCAATGGTAGGTTGGGCTATACTCTTGTTGCACTTGAATTGGCGAGGTAAGGTTTCAGATATATGCTCGACTGATATTCCGGCTGTACTGGTCATGGTGATGGCCTTCTTGGCACAGTCAATCAATCCTTTATGTTTGGACATCCAATCCATTGCTAGTACTACTTCCAAACCTTTAGTTCCGAGTAGTATCAGATTAGCATAAAAATCTATGTCATGGATTCGGATAGGGATGGCTTTGCAAATTTTCCTAGCCTTGGTGGTTGATCCGGGAATTTGCACAATCATTACATGCTTCAATTTGGTTGGTTGAATTTTACTAGTGCATGCAAATTCTTCGGTGACAAATGAATGCGATGCACCAGAATCAAACAACACCCTTGCAAGTACTGAATTAACAGAAAACATACCCAGCACGACGTCTAGCGCTTCCTGAGCTTCTTCAGCATGCATGAGAAAAAGACGGCCATTGCGGTTGAGTGAATTCCCTGGGGCAAACCTTCTTCCTGGCTGAACACGACGCTGCTGCTGAGCTGGGGCGTTGGTATTGGGGGCTGCGACATTCTTCTTGTTGGGGCACTCGTTGGAGTAGTGACCCTTATTTCCACAGTCATAACAGGTCACTTGTGACTTGTCCTTGGCCGTTACAGGCACAACATTGCTTCCAGTCCTCAGGGCAGTGTTGGTGTTGGTGGCAGCATTGTTGGGGTTGAACTTAGGTGGGGCACGGTTGAAATTGCTAGAATTGCCGGGGTTGTTGTGATTTCCTCCGGGTCTAGGGTTTCCACGGTTGGGATAGGTGGGACGGTTCATCGGGGGTCTGTTGGTTCTTGGGGCAAATCCTGGAGATGGGTTAGGGCGATACCGTGGGGTCTGATGGGTTCCTGGCTGATGCATCATACGACGCTTGCGGTTCTCATTGGCTTGGTTGATCTTTCCTTCCATCTGGATAGCAGAGTCGACAAGGGCTTCAATATCCGCAAAGGGGATATTGACCAACACTGTCTGCATCTCATCATGCAGACCATTCAGGAATCTTTCTTTCTTCTTGTCTTCCGTGTCGATCTCATCCGGGGCATACCTAGCTAATGACAAAAATTTGTCACGGTATTCCACTACAGTCATCCTTCCTTGCTTCAGTTCTCTGAACTCGTCTCTCATCCTCTTGATCAAACCCAGTGGCACATGGGTTCTGCTAAACTTGACCTTGAATTCCTCCCAGGTCATCATCTGTCCTCCGGTCATTGCACGAACACTATTCCACCATGCCCTGGCATCTCCGGCTAGATAGTGGGTGTCGAACAAAACTTTCTCGTTGGCTTCCACTCCAGCAACTTCTAAATTATTTTCCATGGTTTGCAGCCAATCATCAGCGTCTAGGGGCTCTTCTGACTTAGTGAAAACAGGTGGGTTGGTATTCTGGAAATTCTTGAGCTTAGATCCATGGTTATCTTGATTTCTGTGGCCTTGGTTGTTGTGGGATCGCTGAGCTATCTGTTGCAGAGTGGCTAGGTTGGCTTGACGTTCCGCTCTTTCAGCTTCGTGGTCAGAAGTCAACATTTGCAAGATCTGCAACATCGGGTCCGGGGATGAACCACTTCCTCCGCGTGGCATCTGAAGATTGAGATGGATCATGAGAAAAGAGGGAAATTTATAAGGTTTCGGGGACTTTGAAAAGTTTTTAAAGTTTGACTCATATTTTCTAGCAACTTGCTTTTCATTCATTCATTCACACGATACAACACACACCACAACAAGGAAAAACAGATGGTTTTAAGAACCATTCTGGAATCTACGATACAGTGGGACCGAATACTACTCACTACGCTAGTGCTCAAGTGCTACTACTCCTCGGAATCTGTGGCTTCATCATCTTCATCATCATCGATGAAGGCGAAGTCATCCTCATCGGTGAAGAAGTCCATGGCCTGATCCTCCAGAAAATCATCATCATCGCTGAGATAGGAGTAGGGGTCTCCACGAAGATCCTCTCCTGCATTCTCCCTTTCCTCCAACTGCATGTCTCTCTCGTGGATGGTCTCTTCCAAAGATGAGATGCGGTGGCGGAGACGGGCAATAATGCACTCCTTCTTGTTGAGCTGACGGCGATGAGACTTGAGATCCTTTGCCAGCATGGTGATGGTCTGATCCTTTGTCTTGATGATGGCAGACTTGTGGTTGGAGTAGTCACGACAATTATCCAACTCCTGCTGACGATCGTACATCATGAAGCTAAGGTGGTCCAATTGAGTCTTCAGCTCGGGGTGGTATGGGGCTTCCAGTGGTTGTCCATTTGCATCACGCCTTGGGCAAAACTCAAAGCGGGTTCCCTTGATCTGATTGATGCTTTGCCCACACAGACGGGCAAGAGCTTCCTGCATGGCCCTGGGCAAGTCCATCGAGCCAGTTGTTCTCTCTTAAGGTAAACTGAATTCCTCCTCGGGGAGGTTCAATCTTTCCTGAGACTTGCAACAATCAGCCATCAGATCTTCTCCTCCTTGATCATTGAGCTGAGCTTCAAGAACTCAAAAGTGACGCCCGTAAGTTCAAAAGCTGGTCCAAATCCCTCTCAAAGATAAGGTCTCCTCCATTCCCCAACTGATAAAACTTGCTGTACTTCACGTCCATCTATAATAATATAGGATGAGTAAGTTAGTAGAGTGATCAAGTGTGTCAAAATTTTATGTATTTTGCAAGAGTTTTTGAGGAACATGAATTTTTATGAAAGAATCAAAGAGATAAGAAGGAGAATAAGTTTTTGTAAATATTTGCTTCCTTTGGTTTTGAAACTAAGTTTTTGATTCAAACGTCCAGTCTAACTAGGGTCTCCTATGGTCAGGGTGGCTCTGATACCAACTTGTCAACACCCGGATTTTTAATCCCAGATGCCTGTTATGCCATACATCGCAATCCCAGGATTACCATTTTTGCGAGACATAACAGAATTGGATACCACAGTACATCATCCATTACAAACCATATAAAAGGTCTTACACAAATAGGGATCTCATGATCCAGTTCTTAATACAACTTTAAGGAGCGGAATACGTAATAATAATGGTAGCGTAGGCGAAGCTCCATCTTCGGGTTCACAGGCAATGATGGCGATGAGAGATGATCCTAGCTGTCGTAACCTTCCTGGTTTCCATCTTCCAGGTACTCCTCTTCATAGTCTGGCCACGGGAATAGACAAGGACAAAGCCATGAGTACTCTTTAAGTACTCGCAAACTAATACTAACAAGTGAAGGTGGTTTTTGATAATAGGACACTAGGCTCTAGGGTTGTTTTGCAAAAAGCCAGATTTATCTCTACTAGTTCAGAAACTAGAGAAGCGAGTCACAATTTTATAACTCCTAAGTGGGAACTTGTATTTCAAGTCACAACTCTGTTGTGGTCAAGTCAAAGTATCAACTCATTTCATAAGTCATTTTGAAAACAGTTGACGGGGGAACAGTATGGCCACTCCAACTGTCCATAACCGTGGATGCGGCTATTCGAATAGATATTGTACACTTTCACCACAACATTCGATACATCCGTCAGGAACAAATCCTGAATTCACCATACTCAGTATGCGGATAATCAATCCTAACCTTTCAATTACACGCCCTAGTATAAGCACCTCTCCTATGAGTTTGGCCTCCCAACCATGACCAACTGTCATCTTGGGTACTGCAGAGGTGGACAATCTTCACAAGGTAGCCTCAGCTCAGACCTTGGCCATGAGGGAACAAATACTAAGGTATATAAGCTTCCAGTCAAGCCCTACCCAATCTTCGGGTATTGTGGTTGTACGATAAAATTGGAATGGTATCGCATCCAGACAACCATCAGTTTTAATAAGGGCTAAGGCTCATGCCTCAACATTTTCATCACCAAAATCATCTGGTGTTCAGAAACATATGTCAAAACATCTCAGTAGAATGATCCATCATTCTAAGGTTTTCATAACCATTTTCACCAAGTATTCCCATCTAAAGTTGATCAAGTTTTATGCTTAGCACTAGCATCTACAAGTGGGGGTAGCACTAATGAGGGGTGGTAAACTAGTGGAGTTTCAACTAAGTACAACCTTATATCTTAGAATGATATCAAGGTTTCTATCTTAGGCAAACTTTTATGCTCTTTATGCAACCTTCAAAAATATCTTTCTAGAATCTACAAGTCACTTAAGTCAACTCTAAGCTAAGGCTTTGATAAAGAAGTAAAGTAGAAGCTTGCAAGTAAAACTAGGATTGGGTTAACAAGTGAGTATGATCACATATGCTTAAGGCATATGGTTGGCATGGTAAATAAGTAAGGGTTTGCTTGCATCAGTAGAGTATCTTGCAAGTGTTAGCTTGCACAATCAACTAGTAGCATTAGGCTTGCCTTGTGCAGAGTAGTGGTTGAAGTTCTCCTCGGCTTCTTCTTCGTAGAATCCTCCTTCCTCCTCGTATCCTTGGTCGGTACTAGCGTCTATAAATAAATACGATGTACACAATCACCAAGCAATACTTAACTACTTGCAATCATCACACAAAAGGGTCCTATAGATGATCTAGCATCATCACTAACATTACAAGATTTGGGTTTGGTTTAAAATCCCTTTTATTTTTAGAAAAGTAATTTCTACTCATTGAAAAACTACTTAAGATTTAATATTCTCCAAACCAAACATGGGATCATGTTGACACATGTCATCATCACATATTTTAGTCCATGGGAATGTGATTTAAAGTGGTATCACAATTTAATAAGGTTTTACCCTTTTATTTTAATTAATTAAAGTGGCTAGAAATGCCTAAGTGGCATTCTTTTATTACTTGAACATTATTTCTGTAAGTAAACCTATATATTTTTATATATTCTGAAAGGTATAGTTAAATGTAATTTTTGAGAGTTGGAATCAACTCCAAAGCTATTGTGGTTTAACTTTGAAAAATGTTTGAATGCAGAAAAGCTTCTACCTTGTTATTTTTACCAAGGATGATCTACAGATCCAAATGACTTGAATCCAACGGGCTTGGATTCAGCATTCCCAGACCTTTCTAACAAAATTGGTTTCATTCAAATTGGTGCACTGAGTCGACCTGGGTTGATTTTTGAAAATCGGTACAGAAGTGTGTTTGAAATAAAATGGAAAAGGTTTAATTCAAATAACTGGGCTACGCGGGAAAAGTTAACGGGTCGGCCTGCTAAGCACAGTGCTTCCGCAGGCTGTTTAATTTGCTGTCCCCACACGTCAGTGACACAGGGGGGTGCGAAGCGGTATGGGGCGCTGTGGTGCGTTCGATCTAGTTCTAATCCAACGGCTGAGAGTCATCGTCGATGTTGGGCAACGCTGAGATGTAAAACCTAGCGCGCTGTTGGGGGTCGTTAGCTCACCGGTGCAAAGCGTAGGGTCGGCGAGGCGGGCGAACGACAAATTCGACGACGGCGAATCTCCTGGTACCGGTGGCTCCTCTTGGGGCGGCTCCAATCGCTGGCTCCCTTCTTCTCCAGAGGCGGCAGGCTCCGGTGAAATTCCGATGAGGTGGTGCTCGCCTTGCTCCGGGAACGTTGTGGCACGATCAGTGAGGAGAGGGGAGTAGAATGGTGTGAAGAATTCGACTGGGGGTGGCCTCTATTTATAGTCGAGCGAGAGGACCGACGGGGCGCACGGTGAGCTCGTCGGGGGCGGTGGTACAGACGGCTATTGGCATGGGCGAAGGTAGGGGACGGTGCGGTGTTCCCTGGCAATGCTCAACGATACGGTGGCGAGACGTGGGGAGGTGCGGGTTGGTCTGGAACACGCGATGCTCGCTGTGGCGTAGGGCGGCGCTTCGGCGAGCGGTGGTCAGGCGGCATGGGACGGCGAACGGGGATGTCTGGTGGTCTCCTGGGTCGGTGGTGATCGTGTATGCACGCGGCGAGGGCGGCGCGCGGTCTGTGGGCTTCGATCGAGGGTGGCGCTCTGGCGCATGCTCGGCACGGTTGGCAGAGGCACGGGCGCGGCGTTCCTGGGTGCTCTGGTCGGTGTCCTCGAGGCAGGGCTGGTCGAAAGGGGGCGGTGAGGCATGGGTGATCTCCCAGACAAGGTTGGCATGGCTAGTTTCTTTCCTAGCTTGTTGTCTACACTGGGGTGGCAAGGATGCACTCGGCTGTTCACCATTGATGATCTTGGCAAGCTCACAGTGGTGCTAGTGTTGGTTAATCTTGCTAGATGATCTACTGAGATGGTTGTGAGCTAGATAGGGAACCAGTTAGGCTCAAAACACTGCACACTATAGTGTTTTGATTTTGTTTGATTTGTGTCTGCCAAGTGTTTGATGAAATGGCCGCATGAATTCAAGTTTTGAATTTTGAAAAGATTTTTGGTGGGTGTGCTAGATTGGTGCTGGTGAGTCTGTAGATGCTTGGGTTTTGAAAGTTGATCTTGTTTGAGTGGTTTTTGAAAAGTGGGATCTTTCCATATGATATAGATTCAATTTTGAATTGTCATTTAAACCATGCATTTGAAAGTTCTGGATGATCACAAGGTGGGCCTTGATACCTTGTTATGAGTACAATCAAGGGGTGCAAAGATCCAGAAAAGTTTTTGTTAGGTTCTGAAAGTTTGAGACAGCCAAAGTAGGCATGGGAGTTAAATTGGTCAAAATTACCATTCCCTTATTTTATTTGTTTTGATTTACTTGTCTTTAGAAAAAGTGTGGGAAATGTTTAGATGATGTTTATTTCACCTAAGCATCCATTTACAAGCAATGGAACACACAAACAAGGTGGTTCAAAAGAATTCAAAATGAAATGCATACTCATATGCATGCTTCCATAATTTTGTTTAGAAAAGTTTTTGTTAACTCTAATTTTAATGATTAGAGTTTGATGATCCAGGTGTTGTATTTTTGGGATGTTATACCCACATAGAAAACTAGGGATCTATGTGGGGTACAAATTGCCGTCGATTATTAAGTACCTGGAACCCCTTACCGGGGATCTATTCACAACCCGTCACGTTGATTGCATATTTGATGAGAAATATTTTTCGGCATTAGGGGGAGACTTCAAGTATCAGAAAGAATGCTCGGAAATTGATTGGAATGCTATCGGAATTTTAGCCTCTGATCCACGTACCCTAGAGATCGAACTCCAAGTTCGGAAAATCATCAATTTGCATCATCTTACAAATTATATGTCAGATTCATTTACTGATCTAAAAGGTGTTACAAAATCCTGGAAATCAGCCAGAAATGCTCCCGAAAGAGTGACGATACCAATAAAACCACTTAACTCCCTGATCCTAAAAAGAGGGAGGGGTAGTACGCCCTCTGACCCGGAACCTGCTTCTCGCAAGAAACAAAGGAGAGAGGAGACAATCCTCCAAATTAGTAAATGCAAGTTAGCTCAATGTTGACAAACACCTTATGGATAGTATACACCCAGTAGAAGGGCAACCTCCACAACCCAGCTCTAGCTTGCACATATTGGATGGGACATCAGAACACCTAGACTCACGTGTATTGGGAAATCACGAAGAGTCACCAAGGGTGCATGAGATATCCACCAACTATATCGATTATGAAGAATCATTCAACTGTAAGTCTATGATTGTCGACACTTATTTTTCTGCTACAATTGCAAATTCCCTTCTCAATGATCATGATCCAAGGACTATCGTTGAGTGTGAAAAATGCTATGAATGTCCTCAATTGAAGGGTGCAATACAAGAAGAACTTGCCTCGCTTAATAAAAGGAAGGTATTCACTAAAGCAATACCAACACCTCCTAATGTTTTCCCCGTGGGATTCAAATAGGCTTTCCTCCGGAACAGAATGAGAACAATGAGATGGTGAGATACAAGGCAAGGCTCATAGCATAGGGCTTCACGCAGAGACCCGACATTGATTTCAATGAGACATATTCTCCGATAATGAGTGGTATCACTTTCCAATATCTTATATCTTTGACACTAAAAAATCTTCTATCTATGCAGTTGATGGACGTCATGACCGCATATCTTTACGGGTCACTATATTTGGACATGTAATTCGTACATATACATGAAGGTTTCTGATAGAGTATATGTCCCGAATGCAAGCGCAAAAAGCAACATGTACTATATAAAACTGAACCAGTCTTTGTACGACTTGAAATAGTCAGGACGGATATGGTACAACCGACTTAGTGAGTTCCTTCTTCAGAAGGGTTAATCCAATAGTGATGACTGCCCATGTGTCTTCATAAAGAAGTCCTCTTCAGGATTTTGCATCATTTTTAGTGTATGTCGATGATCTCAACATCATTGGCAACGCATAAGTTATTGATGAAGCACGCAATCATCTAAAGACAGAATTTGAGATGAAGAATTTGGGTCAAACCAAATTTTTCTTGGGTCTCCAACTCGAACACCTTCCCTCAGGAATAATGGTACACCAAGCTGCCTATATCCAGAAAATATTGGAGAAATTCAATATGGACAAATCCTATCCATCTAAAATTTCCATGGTGGTTCGTTCTCTAGGCATAGGGAAAGATCCGTTCAGGCCAAGGGATGATGGAGAAGAGATGTTGAGACCCTAGGTTCCATATCTCAGTGCCATTGGAGCGCTCATGTACCTTGAAAATTGTACGAGACATGGCCTTGCATTTGCAGTGAATCTACTTGCTAGACACAACGCAGCTCCCACCAAATGCCATTGGTCGGGAGTCAAGAATATCTTTAGATATCTCTAAGGCACAAAGTATCTTGGCCTATACTCTCAGTTTTAGAGAAATCTGGACTCCGGTATGATTGGATACACTGATGCTAGCTATTTATCTGATCCCCATAATGCCAGACCATAGACCGACTTTGTGTTCCTACATGGTGGAACTGCTATATCATGAAAGTCTTTGAAACAGACTCTGGTTGCCACTTCTACCAATCATTCTGAAATAATTGTATTATATGAGGCATCACGTGAATATGTATGGCTTTGCAGAATGATAAACCACATACAACAGTCATGTGGAATTGATTCTATCGAATCACCTATGATTATCTATGAGGATAATGCGACTTGTGTTGCACAGATGCAAACAGGATACATGAAGAGCAATATCACTAAGCATATTGCCCCAAAGTTGTTTTATCCTCATGAACTCCAAAAGAGTGAAAAAATAAACATCTTTCAAGTCAAATTATGCAATAATCTCGTCAACTTGTTTACGAAGTCTCTATCAACTTCAACATTCCAGAAATATATTCATGAAATTGGTATGTGACGGCTTCGAGATTTGCAAGAATCAGAGGGAGTGTCTTCCTGAATTATGCATGTTCAAAGCATCATATTACACTCATTTTCCCTTGATTAGTTTACTATTCAGGTTCTCATTAAGGTTTTTAATAAGGTAATATCAACATAAAATTATATGTCATATTATCTGTTTTCCCACTGGGGTTTTTAGAAAGGTATAAACGACATATTTATTGACCGCTATATTCTATGGATTTACTTTATATCGAGTTAACAAAGGCAATAATCATTATATATTGTGTCATTTTTTCCTTATTTTCTCAATGGGTTTGAATGAGTTTTAACAACATATCCTACTCAACTCCTCACATTTTTTCCACGGCGTTTTTAAAGAAAACTATTTAAAGATGATAAAGATTTACAAGAACAAACATAGATTAGGGAAAGTGTTAGAATTTAATCAGTCTTTAATTAAATGGGTTAATTCCTGTTTGTAACTCTACCTTACCGAGGACCATACGAACCGTCATTACATCGTTTCACTCCCCTGTATATGTGGATTCATTCCATTCATTTGTCTGGCTTTTTTTCTTTCGATTCGCAATACAAAGATAGGAAAACAGCTTCAGATCCAAAAAAATAGTTCAGTCAGTGGTGGCATTTCATTCATGCAGTTCCAATCTCAGTTCACAACATCGCCTAAAATCTAGGCTGCCACGATAAGTAAACCATCAAGACGGATCACTGCGTTTCATCCGTGAACGCAGAAATGCTACAGCTCTTGGTTGGTTCACCTCATTATTCAGTACAGAGCAGCAGTGCACACGTTGCTGCAGAAAGAAGAAGACCCTTTCTCTAAGCCTGCAGCATCTCGAGCCGCCGGAGGCGCTGGACCTCCTTGCCGAGGACGCTGCAGCGCACCATGCTGCCCGCCGTGCGCCACAGCAACTGGAGGTCGGCCCAGGGCTCGGGCGGCGCCATCCGCTTGTGGAGGTAGCAGTCGAAGGTCCGGCGCTGCACGTGCTCGTCCGCGCACATCTCCACCAGCGCCTCCCGCCCGGCGTTGTCGCCGTAGAACACGCGCTGCAGCAGGTCCAGGAACCGGAACGTCAGCAGGAACTCGTCGTCCCACCGCCGCAGGTACCCGCGCCGGATCCCGGCCTCCGTCACCGCGCCCGTCAGCCGCCACTCCTTGGCCATCGCCTGCCCGCACAGCCGCCCCGACTTGGCCGCGAAGTAGATGCCCTCGCCGGAGCACCGGGTGACGTACCCCGCCGCGTCGCCGACCAGGGCCACGCGCCCGACCACGCGCCGCGGCCGCGGGTGCTCGGGGATCGGGTGCGCCTCCACCTTGATCACGCGCCCCCCCGCGATCTTGGGACCCGCCCGCGCCCGGATGCCCGACTGGAGCTTCTTGATCTCCGGCTTGGCGGCGACTGTGCCGGTGCCGACGGCGACGTGGTCGCACTTGGGGAACACCCAGCCGTAGAAGTCCGGGGACACGTCCCCGCCCACGTACATCTCGGCGAGGTCGTCGTAGTACCCCATCTCCTTGTCGGGGAGCCGGATCCGCTCCTGGAAGGCGATGGCCGTCGTGTAGTCCCCCGCGCCGACCTCGCGGGCCACTCGGCTGTTCGCGCCGTCCGCGCCGACGATGGCGTCGACCTCGAGGACGCTCCGGGTGGGCGACGGGCCATCGCCGCCGGACGAGATGTAGTGGACGCGGTACGGGTCGGTGGGGCCGGCGGGGAGGGAGAGCGAGGTGACGAGGCCCGGGAGGAGGGTGGCGCCGGCTTCGGCGGCCCGGCTGCGGAGGAAGGAGTCGAGCACCTCGCGGCGGAGCATGGGGATGTGGGCGCCCGGGGGAAGCGCGCGGGAGAAGTCGGCGGCGAGGTTGGAGGGGGAGAGGACGCGCATGCGTTTGACTCGGCGGTCGACGAGACCCAGCGGAATGGAGAACTCGTCGAGCATGCAGAGCGGGATGGCGCCGCCGCAGGGCTTGGCCCCCCCAGGGCTGCGCTCCAGGAGGAACGCCTGGGCGCCCGCGGAGGCGAGCGCCTCGGCCGCGGAAGCGCCGGCCGGGCCGCCGCCCACCACGGCCACGCGCAGCGGGCGCGCCGGCACGGAGGAGGAGCAGGAGATGGAGAGGCGAGCTGGGGAGTGGCAGGCGGCGGACATCGTTGCCATGGTTTCCTCGGGCGGCGAATGGGATTGGGGGTTTGAGATTTGGGAATCGGGGCTGCTTGGAGTGTAGCTTCGCCCGTGTTGGGGCGCGGGACGATACCTCTAGGGCCCAGAACCCAGATGGCGCTGCAATTTTAAAATAGGATTAGGACCCTCGTGTCAGCGAGGAAGAGGATAAGACGCCTAAAACGCCAGCTTTAGATCAGGAGAGTATCGGAAAACTCTTTTAACTCTCCGTCCGCGAATAAGTGTACATCTAGTTAAAGATAATCAAATTTAATCAATATTACAGAATTAACATATTATGAAACTAGATTTAAAAATAAATCTAATGGTATCAATTTAGTGTCATAAATGTTGGTACGTTGTCCTAAAAAGTTAGTCAAACATAGTAAAGTTTGACTTAAGATAAGGCTAGAAGTACACTTATTTACGGACGGAGGGAGTACATTGTGCTTAGAGGAGTGGAAGATGACACGCCTCCCCCATTTTCCGATCAGCATAGTGCGTAGGCGTATACTTCCTCTGTTTCGTAATATAAAATGTTTTATTTTTATAAAAAAACATCTAAACTTATTTTAGTGTATAGGTTGCTGTAATCTTCACGGTAAAAGAGGTTTGGTTATATTTTTTTCACTACCCTAAAACATTTTATACAATGAAACGAAGGGACTAGATTTTACTTGGCTTGTGCACCCTCCGTTTTAAAATATAAGATATTTTTAGCTTTGTAAAGTAAATGTATCTAGACTTTTTTTTAATATGTAGGTTTACTTAGATTTGGAGTGAATCTACACATTAAATAAGGTTTAGATATATGTTTTTCACTATGCTAAAACATTTTATACAATTGAAACGAAGGGACTAGATCTTACTTGGCTTGTGCACGGAAATACTTTCTTCATTTTAAAATATAAGATGTTTTTAGCTTTGTGAAGCAAATGTATTTAAACTTTTTTTAATATGTAGATTCACTTAGATTTGGAGTACACTAAAAATAGTTTAGATACATTTTTTTAACAAATCTAAAACATCTCATATTTTAAAACGAAGAGAGTGCAATGCTACATACTTCCTTGGAAAGGAAGATCTCCGTGAAACAACTCAAACATTATTACTCCTACAAAGAAGGAAAACGGTTAATTGTGTGGATGAAGACATGGATGCTAAATTATATGGATGAAGACATGAATGCTAAATTGTATGAATGAAGACATGAATACTAAATTGTGCGCAACATTTACAGAGAAGGAAATAAGTGACGCTCTTTTTTAGATCGGTCCTCTTAAGACGCAAGGGCCAGTTGGTTTTCCTGCTCGGTTCTTGCAGTGTAATTGGGGCCTCCTACGTGATGATGGTGATCCGAGCCTGATGGAATTATGCGAGAGGGGGTAAATGATATGGCTATAGTGTTGATTCTAAAAAGAATGATCTGGAGGGGCTTAAAGATTTTTTGTCCGATCAGTTTATGCAATGTGATTTTCAAAGTGGTCTTTAAGTGTCTCGTTAATCGTCTCAGGCCGCTGCTACAAGATATCATATTGTCTATGCAAATCGCTTTTATCCTAGGCAGTCTTATAACAGATAATACGCTGATGGCGTTTGAGTGCATCCACTCAATACAAACAGGATAATCCGTAGGAATTTTTGTGCGTATAAATTGGATATGGCCAAAGCGTTTGACCGCGTTGATTGGAGATTTTTGGAAGGGGTTTTAGTGAAGTTGGGCTTTCAGAATTAATGAATTCAGTGGATGATGGCTTGTGTTACCACCGTGCGGTATTCAATTCACTTTAACGGACATTTATCGGACCCTTTCACTCCTACACGTGGTATTCGACAAGGTGATCCTCTTTCTTCATATTTATTTCTATTTATTGCTGATGGTTTGTCTTGGCTCATTAAAAAGGAGATTGAAGATAATGCGCTAAAGGAGCTCCATATTTGTCGAAGAGCCCTAGGGATCTCTCACCTCTTATTTGCGGATTATAATCTCTTACTTTTTGAAGCCACGATTGAGCAAGCTAATATAGTAAAAAGTATTCTTGATCGTTATGAAGCAAGCACGGGCCAGTTGGTGATTTTAGGAAAATGCTCGATACTTTAGGGTGACCAGTGCAATCCCGAGGTACAAACAACTATACAAGGCATCCTAAAGTATGATACCCTTTGTTTTGAAGAAAAATATCTAGGGCTCTCAGTGCCTGAAGGTCGTTTGATGAGTGGTAAGTTCAAATCCACAAAAGGAAAATTCTCCAAGCATGCGTGTGATTGGTCGAAAAAATACATGTCATCGAGTGCAAAAGATATTCTCATAAAGTCAGTGCTTCAAGCTATATCCACTTACGCCATGGGAGTTTTTAAATTTCTAGTTGGTTTGATCGATGATCTCACACGTATTATTTGAAACTTTTAATGGGGAGATGAGGAGAACAGACGAAAAATGCATTGGATGTCGTGGGACAAGATGGCTCGACCTAAGTCTCAAGGCGGTGTTGGGTTCAGAGACCTCCAAGTTTTTAACCAGGCACTCCTAGCACGGCAAGCTTGGCGCTTAATTCAATATCCTCATAGTTTGTGTGCAAGTCTGTTGAAGGCTAGATATTATCCTCTGGTGATCTCCTCGATACTGCTTTTATTCAGAACTAGTCACAGACTTGGCAGGGCATCGTTCATGCGCTAGAACTCCTCAAGAAAGGTGTCATATGGATAATTGGCTCTGGCTCTAAGGTAAAAAATTTCGGGATAATTGGCTGCTCCATCTAGATGCGATGAAATTAGAAGGGAGGAGAGGTAACTCTCGCAAGAAATGGGTGTCTGAACTGATAAACCCACAAACCAGAACTTGGGATGAGAGGGTTGTTCATGAGTGCTGCTTACCACATGATGCAAACACGATTCTCTCCATCAAGCTACCTACGAGAGGTTGTGAAGATCTCATTGCTTGGAGCGCAGAAAGCAACGACATGTTTTCTATTCGATCCGCATATCGGCTTGGTATCCAACCTACTTTCTAGAAACTGAACCATGGGTAATCTAGTTCTGAACCTTCAGGTGATCGGAATATTTGGAACCTAATCTGGAAAGCAACAGTGCCTCAGAAGCTACGGGTTTTTGCTTGGAAAGCGGCGATGTCCATGCTTGCGGTCTGTACAGGACTACACCGCCGTATCCCTGAGAAGGATCCTGTCTGTACCATATGTGGATGTGAGGACGAGGATAACCATCATGCCTTAGTCCGTTGCACTCTTGCCCGAGCGCTGCGGGATGAGATGAGGAAGATGTGGACTTTACCTCTAGAGGAAGAGTTCCTAAAGCCCGGAAAGGAGTGGATCCTTCACCTATCGAGTAATGCCTCGACGGATACAAGACCAAAGATCATTTTCCTCCTGTGGTGAGTATGGCACCACCGAAACAATGTAGTCCATGGCGATGGCAAAGCCTCTATCGTAGCATCGGCGCGGTTCATATCTAACTATCTGCAATACTTTCTGTCGGTTACAAAACCGAACCTTCCATGCCAAACCATGTCTAAGGGACCTCATGTATGGGCAGCACCTGCGGAAGGACGACTAAAAGCAAATGTTGATGTTGGTTGGGACGAGATATCAAAGACAGCAGGTATTGGTATAGTCATACGAGATCATTTAGGTCATCCGGTGATCTCTGACTGGAGATTTATTCAATCATGTGCCAATGCAGAGGAGGCGGAAATGTTGGCTTTCCTAAAAGGCCTAAAACACCTAGTTGACCTCCGAAGATGGCCGG
Organism: Avena insularis; assembly: GCA_023614405.1. Taxonomy (NCBI): domain Eukaryota; kingdom Viridiplantae; phylum Streptophyta; class Magnoliopsida; order Poales; family Poaceae; genus Avena; species Avena insularis. The sequence continues at coordinate 54,885,172 of CM042689.1, forward strand.
CGACCCTACAGTCTGACTGCCTACGGTTTATCCAAATGGTGGCGACAAATGATCATGAGATGTCGAGCAGTTGGGCTCTTGTTCATGAAGCCAGAGAATTTTTGAGGGTTTATCAAGATATTACCATTAGAAAGGTGGACCGTGTAAGCAATGGTGTAGCACATGTGCTAGCGCAATTAGGCAAAGCTGGTTAAAGGTGGACCGTGTAAGCAATGGTGTAGCACATGTGCTAGCGCAATTAGGCAAAGCTGGTTATAGCGGTGTGTTGTGTGACTCAACTCCTGAGTGTGTTCAGGACTTAATCATAAACGATGTAAATAAACCTTGATAAGAGCATCAAGTTCTAGACGTACTCTTTTCTTTACCAGTGTACCTAAGGAGACTGAAAGGTTTTTAATAAGACGGCTTGCTAGCTAATTTATTGATTGTTTGTTTTCAATAAAAAAAGGTTAACAATTTTTTTGGAGGGACTTCCTCTTCTTCCACCGTGTACTTAGGTCTCACACACACACAAAGAAACTCGGTTGTCAATTAGGGGTGTGAATGGTTCAGCACCTTGAGCCCTTGAGACATAATAATTGTCCTCTACATAAAAAAGTACTTAGGTCACTAAAACCATAAAAAGCTTTCTTCCATTAATTATGATAAGATACCCATATTATTGAGATCTGATCGCACGATGCCTTACACCCCTTGACATTCGATGTGATTTGTAGGATACTTTGGCATGTTAAACACTTTTACATGTGGTTTGCCCAGGCTTTAAAATGTTGCTAGCAGAGTGGGCACACAACATCGTCACCGAGGCACAAGAGAACTTCTTGGGGACAACAAATTTTCTAGATTACGGAGCATTACCTACCGGCTGCACAATAGGACTGTGAAGAAAACAAGGGTTGTTCCTCCAACAAGATGGATCAAACCCACCTTGCTCGGCCAGAGGGGCGGCAGGATAACGGTGTGGTCTTACAACGACGGCCTGGCCTTCCTTACTTGCATGAACCACTTATACACGGTAAGATGCTACGATGGCTTATTCACACGACCCTTTTGACCTCCTCCTCCGAATATATGGTTTGGCTCAGATAGCAGAAACCGGCGCCCTAAACACACTAGTCTGAGCATTTTATTTGGTTGTGTTGGGGAACAGACGGATTTAGAGCTTGTCGTCGGTGTTTACTGTCACAAACGCTGTCCGGGACAAGATAGACTATAGACTATTTTGGGTTACTCCAATGTCTCATAATATTGGTTTCCGGCTGGTACGAGAGAACATTAGTAATAAGTTATCACTCTGAGACAACACGAGATGCTTTCTCCGGCTATTTATATATGTTGGAAATGAATTAGTCACTCGTTCATGCCTTGTTGTCATGCACACGGTGATGGTCTATCATGACTTGTATGAGTTAACAGATCATTCACGGATCATGAGTTATACTTGTTGTACAGTTCCTGCTTTTGCGCTAAGCATGCATAGCTTGTGTGATTCCATCCTTGCACAGATATGTGGCTCTTGTCTATTTTCTGAAATCAAAACAGTGTGACCTATGCAATTTCTTTATTCTTAAAAAATATCAGTGCAATCTTACTTCTTTCGTTTCCTTTTTTTATGTCAATAACATCTACGGTTTAGAGTCTCACCTTTCACATGTTTCGGGACCACGTCAATCTTCAAAGGGATTCGAGTTCTCCAAATAAATTATCGAGGAAAAAAAGAGCTAGCAGCACAATGTTGATGCAGAGCTAGACCGAGAAACGTGTGCATCTTTGGATAATTTCCACTCGACCTTAGCAGAACATTCGTGTGTCTCAGTCTAACCCCATGCCGCAGGTTCATCACCAATTTTAGGGTTCTGCCAGAAACAACATTACCAAACTGTTAACAAACGCATATGCCACTGCGAGAATCCTGCTCGAAACTCTTCTCAGTTCTTTAGTTTGTATGCACGTTTTGATACTGGATAGAAGGGTACTGGCTTGATTTATACTACAGGTCTGCAGGAACATAGGTGAGGAACTGAAAAATAACAGCCCTCGTTACATTTGTGACGCAATAGTAAACAGGCAATTTCAGGGCAGATCTTAAATAGACAAAAAGATTCAGCTGATTCTTCAACCTTAAAACGTACTACAAATTTTTACACCCAGAAAAATTGGTGCACGTTTGAGCACATCTAGCAGAGACGCCAATAGTCATCTCCTTGGCCAAGACCATATCGGACGACGAGGAGTAGACATTGTCACCAAGGCACAAGACCAATTCCTCGCTACCTTTCATGGCCCGCTTGGGGACAACATACTTCCCATGAAGATTGTGGAGCATTGAGTATTAGCTCCACGGCAGTACAGTGGAGAAAACAGGGGTGTTTCGCTACCATGGTGGATCAAACCCACCTTGCTCGGCAAGAATGATGACTCAACTACCCTGTATTCTTGTGACGAGGATCCAACCTTCCTCGCACTCAACAATAAGACGAACCACATGCAAAGACTAAGGAGATATGATTCCTGATCCATAGAACTCTTTCTTGACCCTACAGCTAATCTACATCACTAGTTGCAGCTTTTGTTTGGTTGGACTGGGGAGAAGATGGATTCGCGGGTTGCCCACAGAGTTTACAGTCACAAACACCATACCGGAAGAAACAAACTGTAGACTAATTTGGCTTCCTCAAATGCCTCATAATATTGATTCCAAGTTGGTCTGAAAACATCACTAAGTTATCACTTTGAGACAACAAGAAATGCTTTTTCAGGCTATTTATATATGTTGGAGATGAGTCAAGTCATCTAGTTCCTGCCTTGTTGTCATGCAATTAGTAATGGTTTCTCACATCTCATTTGTGAATCACGAGCTGTACGATTCCTGCTTTTGCACTAAGCATGCATAGCTTGTGTGATTCCACTAAGCATGCATAGCTTGTGTGATTCTGCCCCTACACAAATTTGTGGCTCTTCGTTACTTTCTGAAATAAAAAAAATGCAATCATATAGTACTTTTCTGAAATAAATATTTCACTCCGTTTCATTCGTATGTCAATAGATTATCCAGAGTTCAGAATCACCTTTTTATTCCCGTATTTCAGGACTTCTTTAATCTTCAAGGGATTGTATTTTTTCAAATAAATCATCAAGGAACTGTAGAGTGTACTCTTTTTCATTTCTTTAATGTTGAGCACAACTCAGTCTAGCACGTTTTCATACTGGATATTAGGGCACTGGCATGACTCATAAAAGTATCCACAAACATAGGTCAGCTCCCATTACATTTGCCAGTGCAACAGGCAATTTTAGAACGTACAGAACAAGTTTACACCCAGAAAAGTCAGCTCCCGTTTGCAATGAACACATAAGATGGGCACTTTGTTTTTCTTGCAAAGAACAGTAACACTTCACCAAAGAACAGTAACACTTCACCAAACAACACTACATGTGTTTAAGTTTGTTTCTCTACCCGGTGTCCACCAGCACATGTCATCATGTGACACAATCAGCAGATGGGATTTGTCAAGCTACCTGGGTTCGCATCTCGAACTCACAGTTGCAGGTCAAGTGAGCACGGCGGCTAATGGAACCTCTAGCTGACATCCCATGGAACTAGTGTCATCACAGCTTCTTCCTTCCTACATCTGTGTCTGTAGAAGCACCTTAACCTGTCAACACCGCACGAAGGCATTCTTCGTCATGGCTCCTTCACTTAACTGGAAGACAAATTGAAGGATACTGCATTTTTTTTCGAAGAATAAAACAGCAAATGGTACCTCAAATCCCTACAGATGCTTGTAGGTTAGTTTCATTGCTGTCATCCACTGGCATTCCCCTGTGAGGGAATTTGTTACGACTCGTAAAGAGAGAGAAAGTGAGAGGGAGGCAAGGAAGGGGAGAAAGATCGTACTGTTCTTTAGCTTCAAGCTTAAGCTGATCAATCTGATTCTGCAGATCAACACAGGCAGCTTGAATAGCTATATTTTTCTGACACAGTTCCTGCCATTCTACTGTCAAGGCATGGAGTTGCCCACCAGTATTTTGCTGATCAAAACAAGATTATCAGTTTCCTACAAAGTACAGTCATATTGGTAAAAATTTAGGACATGAGTTCTACGATTTGTTACCTGGTGAAATTTCCTCTCACGGTTGACAGTTTCAATCTTTTCATTGTATTCCACAGCCATTTTTTGCATCCTACAGAGTATCAGATTACCAGTGTGTTGGAGTCATAACTGGTGTATCAACTTTTTGAGGAGCAAGCATGTGCACAATGATAAAGAATATACAAGCAAGTGCTTCAGAATCCAATGGATATCCAAGCTGCACTAACACTGATGCATTACACATGTGAGACCGGCAAAAGAAATATTGGTTTTTAGTCACCTTGGACATAGGACAGTATACTGATAAAACAGACACCAAACTGAACCGTATCAAATGAAATTCAAGGAAAATAGACGAGATGCACAGCACAGAGATCAAAGTGATACAAATATGTCAAGGACATATAGCAAGAACAAATTACCTAGACAAAACCGACTCCATTTTTCTGTTCTGGAGCTTCCAAACCTCAACACCGTGCTTCAGCATAAGCTCCAGATTCTCAATTCTGTAACACTAACTTCATTTCAAAACGAATAACAGAAGTATGTTTGGAATCAACAGCTGACAATACATGATAAGAGCATATGCATATGGTGAAACAAAAAGACAGCTCCTCATGTAAGAAAAAAGACAGCACCTCCAAAAAAATGCAGACCACAACTGAAGCTAAGACATTCAAAGTCTTACACATGACACTCAAAATCATAAACTATGAACTGTTAACTATATGGTTATTACATTATGTCTACACTCAATACAACTACAAGCACTGTGCGACCTTCCATTCTACCAATAGTATATATGAAAGAATTAGCTCTTGCATGGCAACAATATTCTGCTTGTCATTTCAAACAAACCGCAGAACACTTTGTTAAAAAGTCTGCCCTTTATTTTTCACAGCATAGAAAACAAGCTATTATGGTAATAATGGAAAAACATTTGTAATTACTAAAAAAATGATCAGCAGGGCTGGATACAGCAAGACATTGATCAACTTGACCCTTTAATTCTGATGCAGCAAAGTGCAATCTACTGCTTGCACTTCGACAGTACATTTCTAAATTCAGTGCCCAGTGTCTATAGCTTATTATTAGTAAATACAATATTGTATTGGGAAAGGTTCCATGAATATCCTGACATCAGCACATGAAAAATCATTACAGAAGCTCCTTTGCTTTCATATGACTTCACAAATACACAACATTTATATTCATAAATTGAAACTGTCATAAACAAGCTACCTAAGTGGCCATTAGATCTGTCAATCAGTCACACCACACGATTCCACAAAAGCACCACCTTAGACTTTACCTTATAATTTGATGCTGCAGCTGGCTCTGAGCATTCCGCAGAGCCATCCTCCAAGCAGCAACATCATTCCTCTTGTTCGCTGGGGGTGGCTCCAAACCATAGCGGGACATCTCTATGGTAGCAGGTGGTTTGCCTGCTCTAACACGTTCATACTCTTTCGCAAGCATAGGATGAGCCTAAAACAGAAAATGTTGAATGAGAACAATACAGCTTTTACATCAACAAATAAAAAATCCAAATAATTAAGAAATGTCAATCTTACGTCTCCAGTTATACATTATTGCCATAACCTTTCACAAGAAAAATACTGAGCATTAACCATTTAATAAATCTGCACATGTCCATACAAAATCATTTGATGTGCAACAAATTTACAGTTCATAAACACGTGTATGTGTTAGGTGCTATCATATATGCAATTTATGCTGGGTATGTTTCTTTATTCACACATACGAAACAGTTAACAAGTTAGCTTTCAACTACTACCAGAGATAAGGTGCTGCAAATTATGAAAAACTTGCGGTGTGAACGCCTAACAGCCTAGCTACATACACTAACTGTTGGTTGTGTTCCTATACACATCCAAAGAAAATCAGAACTACTTAATGAGGTCCACAATATATATAGTTCAGAGCTGGTTTTAGTTTGCAAATACTTACTGCTGTTTTTAGACAACATTTCCAACAAACTGTGTCTTAATTGCTTACTGGCAGTGGCATTAGAGAGTCACACACGCACAATTAACAGAGGATAAGCTATGTCAAAAAATATGGCTGGGACACTTGTAGTTTGGATCTCTAGCAATGGCACCATGGCAGTTACCCTTTTCGGGTGATCAGCTGAACTGATTTTGTTTTTCTCTATTGTCTTTTACTCCTATCTTGATGATAGTGGAAACAGGCTCATTTTGAGGGATATGGAAAAAAGTAAAAAACAAAATATAGTACGAACATGCTATGTTCTATGTGCATAGTAAAGAATTAATTCCATTACTACGAATCCAGTAGGTAAATAAAATAGATGGCAAAGTCCTAAATTAGATCATCACAATTCGGTATATTCCAATTATAATAAAGGTTCCTGAGGAATCATTAAACAACATCTACTTTAGACAGTAAGAAAGCTCTTCAATTCAAGGTGAGAATGTCCTTTCGATCTAGTTGTAGTTCAACTAGACGTCTAAGTCTTTTTTGAAATAAATTCGTCAGTGTATGCCCCAAGCACTGCTACTCCTCCATTCCAAATTAATTGAAGTTCTAGTTTAAGTTGGCCAAGTTTATACAAAATATATCAACCTCTACAGCACCAAATTAGCTCCATTAGATCCATCATAAAATAAATTTCCATATACCATACAAAGGTGATGTTGTAGATATTAGCATATTTTCCTAAGATAGTAAATCAACATAGGTGCGGATTACATATAATTATAGCTTCACTTCACACAGGCAGAACAAGGACTGAGCTAATGTATCAGTGTTTAGCATGGTCTAAACCTCCTTACAATATACTAATTTCAGTAACAGCACGTACATTAAGAAATCAACTATTGGCCTTCGGTGGAACATTATTACCTAAGAAGGCATAAATCTTTTACTGATGACGAACTGCTTGCAGTACTTCTGTGGTAAAGTTACTCTGATTGCTTCAGCAAAGTTAAATGCATGGGATATTCAATGGCTGCTTTTGATACAAGCTTACTAGTGAAAGTATGCAACAACAGAAACTAATAATAGCAACGGCTATTTTGATGGGATCAAAACTAACCATTCATGAAGTATGCATTTTTCCCCTGTCGCTGGAAATAGACAATACTAAGAAAGCTACCTAGATCTTGTGTAAAGAACGAATTGGTTTTGCTTTATTGTTTGAATGGGGATTGCTTTTGAAGTTTCGACCATGGTGGCGGCTGCGACGCATTTAGCTATTAAGTTCATTTCTTCCGCATTCAGTGGTAATTATTTGTCCATGAAATCAAGACCATGGAGTATTTTTCAACTAAAATTGTCTGGCATAGGTTTTGTAACAGTAGCAGGGAGTGGTTCGCTGAATGAAAACAAAATATATCCTTGTTCATGAGCTAACCAGTAATCTTGATTCCCCCGAAATAAACATCAACCATATAATACTGAAACATCATAGTTGGAGTCCTTTTCTGGGCTAGTAGTGCGGTGATCTGCTATGTTGTTCCCCAATTACACATCTTACAATGAAACCTTATTTCAGACCTACAGCCAACACCTAATTGCATAGTTCATCCATGAGAGAGCTATTTCCCAGCTAAAATATAATGTTGTAGAAGTAGGTTGCTGAACAACCCTAAACACTAATACAGTACACTATATCAAAACTCCAATTGTCTCCTCCTTATAGAAACCTAAACGCAGATCAGCGGGGAAACATTGTCGTCGAACAGCTAACCGGATCCTACAAAGATACGGAGGGCTCAGGAACCCACCTGGAACCCAGCGGATGGTATTGGGGGAAGGTCGCGGAGGAAGTCGGCGGGCTTCCGGTGCGCTTGGCGCATCTCCTCCTCGACGAGACGGTCGACCTCGCGCTTCACCGCCGGGTCGCCGTAGTCGCCGTCGATGTAGGGCAGCGCATCCACCGTCTCCGCGTCCGGCGGTGCGCGCCATGGCACCCCAGCCGCCTCAGCCGGAGGAGCCTCCAGCATGAGCACCTCCCTCGTCGCCGAAGAAGCCATCACGGCGGCCGCGCAGAAGCAGGAGAGAGAGGGCTAAGGGTAGGTTAGGGTGTCGCGGGGCGCGGAGCAGTGGGGCGGAGCTGTGGACGAAGAAGAAGCCCAGCATACATGGATGCAGGCCCTTTTTTGAACTTGAACCCAGAAGAAGCTGTTCACTAATGTTGTACCTCGATTGGCTAGCCCATATGATCTGATCCTGTTCACGCACCGATGCAGGCCCTTTTTTGAACTTGAACCGAGACAGGCCTTGGGCCTCACATGGGTGTGTGAACTCAGCCTGTTAATTTCCGTGCCGGCTCTGAAAGAGCCTCTTGCAATCTTGCTCTAAAAAATAGACCTATCGGTGTGTTTTACTTTTGCGAAATTCCACCGATCAGGGGTCGGTGTATTCTGACTAGAGTTTGTGATCTCATTAATTTTTTTTACTGGTCAGTGGGATGATACTTTTGTGCATGACACCTTCTGGGATATGGATGCACGCATCATCCTATCCACACCAATCAGGGATGAGTTTGAAGATTTCCCAGCGTAGCATTTTGACACGAAAGGCATTTTCTCTGTTAAGTCAGCATATAAAGTGTATGTCCAGATCAGAGATAGGGGCACTAATTCATCCTCGAATAGTACAGAGAAGAAGGACCACTTGAATAAAATCTGGAAACTACCGTATGTTCCTAAGATTAAGCAATTTGTGTGGCGGTTAGCTCACAACATTTTGCCTCCGATGAGTGGTGTGAAGAGACGGGGAGTGGCATGCGACCCCTTATGCGTCTGTTGCGACAGATTTGATGAAGACGGGTCTCATTTGTTTCTAAAATGTAAAGATATGAAGGAGTTATGGAGAAGCGTTGGGATGGAGGAGCTTCGTCATCGTATGAGCACATACGATTCAGTTCCAACGGTGATACAAGAGATTCTAGCGCTTGCGGATGAGAAACGAGTCCTTATCCTATGCATGCTTTGGCAATGGTGGCTGCAACGGAACAAGAAGAACAAGGAGGGCCAGAATATTACGACTAAGGTTGTTCTAAGACAAGCCAAGTACTGGGCAAGCGAATGTCTGTTGTACTGTCGCGCCAAGGAAGGAGATACCCTAGCTGCTCCCGCTCAGCGATGGCAGAAGCCGATTGGAGATGTGCTAAAGGTTAACACTGATGGCGCCTTTCATCCTGATATGCACCAAGGAGGGTAGGGCTTTGTTGTAAGAGATAGTCGAGGGGAAGCTCGAGGATCCGGTGCTGGAAAGATTAGCCATGCAGATGCGACTCAAACAGAAGCTATGGCCTGTTTTGAAGCGTTGCATGTGATATCATCCTGGGGGATGGGGAAGGTACAATTGGAGACTGATTCGCTGATACTTGCTCGCACACTGCAAAGTTCAGACTATGATTTGGCCCCTGAAGGTATTTTGTACCGTGATATGCGCTCCTTTATTAGACTAAATTTCATTTCTTGTGAGGTGGCACATGTGCCTAGAGCTTGTAATAAGGTAGCCCATGAGCTTGATGCGTTGGGATCTAGGCAAATCTTGGCTCGGCTACTTTGACCGGAGCATGTACCGAATGATGTAAGAGTGTCGGTGGCCAGCGAGTCTACTGCGCCGAGTTAATGGAATCGGGGAGTTTCCCGTCAAAAAAATTCCACCGATGTACAAACTGTCACCGATGTTCAAAGTGTCCTAAAAATAATAAAAAAATATAAATAAGTCATTTAGCGATGACTACATACATTAGTACGAGCCGAAGACGCGCCACCGTGTCCTCATCCCTTTGTCACGGGAGCCAGACAAAGCTTGTTGTAGTAGAGCTTGTTGTACTAGACGGATGGAAATTCACCGTGCTACGGTCCCAAAGGATGTCAACACGCTGATTTTTTATCCCAGATGCCCGTTATGCCATACATCGCAATTCCAGGATTACCATTTTTGCGAGACATAACAGAATTGGATACCACAGTACATCATCCATTGCAAACCATACATAAGGTCTTACACAAATAAGGATCTCATGATCCAGTTCTTAATACAACTCAAGCAGCGGAATAACGTAATAATAACGGTAGCATAGGCGAAGCTCCATCTTCGGGGTCACAGGCAATGCTGACGATGGGAGATGATCCTAGTTGTCGTAACCTTCCTGGGGTCCTTCCTCCTGATACTCCTCTTCATAGTCTGGCCATGGAAATAGCCAGGGACAAGCCATGAGTACTCTTTAAGTACTCGCAAACTAATACTAACAAGTGAAGGGGTTTTTTATAATAGGACACTAAGCTCTAGGGTTATTTTGCAAAAAGCCAGATTTACCTCTACTAAGTTCAGAAGCAAGAAAAGCTAGTTGAAGTTTTATAATACCTAAGTGGGAACTTGTATTTCATATCACAACTCTGTTGTGGTCAAGCCAAAGTCTCAATCCATTTCACAAGTTATTTTGAAAACATCTGACGGGGGAACAGTATGGACACTCTAAGCTCCATAATCATGACGCGCTATTTGAATAGTTTGACACTCTGCAGAGATTGTATACTTTCACCACAACATTCGATACATCCGTCAGGAATAAATTCTGAATTCACCATACTCAGTATGCGGATAATCAATCCTAACCTTTCAATTACACGCCCTAGTATAAGCACCTCTCCTGTGAGTTTGGCCTCCCAACCATGACCAACTGTCATCTTGGATACTGCACAGGTGGACAATCTTCACAAGGTAGCCTCAGCTCAGACCTTGGCCGTGAGGGAACCAATACTAAGGTATATAAGTTTCCAGTCAAGCCCTACCCAATTCTCGGGTATTGTGGTTGTACGATAAAATTGGAATGGTATCGCATCTAGACAACCATCAGTTTTATAAAGGGCTAAGGCTCATGCCTTAACATTTTCATCACCAAAATCATCTGGTGTTCGGAAACACATGTCAAAACATCTCAATAGAATGATCCATCATTCCAAGGTTTTCATAACCATTTTTCCACCAAGTATTCCCATCTAAAGTTGATCAAGTTTTATGCTTAGCACTAGCATCTACAAATGGGAGTGAGTACTAAATGAGGGGTGGTAAACTAGTGGAGTTTAACTAAGTTCAATCTTATGCCTTGGGATGACATCAAGATTATCTAGCTTAGGCCAAATTTTATGCTCTTTATACAACCTTCAATTATCTTTCTAATATGTACAATTCACTTAAGTAAGCTCTAAGTAATAGCTTTGATAAAGAAATAAAGTAGCAAGCTTGTAAGTAAAACTAGGATTGGGTTATCAAGTGAGTATGATCACATATGCTTAAGGCATATAGTTGGCATGGTAACAAGCAAGTATTTGCTTGCATAGGTAGAGTATCTTGCAAGGGTTAGCTTGCAAAATTAACTAGTAGTATTAGGCTTGCATCAGTATCAGTATAAGATTGCCTTGTGCAGAGCAGTGGTTGAAGTTCTCCTCGGCTTCTTCTTTGTAGTATCCTCCTTCCTCCTTGTATCCTTGGTCGGTACTAGCGTCTATGAATAAATACGAGGTACACAATCACCAAACAATACTTAACTACTTTCAATCATCACACACAAGGGTTCTATAGATGATCTAGCATCATCACTCATATTACAAGATTATTTCTTTTATTTTTAGAAAAGTAATTTCTACTCATTGAAAAACTTCTTAAGATTTAATATTCTCCAAACCAAACATGGGATCATGTTGACACATGTCATCACCACATATTTCAGTACATGGGAATGTGATTTAAAGTGGTGTCACAATTTAATAAGATTTAACCTTTTATTTTAAATAAAAATAAATGACTAGAAATGCGTTGGATTAAACGCGAGCTCGACTCATTAAACGCGAAGCGGTACGAGGCGATGTGGTGCGTTGGATTATAAGTAAGATCAACGGCTGAGGGTCATCGTCGACGATGAACTAGTCACCGGCAAGCTCGAACCCTAGCGGCTCAGTGGGGGTCGTGGGAGGCTCACCGGGGCTCAGGCGAGGGTCGGCGATGCGGGTGAACGACGAAGTCGACGATGGTGAACCTCCTGGTACCGGCAGCTCCTCCTGGGGTGGACGAAATCGACGGCTTCCTTCTCCTCCAGCAGCGGCGGACTCCGGTGAAATTCCGGCGATGCGCTGCTTGCCTTGCTCCGTGAATGAGGTGGGGTGGTTCTGGGTGAGAGGGGAGTGAGGTGGTGTGAAGAATTCGAGCGGGGGAGGCCTCTATTTATAGTGGCGAGAGGGGACCGACGGGCGCGGGCTGAGCTTGTCGTGGTCGATGGCATAGAGGGCTATCGGCGTGGGCGACGGTAGGGGCGGTGCGGTGCTCCCTGGCGAAGCTCAACGATGTGGTGGCGAGGCGTGGGGCGGTGCTGATCGGTCGGAACGATGCGGTGCTCTGAGCGTGCCCGACAGGAGTTTTAATGGCGCTGACAAGGCGTGTCGCGTGGCGGCGAAGAACGGCGTGTTTGCGGTTCTTTGACGGTGGTGATCACGCTGCACGCGAAGCAGGGCGATCTGTGGATGCTGGTCGAGCGTGGCGCACGGGGCGTGCTCTCGGCAGGGTTGCAGAGAAGGTTGGCATGGTCTGTGCGTGTGGACCAAGGGCTGGCATCGCTCGTGGCTGGGACAGGGAGTGGCGGTGGGGTGCTAGCTTGCTCCCAGACAAGGTTGGCGAGGCTAGTGCTGCTTGTAGCTTGCTGTCGACTATGGGGTGGCAATGGTGCACTCGGCCTACTCACCATTGATGACAATGGCTAGCTTACAGTGGTGTTAGAGATTAGTTAAGGTTGTTAGATGATCTACTAAGGCTAGTGGTGTCCAGAGAGGGAACAAGTTAGGCCAGAATCACTGCACACTATAGTGTTTTGATTTTTGTTTGATTTGTATCTACAAGGTGTTTGATGAAATGGCCGCATGAATTCAAGTTTTGAATTTTGAAAAGATTTTTGGTGGGTGTGCTAGGCATGGCTGGTGAGTCTGTAGATGCTTGGGTTTTGAAAGTTGAGCTTGTTTGAGTAGTTTTTGAAAAAGTGGGATCTTCCCATATGATATAGATTCAATTTTAAACTGTCATTTAAACTATGCATTTAAATGTTTTTGGATGATCACAAAGTGGGCCTTGGTACTTTGTTATGAGTAATATCAAGGGATGCAAAGATCCAAACAAGATTATGTTAAGTTCTAAAAGTTAGAGATAGCCAAAGTAGGCATGGGAGTTAATTTGGCAAAAGTGACCATTCACTTAAGTTGATGGTTTTGATTTGTTTGTCTTTGGGAAAAGTTTGGGGATTGTTTAGATGATGTTTATTGCACCTAAGAATCATTTTACATGCAAAGAAACACATAATCATGGCAATTCAAAAGAATCCACATTTTAATACATACACGTATGAATGCTTTCATATTTTAATTGGAAAAGTTTTTGTTAACCCTAAATTTGGTGATTAGAGTTTGATGATTCCAGTTTAATATTTTTGGGATGTTACAAACCTTCCCCCCTTAAAAAAAATCTCGTCCCGAGATTTTAAAAAGGACGAAAAGATTACCTAGGATTTGAAGAGATCGGGAAACTCCGTCCTGAGGTGATCTTCGCGCTCCCAGGTAGCTTCCTCTTCGGTGTGGTTGCTCCACTGAATCTTGAGAAACTTGATGCTTCGGGTTCTAGTAGTTCTGAAAGCTTCTTCCAAAATACAGATGGGTACTTCGGGATAGATCAGGTCCTCGTTGATTTCTATGGTCCGGTGATCAATATTCTTGAACACTTCAGTCTTCTCCGGGCTTCGAGGCACTTGCGAAGTAATGAGATATGGAACACATTGTTCACGGCTGACATATCCTCGGGTAGTTCCAACTGATACGACACTTCTCCTCGACGATTCAGAATTTTGAAAGGTCCGATATATCTGGGGGCTAATTTTCCTTTGAGTTGGAAACGCTGCATTCCTTTCAATGGCGACACTTTCAGATACACAAAATCTCCTATGTTGAAGGCGAGGTCTCGACGTCTCTTGTCGGCGTAACTCTTCTGTTTGGAGTGGGCTGTCTTGAGGTGCTCATGAATCTTGTGAACCTTCTCTTCTGCTTCTCGTAGGATATCGGGTCCGAAAATCTGTCTCTCTCCTACTTCTGACCAGTTCAAAGGGGTGCGACACTTCCTTCCATACATGAATTCAAATGGGTCCATTTGCAAACTAGCTTGATAACTATTGTTGTACGAAAATTCTGCAAACGGCAGACAGTCTTGCCACTTTGATCCATATTCTAATACACATGCTCTCAGCATATCTTCGAGTATTTGATTTACTCGCTCCGTTTGTCCATCGGTCTGAGGGTGATAAGCGGTGCTGAAATCTAGGCGGGTTCCTAAACCTTCTTGGACTTTCTTCTAGAATCTCGAGGTAAACTGAGTTCCTCGATCCGATACGATGTTCTTGGGGACTCCATGCAAACTGACGATTCTAGCGATGTATAACTCCGCTAGCTTCTAACTCTGATATGTGGTCTTGATAGGTAAGAAATGGGCGACTTTGGACAATCTGTCCACTATGACCCAGATAGAGTAATTTCCCCTACTAGAAGTAGGCAATCCAGTGAGAAAGTCCATTCCAACAGAATCCCATTTCCATTCCGGAATCTGCCATGGTTGCAACAATCCAGCGGGTCTTTGATGTCCTGCCTTAACCCGCTGACATATATCACACTTGGCGATATAGCTTCCGATTTCTGTCTTCATCTTATGCCACCAAAATTGCTCCTTCAAATCTTGATACATCTTTGTTCCTCCGGGGTGGATAGAATAAAGAGTATCATGAGCTTCCTTCAAAATAACTTCTTTCAACTCAGAATCTGCTGGTACACAAAGGCGTCCTTTGTACCACAGAGCTCCTTCTTCGTCTTCGGTGAATCCGGGTACTTTGCCTGTCTGACGACGCTTGATTCCGATACTAGCATTTCCTTCTGCGCCTCTTTGATCCGGTGATCAAAGTGGGTTGAAGTTCTATGCTAGCCAAAAATCCTTCACTCACTAATTCCATTCGAAAATCTTCCATCTCTTTGTGCAAACTTGGTTGCTCCTTTAAAATCATGGAGTTCAAGCGGCATGGCAATCTGCTAAGGGCATCTGCTACCACATTGGCTTTACCAGGGTGATAGTGAATGTCCAGATCGTAATCCTTGATTAGCTCAATCCATCTTCTCTGCCTCATATTCAGCTCCTTCTGAGTGAATATATACTTCAGGCTCTTGTGATCCGAATAGATCTCGCAATGGTTTCCCATCAGGTAATGCCTCCATGTCTTCAGGGCTAGAACTACGGCTGTGAGTTCGAGGTCATGGGTTGGGTAATTTTGCTCATGTTGTTTCAGTTGTCGGGATAGGTAAGATATAACTTTGCCTTCTTGCATTAGCACACATCCGAGACCGATCTTGGATGCATCACAATACACGTCGAAGGGCTTCGTGATATCCGACATGATTAAGATTGGGGCTGAAATCAATCTCCTCTTGAGTTCTTGAAAACTCGCTTCACATTTGTCCGTCCATTCAAACTTCTTGTCCTTCTTCAGCAATTGGGTCATGGGTCTGGCGATACTCGAGAATCCTTCTACGAACTTGCGGTAATATCCCGCCAATCCGAGAAATGCACGAACTTGGGTTTGAGTGGTTGGGGCTTGCGAATCTTCGACATCTTTCACCTTTGCAGGGTCAACGGCAATTCCTCTGGCTGATACAATGTGGCCGAGGAATCCTACTTCCTGTAACCAGAATTCACATTTGCTAAACTTGGCATACAACTGATGCTCTCTAAGGGTTCCAAGAATGGTCCTTAGGTGTAGCTCATGTTCTTCTTCCGATTTGGAATAAATTAGAATGTCATCGATGAAAACAACGACAAACTTATCCAGGAAGTCCATAAAAATCTTATTCATGAGATTCATGAAATAAGCGGGGGCATTGGTTAATCCAAAAGACATGACGGTATACTCGTATAATCCATATCTAGTGGTAAAGGCAGTCTTTGGAATATCCTCTATGCGAATCTTGAGTTGATGGTAGCCTGTTCTAATATCAATCTTAGAAAACACTTTGGCACCGGTCAACTGATCAAACAAATCTTCTACATTGGGCAATGGGTACTTGTTCTTAATAGTGACATCATTCAACTTCCGATAATCCGTACACAAGCGGTTACTTCCATCCTTCTTGTCCACCAATAAGACAGGTGATCTCCATGGTGACGCACTTGGTTGAATCAATCCAATTTCCAACATGGAATCTAGTTGCTTCTTCAGTTCTGCTAGTTCAGACGGGTTCATACTATAGGGTCTCTGGGCTATGGGTCCTGTTCCGGGGATTTATTCAATGATAAACTCGATATCCTGATCTGGGGGCATACCGGGCAAAACATCTAGAAATACATCGGGGTATTCACAGACTATCCAGACTTGGTCAATGGTAGGTTAGGATATACTCTTGTTGCACTTGAATTGACGAGGTAAGGTTTCAGATATATGCTCGACTGATATTCCGGTTGTACTGGTCATGGTTATGGCTTTCTTAGCACAGCCAATTAATCCTTTATGTTTGGACATCCAATCCATTCCTAGTACTACTTC
The DNA here is from genome assembly GCA_023614405.1 of Avena insularis. NCBI lineage: Eukaryota > Viridiplantae > Streptophyta > Magnoliopsida > Poales > Poaceae > Avena > Avena insularis. The sequence goes on from CM042689.1 coordinate 54,901,882, forward strand.
CAAACCTTTAGTTCCAAGTACTATCAGATTATAATAAAAGTCTATGCCATGGATTCGGATGGGGACGGCTTTGCAAATTTGCCTAGCTTTGGTGGTTGAACCGGGGATTTGAACAATTATAACATGCTTCAGTTTGGTTGGTTGAATCTTACTAGTGCAGGAAAATTCTTCGGTGACAAATGAGTGCGATGCACCAGAATCAAACAACACTCTAGCAAGTACTAAATTAACAGAAAACATACCCAGCACAACGTCTGGCGCTTCCTGGGCTTCTTCAGCATGCATGAGAAAAAGACGGCCGTTGCGGTTGAGTGAATTCCCTGGGGCAAATCTTCTTCCTGGCTGAACACGGCGCTCATTGGGCATTTGCATTGGGGGTTGCGACATTCTTCTTGTTGGGGCACTCGTTGGAGTAGTGACCCTTATTTCCACAGTCATAACAAGTCACTTGCGACTTGTCCTTTGCTGCAACAGGAACAACATTGCTTCCAGTCCTCTGGGCTGTGTTGGTGTTGGCGGTAGCATTGTTGTTGTTGAACTTGGGTGGTGCACGGTTGAAATTGTTAGAGTTGCCGGGGTTGTTGTGATTTCCTCCGGGCCTTGGGTTTCCACGGTTGGGATAGGTGGGACGGTTCATCGGGGTCTATTGGTTCTCGGGGCAAATCCTGAAGATGGGTTAGGATGATACTTTGGGGTCTGATGGGTTCCTGGCTGATGCATCATGCGACGCTTGCGGTTCTCATTGGCTTGGTTGACCTTTCCTTCCATCTGGATGGCAGAGTCGACAAGGGCTTCAATATCAGCAAAGGGGATATTGACTAACACAGTCTGCATCTCATCATGCAAACCATTCAAGAATCTCTCTTTCTTCTTGGCTTCGGTATCGATCTCATCCGGGGCATACCTAGCTAATGACAAGAATTTGTCACGGTATTCCACTACGGTCATCCTTCCTTGCTTCAGTTCTCTGGAATCGTCTCTCATTCTCTTGATCAAACCCGGTGGCACATGGGTTCTGCTGAACTTGACCTTGAATTCCTCTCAGGTCATCATCTATCCTCCGGTCATTGCATGAACGCTGTTCCACCATGCTCTTGCATCTCCGGCTAGATAGTGGGTGGCAAACATAACTTTCTCGTTGGCTTCCACTCCGGCGACTTCTAGGTTATTTTCCATGGTTGCAGCCAATCATCGGCGTCAAGGGGCTCTTCCGACTTAGTGAAAACATGTGGGTTGGTGTTCTGGAAATTTTTGAGCTTAGATACATGGTTGTCCTAATTTCCGTGGCCTTGATTATTGTGGGCTAGCTGAGCTATCTGTTGAAGGGTGGCTAGGTTGGCTTGACGTTCGGCTCTTTCAGCTTCGTGGTCAGAAACCAACATTTGCAGGATCTGCAACATCGGGTCCGGGGATGAACCACTTCCTCCACGTGGCATCTGAAGATTGAGATAGATCATGAGAAAAGAAGGAAATTTCTAAGGTTCCGGACTTTGAAAAGTTTTTAAAGTTTTACTCAGATTTTCTAGCAACTTGCTTTTCATTCATTCATTCATAGCACACGATCCAAACACACACCACAACAAAGGTAAACAGATGGTTTTAAGAACCATTCTGGAAACTACGATACAATGGGACCTAATACAACTCACTACGCTAGTGCTCAAGTGCTACTACTCCTTGGAGTCAGTGTAGTCGTCATCCTCATCATCATCGTCATCATTGATGAAGGCGAAATCATCCTCATCGGTGAAGAAATCCATATCCTGGTCCTCCAGAAAATCATCATCATCACTGAGATAGGAGTAGGGGTCTCCGCGAAGATCCTCTCCGGCATTCTCCCTTTCCTCCAACTGCATGTCTCTCTCGTGGATGGTTTCCTCCAAATCCGAGATACGGTGGCGAAGACGGGCAATGATGCGCTCCTTCTTATCGAGCTGACGGCGGCGAGACTTGCGATCCTTTGCTAGCATGGCGATGGTCTGATCCTTCGTCTTGATGATGGCAGACTTGTGGTTGGAGTAGTCACGGCAATTATCCAATTCTTGCTGATGATCGTACATCATGAAGCTAAGGTGGTCCAATTAGGTCTTCAGCTCGCGGTGGTATGGGGCTTCCAGTGGCTGTCCATTAGCATCACGCCTCAAACAAAACTCAAAGCGGGTTCCCTTGATCTGGTTGATACTCTGCCCACACAGACGGGCAAGAGCTTCCTGCATGGCCCTAGCAAGTCCATCGAGCCAGTTGTTCTCTCTTAAGGTGAATTGAATTCCTCGGCGGTGGAGGTTCAATCTTTCCTGAGACTTGCAACAATTAGCCACGCAGATCTTCTCCTCCTTAATCATTGAGCTGAGCTCAAGAATTCAAAAGTGACGCTCGAAGTTCCGAAAGCTGGTCCAGATCCCGCTCAAAGATAAGGTCTCCTCCATTCCCCAACTGATAAAACTTGCTGTACTTCACGTCCATCTAAAAGAATATAGGATGAGTAAGTTAGTAGAGTGATCAAGTGTGTCGAATTTTATGTATTTTGCAAGAGTTTTTGAGGAACATGATTTTTTTATGAAAGAATCAAGGTGATAAGAATGGGAATAAGTTTTTGTAAATATTTGCTTCCTTTGGTTTTGAAACTAAGTTTATGATTCAAACGTCCAGTCTAACTAGGGTCTCCTATTGTCAGGATGGCTCTGATACCAACTTGTCAACATCCGGATTTTTAATCCTAGATGCCTGTTATGCCATACATCGCAATCCCAGGATTACCATTTTTGCGAGACATAACAGAATTGGATACCACAGTACATCATCCATTACAAACCATACATAAGGTCTTACACAAATAAGGATCTCATGATCCAGTTCTTAATACAACTCAAGCAGCGAAATAACATAATAATAACGGTAGCATAGGCGAAGCTCCATCTTCGGGGTCACAGGCAATGCTGACGATGGGAGATGATCCTAGTTGTCGTAACCTTCCTGGGGTCCTTCCTCCTGGTACTCCTCTTCATAGTCTGGCCATGAGAATAGCCAGGCACAAACCATGAGTACTCTTTAAGTACTCGCAAACTAATACTAACAAGTGAAGGGGTTTTTTGTAATAGGACACTAAGCTCTAGGGTTGTTTTGCAAAAAGCCAGATTTACCTCTAAGTTCAGAAGCAAGAAAAGCTAGTTGAAGTTTTATAACACCTAAGTGGGAACTTGTATTTCATATCACAACTCTGTTGTGGTCAAGTTAAAGTCTCAATCCATTTCACAAGTCATTTTGAAAACATCTGACGGGGGAACAGTATGGCCATCTAATGTCCATAATCATGACGCGCTATTCGAATAGTTTGACACTCTGCAGATATTATACACTTTCACCACAACATTCGATACATCCGTCAGGAACAAATCCTGAATTCACCATCCTCAGTATGCGGATAATCAATCCTAACCTTTCAATTGCACGCCCTAGTATAAGCACCTCTCCTGTGAGTTTGGCCTCCCAACCATGACCAACTGTCATCTTGGGTACTGCACAGGTGGACAATCTTCACAAGGTAGCCTCATCTCAGACCTTGGCCGTGAGGGAACCAATACTAAGGTATATAAGTTTCCAGTCAAGCCCTACCCAATTCTCGGGTATTGTGGTTGTACGATAAAATTGGAATGGTATCGCATCCAGACAACCATCAGTTTTATAAAGGGCTAAGGCTCATGCCTTAACATTTTCATCACCAAAATCATCTGGTGTTCGGAAACACATGTCAAAACATCTCAATAGAATGATCCATCATTCCAAGGTTTTCATAACCATTTTTCCACCAAGTATTCCCATCTAAAGTTGATCAAGTTTTATGCTTAGCACTAGCATCTACAAATGGGAGTGAGTACTAAATGAGGGGTGGTAAACTAGTGGAGTTTAACTAAGTTCAATCTTATGCCTTGGGATGACATCAAGATTATCTAGCTTAGGCCAAATTTTATGCTCTTTATGCAACCTTCAATTATCTTTCTAATATCTACAATTCACTTAAGTAAGCTCTAAGTAATAGCTTTGATAAAGAAATAAAGTAGCAAGCTTGTAAGTAAAACTAGGATTGGATTATCAAGTGAGTATGACCACATATGCTTAAGGCATATAGTTGGCATGGTAACAAGCAAGTATTTGCTTGCATAGGTAGAGTATCTTGCAAGGGTTAGCTTACAAAATTAACTAGTAGTATTAGGCTTGCATCAATATCAGTATTAGCTTGCCTTGTGCAGAGAAGTGGTTGAAGTTCTCCTCGGCTTCTTCTTCGTAGTATCCTCCTTCCTCCTCGTATCCTTGGTCGGTACTAGCGTCTATGAATAAATACGAGGTACACAATCACCAAACAATACTTAACTACTTTCAATCATCACACACAACGGTTCTATAGATGATCTAGCACCATCACTAATATTACAAGATTATTTCTTTATTTTTAGAAAAGTAATTTCTACTCATTGAAAAACTTATTAAGATTTAATATTCTCAAAACCAAACATGGGATCATGTTGACATATGTCATCACCACATATTTAAGTACATGGGAATGTGATTTAAAGTGGTGTCACAATTTAATAAGATTTAACCTTTTATTTTAAATAAAAATAAATGACTAGAAATGCCTATGTGGCATTCTTTTATTACTTGAACATTATTTCTGTAAGTAAACCCATATGTTTTTATATATTCTGAAAGGTATGATCAAATGTGATTTTTGAGAGTTGGAATCAACTCAAAAGCTATTATAGTTTAAATTTGAAAAATGTTTGAATGCAGAAAAGCTTCCGACTTGTTATTTTTACCAAGGTTGATCTATAGATTCAAATGATTTGAATCCAACGGGCTTGGATTAAGCATTTCAATACCTTTCTAAAAAAATTGGTTTCATTCAATTTGGTTCACTGAATCGAGCTGGTTTGATTTTTGAAACTAGGTACAGAACTATGTTTGAACTTAAAAAGAAAAGGCTAAATTCAAATGGTTGAAAGGTTATGGTAGGAACGATTGTCCTCATGTCCTTGGCCTTAGTGACGGGCGGTTAGCGAAGAAGAACGATCACCACTTGTGTGAGCAGCAAGCCGAAGCGTCTCTTGGTCGCCGACTCATTAAACGCTTAAGATGCAGGCGATGTGGTGCGTTGGATTAGAAGTAAGATCAACGGCTGAGGGTCGTCGTCGATGATGAACTAGTCACCGGCGAGCTCGAACCCTAGCGGCTCAGTGGGGGTCGTGGGAGGCTCACTGGGGCTCAGGCGGGGGTCGGCGATGAGGAGCGAACGACGAAGTTGACAACGGCGAACCTCCTGGTACCGGCAACTCCTCCTGGGGTGGACGAAATCGACGACTTCCTTCTCCTCCAGCAGCGGCGGACTCCGGTGAAATTCCGGCGATGCGCTGCTCGCCTTGCTCTGGGAATGAGGTGGGGTGGTTCTGGGTGAGAGGGGAGTGAGGTGGTGTGAAGAATTCGAGCGGGGAAGGCCTCTATTTATAGTGGCGAGAGGGGACCGACGGGCGCGGGCTGAGCTCGTCGTGGTCGACGGCACAGAGGGCTATCGGCGTGGGCGACGGTAGGGGGCGGTGCGGTGCTCCCTGGCGAAGCTCAACGACGTGGTGGCGAGGCGTGGGGCGGTGCTGATCGGTCGGAACGCTGCGGTGCTCTGAGCGTGCCCGACGGGAGTTTTAATGGCGCAGAGCGCGCGTGATCCGCGCGGCGGCGAACGGGCGTGTTTGCGGGGTTGCTGGGACGGTGGTGATCACGCGTGCACGCGGCGAGGGCGGCGCGCGGTCTGTGGATGCTGGTCGAGCGTGGAGCACGAGGTGCAGTCTCGGCAGGGTTGCAGAGAAGGTTGGCATGGTCTGTGCGTGTGGTCCAGGGGCTGGCATCGCTCGTGGCTGGGACAGGGAGTGGCGGTGGGGTGCTAGCTTGCTCCCAGACAAGGTTGGCGAGGCTAGTGCTGCTTGTAGCTTGTTGTCGACTATGGGGTGGCAATGGTGCACTCGGTCTGCTCACCATTGATGACAATGGCTAGCTTATAGTGGTGCTAGAGATTAGTTAAGGTTGTTAGATGATCTACTAAGGCTAGTGGTGTCCAGAGAGGGAACAAGTTAGGCCAGAATCACTGCACACTATAGTGTTTTGATTTTTGTTTGATTTGTATCTGCAAGGTGTTTGATGAAATGGCCGCATGAATTCAAGTTTTGAATTTTGAAAAGATTTTTGGTGGGTTTGCTAGGCATGTGCTGGTGAGTCTGTAGATGCTTGGGTTTTGAAAGTTGAGCTTGTTTGAGTGTTTTTTTGAAAAAGTGGGATCTTCCCATATGATATAGATTCAATTTTAAACTGTTATTTAAACTATGCATTTAAATGTTTTTGGATGATCACAAAGTGGGTCTTGGTACTTTGTTATAAGTACTATCAAGGGGTGCAAAGATCCAAACAAGTTGTTGTTAAGTTCTGAAAGTTAGAGATAGCCAAAGTAGGCATGGGAGTTAATTTGGCAAGAGTGACCATTCACTTAAGTTGATGGTTTTGATTTGTTTGTCTTTGGGAAAAGTTTAGGGATTGTTTAGATGATGTTTATTGCACCTAAGAATCATTTTACATGCAAAGAAACACATAATCATGGCAATTTAAAAGAATCCACATTTTAATACATACACATATGAATGCTTTCATATTTTAATTGGAAAAGTTTTTGTTAATCCAAAATTTGGTGATTAGAGTTTGATGATTCTAGTTTAATATTTTTGGGATGTTACAAAGGACCAACGTACCAGAGCAGCAATCATCACCGAAAATGACAAACGTAGATCGAAAGAGACTGACCTAAAATCGTACCAACGAATATGAAAAAACAGCCGGATACCAAGAGATCTATCGGCAACACGACTCCACACGTCCTCCGTCGATGTTAGACGCACCACCGAAGCAAGGATAAGACGAAGAGAATCTTATTCTGACTTTAGGACGTAGTCGTGCCTCAACATCCAAATAAGACACTGAAAACAGTCTAAATAAAACACAAAGATCTTCCGTCGACGAGAGACCATGGTTCTCCACGCCTCCAAGACACTAAAACCGCTAAGGACAGGACAAACTGGTTGCGTCAGAGCCTAGATTGGTTTTTTGCCCGCCGCCTCAAGCGCCTCTATCACCTCCTCTATCACCTCCTGGTACCGGTTCGGTAGTTTATGCATGCGTGCGAGTTTCACGAGTTTGCACTCCAACTTTTTTGTGAAAAAACATTGAGACTTTATTCCTCTATAACAAGGTTACAGTCTACGAACAAGAGATCAGAAATGCAGTCTGGAACTTAGCCCACCCAACACTTGGTCGTCAATCCAGATCTACCTAAATTGGCTAAACAATGAGCAACCCTATTTTGATCGCGCTCCACTTTCACGAGGATAGTCTCTCGATGTTCCAAGAGCCGTTTCACTTCATCAAAAAGATGGCCATGAATTGTTCTGTTTCTTTCAGTGCTTTCGAGACCTTTGAGAGCAACAAGACAATCAGTTTGTAAGATCATAGGTAGGTTCGCCCATTCATGCGCAAGAGCAAGTCCTTCCATGATCGCACATACTTCTGATTCCAGTGCATCCGCACAGTTTCATAGATGTCGGCAAGCTGCATAAATCATCTCCTCATTTGCATCACGGAGAATCATGCCAGCACCAGCATGACCTTTAGCATCGAATGAACCATCCACAGAGAGAGCAAATGTACCTTCCACTGGTTTATGCCAAGGTTGTGTAACATCCCAAAAATATTAAACTAGAATCATCAAACTCTAATCATCAAAATTAGGGTTAACAAAAAAACTTTTCCAATTAAAATATGAAAGCATTCACATGAGTGTGCATTGAAATTTGGATTCTTTTGAATTGTCATGATTATGTGTTTCTTTGCTTGTAAAATGATTCTTAGGTGAAATAAACATCATATAAACAATCCCCAAACTTTTCCCAAAGACAAACAAATCAAAACAAACAAATTAAATGAATGGTCACTTTGGCCAATTTAACTCCCATGCCTACTTTGGATATCTCTAACTTTCAGAACTTAACAGAAACATGTATAGATCTTTGCACCCCTTGATAGTACTCATAACAAGGTACCAAGGCCCACTTTGTGATCATCCAAAAACATTTGAATGCATAGTTTAAATGACAGTTTAAAATTGAATCTATTTCATATGGGAAGATCCCACTATTTCAAAAACCACTCAAACAAGCTCAATTTTCAAAACCCAAGCATCCACAGTATCACCAGCACATGCCTAGCACACCCACCAAAAATCTTTTCAAAATTCAAAACTTAAGTTCATGCGGCCATTTCATCAAACAGGTTGCAGATACAAATCAAACAAAATCAAAACACTATGTTGAGCAGTGTTTTGGGCCTAACTTGTTCCCTCCCTGGACACCACTAGCCTTAGTAGATCATCTAACAACCTTAACTAATCACTAGCACTACTGTAAGCTGGCCATTGTCATCAATGGTGAGCAGGCCGAGAGCACCATTGCCACCCCATAGTCAACAGCAAGCTACGAGCAACACTAGCCTCGCCAACCTTGTCTAGAAGCAAGCTAGCACCCCACTGCCATTCCCTGTCCCAGCCGCGAGCAATGCCAGCCACTGGACCACACGCCCCGGCCATGCCAAGCCGCTCTGCAAAAATGCCGAGAGCGCGCCCCGTGCGCCACGCTCGACACATGCCCACAGACCGCGCGCCGCCCTCGCCGCGTACACGCGTGATCGCCAACACTCCAGCAACCCCGCAAACACGCCCGTTCGCCGCCGCGCGGACCACACGCGTTGTGCGCCATCAAAACTTCTGTCGAACCAGCAGAGCACCGCAGCGTTCCGACCGATCAGCACCGCCCCACGCCTCGCCACCATGCTGTTGAGCTTCGCCAGGGAGCACAAGATCACCGCCTACCGGCCCCACTCCGATAGCCCTCTCTCGCCACTATAAATAGAGTCATCCCCCGCTCGAATTCTTCACACCATTCTACTCCCCTCTCACCCAGAACCACCCCACCTCATTCCCGGAGCAAGGCGAGCAGCGCATCACCGGAATTTCACTGGAGTCCGCCGCTGCTGGAGAAGAAGGAAGCCATCGATTGGAGCCGCCCCAGGAGTAGCTGCCGGTTCTAGGAGGATCGCCGTCGTCGACTTCGTCGTTCGTCCGCATCGCCAACCCTCACCTGAGCCCCGATGAGCCTCCCACGACCCCCACTGAGCCGCTAGGGTTCGAGCTCGCCTGTGACTTGTTCATCGTCGACAACGACCCTCAGCCGTCGATCTTCATTCTAATCCAACGCACCACATCGCCTCGTACCACTTCGCGTTTAAAGAGTCACTGACCAGTAGACCCCCCTTTCAGTTGCGCCCGCGCTGCGGAGTGACACTGGGCCGGCCCATTATCCCTTCCCACGCAGCCCAATCGTTTGAATTTATCTTTTTCTATTTATATTCAAACTTAGTTCTGTACCTAGTTTCAAAAATCAACCCAGCTCGATTCCGTGCACCAAATTGAATGAAACCAGTTTTGTTAGCAAGGTATTGAAATGCTTAATCCAAGCCCGTTGGATTCAAATCATTTGGATCTGTAGATCAACCTTGGTAAAAATAACAAGTCAGAAGCTTTTCTGCATTCAAACATTTTTCAAATTTAAACCATAATAGCTTTTGAGTTGATCCCAACTCTCAAAAATCACATTTGATCATACCTTTCAGAATATATAATAACATATAGGTTTACTTATAGAAATAATGTCCAAGTAATAAAAGAATGCCACATAGGCATTTCTAGTCACTTTATTTATTTAAAATAAAAAGGTTAAACCGTATTAAATTGTGACAGCACTTTAAATCACATTCCCCTGTACTGAAATATATGGTGATGACATGTGTCAACATGATCCCATGTTTGAGTTGGAGAATATTAAATCTTAAGTAGTTTTTCAATGAGTAGAAATTACTTTTCTAAAAATAAAATAAATAAGACAAATGCTTTAATCTTGTAATATTAGTGATGATGCTATATCATCTATAGAATCCTTGTGTGTGATGGTTGAAAGTAGTTAAGTATTGTTTGGTGATTGTGTACCTCGTATTTATTCATAGACGCTAGTACCGACCAAGGATACGAGGAGGAAGGAGGATACTATGAAGACGAAGCCGAGGAGAACTTCAACCACTGCTCTGCACAAGGCAAGCTAACACTTGCAAGATACTCTACCTTAGCAAACTTATACTAATATTGATGCAAGCCAATACTTGCAAGCTATTAACCTTGCAAGACTAACACTTGCAATTATGAAAGTTAGATAACCTATGCAATGCACTAAGCATGCTTGGTTAGACACATTTGATGATACCCAGTCCTAGTTTTACTTGCAAGCTTTCTACTTTATTTCTTTATCAAAGCTATTACTTAGAGCTTACTTAAGTGAATTGTAGATTCTAGAAAGATAATTGAAGGTTGCATAAAGAGCATAAAATTTGTCCTAAGCTAGATAATCTTGATGTCATCCTAAGACATGAGATTGAACTTAGTTAAACTCCACTAGTTTACCACCCCTCATTAGTACTCACTCCCATTTGTAGATGCTAGTGCTAAGGATAAAACTTGATCAACTTTAGATGGGAATACTTGGTGGAAAAATGGTTATGAAAACCTTGGAATGATGGATCATTCTATTGAGATGTTTTGACATGTGTTTACAAACACCAGATGATTTGGATGATGAAAATGTTAAGGCATGAGCCTTATCCCTTTATAAAACTGATGGTTGTCTGGATGCGATACCATTCCAATTTTACCGTACAACCACAATACCCGAGAATTGGGTAGGGCTTGACTGGAAACTTATATACCTTAGTATGGTTCCCTCACGGCCAAGGTCTGAGCTGAGGCTACCTTGTGAAGATTGTCCACCTGTGCAGTACCCAAGATGACAGTTGGTCATGGTTGGGAGGCCAAACTCACAGGAGAGGTGCCTATACTAGAGCGTGTAATTGAAAGGTTAGGATTGATTATCCGCATACTGAGTATGGTGAATTCAGGATTTGTTCCTGACGGATGTATCGAATGTTGTGGTGAAAGTGTACAATCTCTACAGAGTGTCAAACTATTTGAATAGCCGCGTCCGCAGTTATGGATAGTTGGAGTGGCCATACTGTTCCCCCGTCAGATGTTTTCAAAATAACTTGTGAAATGGATTGAGAATTTTGACTTGACCACAACAGAGTTGTGATATGAAATACAAGTTCCCACTTAGGTGTTATAAAATTTCAACTAGTTTTTCTTTGCTTCTGAACTTAGTAGAGGTAAATCTGGCTTTTTGCAAAACAACCATAGAGCTTAGTGTCCTATTACGAAACCCCCCTTCACTTGTTAGTATTAGTTTGCGAGTACTTAAAGAGTACTCATGGCTTTGTCCCTGGCTATTCCCGTGGTCAGACTGAAGAGGAGTACCAGGAGGATGGACCCCAGGAAGGTTACGACAACTAGGATCATCTCCCATCGTCAGCATTGCCTGTGACCCCGAAGATGGAGCTTCGCCTACGCTACCTTTATTATTACGTATTTCCGCTGCTTGAGTTGTATTAAGAACTGGATCATGAGATCCTTATTTGTGTAAGACCTTATGTATGGTTTGTAATGGATGATGTACTGTGGTATCCAATTCTATTATGTCTCGCAAAAATGATAATCCTGGGATTGCGATGTATGGCATAACAGGCATCTAGGATTAAAAATCCGGGTGTTGACAAGTTGGTATCAGAGCCATCCTGACCATAGGAGACCCTAGTTAGACTGGACGTTTGAATCAAAAACTTAGTTTCAAAACCAAAGGAAACAAATATTTACAAAAACTTATTCCCATTCTTATCACTTTGATTCTTTCGTGAAAACTCATGTTCCTCAAAAACTCTTGCAAAATACATGAAAATTGACACACTTGATCACTCTACTAACTTACTCATCCTATATTCTTATAGATGGACGTGAAGTACAGCAAGTTTTATCATTTGGGGAATGGAGGAGACCATATCTTTGAGCGGGATTTGGACCAGCTTTCGGAACTTCTAGAGCGTCCGCACCCCGAGTTCTTTGGAGCTCAGCTCAATGATCAAGGAGGAGAAGATCTGCAGTGGCTAATTGTTGCAAGTCTCCAAGGAAAGATTGAACCTCCCACTGCTGAGGGAATTCAGTTCACCTTAAGAGAGAACAACTGGCTCGATGGACTTGCCAGGGCCATGCAGGAAGCTCTTGCCTGTCTGTGTGGGCAGAGTATCAACCAGATCAAGGGTACCCGCTTTGAGTTTTGTCCACGGCGTGATGCTATGGGACAGCCACTGGAAGCCCCATACCACCACGAGCTGAAGACTCAGTTGGACCACCTCAGCTTCATGATGTACGATCGTCAGCAGGAATTGGACAATTGCCATGACTACTCCAATCACAAGTCCGCCATCATCAAGACGAAGGATCAGACCATCGCCATGCTAGCGAAGGATCGGAAGTCTCTCCGCCGTCAGATCAACAAGAAGGAGCGCATCATTGCCCGTCTTCGCCACCATATCTCGGATTTGGAGGAGACCATCCATGAGAGAGACATGCAGTTGGAGGAAAGGGAGAATGCCGGAGAAGATCTTCATGGAGACCCCTACTCCTATCTCAGCGATGATGATGATTTTCTGGAAGATCAGACTATGGATTTCTTCACCGATGAGGATGATTTCGCCTTCATCGTTGACGATGAGGATGATGAGGATGACGACTACACCGACTCCAAGGAGTAGTAGCACTTGAGCACTAGCATAGTGAGTTGTATTTGGTCCCACTGTATTGTAGTTTCCAGAATGGTTCTTAAAACCATCTGTTTACCTTTGTTGTGGTGTGTGTTTGTATCGTGTGCTATGAATGAATGAAAAGCAAGTTGCTAGAAAATATGAGTCAAACTTTAAAAACTTTCCAAAGTCCCAAAAAAACCTTAGAAATTTCCCTCTTTTCTCATGATCTATCTCAATCTTCAGATGCCACGCGGAGGAAGTGGTTCATCCCCGGACCCGATGTTGCAGATCCTGCAAATGTTGGTTTCTGACCGCGAAGCTGAAAGATCCGAACGTCAAGCCAACCTAGCCACCCTTCAGCAGATAGCTCAGCTAGCCCACAACAATCAAGGCCAAGGAAATCAGGACAACCATGGATCTAAGCTCAAAAATTTCCAGAACACCAACCCACCTGTCTCACTATGTCGGAAGAGCCCCTAGACGCTGATGATTGGCTGCAAACCATGGAAAATAACCTAGAAGTCACCGGAGTGGAAGCTAATGAGAAAGTTCTATTCGCCACCCACTATCTAGCCGGAGATGCAAGAGCATGGTGGAACAGCGTTCGTGCAATGACCGGAGGACAAATGATGACCTGGGAGGAATTCAAGGTCAAGTTCAGCAGAACCCATGTGCCACCGGGTTTGATCAAGAGAATGAGAGACGAGTTCAGAGAACTAAAGCAAGGAAGGATGACCGTAGTGGAATACCGTGACAAATTCTTGTCATTAGCTAGGTATGCCCCGGATGAGATCGACACCGAAGCCAAGAAGAAAGAGAGATTCTTGAATGGTTTGCATGATGAGATGCAGACTGTGTTGGTCAATATCCCCTTTGCTGATATTGAAGCCCTTGTCGACTCTGCCATCCAGATGGAAGGAAAGATCAACCAAGCCAATGAGAACCGCAAGCGTCGCATGATGCATCAGCCAGGAACCCATCAGACCCCAAAGTATCGCCCTAACCCATCTCTAGGATTTGCCCCGAGAACCAACAGACCCCCGATGAACCGTTCGACCTATCCCAACCGTGGAAACCAGAGGCCCGGAGGAAATCACAACAACCCCGGCAACTCTAGTAATTTCAACCGTGCCCCACCCAAGTTCAACAACAACAATGCTACCGCCAACACCAACACTGCTCCGAGGACTGGAAGCAATGCTATGCCTGTTGCAGCAAAGGACAAGTCGCAAGTAACTTGTTATGACTGTGGAAATAAGGGTCACTACTCCAACGAGTGCCCCAACAAGAAGAATGTCGCAGCCCCCAATGTAAATGCCCTAGCTCAGCAGCAGCGTCGTGTTCATCCCGGAAGGAGGTTTGCCCCAGGGAATTCGCTCAACCGCAACGGCCGTCTTTTTCTCATGCATGCTGAAGAAGCCCAGGAAGCGCCAGATGTCGTGTTGGGTATGTTTTTTGTTAATTCAGTACTTGCTAGAGTGTTGTTTGATTCGGGTGCATCGCATTCATTTATCACCAAAAAATTTGCCTGCACTAGTAAGATTCAACCAACCAAACTGAAGCATGTTATGATTGTTCAAATCCCCGGTTCAACCACCAAAGCTAGGCAAATTTGCAAAGCCGTCCCTATCCGAATCCATGGCATAGATTTTTATGCTAATCTGATAGTACTCGGAACTAAAGATTTGGAAGTAGTACTAGGAATGGATTGGATGTCCAAACATAAAGGATTAATTGACTGTACCAAGAAAGCCATAACCATGACCAGTACAGCCGGAATATCAGTCGAGCATATATCTAAAACCTTACCTCGTCAATTCACGTGCAACAAGAGTATAGCCCAACCTACCATTGACCAAGTCCAGATAGTCTGTGAATACCCCGATGTATTTCCAGATGTTTTGCCCGGTATGCCCCCAGATCGGGATATCGAGTTTATCATTGAACTAATCCCCGGAACCGGACCCATAGCCCAGAGACCATATAGTATGAACCCGTCTGAACTAGCAGAACTGAAGAAGCAACTAGATGCCATATTGGAAATTGGATTGATTCAACCAAGTGCGTCACCATGGAGATCACCTGTCTTATTTGTGGACAAGAAGGATGGAGGTAACTGTTTATGTAGGATTATCGGAAGTTGAACGATGTCACTATCAAGAACAAATACCCATTGCCCAATATAGAAGATTTGTTTGATCAGTTGACCGGTGCCAAAGTGTTTTCTAAGATTGATCTTAGAACAGGCTATCATCAACTCAAGATTCGCGCAGAGGATATTCCAAAGACTGCCTTTACCACCAGATATGGATTATACAAGTATACCGTCATGTCTTTTGGATTAACCAATGCCCCCGCTTATTTCATGAATCTCATGAATAAGATTTTTATGGACTTCCTGGATAAGTTTGTCGTTGTTTTCATTGATGACATTCTGATTTATTCCAAATCGGAAGAAGAACATGAGCTACACATAAGGACCATTCTTGGAACCCTTAGAGAGCATCAGTTGTATGCCAAGTTTAGCAAATGTGAATTCTGGTTACAAGAAGTAGGATTCCTCGGTCACATTGTATCAGCCGGAGGAATTGCCGTTGACCCTGCAAAGGTGAAAGATGTCGAAGATTGGCAAGCCCCAACCACTCAAACCCAAGTTCATGCATTTCTCGGATTGGCGGGATATTACCGCAAGTTCGTAGAAGGATTCTCGAGTATCGCCAGACCCATGACCCAATTGTGGAAGAAGGACAAGAAGTTTGAATGGACGGACAAATGTGAAGCGAGTTTTCAAAACTCAAGAGAAGATTGATTTCAGCCCCAATCTTAATCATGCCGTACATCATGAAGCCCTTTGATGTGTATTGTGATGCATCCAAGATCGGTCTCGGATGTGTGCTAATGCAAGAAGGCAAAGTTATATCTTATCTATCTCAAAAACTGAAACAACATGAGCAGAATTACCCCACCCATGACCTCGAACTCGCAACCATAGTTCTAGCCCTAAAGACATGGAGGCATTACCTGATGGGAAACCGTTGTGAGATCTATTTGGATCAAAAGAGCCTGAAGTATATATTCACTCAGAAGGAGCTGAATATGAGACAGAGAAGATGGATTGAGCTAATCAAGGATTACGAACTGGACATTCACTATCACCCTGGTAAAGCCAACGTGGTAGTAGATGCCCTTAGCAGATTGCAGTGTCGCTTGAACTCCATGATTTTGAAGGAGCAACCAAGCTTGCACAAGGAGATGGAAGATTTCCGAATGGAATTAGTGAGTGAAGGATTTTTGGCTAGCATAGAACTTCAACCCACTTTGATCAGCCAGATCAAGGAGGCGTAGAAAGGAAATGCTAGTATCGACGGAATCAAGCGTCGTATCGGTACAGGAAAAGTACCCGGATTCACCGAAGACGAAGAAGGAGTTCTGTGGTACAAAGGACGCCTTTGTGTACCAGCAGATTCAGAGTTGAAAGAAGTTATTCTAAAGGAAGCTCATGATACTCTTTATTCTATCCACCCCGGAGGAACAAAGATGTATCAAGATTTGAAGGAACAATTTTGGTGGCATAAGATGAAGAGAGAAATTGGAAGCTATATCGCTAAGTGTGATATATGTCAGCGAGTCAAGGCAGGACATCAAAGACCCGCTGTATTGTTGCAACCATTGCAGATTCCGGAATGGAAATGGGATTCCGTTGGAATGGACTTTATCACCGGATTGCCTACTTCTAGTAGGGGAAATGACTCTATCTGGGTCATAGTGGACAGATTGTCCAAAGTCGCCCATTTCTTACCCGTCAAGACCACATATCAAAGTTCGAAGCTAGCGGAGTTATACATTGCTAGAATCGTCAGTTTGCATGGAGTCCCTAAGAACATCATATCGGATCGAGGAACTCAGTTTACCTCGAGATTCTGGAATAAAGTCCAAGAAGGTTTAGGAACCCGCCTAGATTTCAGCACCGCGTATCACCCTCAGACCGATGGACAAACGGAGCTAGTAAATCAAATACTCGAAGATATGTTGAGAGCATGTGTGTTAGAGTATGGATCTAAGTGGGAAGACTGTCTGCCGTTCACAGAATTTTCATACAACAATAGTTATCAAGCTAGTTTGCAAATGGCCCCATTTGAATTCATGTATGGAAGGAAGTGTCGCACCCCTTTGAACTGGTCAGAAGTAGGAGAGAGTCAGATTTTCGGACCCGACATCCTACGAGAAGCAGAAGAGAAGGTTCACAAGATTCGTGAGCACCTCAAGACAGCCCAGTCAAGACAGAAGAGTTACACCGACAAGAGACGTCGAGACCTCGCCTTCAACATAGGAGATTTTGTGTATCTGAAAGTGTCGCCATTGAAGGGAATGCAGCGTTTCCAGCAGAAAGGAAAGTTAGCCCCCAGATATATCGGACCCTTCAAAATTCTGAACCATCAAGGAGAAGTGTCGTATCAATTGGAACTGCCCAAGGAGATGTCAGCCGTGCACAATGTGTTCCATATCTCATTACTTCGCAAGTGTCTCGAACTTCCAGAGAAGACTAAAGTGTTCAAGAATATTGATCACCGGACCATAGAGATCAACGATGACCTGACCTATCCCGAAGTACCCAAACGTATTTTGGAAGAAGCTTTCAGAACTACCAGAACCCGAAGCATCAAGTTTCTCAAGATTCAGTGGAGCAACCACACAGAAGAGGAAGCTACACAGGAGCCTTGAAGATCACATCAGGACGGAGTTTCCCGATCTCTTCAAATCCTAGGTAATCTTTTTCGTCCTTTTTCAAATCTTGGGACGAGATTTTGTTTAAGGGGGGAAGGTTTATAACATCCCAAAAATATTTAACTAGAACCATCAAACTCTAATCATCAAAATTAGGGTTAACAAATAAACTTTTCCATTTAAAATATGAAAGCATTCATATGAGTGTGCATTAAAATTTGGATTCTTTTGAATTGCCATGATTATGTGTTTCTTTGCTTGTAAAATCATTCTTAGGTGAAATAAACATCATCTAAACAATCCCCAAACTTTTCCCAAAGACAAACAAATTAAGTGAATGGTCACTTTGGCCAATTTAACTCCCATGCCTACTTTGGCTATCTCTAAATTTCAGAACTTAACAGAAACATGTATAGATCTTTGCACCCCTTGATAGTACTCATAACAAGGTACCAAGGCCCACTTTGTGATCATCCAAAAACATTTGAATGCATAGTTTAAATGACAGTTTAAAATTGAATCTATTTCATATGGGAAGATCCTACTATTTCAAAAACCACTCAAACAAGCTCAATTTTCAAAACCCAAGCATCCACAGTATCACCAGCACATGCCTAGCACACCCACCAAAAATATTTTCAAAATTCAAAACTTAAGTTCATGCAGCCATTTCATCAAAAAGGTTGCAGATACAAATCAAACAAAATCAAAACACTATGTTGAGCAGTGTTTTGGGCCTAACTTGTTCCCTCTCTGGACACCACTAGCCTTAGTAGATCATCTAACAACCTTAAATAATCACTAGCACTACTGTAAGCTGTCCATTGTCATCAATGGTGAGCAGGCCGAGAGCACCATTGCCACCCCATAGTCGACATCAAGCTACGAGAAACACTAGCCTCGCCAACCTTGTCTGGAAGCAAGCTAGCACCCCACCACCACTCCCGGTCCTAGCCGCGAGCAATGCCAGCCAATAGACCACACGCCCCGGCCATGCCAAGCCGCTCTGCAAGCATGCCGAGAGCGCGCCCCATGCGCCATGCCCACAGACCACGCGCCGCCCTCGCCGCGTGCACGCGTGATCGCCAACACCCCAGCAACCCCGCAGACATGCCCGTTCGCCGCCATGTGACCACGCCAGGCGCCAAAGAAAACTTCCGTCGGACCTGCTCAGAGCACCGCAGCATTCCGACCGATCAGCACCGCCCCACGCCTCGCCACCACGCCGTTGAGCTTCCCCAGGGAGCACAACACCGCCCCCTACCGTCGCCCACGCTGATAGCCCTCTGTACCGTCGACCACGACGAGCTCAGCTTGCGCCCGTCGGTCCCCTCTCTCCACTATAAATAGAGGCATCCCCTGCTCGAATTCTTCACACCATTCTACTCCCCTCTCACCCAGAACCACCCCACCTCATTCCCGGAGCAAGGCGAGCAGCGCATCGCCAGAATTTCACTGGAGTCCGCCGCTGCTAGAGAAGAAGGAAGCCATCGATTGGAGCTGCCCCAAGAGGAGCTGCCGGTACCAGGAGGATCGCCGTCGTCGACTTCGTCGTTCGCCCGCATCGCCGACCCTCGCCGAAGCCCCGGTGAGCCTCCCACGACCCCCACTGAGCCGCTAGGGTTCAAGCTCGCCGGTGACTTGTTCATCGTCGACGACGACCCTCAGCCGTCGATCTTCATTCTAATCCAATACACCACATCGCCTGCATCCGCGGCGTTTAAAGAGTCAGCGACCAGTAGACCCCCACCATTCTTTCCGTGCTCACAAGTGACACCGCCGCCCATTATCCCTTCCCGCGTAGCCCAATCGTTTGAATTTATCTTTTTCTATTTATATTCAAACTTAGTTCTGTACCTAGTTTCAAAAATCAACCCATCTCGATTTAGTACACCAAATTGAATGAAACCAATTTTGTCGAAGTAATAAAAGAATGCCACATAGGCATTTCTAGTCACTTTATTTATTTAAAATAAAAAGGTTAAACCTTATTAAATTGTGACACCACTTTAAATCACATTCCCATGTACTGAAATATGTGGTGATGACACGTGTCAACATGATCCCATGTTTGAGTTGGAGAATATTAAATCTTAAGTAGTTTTTCAATGAGTAGAAATTACTTTTCTAAAAATAAAATAAATAAGACAAATGCTTTAATCTTGTAATATTAGTGATGATGCTATATCATCTATAGAATCCTTGTGTGTGATGATTGAAAGTAGTTAAGTATTGTTTGGTGATTGTGTACCTCGTATTTATTCATAGATGCTAGTACCGACCAAGGATACGAGGAGGAAGGAGGATACTACGAAGAAGAAGCCGAGTAGAACTTCAACCACTGCTCTGCACAAGGCAAGCTAACACTTGCAAGATACTCTACCTTAGCAAACTTATACTGATACTGATACAAGACAATACTTGCAAGCTATTAACCTTGCAAGACTAACACTTGCAATTATGAAAGTTAGATAACCTATGCAGTGCACTAAGCATGCTTGGTTAGACACATTTGATGATACCCAGTCCTAGTTTTACTTGCAAGCTTTCTACATTATTTCTTTATCAAAGCTATTACTTAGAGCTTACTTAAGTGAATTGTAGATTCTAGAAAGATAATTGAAGGTTGCATAAAGAGCATAAAATTTGGCCTAAGCTAGATAATCTTGATGTCATCCTAAGGCATGAGATTGAACTTAGTTAAACTCTACTAGTTTACCACCCCTCATTAGTACTCACTCCCATTTGTAGATGCTAGTGCTAAGCATAAAACTTGATCAACTTTAGATGGGAATACTTGGTGGAAAAATGGTTATGAAAACCTTGGAATGATGGATCATTCTATTGAGATGTTTTGACATGTGTTTCCGAACACCAGATGATTTGGATGATGAAAATGTTAAGGCATGAGTCTTAGCCCTTTATAAAACTGATGGTTGTCTGGATGTGATACCATTCCAATTTTACCGTACAACCACAATACCCGAGAATTGGGTAGGGCTTGACTGGAAACTTATATACCTTAGTATGGTTCCCTCACGGCCAAGGTCTAAGCTGAGGCTACCTTGTGAAGATTGTCCACCTGTGCAGTACCCAAGATGACAGTTGGTCATGGTTGGGAGGCCAAACTCACAGGAGAGGTGCCTATACTAGGGCGTGTAATTGAAAGGTTAGGATTGATTATCCGCATACTGAGTATGGTGAATTCAGGATTTGTTCCTGACGGATGTATCGAATGTTGTGGTGAAAGTGTATAATCTCTACAGAGTGTCAAACTATTCGAATAGCCGCGTCCGCGGTTATGGATAGGTGGAGTGGCCATACTGTTCCCCCGTCAGATGTTTTCAAAATAACTTGTGAAATGGATTGAGAATTTTGACTTGACCACAACAGAGTTGTGATATGAAATACAAGTTCCCACTTAGGTGTTATAAAATTTCAACTAGTTTTTCTTTGCTTCTGAACTTAGTAGAGGTAAATCTGTCTTTTTGCAAAACAACCATAGAGCTTAGTGTCCTATTACAAAACCCCCCCTTCACTTGTTAGTATTAGTTTGCGAGTACTTAAAGAGGACTCATGGATTTGTCCCTGGCTATTCCCGTGGCCAGACTGAAGAGGAGTACCAGGAGGATGGACCCCAGGAAGGTTACGACAACTAGGATCATCTCCCATCGTCAGCATTGCCTATGACCCCGAAGATGGAGCTTTGCCTACGCTACCTTTATTATTACGTATTTCCGCTGCTTGAGTTGTATTAAGAACTGGATCATGAGATCCTTATTTGTGTAAGACCTTATGTATTGTTTGTAATGGATGATGTACTGTGGTATCCAATTCTATTATGTCTCGCAAAAATGATAATCCTGGGATTGCGATGTATGGCATAACATGTATCTAGGATTAAAAATCTGGGTGTTGACAGGTAGTGCTTTCGTGGCCGGCTTTGAAGGTTTGTTAGTCGTCAATGGCACCCACGGTCCTTTCCCTTTTAAAATCTCCCGCTCTCCTCCTTGCTTCAGATGGAACAAGGTATTCAGATAAGATGTCAGGAACTGCTTAGTTACTTCCGATGGAGAATTAGCCTTGTCATGAATAGCATCATTACGTAATTGCCAAATCCGCCATAGAAGCATAATGATCATTGTTATCCCATCACCGGACAGTGTATCAAGGGTTTGCACTCCAACTTGATAGACCTCTTGTGTGTTAATATTTAAAAACCAAACAAGAAGTCTCTCGCGTGTTGGAGACTTATGGAAGAATCAGATTCTTTGTGTGCAAAATGGTCTTCCGCATTTTGAATATTTTCTATCTAAATCGGCCTGCTTGCGGGACCGTGGACAGTTTCGAGGACTATGTCTTCATGATGTCTGAATGTGTGTGGCTGTGCATTCGACGATTATTCATAAAAAAACTTTGCACCAAAAATTAAAAAAGAAATGAAAACATAATTTATATTACATATTACAAAAGGGACATTGCTCAACTAAAAAAATATAGATAATGACACTTGTACATATCGAGCTTTCGTACATCTTTTACACACGGTGAATCAAACCGTTGTTTTCCGTGGATGGACCATGAGGCTCTACTCCGCACACACTATAATTTTCCATGTGTGAAGGGACATACGATTCTGTAAATCTAACCGTCTGTGGAATACAGGGCCTTCGGAAACGAGTATTCCTTATTGATTATCTGCATTTTCGTAAGATTGCAAATGTTTTATATTGTTTCATTGTATGTATTCAGCTCATTTCACACATGATTAGCTCGAACTAGCCAGATGCTGATTTCGAACATTTGTAATTTTTAGTCTGAAGTTTCTATTACTAGGATGCTACTATCTACTAGATGTATGCAAGTACAGTATCTAACCTCAGTTTATTTGATTGCATATCAGATACATCATATGTTTACATTCATTTGCGATATAGCTATATTTGGTAGCTATAAAGACGAGAAGATACACGGAAAGAGGAGAATCTGTAGCTTTTTTGGGTCACGTATTTGTCTATGTAACGGTGACCTTATAAGGGTAAAATGGAAGATTTCTTCACTTATTTTTGAGTCACCGTCGCCGTGCACCACGCTGCATCTGGAATAATCTAATTTTGATATTGCTTCTTCGAAGAGGGTAGACACCACATGTTGCAGATTGGGCACTTCTCTTGCAGGTATTGCTTCAAGGATATGCAAATATAATACAACATGTTTTTTTGCAAGGAATATAATACAACATGTTATTCAATGTGAGAATGTAAACATATAGAAAATATTGTTAGATGTGCAAATTAAAAAATCACTTAGCGTGTAGTTGCGAAGGCCCGTGGGAGAAGGCAACAGAGGATGAGCCTCATTAATTTTTTGAATCCACTGTATTTTGAGCTTGCTAAACATCGGACATCCCTTGTCCTTCCCTTGGCTTCATACTATGCAGTGTTACAAAAAAATAATATCCCTATTATACACATAGAATAAAAATATATTAATATAGATGGTTATACATATTCACTATTTATTTGAAGGAATTTTAAAAATACCAACACAAATAGAACATCACATATGTGCATCTAAAGTACACAACCACACTAACGTCAAAATAATTAACAAATCCACCGTGCATTTGAAAGAATTAAAAACAAGTCCAACATAAGGCCGGCCTAGTGCATATGTAGATCTAAAGTACACAACCACACTAACATCAAAGTAATTATCAAAATGTAATATGCATTTGAAGGGATTAAAAAGGACCAACACAAGGTCAACTTATTGCATATGTAGATCTAAAGTAAGATTACATACTAAGAGCATAATAATTAACAAGTCAATCCTGCATTTGAAGAAATTAAAAAAGAACACAAGGTCAGCCCAGTGCATATGTAGATCTAAACTAGGGTTCCACACTAAGAGCAGAGTAATTAATAATTCAAATGTTGGAAAGGATTTAAAAATACTAGGTGAAAGAGCATGTGGTCCATCATGTGTGGTTTTGATAATTAATGACAATCTCTATGGACTAATGTTTGCATTAAGTTGCACTTGTAGGAATTGTCCATTGACATCGCTTGGAGCCCGTGTTGGCTTCAAGGTAGAAGAAATCAAAAATAAGAAGCACTGTCCAAAGGTTTTGGGACTTTTGGAATCTTGTGAAATAAGAAGAATAAAGGAGATAAGATCAAGAGTGTCTTGAAGAAGAAGATGAAGTTCCTCATGTGTATCTTTAAGACATCATACAAATGAAGTTAGAAGAAATGAGGTGCAAGCTCAAGATGCGCCATCTCTAGAAGATCTCATGCTTGGAGCTTGCCACCCTTGGTGATCATGGATTGATGAAGAAAAGTTCAAAGAAGAGGTTTGCGGTGACCCAGCATACCACTGCATGATGTAGTATACTATAGTCGTTGACATAACACCAATGAAACACCGTTCACTAGTATTACATCCCTTCGAATGGCACAACAGAAACACAGCGGGTCCAATACATGTCTAAAGGTTACAACTCACTCTTTACACAAGATCCAGAGAACACTCTAGGTTAAAGAGAGAAAGAACTCCTTACGAAGAAGAATCAAAGATAAATAATGCAAAACTATTATACTATTAAAACTAATATTTAACTAAGGGATTAGCATTGCTGCTATAGCAATACACTACAGAATTAGGTTCTTTGGCTAGAAATTATATTCCTATCTAATTAGTAACTTCGTCTTCACTTGAGTTGATGTATATGTTGACTTCCTTGACTTTATTGAAGAGCTTTAGCTTTGGATGATGAGTCCTAGAGCATATCTTGATGTAGATGTTGTCTGTACTGGCTTCAGAATCTAGCAAGGGTTAAGAAGATACGTTGAGTGCGAGCGTACTCAGCAAATTCACTAGAAAAGGAGTGTTTGATGCACTATAACTACAGCCACAGACCGTAGGTCGTAGGCAATCCAAGTTTTCATAAACATTTCTTCAAATGTTTCTTTTATTCTGAAAAGCTATGTCCGTCAGCCTTCACAGGTTTACCAAAACTTTCATGGAGTTCCTTTCTCGCCGCGTTCGCAGCTCCTTCCTGGAACAGGGAGTAACAAGTTACAGTTCTTACACTCTGCAGAGGTACGTCACTTTACCCATGAGAGATCAACTCTTTGTTGCACAACCGTGTAGCTTATTCCCATCCACAATTCCATGATGTGGGGCCCAGAAGATGATCCAAGCCAATCACTGCCCCCTTCACGACCTCGCATGCCTCCTTGGTGTACACCATGCCCACATAAAGGATTACGGCAATGGTTTGTACAAACCGTTAGATATCAGAACTATCGTGGGACGATGAGGGTTCCCACCCATATGTTGCATATCCTGTACGAATTACCAATTAATATGCACTCTTCGAGGATAACAGTCACGACCTGCACATCCGGCTTCATGCGAGAGTAAGAAGATATAGCTGACTTCTCCGTCCCATTCCAAATCTCGTGGTCAACGCGTAATATACGGCGCAAGAATCACTGGCGACATTGGTAGTTAAGTCCTAGGTGATATAGTTCTGAATAGTGGTATTCCAACTGTCAGATTTAATAGATTAGCTGATCACCCTGGATCAGTAACCAATTGTTCACATTATTATCGAAAATAGTGTTTTAGACCTTTTTCAAATGCAGGTGATAACAACACTGGATTTGTGGACATGAGCAAGTGTGAACTTGCTTTTTGTGATTGAAATATTATGCACTCACGGTCTTCGAGTCAGTATAAGATCCAAAATCTAAAATCAGCATCATTGGTCCGGTAAGGACTAATGTTTAAAGAAACAATATGCTTTTATGCATAAGTAATGTGATGCACGTTCTAAACGCAAATCCCAAGGATAATGTTGTCCTAGGGTTTGGATTCCGGAAATGGTTACTTTGGAATGTGTGGTTCTTTTAGATAGGTTTCACATTTGTGCTTCCATTAGAGTTTATGAGTGGTTGTGAGCAACACATATGTAGCAATAAAATATATATACTTCTGAAATGCTAGTTAAGATTTCTTATATAAAAGTTCTTGTTTGGAATGGCAAAAAGAATAACCTTCAAAGAAAAGATTTCTCTTCTAGAGTTTAAACAAGATTTGTGGTTAGTTGAGTTGGGTAGATGTTATTTGTTTGCTCAAATAGTTTGTCTTGAGTTGCTTTATAACTTAACTACTTCAGACCAAAGTTAACTATAAAATATATAGTAATGTTTATTGTATTATATTTAGATTCTTGGAGACTAAAGTTAACTTTAAAAATATAGATAGTTTTGAAGGTTTAATACTTATAACATTTGTATCTTGTGTATCTGGAATGTTCCCTTTAGGTTATTTAATATTAGTGATCCTTTTACTTAGTGTAGTGGTTTCTTCATTTTATAATGGAGTAGTATCATTTATCTTTTATAAAGGAGTGGTTGTGGTTTATAAACCAAAATATAATATTACTTAACTACTTATGGATTCATTATAGTGTGGTGGTAGTTTTTGTAATCTGGTGGTTAAAGTAGATAGGAATGATCTAATTTATTCACAAGTTATTCTTTTGGGTTTTTTATTAGGTTAGAATGTAGTCTTCACTTAAGGTTGAAGATAATTCTAAAATAAAAGGGTATTTATAATGTTTTAAACCATTATGGCCTTATATTATTAATATTTAAGACTAATACTATTTATTAGGCTTATTTGTCTCATTTTAGAAATATTAATAAATTTTATTTATCCTTATATGAATTATTAATGAAGTAAATAAGTTTAAATTTGAGTTATTAAAATATTTAAATTTTTATTTAACTCAAAAGGAGATTATTAGATTTTTAACATGTAGATATTATTTTTGTGATCATTTTGGTATATTATATTATTTTTGTGATTTAAAAATAATAAGATATGATTTTTATAGTTCTTATTACTTTATAATGACTTAATAAATAATAAATATTTACTTAAGTGAAATAATAATATATGATTATAGTTTTAAATTAAAATTATTATTTTTCTAATATTTTTGGTATTTTATTTATATTATTAACATTTTCATTATTAAAATATGAATTATCAAAGTTTTATTACTTATAAAACCTTTACTAAATAATATTTATTTAAATAATCATCATAATAATATTTGATAATAAGTTTGAGTTGTAGATTTTATTTTTCTACAAATTTTCATATATTATACATATTTTTCTGAATTGTAAATCAAAAGTTATTAATTAAACAAGATTTAATCATTTATTTGATTTCTGGAATATTAATAATTAAGTTTAAAACATTTTGTTTATTTCTTAAATAGGAAATACTTTTTACACTGCACCTAAAGCTAGCCTCAGTCACTGACTAGTGGGCCATTGTCCACCTCAGCTCTCAGGTTAAAGAAATTGCATTCGTTACCGATTGGTTAGCTACCCCCAGTCAATGACATATGGGCCCTAGGCCATGTCACTTGCCAGGTGAGACAAAGACCAGGTCAAACAGGGAACTGGGTCCAGGGTGACTCCAGCACGACGTCATGCTGACGTCAGCGCGACCTCCACCACCAGATCAAGGTCGCCGGTGATGATCTACTGCGGTGACCCAGCATACCACTGCATGTGTAGTATACTATAGTCATTGACATGACATCCACAGAACACCGTTCTGTAAATATCACATCTCTCAGAGTGGTACAACAGAAACATTGCGGGTCCATATTACAATATACACACCTTATTATTATTACAATACCGGAAGTTCAAGACTTCCAAAAGGTTCAACTTATAAACCAAAATATAAAGTGTTTCAGCGGAATTTAACTCCGACTAGGAGTTGAGCTCAACAGCTTATTCTATAGAGTTCATGCTGCTCAGCTCCGTTGGTTAATACTAACTAGGGATACTTAGTTGGAATCGTTATCATCGACACCGTAGCGGATTTCGTAATCCACTCCTTCAACACCTCCGGACAGATCAGGTTCTTCGTAGAACACATCTTCTTGGCATTCGGCTGCATACATTGGCACGTCTTCGGGATCCTGAGAGTCTAAGCAAGGGATCAAAGGAAAGAATGAGTAACAGCGTTACCCAACAAGTTCATTATATGCAAGGTGGGAAGTTTGATGCTCTAACTACCACCTCGGATTATAAATCCTTGGCACTATGCAATTTTCGTAAATCTTTCTTCAAAGATTTATTTTATTATGAAGAACTATGACCATCAGCCTTCACAGGTTGACCAGAACTTTCATGGAGCTCCTTTCCTGCCGTGTTCGTAGCTCCTTCCCGGAACAGGGAGTAACAAGTTACAGTTCTTACACTCTGTAGAGGTGCGTTACTTTACCCATGAGAGATCAACTCCTTGTTGCACAACCGGGCGTACTTTCCCATCCACAATTCCATGATGTGGGGCCCAGTAGTTGGTCCAAGCCAATCACTGCCCCCTTCGCGACCTCGCATGCCTCCTTGGTGTACAACATGCCCACATAATGAATTACGGCAATGGTTTGTACAAACTGTTAGATGCCAGAACTATCGTGGAACGATGAGGGTTCCCACCCATATGCTGCATATCCTCTATGAATTACCAATTAATATGCACACTACGAGGATAACAACCACGACCTGCACATTCGGCTTCATGCGAGAGGAAGAAGATACAGCTGACTTCTCTGTCCCATTCCAAATCTCATGGCTAACACGTAATATACGGCGCTAGAATCACTGATGTCAGGGGTTATTAAGTCCCTAATTGATCATCATTGTTGCTAATAGAACCCTAAGTTCTATTGCTCCATTATATCACCACTTAGGATGATATCTATGATTTCTTTATTTGTGAAAATAATATTTTCTTTCTTTTATAGCATATATGATAACACACAATTTTCAAATACTTTGATAAAGACTCTTCAAAGGACATGAGCAAGTGATGAACTTGCCTTGTGATGGCAACGTAGTGAAGTCTGATGCTTGCGCTAGACCTTGAGCTTCTATGTCTACAAAACATCATTATTGCCCGGTAAGGACAATATTTAAAGAAGCAAAATGATTATGCAAGTAATGTAATGCATTATTTAATTTGATTTGCATTTCCCCCATTATTAATAAAATTCATTTTAATAATAAAGGATATATAAATATTATTTTTTTAATATTTATAATTTATATTGAACTATTTTATTTTATTTTCCTTTATTTGACTTTTATTGTATAATAATTCTTTTTAGGAATTATCACTTAAATATCAAAAAAAATTATTAAATATTTATTTAGTATTTTTCAAAAATACTACAATATTAATATATAACTAAAGTGATTTTTATTTATTTTTATCATCTTTTAATAATTTTGTAAAGTTCCATAAGGAATATATAATTTACCAAATTCTTAATAAAATTTATATGTCAAAAATTTTATATTTCAATTTATTTGGACAGTTTGGAGTTTTGTGAATCCAAAAATATTTTATTTATAATTTTTGGATTTTTATTTTATTTTCTAGAATTTTTATTGAGTCCAGGGGCATTTTGGTCTTTTCCTATTTATTAAAACAGATTTTAATTGACTTGGGCTGGCCATTTGGGCTTATTGGGCCCTTGTGGCCCAATAGGGCAGGGTCAAAATCATCACCTCGAGGGGTTTCGGCCCACCCAGCCCATTCACTCTGTTTCTTCTTCGTTCTTACCTCTCCTCTCCCTCGACCCCGTCAATGGCCAGCATTGCGGTGGTGCAGGGCGAGGTTTGCGACTACGCTCGTTCATCTGGTCCAATTCGATTTGACTCCGGGGCTTCCCCGTGGCCAGGTTCCTAGGGTTTGGGGAAAGTGTTGCCGCCGCCGCAGTTCCTCCTGTGGTGGTGTACTGTGTTCATGTGCTGCTGTGGCCGTCGTCGTGGCTGGTGCAGGTTGCAGCACATTCTGGGTGCTCCCTATGTTGCCACGGGTTCGTCGGCCAATCTGCTTCCTCTTTAATTCGTCAGCGAGGACCCCGGGTAAGTTACCTCTATGGATCTTGTTCATCCTATCACCATGAATCTCTCTGTGTGTATCTAGTGGCTACTCGTGCCTATTGACTATGTTCTGACTAGGGTTCACCTCCTAATTAGGGTTCTTGTTCTAATTAGGGTTCATAACCCCCTCTTGATCATATCCATGATGCTTTAGATCTAGTGGGGATCATCCTTGAGCATGAGGAATGATTGTTTTTTGTGGATCATTATTTGTAGTTGGCTTTGGTGATGCTAGTGGCTTGTCAGACTTATTCCAGTGGTAATTTACTATGATCCAAAAGTGTTTCTATGGAATCCCTAATTGGAAATGTTGTTGATCTAAGGACTTTCCACTGTCAAGATGTTTATACTGACAGTAGGTCTCTCAGTAATTGCTTACTGTAGTTATAATGGTGGGCTTGTATGAGAATATACATACTGAATATAATCATTACATGTTAATGATTTTCTGTGGTTGTATAGATAAATTTGATGTTGATTCCTGACATTTGGCTTCAGGAAGATGATATTTATTGGCTTGTCCCTTTTATTTGTGAAATCTAAGTAAAGATTGGGATTAGCTCATTAGAACTTGTCCTTGTGATACCATTATAATCTGGCACTCAAGTGATTGAGTTTTACTCCTGAGCTTAGCTCTGACAATACTTGTGATTAATACTGGTAAGATAAAATGAAAGCTTCTCTTAACTCTCCTTCCTATGATGTTGGTCTGAGGCTCTAGGATTTTAGGTCCTGGTTAGTTGAGAAAATAGTTTGTTTGTAACTTGTAAGATTATAGGTTCCACTCCCTCTGGGAGATGTGCCCTGATATGATAAGAACAATTGAAGAATTATTTAAGTTGCATATGCCAACACCAAACTCCGTGAGGCTAGTCTAAGAGATTGGTGCTTTTGGCTTAGTTTGATTTCTGATCTTTATACTTGAAATCTCTAGGATAGATTCACCTCACTTGGGTGATTATTGAGAGATTGTTTCATAAAACAACACATGCTTTTGTCTAGATACTATGATTAGATCATGTGATGGTTTTATGATACTCACCACAAACTCTGATGATTGTAGAGTAAGGTGGTGATGTTGATCTTGTTTTGCTGAGCTCCTGAGCTTGACCTTGAGCTAGCCTGCTCCTCCTAGCTCCTAGACTTGATCTTGCTGTCCACCTGATCCTTCCCCCTCCTTCTGTCACCATCCTGGTGATGAGATCTGGCTTTGGTTGGTTTGGTTGCTGGCTGTTGTGCTTGGTTAGTTGCTGTCTAAGCTGACTGTTCTTGTGTGCAAGCAGTGGAGAGATGCACTAGTGCCTCTCCACGGCTGTGCTGATGGTTTTGTGAGTTTGGGGCTGTGCTGTGAAGCTGACAGCACAACACATGCATTTAGTTGTGTGTCCTGCTTGTGTGCTTGCTGTGCACCTGTGGATATGCTTTGAACTTGAAGTTACTTTGATCAGATTACTTTCACCGGGCTGGTGAAACTTGCCCCTCTTGGCTGTCATTTGACTTCTGGCTTAAAAATTATGGAAGATTTATCTTTGCATATTGGTGAAACTCGCCCCTTTTTAATAATTTCTAAATGATGAACTTGTTCAGTGCACCTCACTGACATGTCTGAGAGAAAAACAATTCTAACTCTAACCTTTTATTTAGTTTCTGTTTGTTTTGTAGGTATAGATTTAAAGATGAAGATTGTAGTTTAGGTTTTCTTTTATAGAATAGTTATAGAATAATCCAATGTAATCTTCTTATTCTATTGTAATTTTCATTTTATTATTTTGTAATCTTCATTTTATTCTTCTGCAATAAAGATTATATAATTTTCAATAAAGAAATATTCTTATCCTTTATTCATTTGTTATTGTGAAGTTTGGAAATGATTTCAATAAGTTACATTTTTGTAACGTGCTTATATATTGATAATATGAAATAAGTTTTCATATTCTTTATTGTTTTTCTTTGGATAGAATTTAAGTTTTATTAGTTAACTATTAATTAAATTAAGATTGAAATCTTATTCCCAATTCATTTGAGTTATAATTCAAACACTCAAGTTTAAAATTCAAATTCACTTTCCAAACACATAATTCCTCAAAGATCATATCAAAGTCTATAGCAATCATCTTTTAAGACTAAACCTAATCTCAAAGTATGAAAGAAACCTTGATCACTTAAGGTTTTTATTTGGCGAAAATTTTACCCACATTTTCACAGATGAATGCATGCAACATTCCAAATTTCTAAATCTACCCTTCGTTAGTTCCTAAATGCTGGGATGTTACATCTACGGTATTTTAGCATGTGTGGTCTGGTGCGTTGGAAAGAGGGTGCAATGGCGAGTCGAACTATGGTTGCGCCACCTCAGAATGGTCATCGGAGCACTAGCTTCGACGAGCTCCGATGGTGACCCGCTCGGGTTCATGCGTACTGGGCGCTACAGACGACTAGGATCAAATCGGAGAGAACTAGCAGAAGCAGAAGCTCACCAGGAAGCTTGTAGTGTCAACGACAAGGAGAGGCGAGCTCAGACGATGTCGCCATGGTCGACGGCGAACGGCGGACAGATGAGCTCGATGCACATGATTTCAGGCTTCCCGGCTCGATTCCTCCTCCTAGCAGACGAAGTCCACCATGGCGGTGCTAGTGGAACCTTCAGTTGGCCTTGGGGCGATCTCGAACAACGACAACGAGCAACTCCGGCGAGTTAGGGTTTTGGCATGATTGGGGAAATTTTGGAGAGAGCACAAGAGAGAGTGATTCAGGTACGAGTGGATAGAGGAGCTCGCGGGCGTTCTTATCCCCCTCCTCACTGGCGGCGGCGCGCATCGTAACGCGTCAGAGATCGACGACCACTGCGACACCACGCAGCTGCTTCCGCCGGCGAGGAAGACGACGAGAAACAGAAGGCCGGAGCCGTACGGGCTGCTGGTGGGCTGGTCGCGAGCCGAAGTGGGCTGCACCTAGGTGTCATATAAGGAAAGAGATGTTGGGCCACGGCCAGATAGCGTTTTTATTTTTAACCTTTTTTTTGTTTTCCTTTTCAGATTTGAATTTGACTTAGATTTTGAACTTTTCTTTGTAGGATTTCTTTGCTGGATAATTTCAATAATACTAAAATATAGTTAGAATCATTTGTGAATTTTTATTATATATAATCTTTTAATATTTCGTTTATTTACTCAATATGAACCCCTTTAATAATTTGTAGAAACTTTTCTTATTATTTTACTTTCCTCCTTTAGTTATGGATTTCTAAATTATATATTCTTATTTGTTTATAAACTTAACTCTAGTTGGTTCATAGTTTGAATAGAAACGTTTATATGTATAATGATCCTATACCATTATTTGATGCATGAAATATAAAAGAAATTAATATGGTTATTACTACTTCCATTGATTTGGAAAATGGCAATGTATATATTCTATTATTCTAGACAAAGAAGTTTAGGGTTTTGAATTATGAATATTACCCTAGGGTTTAGGGTTTTTTATGTAATTAGATTCCTTTATGGATATGAGTCAAGATTTAATGACTAAGCATATTGTCTTATGTTTATGATACTTGATGACATTTCCCTTTATAATAGAAAGTTATAATTAGAATGTTTTATAGAAAGGAATTAGTAAGGATATGCTTATATGATTTGCTAAAGGAAAATATTACTATGAAGTGATATGGATATAAAATGACAGATCAATAACATGAAATGGATATTCTGCTTGGTTTGAGATTTAGAGTTGCTTGTTTACCAAGAATTACTATCTTCCATAATTCATAATTCTAGACTTCTTATTAAGGAATTCCTTTCCTAGATATACTACCTTTTTCTATCTATCATCATGATTAACATGATGAGCTTTACTTCATAAGAATATTCTTATTTACTGATTAACCTTCTAAACTCATGGATGAATCCCATGAGTTTGATACTCAAGTATTTCATAACTTCCTCATGTCTTAGCTTGGTTGTATCTACTACTCTACTGTTGATAGCCTTCCATCCAACAAGTAGTTCCTTCAAACTCTACTCATAATCTTCTTTAATCATTCATCACTAATGTATCTCTAATAGGTGTATGCATCCAATTACCTTTCTCTAAAGTTAACTATCCTTTAAGATGACTAACACCACTTCTAAAACTCTATGCTACACTAGCTTTAATTGAATACTATCATCCTATATTCACTTTACTCCAATAACTCACAATCCAACCCTAAATCATATTTATGTGGCTTGTACTGGCTACTCTAGGATAACTTATCTCTACTAGGGTTTCATTCATGTTTTATCCACCAATACCAATTATACATGATATAAGTACTCAATCTTGGTGAATAAGGCTTGATCATTATAATCTTGTGATCCTTTATGGTTTAGGTTTCCAGTTGGCTAATCAAGGCTTTATCAATACCACTTTTCAATGATATTGATATTATCTTTTGGATTTAGGTTGTTATTCATGGATGATGTCCACTTGGCCTAATAGAATTACTACTAGTAACTATCCTCTGAATTTATCCTTGTAATCTTCTTTACTACCATAGGATTAGATAATATAAATAGTTCTTATTTTTATCTAGGAGGAATTTAACTTCATCAATTATCCTGTTGATTGGATTCTTTTCAATCTTTCCCATCCTATAGATGATTTCTAAAGCTAACATTACTATTTATCTCTACTTAGTTGTTTCTTTATAGACACTTAAATTTGAGCTATGTTCTGGTCAAGAGTTGGTAGATTGAGAATTGGTGAATCAATAATTGATTTCTCCTCATTGATGAATAACAGATATTGGAATATAACTCAATAGGGATGATAAGGATTGATATGGAAAGAAAGGTATAGGTGAATGATCTAAACTTAGTTTCTTTCCTACTCAATCTTACTTAAGAAGTAGGGTTAGACATTACCATGATACTCAGGGTATATGCAGATGAGATTAAGATATAGTTGTTAAATTCATATTTGGTGTTATATCATCTAACTTGGTACTCATGAGTGATTATAATGAATACTATAATATGATCACCTAATGATCAAGTATAATTCACATTTTATTAAGGTTTAACTTTTAGTACATTTGATCTACCCTTAGATCAAATCTCCCTTACCCAAAATAAGGTTTTAGCAAAGGTCTTATTGAAACTTATCGCAGTCAACTTGATGATCTACTTCAATTCCATCAAGCTAAGAGAAGCTTCATTCAATTTGACAAGTTCTGTTTTAAAAGCGCGAAAATTATTCAGATTTTCTATGCATGAATGCAATGCACACATCTGGGTTCAGGTAATTTTTAAGCTCTAATGCTGGGATGTTACAAGGTTGTTGGGAATATGCCCTAGAGGCAATCATGTATGATGATATTTCCTATTGTATTCATAAAGTTATTAAGTTCTCCTTGTATAAACATCTGATCTGATGTGTATCATTGAATATGTGATTCGGTTGTGGAACTATACATTCATGTTGTTTGTACTAAATATACTTGGTCATTGAGGTTGTGCTGGACACACAACTTAGACCAATGTGAAAGTCGGCTTGATGACTCGGTTCCACTTGTCATAGGCATGGTGATGCTATTCCGACTTACACAGATTCTGCTAAAGAGTTTAGCAAGTCGAATTGACCCATATTGAGGTACAACGAACAAGTTGTCATTTGTATATCTCAATCAATGTAATCCTTAGACCTGAGGTTGTTGCATTGTCCGAGTTGAGGATCACCGACTGATCCGTGACATCAAGCTGATCATAAGGCGTAGTTTGGGTCGACTAAGAATCAAACTGCGTGATGTGTATAACCAAGACAGGATTTTGCCCCTCCACTTGGAGAGATATTCTCTGGGACCTCTCGGATGATATTATTCGGAAAGCATGGCCATGCATGACTCGGTTAAGTGTTAACCGAGGTGACCGACTAAGAGTTAGTCAGATGAATCACTTATCTCGGATCGAGAAGAGAGTCGGACTATTTAAGGGATGACAATTATTCGCCTATAGTCTGATAAGGTATATCGTGAGGCAAAAGGGACTCGGACGTAAGTCACATTGGAAAGGCAAGTCGTCATGACTCTTTGGTATTTGGGAGTCGACATGTTTTGCTAGGAGCCGCTACCGACTGATCGATTGAGAGTCGGACTCTAATCGTGTCCAAGTAGCCATGAGCCTGCGGGGTCACACACTTAAGAGCGGGAGCAAGTTCGGATAGGATCTGAACCGGAAATCTTGTTGGGTTGGACCCAAGCCGGATTAGGACTGAGTCAGTGAGTCGGATTCGCGGTGACTAGTCTTATATGGGCTTTAGTGAATGGGCCACGAGAGTGGAGCCCATGTTCACTCCCTATATATAGTGGAGCACAGTAACCCAGAAGGGTTAATCTTTGATCGGTTAGGTCATTCCATGTGTTGGAAACCCTAGATCCATGAGTCCCGCCGTAATGAACCTAGCGATTCGCCGGTGCTCCTCCTTGTACGTGTGGATACCAGCAGAGGTGTTGTACGATCAGCACCGTGACGATCGGATCGCAAGGATCTGCTTGCATCAATCGACGCTACATCAGTAATCCGCAACTGCGCGTCTAGTGGTAAACCTCGTGGCCTTCTACCTCAGCTAGATCTTGGGATCACCACGTTAGAGGGAAAACGTTTTGTTTTATCTCTACGTGGCCCAACAGAGGTTTCCCCATGATGTATGGGGGAGCAAGTTGCAATTCTTCATCAAGCGAGTGCAAGAAAGAGCAATCAAGAAAGATGTTCCATCTTGAGGAGGACAAGATCGTCTACATCGAGCTCAAGTGGAATTCCCAAGGCAAAGGTATAATCTTGATAGGTTTTTCACTTTTGCTGGTCTCATGTTGGTAGCTGGGAGACCGTGTTTAGGATAGATAACCGTACTACCAAGAGGGGCTCTCGAGTGAGTAACTCGATCATATCTTTCAGAGAGAGCTCAAACCTTTGCATACTTAGCATCATCCTTCTTGGTTGTTATTTGGATCTTATACATGTGTGTTTCTAGAGCTTGTGGAAATCTTCATAACAAGCTCAAATTCATCAAAAATGGATTTCCCTCTTATATCTTATTGTGTTTTTTATCTTGCGGGTTTTCCGACTCCACACCTTGGGGGTATATCACATATATATTATATATACTTCCTCCCTTGGTGGTATACAATATTTCCAGCTCCACGCCTTGAATTCTACACGTCATTATATTTCCAACAAAATTGATTTCATCCCATTCGGAGTTCGGTAGCTCAAGTTATTTGCGTTTTCCTGTTGCTGTCTGCACTGTCTGTGCCACCCAATAGTACCGGAAATTACATCCGGTACTACCGCTTGGTGGTACCAGATGGGTCTAAGCCCATCTGTGATCCTTGGCTCCTCCTCAGGCCCGGCCGGTACCTCCGGCCCGGCACTACCTCTCCATCCGGTAGTACCGCTGTTGTTTCCGGTACTACCGGTTCTTGTAGTGTGTCCTACCGGGCGATACATAGCTTTTTTTTGTCTCCGCTCATTTTCGCCTGGTACTCTTCCGGTACCTGTCTGGTAGTACTGGTAATTTCCGGTACTACCGCTGCATGGTCCGATAGTACCGCTTGTCGCAGTAGGCAACCGTCAGATTTAGGTCCCCCTTATAAAAGGGGCCCTTCTTCTCCATTGGACTTATCCGTTGAAGCTCTTTGCCCCCTACATTGTTGAATCTCTTGAGCTTGTCCTCTCTTTCTTCCTCCCATGATTCTTACATTTCTTTGAGGGAAAAGAGAGAGGAGATCTGGATCTATAATCCCACCAATCCATCTCTCCTCTTAGCGAGGGGAACGTATTGGGATCTAGATCTTGGAGACTTTTGTGGTTTTCCTCTTGTGTTCTTCCTCTCTTGTTCCCCCAATAGCTTTTGTAGCTTTGGTGGAATTTAGGAGTGAAGGACTTTCTATTGAATTAGGTGCATCGGTTTGAGTTCTCCTCAGAGGATTTGGTTGGTGAAATCAAGAAGCTTGTTTCTTTTGGGTTCTTGGAATCCTAGACAATTGTGTAGCCTTTGTGGCGAGTTTTTGGGGCCTCCAATTAAGTTGTAGAGCTCTCTCCAAGTTAGTGGCCTTGGTGGTGATTATTGGGATCCTCCAATTAAGTTGTGGAGATTTCCCCAATATTGTACGGTTTTGGTGACCACCCTCAAGTGTTCCATAATGAATCGGGTGTTTTTCGTGCGGTGGGTGCTCAGTAGAATAGGGTGAGCCTCTTGTGGCGTTGGTGGTCTTAGTACCGCCCACCCCTCCAACAAGACGTACTCCCTTGTAAGGAGGAACTCGGTAAAACATCGTCGTCTCCGTGTGCCTCGGTTATCTCTATACCCGAGCCCTTTACTTATTCACTTTACATTGTGATAGCCTTCGTGCTTAAAGTAATCCTTATTGATATCACTTTGTTGCTTGTCTTGCTTAGCATAAGTTGTTGGTGAACATAGATGAACCATAGGATATATAGGCTTTGTGCTTGGCAAAAGAAAATGCTAGTTTTATTCCGCCTTTGCTAAGCCCATCTCATAAAAGTTTTTAACCGCCTATTCACCCCCCTCTAGGCGACATCCGTGATCTTTCACTAGGTAATGTATGTGAAGGATTTAACAACCTTTGGCAGGTAGCAGCCGCGACACCGTAGGTCGGGAGACCGTCCATTTGATGAGTGCAACAACACTTTGTTGGGAGACCCCAAGAGGAAGGTATGATGTAGTTCAACAGGCAAGTTTCCCTCAGTAAGAAACCAAGGTTATCGAACCAATAGGAGGAAGGAAACGC
Source organism: Avena insularis (assembly GCA_023614405.1). Lineage (NCBI taxonomy): Eukaryota > Viridiplantae > Streptophyta > Magnoliopsida > Poales > Poaceae > Avena > Avena insularis. The sequence goes on from CM042689.1 coordinate 54,940,207, forward strand.
CTCAAAGGTGCTGCAAGCAACATGGATACCTGCACAATAGAAACTCAAGACTTTGCCCCAACTAACCAGTGAGGTTGTCAATCTCACCGGTTGCTATAACAAAGGATTAAACATATGGTGTGGAAGGTAATGGTTTGCAGCAAGTAAACAAGTAATAGTGGAAGATGTATCAATGGTAAATATTGGGCCGGGGTCCATAGTTCACTAGAGGTGCTCTCCTTAGATAAACAACATGGCATGAAGGTTAAACAAATTACAGCAGGGCAATTGATAGGAACTGAGCAAGGCATAACAATGCAATACCTGAAAAAAAGATCCTATGAGATTCGATTGGGCAATACAACAATATACATAGACCGCCATCCAACTACATCTATGACTAGAAGTCCACCTTCAGGTTATCATCCGAACCCCCTCCAGTATTAAGTTGCAAGCAACAAACAACTGCTTTAAGCGAAGTGTGTAAGGTAAACAATCCACTTGTTCCATGAACAAGAGACCGTTGTTTTTCTCCCTAGTGGCAACAGCACATCTACAACCGAAGAGATTTCTGTCACTTCCCTTGGAAAATATAGGCATGAACCCACTATCGAGCATAAATACCCCCTCTTGGAGTCACTAGCAACTACTTGGCCAAGATAGCTACTAACAACGGAGAGCATGCAAGATCACAAACAACACAGACATGATAGAATCATAAAGACAAAACCATTAATCAATCCGACATAGTAATCTCAATATCCATCAGATCCCCGCAAACACAACATGCATGATTACAAATATATTAGATCTTGATCATGAACGGAGCTCACAAGATCTATACATGAAAGCACAAGGAGGAGATACAACCATCTAGCTACTACATGGACCCATAGTCCAATGTGGAACTACTCACGCTTCATACCGGAGAGAAGTCCTCCAGGATTATTTCCCCTCTGGTAGGGTGCCGGGAAGACTTCAGATCCCCCCGATCTAGGGACAATGGTGGCAGCGGCTATAGAAGGTTTCGTGGAGTTTTGATCGGGTGCCTAGGGTTTCTGCATCGGGGGCTTCTTATAGGCGAAGAGGCGAGGCTAGGAGGCGTCCAGGGCCCCCACATCCTACCCAGGCGCGGGGTGGGCCCACCCGCGCCTAGGGGGGTCTGGCCTCCCTGGTTTGCTCCTCCGTCTCGTCTTCTGGATTCGTGTCCCCCACGGTAAAATATTGACTTTGGGTTTTATCCCGCCCAATTCCGAGAATATTGATTTTCTGCCTTTCTGGAACCAAAAACAGAAGAAAACAGGCAATTGTCACTGTGGCAACTTGTTAATAGGTTAGTTCCAGAAAATATATAAAAACACCTCAAAGTGTAGACAAAGCAAAGCAAAGTAGATACTAAACAAGCATGGAGCATCAAAAATTATAGATATGTTTCCGACGTATCACCATCCCATGCCGTGTGGAAGAAGAGGACGTGCAAACGGATCGAGCAAACTCCAATGCCCCCCTCCCCATAAACAGATGGAGGCCGTCTGATTATATCCGACTAGATATGGGCAAGGCCTAATGGTGCCCCACAAAAGGATCACCACTAGTAAGAAAAATGCTACTAGTGACGTACCTAATTTGTCTATTCATGGCACACTACAGGTACGCCACTATCCTCATGCCACTTGTAAGTGTCTACCAGTGACGCGTGAGCTGGTATGTGATGGCTCCCAAGTGCAGGGGATCAATTGTAGTACTTTTCAATAAAGAAAGATTTGTTAAACCCATGAGGAGTTGAGGGTATTGGTTAGCAAGTTTGACAAATAAAATAATAGTAATGCAGTAGATTTGGTGTTTTGGGGTTTATAGTTTGCAAGAATAAAAAGTGATGAAATTAAATAGCAATAAGTAAATGCTCTCAATGAGAGAAAGCCCAATCCTCTATGAAGCAAGAGGACAAGCTCAAGTGTGTGTGAACTTATATGTGACAAGCGTTCCCGAGGGCGGCTTGGATTTACTTAGCATAAAAATTTCTACACAATATGATGAATATGTTGTCAAGTTTCATTCCCTTAGGGCGGAGCCTATATTAGGTGCGGCCATAAATATGAGCGAAATACACCACTTATGATGGGTCCTAGAGCCATTCACATGAATCATTAAGACATAAAAGTCCCACCATAGCAATAAGTTCATTGGTCCCTGACATATAATCCCTCCAATGCAACTCAAAGTATTGGAAAATGGTTTCTGTCAATTCCGTCCCTTCCAACCCCTATCATTGCATCAAAGTATTCTCCTATGAGCCCATATAGGTGAAGTAATATGCAGTCGACATTTGCATAAAACCATCATAGAACAATATAAAAAATAGAAACTGGACCACATACTCATTGCATATTATATGGAAATCATAGCCAATTCATCCTATGCCTTCAGAAACATGGGGATATACTCACAAGTGGCAAATATGATATGGATCGATGATAACCTCCAAGTGTAGGGGATCATGATGGCTGTGCAATATAGCCATCCACACTCACATTTAAACTGGATATTATTCATATATTTGATGAAATATCTCTCTAAATCCTGCCACTAATGCCTAATGATCAAAGGGGTATCCAATCCTGTCTTTCTATTTTCCCTGGGCGGATAATGATGTTTGATGATGGGAATCACTACATTAAAGTCAAAGATATGAGATTTCCAACAACTCAAAGAAACCTGGAGCCATGAAGTGGAGGCAGTGCCTTTAACAACCAATTATACAGCGGGAATTTTATTCCGACCATATAGTTCCGGCCGTATAGTTGGCACCGACATCGCCAGGTCAAACAGAACAACTTTCGTGAAGGGACTCCTATATAAAGATGCCTCGGGCGACGACAAAACCCTCTCGACCTCTTCTTTTCGATCTCAACTCTCCCTGCCACCAGAAGCCACCACGCCGGAGGAATAGATCTAGATATAATCTCCAAACCCTTCTCCACCACCATAACCATATTCTACCACTTATAATAGTAGATCTCATCTCCAATTGGCGACATTGTAAAACTATTTGCTATCAATCTCATGATTTTTATTACAATTTTTTTGGTTGTTGATTTCATCTCTATGTGTGAGTAATTCTCCTTGGGCTAAGGGCTTTGGCCTATCCATGTAGTTTTTGTGCATGTTATTTATCATAGATGGGATCATGTATTAGTTTGTATGACATGCTGATTATTGTACCCTCTCTTTCCTCAATCTAAGGACTTGTGAGGTACCCAAGACCCCAAGGATTTATCCAGGTATAGGGAGTGTGAGTAATGACTGATCTGCAGGTTGGGAATCCTAGTGATAGAAGGGGTAGTACGGCTGTATGTGAGGGATTTACTTGGGCTTAACGGTGACATCACTATGCATATCATTAGTTCTGTTTCTTCTATGGATGAGACTAGTAAGTTATTGCTATAAGCGGTTGCAGAGGTAATAGCAATTATGTGTGCACTACCCACATATAATTATGTTGCTCTAACAATTACATGCATACTTTATTATTATATTTTATCCCCATCGGATGTTTTGCACAGCTACTGGTGAAACCGAAAGCCCCAGGCCCTCTCTCTCTCCATCATCATCAACAACAAAAGATCGCAAACTCTTGGTCCGGTGAAAACACAAAAGGAATTCTAAAACTTCCAAAAAGTCCGTTTAAGTAACCTTACTATGCTTTCTACTTCCCGAGGACTCGATAAACCTAGGTCTACTAGGGAAAAAGAACTATACTACATCCGTAATCCGGATCAAAGGTATCAACCCTTTTTCTGGCGCCATTGCCGGGAAAGCAATAGCTACCCTAGTGAGTTTAGTAGGAACCTTGCTAGTTTTAATTCTTGTTTTTAATTTTGTTTTCAGTCTTTATTTGAAAACCCAAAAAAATTAGTTAGTCTTTTAATTCTTGTTTTTACTATCATTAGTATTTGTTTAAGAAAATCCAAAAACATAATAAATATGGCTGAAAAGAAGCTTAGGGAGTTTGCAACTCCCAACAATGATTATTTGCGTACTCCTATTACACAGCCAACAATTACTGCTAAAGATTATGAAATTAAGCCCCAATATTTAAGTTTGGTTCAACATAATCAATTTGGAGGCTCTGCTATTGAGGATGCGGGTATGCACTTAAATACTTTCACTAAAATATGTGATATGATGTGCATTAAAGATGTTGACCACGATGTGGTCAAGTTGCACTTATTTCCTTTATCTCTTAGAGGAAGAGAAAAAGAATGGTTGCTATCTTTTCCTAGAAATAATATTGCATCATGGGTGGAATGTACTTATTTATTTATGACTAAATTCTTTCCACCTACAAAGACTATGCAACTAAGATCTAATATTAGTGATTTTAGACAGGAAGAACGTGAGCCACTAGCGCTTGCATGGGAGAGAATGAAAGAATGCATGAGAAACTGTCCCAGCCATGGGATGGAAGATTGGTTAATTCTCCATTTATTTTATAATTATCTTAACCCTGTATCTAAGTATATGCTTGATACTGCAGCTGGAGGAACATTTATGGGTAAACAAATTACTGAAGCAAAGCAGCTGCTAGACAATATGCAAGACAACCATGCCCAATGGCATGTGGAAAGATCAAACACAAAGAAGGTGAACTCCGTCACACCTCAAGAAAATGAAGAACTCAATGCTAAGTTGGATGAGCTTATATTAGCCGTCAAAGGTAAGGAAACCCAGATAAGAGCTATCCCAGAATCAAATATTGAAGAAATAGACTTCATAGCTCGTAATGATTATAATCCTACTTGTAAGAAGAACTATAATCCAAATTTTTAGAAACACTATTCTAGTCCTGCAGGTAACTCTAATAATAATTTGGCATCAAGTAATGGTAGTCTCCAAGAAACTCTTAAGTCTTTTATGGAATCACAAAATGAGCAAAATAATATCTTAGTTAAAATAACGGAGAACCATGATGCTATGTTTGGCAAATTATCTAACCAAGTTGTAAGTTTGAGGAATGATTTGCAGGCCCTCTAGGAAAGAACAAGGATTATTGAGGCACAACTAGGTAAGATAACCGAGAGTCAAAATCTCATTCTAGCTAAATTTGTAGGTAAATCTGAGCCCAATCCGGTTGAAGACCTCAAGATGATAAAAATCCAAAGGGAGGATCCTGAAGAACTTGACTATAGCAATGCTCCTTCACTGAATTACATAGTTGAAGATTTTGTGAAAAGGATCAATATCAATATTCCGATAAGTGAAGGAAATGAGGAAGCCATGTATCAACACTTCGTTAATCGGGTAGCAATAAAGGTACGTGAGCTTGATCAAGGATATAAGAAAATTGTTGAAAAATTACCTGTTAAGCTTGATGATATATTTGAGCCTACTGTTAAGATTAATAATGGGACTAATGAAATAGCTGCACTTTGTGATTTAGGTGCAAGTGTTTCAACAATTCCAAAAATTCTTTTTAATAAGTTAAATCTTGGCTCTTTTGAAATCACCGAGTTAAAATTACATCTAGCAGATTCTACCTACAAACAAACAGTAGGAATTAAAGAGAATATTTTAGTATACATTAAAGGTTGTTCTGCTCTTATTGATTTTATTATTATTGACATGCCTGAAGATGCTACCGCTCCTATCATATTAGGTCGTCCATTCTTAAGAACTATTAAGGCTTTGATTAATCTACATGAAGGGAACGTGAGGCTTCAGTTGCCTTCGTGGGATCCGTTTGTTATTAATTTTCCCAAGAATAAGAAGGCCAAGCATGATGAGAAGGAGGCCATTACTTTGAAGGACAACTATTTTGGAGTGGGTGTTCCACTCATTTGGCCTAAGTGAGCAACATCAAGGTCAAGCTATTGACTGATACGTCATAAATGTATCTATAATTTTTATGCTTCATGCTTGTTTTATATCATTTGTCTTATGTTTTGTCTATACTTTGAGGTATTTTTATACACTTTCTAGAACTAACCTATTGACAAGATGCCACAGTGCTAGTTGCCTGTTTTCTGCTGTTTTTGGTTTCAGAAAAGCTAAAAAATGAATATTCTCGGAATTGGACGGGACAAAAGTCAAAGTCACTATTTTTCCCGGAGCGATACGGAAAATCGAAGCAGAGACGGAGTAGGGCACCAGGGTGGCCACACCCTAGGGTGGCGCGTGTAGGGGTTCGTAGCATGGAAAACAAAAATTTCTACCGCATGCAAACAAACAAGCCAAGATCTATCTACTAGATTGTAGCAACGAGTCTATAGTGGAACTCACCCTCGAAGATTCCAAAGCGGTTAACGAGAGCAGATTCTCGTGGGTGATGTAGTCGTACACTTGCCGATCTCAAGATCGCGTAGACGATCCTTCCGGCGCTGCGTTCCGGCAGCGCTTCCGTAGTCGATCACACGTTCGGTACTCGATGAAGACCTTCCTCTCCCTTGTTCCAGCAGGCAGCGAAGGTGGTAGCACTCTCCTCGCGATTCCGGCAGCACGACGGCGTGGTGTCGAAAGTAGAGGGGAGATCTCACAGGGCTTCGCCTTAAGTCGGAGCGAGTATGGTGGAGTATGAGAGAGGCCTTGGTGATCTAGGGTTTAGAGGGCACCAAGGGGAGGGTGTGGCCGGCGGCTAGGGCTTGGGGAAGCCCCAAGTCGCCGAGTTGGAGGGGAAACCCTAGGCGGCGGCTGCACTTGGAGGTGGAGGCGCTAGAGCTAGGGTTTTAGGAGTGAGGGTAGGGGGCAGCCCTACCCCTCCTTATATAGGTGGGAGGGGCCGGTTGGGAGGAGGTAGTCCTCCTCCAACTCCTCCTCCTTGGCCGGCAGGTGGAGGGAGGGGAGTTCCTCCCCAAGTAGGTTTCCTACTCTCCCTCCACCAAGCAAACTTGAGATTTGACTTTTTCAAATTGGCGTTTGACTTTCAAACTTCGATTTGATTTCTCTCTTTATTTTGTCCAGACAAGTGACCTATTAAATGATGCAACCATTCCATATTGTCATGACACATCCATGTACCCTTCCCCTCCGGAGTGCTGGACCTTCCGGACCCTTCTAGAACATTCCTGGTGAAAACACCGGAATCATTCCCGAACTCTGAAACAGGACTTTCCTTATATGAATCTTATTCTCCGGACCATTTCGGATCTCCTCATGATATCCCGGATCCCATCCGAGACTCCGAACAATATTCGGTCTCTTACTCATCATTCCATAACTACACAACAACATCGAATCCTTAAGTGTGTCTCCCTACGGTTCGTGAATTATGCGGACATGATCCAGACACTTCTCCGATCAATAACCAATAGAGGAATCTGGAAATTCTTATGGCTCCCACATATTTATACGATTACTTTGCGATCGAATGAACTACTTACATACGATACCAATTTCCCTTTGTCTCACGATAGTTTACTTATCCGAGGTTTTGATCGTCGGTATCTCTGCATACCTAGTTCAACCTCGTTACCGATAAGTACTCTTTTCTCGTTCCCATGATATGTGATCCCTTGTGAGCCAGTCACATGCTTGCAAGCCAATTGGATGACATTCCACCGAGAGGGCCCAGAGTATATCTATCCGTCATATGGATGGACAAATCCCACTCTTGATCCATGTGCCCCAACCCATACTTTCCAAACACTCAATGCCACCTTTATAGCCACCCAGTTACGGTGTGGTGTTTGATGTCATAAAAGCATCCTTCCGGTGATGGTGATTAGCATGATCTCATGGTCGAAGGAATTAGGTTACTATGTATCAGAAAGCTTATAGCAATTGAACTATTAAAATGACTTGATCTTTATGCTACGCTTATCTATAGGAGTATGTCCATCATACCATTCTCCTAATGATATGATCTTGTTGTTAACAACATCTCAATGTTCATGATCGGGAAACCACGATCATCTATTAACCAACAAGCTAGTATTATAAAGAGGCTTTACTAGGGACTCTAATTTAGTTTGCAAATCACACAAGTATTAATGTTTCCAGTTAATACTATTATAGCATGAATGTAAACATTTATCATAAACACAAAGATATAATAATAACTACATTTATTATTGCCTCTAGGGCATATCTCCAACAGTCTCCCACTTGCACTAGAGTCAACTAATCTAGATTACATGGTAATATTCCGAACACCCATGGCAGTTTGGTGTTGGTGTTGTTTTTCCCTCGGGAGAGGTTTAGTCAACGGATCCGCCACATTCAGATATGTGTGTACTTTGCAAATCTTTATGTCACCATCTTGGACATGTTCTCGAATAGCGTGAAAACGTAGCTTGATGTGCTTCAGCTTCTTGTGTGACCTTGGTTCTTGCGCATTGGCTATGGCGCCCATGTTATCACAGTAGATAGACATTGGGTCCAGCGCACTTGGAACCACACCGAGCTCTGTAATGAACTCCTTCATCCATATCGCTTCTTGTGAAGCCTCCGAAGCAGCTATATATTCCGATTCAGTTGAAGATCTCGCCACAACGCTTTGCTTTGCACTCCTCCAGCTAACTGCTGCACCATTCAAAGTAAATACGTATCCAGATTGAGATTTAGAATCATCCGGATCGGTGTTCCAACTAGCATCGGTGTAACCATTAACAATGAGTTGTTCATCACCTCCATAAGAAAGAACCATATCCTTAGTTCTTCTCAAGTACTTAAGGATGTTTTTGACCGATGTCCAATGATCCACTCCTGGATCACTTTGATATCTGCTAGTCAAATTAACAACATATGCAATGTCGGGTCTAGTACATAGCATGGCATACATTAGAGATCCTATGGCTGAGGCATAGGGAGTCTTACTCATCCTTTCTCTATCTTCTATCATTGCTAGTTGGGCAACATGGGCAAGAACCCTTTCTTGCTATCTTCCATTCCGAACCTCTTTAGAACTTTGTCCAAATATGTACTTTGTGACAATGATATTAGGCGTCTCGATCTATCTCTATAAATCTTTATGCCTAATATGTAAGCTGCTTCGCCAAGATCTTTCATTGAAAAACTATTATTCAAATAATCCTTGACACTATTAAGAAGGTCTACATCATTCCCAATCAACAATATGTCATCTACATATAGTATTAAGAATGTTACAGAGCTCCCACTCACTTTCTTATAAATACAAGCTTCTCCATAAGTTTGTATCAAACCAAAACTTTTGATTACCTTATCAAAACGTTGATTCCAACTTCAGGATGCTTGCTTCAATCCATATATGGACCGTTGAAGTTTGCATACCTAGTTAGCATCTTTAGGATCGACAAAACCTTTGGGTTGCATCATATACAACTCTTCATCAATGTCTCCATTGAGGAATGCTGTTTTGACATCCATCTGCCATATCTCATAATCATAATATGCAGCGATTGCTAACATAATCCTCACAGACTTCAGCTTTGCTACTGGTGATAAAGTATCATCGTAGTCAACTCCTTGAATTTGTTGAAACCCTTTTGCGACAAGTCGAGCTTTATAGACAGTAACATTACCATCACCATCTGTTTTCTTCTTGAAAATCCATTTGTTCTCGACATCCTTCTGGCCATCCGGTAAGTCCACCAAAGTCCATACTTGGTTTTCGTACATGGATCCAATCTCGGATTTCATGGCATCTTGCCATTTATTGGAATCTGGGCTCATCATCGCTTCCTCATATGTCGCAGGGTCATCGGTGTTGTCCACCAACATGCAACACATAACAGGATCATACCAATCAGGAGTGGTACGAGTTCTCGTTGACCTGTGAGGTTCTGTAGCAACTTCAACCAAAGTTTCATGATCATCATCATTAGCTTCCTCTCATATTGGTGTAGGCGCCATAGGAACTACTTCCGGTGCTGCACTACTCGCAAGTTCGAGAGAAGGTTCAACAACCTCGTCGAGTTCTACTTTCCTTCCAGTCACTTCTTTCGAGAGAAATTCCTTCTCTAGAAAGGATCCATTCTTGGCAACGAAGATTTTTTCCCTTGGATCTATGATAGAAGGTATACCCAATAGTTTCCTTCGGGTATCCTATGAAGACACACTTTTCCGCTTTGGGTTCAAGCTTGTCCGGCTGTAACTTATTTACATAGGCTTCGCAACCCCAAACTTAAGGAACGACAATTTGGGTTTCTTCCCAAACCATAATTCATACGGTCAACAGATTTAGATGGTGCCCTATTTAAAGTGAATGCGGCTGTTTCTAATGCATAACCCTAAAACGATAGCGGTAAATCTGTAAGTGACACCATAGAACGAACCATATCTAAGAGAGTTCGATTATGATGTTCGGACACACCATTACGCTATGGTGTTCCCGGTGGTGTCAATTGTGAAAGTATTCCGCATTTCTTCAAATGCTCGCCAAACTCGTAACTTAGATATTCACCTCCACGATCAGAACGTAGAAATTTAATCTTCTTGTTACGTTGATTCTCTACCTCACTTTGAAATTCCTTAAACTTATCGAAAGTTTCGGACTTATGTTTCATGAAATATATATACCCATATCTACTCAAGTCATCCGTGAAGGTAAGAACATAACGATAACCACCGCGCGATGCTACACTCATTGGGCCACACACATCGGTTTGTATGATTTCCAATAAGTCCGTGAGTCGGCTCCATCATACCAGAAAATGGAGTCTTAGTCATTTTACCCATTAGACATGCTTCGCATCTTTCAAGTGATTCGAAATCAAGTGATTCAAGAAGTCCATCGGAATGGAGTTTCTTCATACGCTTCACTCCAATATGACCAAGACGACAGTGCCACATATAGGTCGAGTTATTGCTCAATTTCAAACGTTTAGCTTCAATGTTATTAATATGTGTATTTCCACAATCGAGATTCAATAAGAATAGACCATCTATCAAAGGTGCATGTGCATAAAACATATTACTTATATAAATCGAACAACCATTATTCTCGGACTTAAACAAGTAACCGTCTCGCAATAAACATGATCCAGATATAATGTTCATGCTCAACGCAGGCACCAAATTACAATTATTTAAGTATAAAACTAATCCCGATGGTAGCTGAAAAGGTAGCGTGCCGACCGCGATCACATCAACCTTTGATCAATTTCCAACGCGCATCGTCACCTCGTTCTTCGCTAGCTTCCGTTTATTCTGCAACACCTATTTCGAGTTACAAATATGAGCAACCGAACTAGTATCAAATACCCAGGCACTACTATGAGTACTAGTGAGATACACATCAATAACATGTATATCGGATATACCTTTCTTCTTGATGTTGCCGTTCTTCAAATCCGCCAAGTACTTTGGGCAATTCCGCTTCCAGTGACCCTCTCCCTTGCAGTAAAAGCACTCAAGATCGTGCTTAGGCCCAGCCTTGGTCTTCTTCGCCAAGCAACTTTCTTACCGCCCTTCTTGAAGTTTCCCTTTTGCTTAGACTTGCCTTTCTTGAATTTGGTGGTCTTATTGACCAACAACACTTGGTGCTCTTTCTTAATCTCCACTTCTGCAGATTTCAACATGGAGAAGAGTTCTGGCAATGTCTTGTCCATGTTTTGCATATTGTAGTTCATCACAAAGTTCTTGTAACTTGGTGGTAGTGATTGGAGGACACGGTGAATCCCCAAAGAATTAGGAATCACTATACCCAAACTTTGGAGTTTGTTTATGCGTCAGACATCTTAAGACATGCTCATCGACGAGCTGCCCTCTTCCATCTTACGCTTAAAGAACTTTTCGAAGCCTCATAACTCTCAACTGCCGCGTGAGCCTCAAATATCATTTTGAGTTCACGGACAATATCATGTGGGTCATGGTTCTCAAACCTTTTCTGAAGCTCCGATTCCAAACCATACAAGATAGCACACTAAACTGTGGAGTATTGATTCTTCCGAGTGAGGTAAACATTCTTTACTTCATCGGTAGCAGTGGCTGCAAAGTGGTCACCCAATGGTGCATCCAAAGACATAGGTCAAATTACCAGATTGAGGACAATCTCAAATTGCGGAACCAATCCATAAGTTGCTTCCATTGTTTTTCAACTTTTCTTTCTCTAGGAACGCATTAAAATTGATGGCAGGGGCCGCCATTGATCTACAACATATTTGCAATAGTTTAGACTAAGTTTATGACAAATTGAGTTCTAATTAATAGTTAAATTAATCTAGGCGAACTCCCACTCAAAACAATATCCCTCACATTGTTTTAGTGATCACACGAACCAAATCCACCACATCAAAACTGATCATCACGAGAGTTGATGTAGCTTCAATGGCGAACAATCAACATGTTCAACATATCTACTATATGACTCATGCTTTACCTTTCGGTGATCCGTGTTCCGAGACCATGTCTGTACATGCTAGGCTCGTCAAGATCAAACCTTATCTTCCGCATGAGCAAATCTGGTTTGCTCACGTTGTATACACTCGCAGAATCTAACACACCCGATCATCACGTGGTGCTTCGAAACAACAAGCTTTAGCAACGGTGCTTACTAAGGATGAACACTTTAAAACTTGAAATTTGTGTGCTTGAGGGATCATCTTATAATGCTACCGTCGTTAACTAAGCAATACAAGATGCATAAAGGATTAACATCACATGCAATTCATAATATGTGATATGATATGGCCTTTCTTCTTGTGCTTCCAATCTCCATCTTCAAGCACGAACATGATCTCCATCATCACCGGTATGGCATCAAGGTCAATGGCGTCGTTTCATGGTTGTCGTCCACCAGCTTCAACTATTACAACTACTTTGAATAGACATGCAGGTCTTAACGGAATTTAAAGACAACCATATGGCTCCTGCCGGTTGCCAACTTACAATAAGGAACATTGCATACATCAAATATAATCACAATCATGGCCACATCACATCACGGCACACCCCTGCAAAACAAAGTTAGACGCCTCTAATTTTCTTTGCATATTTTACGTGGTTTGGGGCTTTCAATAAGTGTCGTTCTAACTTACGAACAAGAACCACAGCGTTGATGCTTGAACTATCAAGTGCCTATTGTAAATTGGATCTATACTATGATGGGAGAGACAGGCACCCGCAAAGCCACTTATGCAATACAAGTTGCATGTTGAGCGTGGAGCAAGTCTCATGAACGATGTCATGTAAGGTTAGCTCGGGCCGCTTCATCCCATCATACCGCAAGATGCAAAGTACACAAAAGGCAATTGATAATAAAAGCACCACCGCCCACAATGACCATTGTGTTCTACTCGTGCAATAGATCTACATATAGACACGGCTCTGATACCACTGTAGGGGTTCGTAGCATGGAAAACAAAAAATTTCTACCGCATGCAAACAAATAAGCCAAGATCTATCTACTAGATTGTAGCAACGAGTCGATAGTGGAACTCACCCTCGAAGATTCCAAAGCGGTTAACGAGAGCAGATTCTCGTGGGTGATGTAGTCGTACACTTGCCGATCTCAAGATCGCGTAGACGATCCTTAAACCTTTGCGTTAAGCGCTTCATGATCGGTCACACATTCGATACTCGATGAAGACCTTCCTCTCCCTTGTTCCAGCAGGCAGCGGAGGTTGTAGCACTCTCCTCGCGATTCCGGCAGCACGACGACGTGGTGTCGGAAGTAGAGGGGAGATCTCGCAGGGCTTCGCCTTAAGCCGGAGCGAGTATGGTGGAGTATGAGAGAGGCCTTGGTGATATAGGGTTTAGAGGGCACCAAGGGGAGGGTGTGGCCGGCGTCTAGGGCTTGGGGAAGCCCCAAGTTGCCGAGTTGGAGGGGAAACCCTAGGCTGCGGCGGCTGCACTTGGAGGTGGAGGCACCAGAGCTAGGGTTTTAGGAGTGAGGGTAGGGGGCAGCCCTACCCCTCCTTATATAGGTGGGAGGGGGCCGGTTGGGAGGAGGGAGTCCTCCTCCAACTCCTCCTCCTTGGCCGGCGGGTGGAGGGAGGGGAGTTCCTCCCCAAGTAGGTTTCCTACTCTCCCTCCACCAAGCAAACTTGAGATTTGACTTTTTCAAATTGGCGTTTGACTTTCGAACTTCGATTTGATTTCTCTCTTTATTTTTCCCAGCCAAGTGACCTAGTACATGATGCAACCATTCCATATTGTCATGACACATCCATGTACCCTTCCCCTCCGGAGTGCCGGACCTTCCGGACCCTTCTAGAACATTCCTGGTGAAAACACCGGAATCATTCCTGAACTCCGAAACAGGACTTTCCTTATATGAATCGTATTCTCCGGACCATTCCGGATCTTCTCGTGATATCCCGGATCCCATCCGACACTCTGAACAACATTCGGTCTCTTACTCATCATTCCATAACTACACAACAACATCGAATCCTTAAGTGTGTCTCCCTACGGTTTGTGAATTATGCGGACATGATCGAGACACTTATTCGATCAATAACCAATAGAGAAATCTAGAAATTCATATGGATCCCACATATTTCTACGATTACTTTGCGATCGAATGAACCACTTACATACGATACCAATTTCCCTTTGTCTCACGATAGTTTACTTATCCGAGGTTTTGATCGTCGGTATCTCTGCATACCTAGTTCAACCTCGTTACCGATAAGTACTCTTTTCTCGTTCCCGTGATATGTGATCCCTTGTGAGCCATTCACATGCTTGCAAGCCAATTGGATGACATTCCACCGAGAGGGCCTAGAGTATATCTATCCGTCATATGGATGGACAGATCCCACTCTTGATCCATGTGCCTCAACCCATACTTTCCAAACACTCAATGCCACCTTTATAGCCACCCAGTTACGGTGTGGTGTTTGATGTCATCAAAGCATCCTTCCGGTGATGGTGATTAGCATGATCTCATGGTCGAAGGAATTAGGTTACTATGTATCAGAAAGCTTATAGCAATTGAACTATTAAAATGACTTGATCTTTATGCTACGCTTATATATAGGAGTATGTCCATCATACCATTCTCCTAATGATATGATATTGTTGTTAACAACATCTCAATGTTCATGATCGGGAAACCACGATCATCTATTAACCAACAAGCTAGTATTATAAAGAGGCTTTACTAGGGACTCTAATTTAGTTTGAAAATCACACAAGTATTAATGTTTCCGGTTAATACTATTATAGCATGAATGTAAACATTTATCATAAACACAAATATATAATAATAACTACATTTATTATTGCCTCTAGGGCATATCTCCAACAACGTGGGCCCACCCTGGCCGCGCCACCAGGGGGTGTGGGTCCCGTGGGCCTCCACCGACCTTGCCTCCTTCGCCTATAAGAAGCCCTAGGGAGAAAACCCTAGATCGCCGATCATACATCCAAAAAAAGTTCCGCAGCACCGCCGCCACCGAAGGGGAGATTCGGGGGACATAAGTCTCTTTTTCGGCACCCTGCCGGTACAGGAAAGTGCCCCGGAGCCATCTCCATCGATCTCCACCACCATCTCCATTGCCATTGCTAATTCCCATGATGATGAGGGAGTAGTTCTTCCTCGAGGCTAAGGGCTCTACCGGTAGCTATGTGTTCATCTCTCTCTCTATGCGTGATTATATTGTGATCATGAGCTTTGTAATAAAGTAGATCTACTTTGATACTCAAGTGCTTCAATAGATCTATGCTCTCCCCACGTGTGTGAAAGTGACAGCGTGCACGCCGTGATGGCACGTAGGCTAGAGTTCATAAATATTTGTCATGAGTATATTTGGAGTTGGATGTCTTTATGAAATTGTGGTGTTTGTTGGAACCATCTAGTGCTCAAGGTGACAGTGTGGGGTTATCTAGATGGGGAAGGCGGACTTTGAGGAGTGATTTTGTAGCCCTACCATGGATTAAAGTTATCCAACCGGAGAGTAGTATCATGAAGAAAATATATTTATTGAGAGTGTTCACTAGTGAAAGTATGATCCCTAGGCCTTGTTTTTAAGCATTGAAACACTGTTTGCATCTAGATCTGTTGCATCTTTGCTTGCTTCCATCTTTTTGCCTTTAGTCTTTTCCTCCCCGTCAGAAGCTCTTTTCTGGCACCGTTGTCTTATAATCATCCATACCACTTGTATTTCACTATCTCTTCGCCGAACTAGGCACCTATACACCTGGCAAGTGTATTGGGTGTGTTGGGGACACAAGAGACTTCTTGTATGTTGATTGCAGGGTTGCTTGAGAGGGATACCTTTGACCAGTTTCTCCCTGAGTTCGATAAACCTTGGGTAATCCACTTAAGGGAAACTTGCTGCTGTTCTACAAACCTCTGCACTTGGAGGCCCAACAACTGTCTACAAGAATAGAAGTGCGTAGACTGATGACTCCTCGATGGCGCCAAAGAACTTCGTGCTTGCTGTGGAGTCTTGTTGGGAACCCCGAGAGCAAGGTGTGAAGAGCACAGCAGCAAGTCTTCCCTCAGTTCAGACCGAGGTTATCGAACCAGAAGGAGGAAGGAAACGTCACACAGGTGTTGCGAGCAACGCGGAGACCTGCACAACACAAACTCAAGACTTTGCCCCAACGAATCAGTAAGGTTGTCAAGCTCACCTGTTTGCTGTAACAAAGGATTAAACGTATGGTGTGGAAGGTAATGGTTTGCAGCAAGTAAACAGGTAACAGTGGAAGATGTATCAATGGTAAAGATTGGAACGGGGTCCATAGTTCACTAGAGGTTCTCTCCTTAGATAAACAACATGGCATGAAGGGTAAACAAATTACATCGAGGCAATTGACAGAAACTGAGCAAGGCATAACAATGCAATTACTAGCTAGAAAGATCCTATGAGGTTGATTGGGAAATACAACAATATACATAGACTGTCATCCAACTGCATCTATGACTAGAAGTCCACCTTCAGGTTATCATCCAAATCCCCTCCAGTATTAAGTTACAAGCAATAGACAACTGCTTTAAGCAAAGTGTGTAAGGTAAATAGTCCACATGTTCCATGAACAAGCGACTGTTGTTTTCTCCCTAGTAGCAACAACACATCTACAACCGAAGAGATTATTTCCACTTCCCTTGGAAACTAGAGGCATGAACCCACTATCGAGCATAAATACCCCCTCTTGGAGTCACTAGCAACTACTTGGCCAAGATAACCACTAGCAACGGAGAGCATGCAAGATAACAAACAACACAGACATGATAGAATTATAAATATAAAACCATTAATCAAACCAACATAATAATCTCAATATCCATCGGATCCCTGCAAACACAACATGCATGATTACAAATAGATTAGATCTTGATCATGAATGGAGCTCACAAGATCTATACATGAAAGCACAAAGGAGGAGATACAACCATCTAGTTACTACATGGACTCATAGTCCAAGGTGGAACTACTCACGAATCATACCGGAGAGAAGGCCTCCGGGATGATCTCCCCTCCGGCAGGGTGCCAGGAAGAACTTCAGATCCCCCGATCTAGGGATGATGGTGGCGACGACTACAGACGGTTTCGTGGATTTCTGATCGGGTACTCAGGTTTTCTGCATCGGGGGCTTCTTATAGACGAAGGGGCGAGACCGGGAGAAGGCCAGGGCTGGCAAACCCTAGCCAGGTGCGGGCTAGATCCCACCCGCGCCTAGGGTGGATCTGCCCCCCCTGGCTGGCCTTCCGGTATCCCCTCTGGAGTTCTTGTTCCCCACGGAAAGTTATTGACTTTGGCGTTTGTCCCGTCCAATTCCGAGAATATTTCTTTACTAACTTTTCTGAAACCAAAAACAGCAGAAAATAGGCATCTGGCACTGTTGCAACTTGTTAATAGGTTAGTACCAGAAAACATGTAAAAACACCTCAAAGTGTGGACAAGTAAAGCAAAGTAGATACTAAACAAGCATGTAGCATAAAAAATTATATATACGTTTCCAACGTATCAGCAGCCCCAAGCTTAACTCCTGCTCGTCCTCAAGTAGGTAAGTGATAAAAGAATAATTTTTGAGGTGACATGCACCCTCACAATAAAGATCCAACCATTTGCAAGCATTGAAAGCTGGGATCAAAGAACTTTAAACATGTGCATGAAAGATGGAGTTCTAACAATAGGACATAGTAACTAGCATGCAACATGGCAAGCTACAAACAAAGATCATGAATAACATGCATTGAAAAACGGTTGTTTGTTTCACATGCAGAAAACATAGCATAGTGGTAATCAACTTGTCCCTCATAGAATAGAAATAAAATGCATAGGACACCTGGAAAGTTCACAAGGGTGACTAGAAACAGATAGCACATGAACAAGTAATAACACAATATGCATTAATTAATAAGCTTTGGAACATTGCACACAGAATGACAACTATGCTCTCTTAATGGTGCCTAAAGGTAGAAGGTGGAGACTCAATAATGGTGGAAGAAAGGCCTTTTTGTAAAGGAAGCAGGGATTTCAAGTTTCAAAAGGAGCTTCCAAAAATTATGGTACTTGTTAGCTTTCAGCCCTCATTGCCCCTATCATAAGCATCTTGAAGTGGTTAAGGTTAAAGTGGCAAAGCTGGAGTATATGCTTGACGAAGTATAAGTTGGCAATCTCATGCCCCTTGAATGCGAGGGCCACACCTCATGCATACTCAACTTTGGGTCCAGGTAAGTTCTTGTCACTGTAAGTATTTGCATATCATTGAGAACCGCCAACAGGGTACCCCTTGCACATCGTACAGGAGCTTTCCCATAACCAAAATGACAAGGCAAGCAGACAATGAGCATCTCAGCCTTACTTCTTATGTACCATGGGAATATGGTGCTTTTTTCTCTCTTTCCTCTTTTCTCAATGTGTCTCTTTTTTTAAGAAGAATGCTTCATAGATGTCACTATGGTGATGCTGCAAGTTTCCACCATGATTAGGCATGGCTTAGGCTAGCAGCCCAGGCGTTTATCTAACATAAGATACAAACTCCATGGACTTACAAGTTCCCTGTTTATTTCACACCGGTGACATCCATAGACAAAATAACATGATGTCAACTGTGTAAAACAAGGTACAAGTGCAATGTTGAAAACGTTCCCCGTGACAGCACGGTTCTGCTAATTCCAACTTATAAGTGCAAGCATATACAACAAAGTTGCCACAATGGTTCAAGTTTATTAGGGGCAAAGAATATAAAGTGTGCCATCAAGTTCGTGAGGGCTTTAATCACTAAGTTTTCACATAACAAAATAGTTTTTTTTAATTGGAAGATAGATGAAAACAAGAATATACTTTGGAGTGGTATAACACACCATGCATAGGAGTTTATAGTGGACACTTTGGAATAACTTGGTTTCTTGGGAGTTGGAAGCATGAGTAGAACTTACTCATACAAGTGGAGGCTAGCAAAAGACTGGGAGCAACCAACTAAGAGAGAAATAATGGCCATAATTATGCAATGCAACAAAGCAAACTAATCAAAGCAAAGAGTGGTACTACAAGTCAAGGACTAAATGATCATAGAGGCAAATGGTGAATTGTCATAGTCATAACATGGTGTGAGCATGTGCTAAGTCAACCCAAGCAAAACATCAAAGGAGAATACCACAATACTATACTTTTGCATGCTAAAACAACGCATAATTTCTTCAAGGCACACTAAGCAATCCCAATTGTTTGGAACAAGACATGATACAACAATAATCACTAAGCATAATGCTAAAAAAACACCTAGCATGTCATGCTAAAGTCTAAGTCACAGTCAATGCAAGCTCCTCTTGCACTTCAAGCAAGAACTTACTACTCCTTTTCAAACACCAAGCAAACTTATTTGCAAAACAACACAGCGAGAACGGGTTCCAAACTACTAAAGCAAACTAAACAAACTAAGCAAAGCAAACAAAACTAAGACGCTCCAAGAACAACACAACTATTTATGAAACAATAAAAACAAAGTGTCTAGACACACCTGAGCTTTTTATTGATGAAGAAGGGGATGCCTTGGGCATCCCCAAGCTTTGACGCTTGTACTTCTTGTATATTTCTTGGGGTGACACCATGGTGGCGTCCCCAAGCTTGAGCTTTTGTCCATTCTTCATCTCATTACATCATTCTCTCTCTACACCTGAATTTTTTCCTTCATACAAAACTTTACACAATCTTCATTAGCAACATTAGCTTATTCAAAAGATATTATACCACTAGATCCCTGTGATTGCAATGCTAGTCCCTGGATCAATGCTAGCATCCACAGTTTAAGATGAAGTACACAGAAACAAAGGTCATTATTACATATCATTCCAGAGACAAACATAGTCTTTTACAACTCCATGGCCATAGGCCTATTACAAGAGTTCAAATATATAATAAGATAAATAAGTCTTCATCTTCATGTGCCATAAGCAAGCATGTTGAGTGTAGACTCATGACTCCTAATCATCATCAGAATATCCTGCAACATCACAAGTTACAGCCACAATGGGTCAATACATTGGAATAGTATTGGCAAGTGATACCTTAGTAAAATATTGGTGGACTAGATACTATATGCATTTTGGCTAAGTGTAGCTTAGGCTTGCTTTGCTCAAAATAGGTTTTACCTATCAGTTGAAAACACTAAGTTTTCCTTTGTCAAAAATCTTTCCCAAGGAACCACCAATAGACATTGGGGTCCTTCACCCTTGTTCAACCAAAAGTTTTACTTAGAAATTGGGATGAGGAGATTCTTGATAGCTTCCATGTCTTGATGCTCAAGTTGTCCAATACCATGGACATGGCTAAGTACTTAGATTCTTCCATCTGCAGAGGTTGTGCACTTCCCCACAAGACTTGATTTTCACCAAGACGGGACCTTTCAGAAGCCTTCCCTTAGACCAAATGGACACGTTCCAACCTATCATCCCACTACTACCAACTGTCCAAATGGCTAAGTTATTGCAACCTATGTGATCCAGGCAGAGCCCATATTGCCAAGTGGCTGCACTAGAAGCTTCTTAACATTTGGCCTCTCAAATCCCTTTGTTCCTGATGGCTTTTCACAAGTGATATACACAAGGTAAACCATAGAAATGGGTCTTGTGTAACCACTCAACATAACCCATTCCTTCCATTCCACCCAGGTGTTTCATTCACTTAGTTGTTTTATTAAACAAAAACATAGTCCAAAGACTTAGAAATATTTATTCATAGCATGAATATAACCACCCTTGGTTGCTACTAGCTAGGCTAAGCATGGCATTGATAAAACTTAGAAATATTTCTAGCAATTCTACAACTACTAGGATTTCCCAAACATAGCATATAGATCAAAAATATCCATGCAAGACTAGCAAAATATTTCTAATGCATAGTTAAAAAAATAGGAATGAAATCATGAAGCACCACTTGCCTTGGTAGTTTGGAGAGTAGCTATAATCCTCACAATCACAATCACTATCTGCACCAAAATCTACACATAAAATGATAGCACCAAATCACATACAAAATAAATACAAGAAAAAATATATGGATGCATGCAAAATGATATGTGATGATTTTCTGTACTCAACAAGACAAGTGCACAGTACTGATTCATAAACAAGTTCAAAACTTGCCAAACAAACTTTATTTGAACATTAAATCATTTCTCAAATAATTATTAAATACAAATTATGCCTACACATGTTTCTGCAAAAACACCCATTTTAACAGAAGCAAAACATTAAACACATTGCATAAATGGAAAGGGCTTTCTGTCCTGATTCCGTTGATATAAAATTTATCAAATTTGGACGTGGCATTCAAAAGTTATGATTAAAACAAAATCAAACAACTAATAGATCTAATTCCAAATTTTAAAACGAAACTTGTGCCACGCGGCGGCTTCTAACTGGCTGGTACCGCTTCACTCAGGATCATGCTTCCGTACCGTTGGATCAAGTTAGATCCAACGCACCAGATCTAAAGAAAACGGTTTGCTCCCGTTCTAATCTACGCCCTACGATACAGATCTAACAGTGGCCGACGCTTTGACCAAGAACTGGCGGCGCGAATGGTCGCTGGCGGCGGCGCTTTTGCCGGCAACGCACCGGTGATTCTAAAGGGGTCTAAGGGTCGAGCAGTGGCTTACCGAACTCGCGGAATCACGACGAAGCTCAAGGTGTTGCTGGTCTGGGCGGGGGTGTGCTGCAGAGGCTGCTGGGGCTCGTCGGAGTTGGAGGTAGCGTCGGGTTTGCACGGACGGCGACGAAGGCGACGCTACTGGCCACCCTAGTACAAACCAAGGGTATCAGCGAGTGCACAACGCTTAGGCAAACCTGACAGGGTCAAGTAGAAGGCGCGGGGCGGTCGGCTTTTACCTTAATCGCTCGCCGGAGTTGGAGACGGCGTCAGATGCCCACGGTACTCGTCGAAGTCGATGCTCTGGATCACAAGCGGACGAACAAAAAGGATCAGGAGGTGCGCAAAGATCAGAGGATCACCTTAGGGTGAACAAGGAGTAGGCGCGAGCACTAGGCTTACCGGAATACCTCGCTAGAGTGGGCTCTGTCCGCAGTGGTGTAAGAGCAAATACTGGCAGCCTGGAGGCGCTTCTGGCTGACTTTGTTGGGGGAAATGGCCGCGAGGGGGAGAGGTTTAAGTAGCTAGAGCTGGGCGTGGAGTTACTCGGCGAATCAACGGCATTTACTCGCGCAATCAACGACAGTGACGCGGGGGAGGAAACAGCGGAGGCTCAATCGTGGGCGTGGTTTGGGGACGAAGCTGACGGGGCAAGTGGGTCCGAGGCGTCAGTGAGAGGGGTGTGTTCGCGCGGGTGAGAAACAGAGGAGAGGAGGAAATCCCGGGTGGGCTGCTTCACTAGTTGGGCTGGAATGGTGGCGCCAGGCCCAACTGGGTTTTAAACTTCTTTTTCTTTTTCTGGGTTGATTTTCAGGAATCAAAATCAAATAAAACCAAAGCCATTTGAATTCAAATCTTTTCTGTGTTTTTGTAAAGTGCAACCTTCATATAATTGTGCACAAAACCATGTGGTCTCTCTGCATTGGCTTGGTTCTTTTGATTGAACAAGGTAAACAGTGCTATAGCACATGATTTGAATAAGTTTTGGAAATGGGTTCTGAATCATATTTGTTTTGTAAAAATTTCACCAAACTCCACCAATCAAACAAAATAAAAAGAGAGCAAGCAAGGCTTGGTTTTAAAACAATAACTCTTAAAATGAGAGTGGCATTAGATTAATAGTTGCTCACATAAAATAATAAGCATCAGATGCTCCTGCTTTTGAAATGGTTTTGAAATGAAACCCTAAATGATCATGGATGCATGGATGATATGCATGAGTTTTGAAACATTATTTTTGGGATGTTACAAATCTAACCCCCTTAAGGTGAATCTCGCCCTCGAGATTCAGATTGGCTAGCAAATAGGTGAGGGTGGTCTTTCCGAAGATCATCTTCTCTTTCCCATGTTGCTTCTTCTTCGGAATGATGGTTCCATTGAACTTTGCAGAACTTGATAGTCTTAGTTCGAGTAACTCTTTCTGTAGTCTCAAGAATCTTGATTGGTTTCTCCTCATAGGTGAGATCACTCTCCAATTGAACCTCTTCCAAAGGTATAGTATCCTTCAAAGAAGTCTCTTCCATTTCTGGATGACATTTCTTAAGCTGACTCACATGAAACACATTATGAGCTCACGACAAAGGCGGCAATTCAATCTCATAAGCAACTTCTCCTTTACGACTCAGAATCTTGAATGGTCCAACATATCTTGGGGCCAATTTACCTTTGACACCAAACCTCTTCACTCCACGAAGTGGTGACACTCTAAGATAAGCTCTATCACCCACTTCATAGGTGACTTCTCTACGCTTAGGATCTGCGTAGCTCTTTTGTCAGGACTGTGCTATCTTCAACCTGTCCTTAACCAGCTTGACTTTCTCTTCAGCCTCTTTGATGAGTTCTGGTCCGAACAAACTTCTTTCTCCCACACCATTCCATAGCAATGGGGTGGTACACTTTCTCCCATAGAGAAACTCAAATGGTGCCATCTCAATACTGGCTTGATAGCTGTTATTGTAAGAAAATTCTGCGTAAGGCAGACTTTCATCCCAACTTGCTCCATAGTCTAGAGCACATGCTCTCAACATATCTTCAAGAATCTGATTAGTCCTTCGTACATCCATCAGTTTGAGGATGAAATGCAGTGCTGAATTCCAACCTCGTTCCCAATGATTCATGTAATTGCCTCCAAAAATGAGAAGTGAATTGTGTTCCCCTATCAGACACAATACTCTTGGGTACTCCATGTAGACATACAATTCTGCTCATATAGATCTTGGCTAACTTAGCACTTGTGTAAGTTGTCTTCACGGGTATAAAATGAGCTACTTTAGTCAGGCGATCCACCACTACCCAAATAGAATCATATCCTGACCGGGTCCTTGGTAATCCGGTGATGAAATCCATACCAATCTTGTCCCACTTCCAATCAGGAATAGGTAGTGGTTGTAACAATCCTGCTTGTTTCTGATGTTCCGCTTTCACTCTACTACATACATCACACAAAGCAATATGTTCGGCGATGTCCTTCTTGAGATTATTCCACCAAAATCTTTCCTTCATATCCATGTACATTTTGGTGTTACCCGGATGAATAGAATATGGTGAGTTATGTGCTTCCTGTAATATCAGTTTCCGAAGTTCCGGATCTTGTGGAACACAGATACGTTTTCCATGCCATAAAGTACCATGTTCGTCTTCATGGAATCCTTTGGATTTTCCCTTGCCAATCTTTTCCTTAATCTCTTCAATTTCCCTATCTGCCTTTTGGGCTTCTTTGATCTTGTCCAACAAGGTGGGTTAAACATCCAAAGACATGAGATGTCCCTCAGGTACAATCTCCAATCTGAGATCTCTAAATTGGGCACACAGATCATCTGGCAGTTCTCCCTTAGTAAGGCCATTCACAAAAACCTTACGGCTTAGAGCATCCGCTACAACATTTGCTTTACCGGGTGGTATTGCAAACTCAAGTCATAGTCCTTGATGAGTTCTAGCCATCTTCTTTGTCTCATGTTAATTTCCTTCTGGGTGAAGATATACTTCAAACTCTTGTGATCTGTGAACACTTCGCATCACTTTCCCAAAAGATAATGTCTCCATGTTTTGAGTGCATGGACAACAGAGGCTAACTCTAAATCATGAGTAGGATAGTTTACCTCATGAGTTTTGAGTTGTCTCGAGGCATACGCCACAACTTTTCCTTCTTGCATAAGTACTGCACCTAATCCATGATGAGATGCATCACACTACACATGGAAATCTTTCTCCAAATCTGTCAAACATAAGACTGGTGCTGTCACTAGCCTCTTCTTCAATTCTTGGAAACTGAGTTCACAACCTTCAGACCAAGCAAATTTCTTGTCTTTCTTTAGCAATTCTGTCATAGGCTTAGCTACCTTGGAGAAATTCTCAATGAACCTTCTGTAGTAACCTGCTAAGCCAAGGAAACTACGAACCTCTTTCACTGACTTGGGAGATTCCCATTCAGTTAGAGCTGAAACTTTAGCAGGATCAACTGCTACACCATCTCCTGACACAACGTGTCCAAGAAATCCAACTTCATTTAACCAAAATTCACACTTGCTGAATTTGGCATACAGCTTATGCTCTCTAAGCTTCTCAAGTATCAATCGTAAATGTCCTTCATGCTCTTCCTTGCTCTTGGAGTAGATCAAAATGTCATCGATGAAAACGACCACAAACTTATCAAGAAATTCCATGAACACCTTGTTCATCATATTCATGAAGTATGCTGGTGCATTGGTCAAACCAAATGGCATCACGGTATACTCATACAATCCATACCTAGTGGTGAAAGCTGTCTTAGGTATGTCTTGTTCTCTTATCTTGAGCTGAAAATAACCTGGCCGGAGATCAATCTTTGAGAACACACAAGCTCCTTCTAACTAATCAAACAAGTCATTGATTCTAGGTAAAGGGTATTTGTTCTTGATAGTCACCTCATTGAGTGAGCGGTAATCTATGCATAACCTTTGACTTCTATCTTTCTTTTCCACAAACAAAACTGGTGCTCCCCAAGATGAAGAACTTGGTTGGATAAAACCTTTCTGCAACTGTTCTCCAAGTTGCTTCTTGAGTTCTTTCAACTCATCGACTGACATCTTGTACGGTCTTTTTGCTATTGGTCCAGATCCTGGTAGCAAGTCAATAAGAAATTCCACATCTCTATCAGGTGGCATTCCCGGTAATTCTTCCGGAAACACATCCGGATATTCACTCACAATAGGCACACTGTCCATGCTAACCCCCTTAAGAGAATTTAGCTTACTCCTTTTTGCTTCAAAGTTGGTCTTGAATCTGATTCTTTTGTTTTCTGGAGTTGTGAGTGAGACAATATGATTTGCACAATCTATCACTCCCTTGTGTTTAGCCATCTAGTACATTCCCAAAATAACATCCAATCCTTGGGAGTTTAGGATTATCAAGTTAACGGGAAACTTATACTTCCCAAACTCTATGACTAGATCATGACATCCTGAATTCACTATCATTTCTCCGCCAGGAGAACTTACTTTTATAGGACACCCAATAGTTTCTATCGGTAGTTCGTTTCTTTCAACAAATGTTCTTGATATGAATGAATGAGATGCACCAGTATCAAAGAGAACAAATGCTGGAACAGAAAGTTTGAACTTACCAGCAACAGCATCAGGTTCCTCATAAATTTCCTCCACATTGATGTGGTTCACTTGTACCTTTTGAAAAGGGTTGGGCTTGTTGGGTCCTTCAACTTTCTTTTCCGGGCATTCATTTGCATAATGCCCCATCTTCTCGCACTTAAAACACTCAACCTGACTAAGATCCTTCTTGACAGGCTGGCTTCCACTGCCACTTCCACTTCCATTGTGGTGGCTCTTATATCCACCCTTGTGATTCTTATACTTATCACTGTCATGATTACGATTGTTCTTGTTGTCATGATAATGGTTGTGGTTGTGGTGCTTGTTGAACTTCCCATGCTTGTGGGATCCTGAACTCCCACTATCATCATAATGGGAACGCTTGTGAGACAATCCCGAGCTGTGCTTGTCAAAGTGCTTTCTCTTCCTACTTTCGACTTGCTTCATCTTGTTCTCCAAAATAGCAGCCTTGTCACAGAGAGACTGGTATGTGGGAACATAGGCCACAACTAACTTCAGGTTCAGTTCATCATTCAACCCTTCAAGGAACTTTTCCTTCCTCTTAGCATCAGTGTCAACTTCGTCCGGTGCATATCGCACCAGATTGTTGAACTCCTCAATGTATTCAGCCACGCTGCGGTGGCGCTGCTTCAAGTTATGGAACTCTTTCTTCTTCAAACTCATCACTCCAGATGAGATGTGAGCAGTACGGAAACCATCTTCGAAGATAGCCCATGTCACATCCTCAATGGGAGTGGTGATCTGGAAGTTATCCCACCAAGTGGCTGCTGGTCCTTCCAACAAGTGAGCTGCAAATCTGACTTTCTCTTCATCAGTACAGCCAACTGTTACCAAGTCCTTGTTCACAGAGCGTAGCCAATCATTGGCCACCATAGGATCAGTAGTTCCTGAGAACTTTGCTGGCCTCAGTCTCAAGAACCTGGTAAGCATGTTAAAACCTGGTGGGTTGTTCTGATTGTTGTTGTTGTTATTGTTGTTGTTGTTGTTGTTCTGATTCTGGATGAAAGTAGTCATCATTTGCATCAGCTGAGTCTGAGCTGTCATCATTTGCTGCATCTCAGGAGTGATGTTGTTGTTGTTGGGGTTGGGATTGGCACGTCGGGGAGGCATCTGTGGTTTGTTCAATAGAGATAAGAATGAGATACCCATAGATGCTAACATGCACAATACATCACATAAATAATCACTAAACATGCATCATAATAATAAAAGTTCAACAACATAGACAAAAAGTTTGCAAAGTAAACACACCAATAGCAAGCCATCCACATGTTGGATGATCATTGCGACTCAATAATCAAAGACATGATAAATAAAGGTAAATGAGTAGTCATCACTACTCCTCGGCATCAACCTCCTCCTCAACAAATGTAAGACCTGCATTCTCCATTGCGGTCTTGTATTCCTCGACATTGGTGGTCAAGGTCTCTACTTTGGCTTTGAGAGCCCTCTTCTGAGAATGAAGCCTCTCAATCATAGTCTGCTGATGCTCGAGCTCGAAGTCCTTGGCCTCCAATTCTGCAGTCATGTCTCAAATCCTCTTGTTCCTATCTTGGACTCGCTTCTCTTGACTCTTGAACTTTCTGTCCTGACTCTCGAACTTGGCCTCCATCTCCTTGACTATCTCATCTTGCTCCGCGAAGAACTGGTCCTTCTCACGAAGCTGCACCTGGAGTTCGTCATTGCTGAGCATGACGTTGGTCCTATCAGTGTCCACGTGCCTAAGAAGAACCTCTAAGTCCTGGAGGTATAGACGAATCGGCTCTGCTGTCTCCCTCAAAGTATCCTCGAAGTCAATGGCCTCACCATCCTCATCACGTCTACCGAAGGTGTGGAAGTGAGTACCTCTAACCTGTCGAGAGTGTCTCCCTAACAGACGTCCAATCAAGTCCTGCATGACTACCTCTAGGCCTCTCTCCTTGTCATCGTGCATGAGCTTGAAGATGATTGCCTCCGTGGTAAGCTCAGTCTGGCGTCCGGGCTGATTAACCTTGAAGCCCCAAAGGTCTTTCCTCTCAAACTTGGTTATGGGAAGCACCATGATGGTGGGAAGAGGGAGATTGAGCAAACTAGTGAGCTCAATAATACGAGGGCCAAAACGAGTTCCCTTGAACTATTCAGCCATGCTGATGGTAACATTAGGCATCTATTTATAAGATAGAAAAAGTTAGAGTCAACACAAAGAATAATTTTACAAGACAAAGCATCACAAGCATAACATTGACAAACACACAAGTCATAGCATACGTAAAATCCATTACAAGCATCCAAGGTTCACTTATTTTAAACAACATTTGGAAAATAAAATGATAAATGTGGTGGTCCAACTAGCGAAGTACGCTTACAATCCCATCTCACTTGCCAAGTTGGCTACAAGGCATCCCTAGAGGCAATCTGTTTGTCTAAATCACAAGACTCCATTGCTAAGTCTATGATGTCCTTCCTTAAGCTTTGGTTGGTAGCCTCTAACTCTTGGGTATGTTTCTTTTCTTCCTTAAGATCATTCTGAGTGTTAAGCATTCTGCACTTGATTCTATCACCAAGTTCTTTGATAGCCCTCCAAGCTGCATCCCTTGCTGAATCAAAGAATGTGGTGTGCATCATTGTGTTGGTGACCATGCAGAATCATAGGTCCTTGTGGTTGTCTTCCTTGTTTTTATACAAGTGAAGTTGCACCCACCAGTACTCAACTCCTTCATCCATCACAGGAAAACCTTTGTACACAGCTGCACCATGTATTCCCATGGCAACCATGAGGTCCTTGAGAGCCTTGGGGAACTCTGTCTCACATTCCAAACTCATAGTCATGAGTGGTCCCTTCTTCACGGCTTCATTCATGGAGTTCATCTACAAATAGAGATGAGAAATAAGATTAGAAAAGTTTACGAGAACAAAAGACAAGTGTGGAAGTTGTTGAAAATTTTCCTTAGTGGTTTCCAATCCTAGGGTCATAATCCTACAGGCAACACAGTGCTCTGATACCATCTGTAAGATCCCTCCTTTGTAAAGGAAAGGATCCCTGTGATTGCAATGCTAGTCCCTAGATCAATGCTAGCATCCACAGTTTAAGATGAAGTACACATAAACAAAGGTCATTATTACATATCATTCCAGAGACAAACATAGTCTTTTACAACTCCATGGCCACAGGCCTATTACAAGAGTTCAAATATATAATAAGATAAATAAGTCTTCATCTTCATGTCCCACAGGCAAGCATGTTGAGTGTAGACTCATGACTCCTAATCATCATCAGAATATCCTGCAACATCACAAGTTACAGCCACAGTGGGTCAATACATTGGAATAGTATTGGCAAGTGATACCTTAGTAAAATATTGGTGGACTAGATACTATATGCATTTTGGCTAAGTGTAGCTTAGGCTTGCTTTGCTCAAAATAGTTTTTACCTATCAGTTGAAAAGACTAAGTTTTACTTTGTCAAAAATCTTTCCCAAGGAACCACCAATAGACATTGGGGTCCTTCACCCTTGTTCAACCTCAAGTTTTACTTAGAAATTGGGATGAGGAGATTCTTGATAGCTTCCATGTCTTGATGCTCAAGTTGTCCAATACCAGGGACATGGCTAAGTACTTAGATTCTTCCATCTGCAGAGGTTGTGCACTTTCCCCACAAGACTTGATTTTCACCAAGACAGGACCTTTCAGAAGCCTTCCCTTAGACCAAATGGACGTGTTCCAACCTATCATCCCACTACCACCAACTGTCCAAATGGCTAAGTTATTGCAACCTATGTGATCCAGGTAGAGCCCATATTGCCAAGTGGCTGCACTAGAAGCTTCTTAACATTTGGCCTCTCAAATCCCTTTGTTCCTGAGTGGCTTTCCACAAGTGAGATACACAAGGTAAACCATAGAAATGGGTCTTGTGTAACCACTCAACATAACCCATTCCTTCCATTCCACCCAGGTGTTTCATTCACTTAGTTGTTTTATTAAACAAAAACATAGTCCAAAGACTTAGAAATATTTATTCATAGCATGAATATAACCACCCTTGGTTGCTACTAGCTAGGCTAAGCATGGCATTGATAAAACTTAGAAATATTTCTAGCAATTCTACAACTACTAGGATTTCCCAAACATAGCATATAGATCAAAAATATCCATGCAAGACTAGCAAAATATTTCTAATGCATAGTTAAAAAACATAGGAATGAAATCATGAAGCACCACTTGCCTTGGTAGTTTGGAGAGTATCTACAATCCTCACAATCACAATCACTATTTGCACCAAAATCTACACATAAAATGATAGCACCAAATCACATACAAAATAAATACAAGCAAAAATATATGGATGCATGCAAAATGATATGTGATGATTTTCTATACTCAACAAGACAAGTGCACAGTACTGATTCATAAACAAGTTCAAAACTTGCCAAACAAACTTTATTTGAACATTAAATCATTTCTCAAATAATTATTATATCCAAATTATGCCTACACATGTTTCTGCAAAAACACCCATTTTAACAGAAGCAAAACATTAAACACATTGCATAAATGGAAAGGGCTTTCTCTCCTGATTCCATTGATATAAAATTTATCAAATTTGGACGTGGCATTCAAAAGTAATGATTAAAACAAAATCAAACAACTAATAGATCTAATTCCAAATTTTAAAACGAAACATGTGCCACGCGGCGGCTTCTAACTGGCTGGTACCGCTTCGCTCAGGATCATGCTTCCGCACCGTCGGATCAAGTTAGATCCAACGAACCAGATCTAAAGAAAACGGTTCGCTTTCTTCTAATCGCCCTACGACATGAATCTAACGGTGTGGCCCTTTGACCAAGTGGTGGCGCGAATGGTCGCTGGCGGCGGCGGCGCTTCTGTCGGTGACGCACCGGTGATTCTAGAGGGGTCTAAGGGTCGAGCAGTGGCTTACCGAACTCGTGGAATCACGACGAAGCTCAAGGTGTTGCTGGTGTGGGCGGGGGTGTGCTGCAGAGGCTGCTGGGGCTCGTCGGAGTTGGAGGTAGCGTCGGGTTTGCACGGACGGCGACGAAGGCGACGCTACTGGCCACCCTAGTACAAACCAAGGGTATCAGCGATTGCACAATGCTTAGGCGAACCTAACAGGGTCAAGTAGAAGGCGCGGGGCGGTCGGCTTTTACCTTAATCGCTCGCCGGAGTTGGAGACGGCGTCAGATGCCCACGGTACTCGTCGAAGTCGACGCTCTGGATCACAAGCGGACGAACAAAAAGTATCAGGAGGTGTGCAAAGATCAGAGGATCACTTTAGGGTGAACGAGGAGTAGACGCAAGCACTAGGCTTACCGGAATACCTCGCCGGAGTGGTTCTGTCTGCGGCGGTGTAAGAGCAAATACTGGCAGCCTGGAGGCGCTTCTGGCTGGCTTTGTTGGGGGAAATGGCCGCAAGGGGGAGAGGTTTAAGTAGCCAGAGCTGGGCGTGGAGTTACTCGGCGAATCAACGGCATTTACTCGCGCAATCAACGGCAGTGACACGGGGGAGGAAACGGCGGAGGCTCAGTCGTGGGCGAGGTTTGGGGACGAAGCTGACGGGGCAAGTGGGTCCGAGGCGTCAGTGAGAGGGGTGTGTTCGCGCGGGTGAGAAACAGAGGAGAGGAGGAAATCCCGGGTGGGCTGCTTCACTAGTTGGGCTGGAATGGTGGCGCCAGGCCCAACTGGGTTTTAAACTTCTTTTTCTTTTTCTGGGTTGATTTTCAGGAATCAAAATCAAATAAAACCAAAGCCATTTGAATTCAAATCTTTTTTGTGTTTTTGTAAAGTGCAACCTTCATATAATTGTGCACAAAACCATGTGGTCTCTCTGCATTGGCTTGGTTCTTTTGATTGAACAAGGTAAACAGTGCTATAGCACATGATTTGAATAAGTTTTGGAAATGGGTTTTGAATCATATTTGTTTTGTAAAAAATTCACCAAACTCCACCAATCAAACAAAATAACAAGAGAGCAAGCAAGGCTTGGTTTTAAAACAATAACTCTTAAAATGAGAGTGGCATTAGATTAATAGTTGCTCACATAAAATAATAAGCATCAGATGCTCCTGCTTTTGAAATGTCTTTGAAATGAAACCCTAAATGATCATGGATGCATGGATGATATGCATGAGTTTTGAAACATTATTTTTAGGATGTTACACCAGGCGCGGGCTAGGACCCACCCGTGCCTAGGGTGGGTCTGGCCCCCCTGGCTGGCCTTCCGGGCTCCCCTCTAGACTTCTTGTTCCCCACGGAAAGTTATTAACTTTGGCGTTTGTCCTGTACAATTCCGAGAATATTTCTTTACTAACTTTTCTGAAACCAAAAACAGCAGAAAACAGGCATCTGGCGCTGTTGCAACTTGTTAATAGGTTAGTACCAGAAAACATGTAAAAGGCACCTCAAAGTGTGGACAAGTAAAGCAAAGTAGATACTAAACAAGCATGGAGCATCAAAAATTATATATGCGTTTCCAACGTATCATAGACATCATGACCATAAAAGAGCACTGCATGGGACGCAATCCTTGTGAAATAAAGGTTTGTGTAATGTTTTTTTAAGTTTTAGTTTAAGTTTTATGTTGAATAAAGAGTCCTAGAAAACTCCAGTTGAGGATGAGAGATTCAGCGGTACTAAAATTCCTGTTTTACAGATGCTAATGTTAGTCGACAATTTAGTCTGTCATTTTTCTGTCAAAACATGGTGTTTCACTAAGTTTCGGGTTAAAAAGTAATTCTTGACGAAATAGATTTTTTTTTACGACTATAGTACCTTTAATGACCAATTATACGGCGGGGATTAAAATTACAGCCGTATAGTTCCAGTCGTATAGTTATTTGAGCCATCGACAAAATTTATTCTCTGGATATAGAAGGTTTAACGACCAACTATATGGCGGGACCATCTTGGTCCGACCGTATAGTTGCGCCCGTATAGATACAACTGATGACCCACAAGTATAGAGGGTGTATCTGTCGTGGTGGTGGCACGGCAGATGCCATGGGTAGGCTAAAGTATGGGGCCAATGGATGCTAGAGGGATCTAGGGAGGGAAGATGTAGTTAATTCTACACACAAATGGTTAACATACAGATCTTTATTTCTCCTTTCTTGGACTACAAGTGCTCCTCGAGCTGTATGCAAGAAGAAAATGATGAACTTCTACCAGCCTAACGGTATAGAATGAGCCGATCCCCCTCAAAGGTCCAAGCTTCTCCTTATAAAGGGGTGCCTTGGCTCCTCTAGGGCTGACGTGGCAAGCATATTCGAGGAATATGCTTGTACCAATATAGTAACTTGGCGAGCTCCTTTCCGTGTCCCCCTTCTAATGACAGAAAAGTTCCAGAGAGCCCCACCTGCATGCCTCGGGTTCCAGGACTGTCACCTCCGTGACCTCCTCCTGCTCTTCTGCTACTCTGTGCCTTGTCCTTTGCACTTGGCTCTGTTCACATTCTCCCTAGACCGAGGCTAGGGTTTGACTTTAGGCTCCTCCTTCTCCTGCAAGCTTCATGTTATTCGGCCCTGCCTCGCTTAACTCGGCTCGGCCTTCACCTGCATCAAGGCTTATTCGGACCTGCCCGGCCGACTTAACTCGTACGTCGGCCGAATAAGGTACAGCCCCTCTGGTAAACGTCATGGTCATGCTCATCTCGGCCGACCTTTACATGATTTGGCCAATATAAGCAGTAACTCGGCATAAGACCGGGGAAACTCCTTTTGGCTTCCCTCGTCTTGACCCTATCCAGGTTCACCTCCCCAACATTAGTCCCTGAAGCTGGTGTGGTCCCGTCCGTACCTCGGCCGGGCCACATCAGTTTCCCAATTCTCATTTTTCCTCATTTCCAAGTTACTCTCTCCTGTTCGAGGTATCCGCGTAACTTATTGTGTACGCCTCATCCTACGTGTAACACTCATCATTATTTCTCTAGTTTTTTGTTCCTCTACAGTTCCCGCTGACAATGCTATGTTGATTACTCGCACTGCGACGCCTCACGCACCGCACCGGTCAGGAGGCCTGATCCTCTCCTGCGTCGCGTGGTCGTCGGTGTGGCTCCACTCAGCCGCGAGCGGTTACGCCGCATACACGATCTACACGGTTGGCGCCCGCACGCACGATCCCACTACCACCAAGGCCACGCGGTTATAAAGAGGGGCACGGGGCTAGAAGATTTACTTTTCGCCTTCGCTCTCCGTTGCCCTTCTTTCTCCTTTCACCCTTGCGCCTGTTCGTGCTTCTGTGGCCGCGCGCTCATCGGAATCTTCAACGGCAAGGCCCTAATCCCTATGCTCCGTCGACCTCGTCCCTGTACACTTGCTCCGTCGCCGTCGCCGGTGAGTTTCTCTGTGGTTTCATTTCCTAGATTTTCCTCTAGACGCGTCTTTCGCCCTCTAGGTTCCCCGCGGCGGTTCCTTTTCGTTCCGCCGCCGTTTTCGCCTAAGACCACGACGGGGCCCTACACCTCTAGGCTTTGCTCCGCCGCTAGTTCCTCTTCCGTAGACTCCTCCGGTGATCCTATGTCAAGCTCCGTTAGCGGCGCGCTCATCGAGGACGATGATGCAGCGTCTGGTCCAGAGCGGGGCTCCTGGAAAGGTTCCACCGTTACCCGCCAAGAGGTTGAGTGGTTAATTAGAACTCGCCGGATTCCTGCCGAGGTAGCCTGTCGCTTACCCGGCGGCGAATCTTCTCCTGTTCTTAAGGAGGGTGAGTATGTCGTTTTTATGTCCCATTTCGCTCGCGGGTTTGGTCTTCCCCTTTGCGATTTTGCTAGGGAATTCCTTGATTACTTCGGCCTGCAGCCGCATCATCTTCCGGCTAACGCCATTTCTTCTCTATCCGCCTTTATCTAGGCCTCGGAAGGATACTTCGGCCTCTGGCCGTCTGTGCATGTATGGTCCAAGTTCTTCCAGATCCGATCCAATGTCGTTCCAGACAAATCCCTTCAGCCTTCCGAGAAATTGCTTACCTAGTGTGGAGCAGCATCCATCACACCTCGGCGGAAATCTGAGTTTCCTCGCGTTGCTGGTCTTGGGTCATGCAAGAAATGGCATAGATCGTTTTTCTATGTCAAGAATTCTGGGAAGGAAGACAAGATTCGGCTCCCTGCTTTCTCCATCGGCCCCCCTTCCAAGAAGAACTGGACTTATAATCCTAGGAAGAGCCATGCTCTGGCCGAGGCCTTTGAGATTCGGCTGAAGGAGCTGATCCGCGCCGGGTTACGTGGCGAGGACCTGATGACCACCTTTGTCAGCAGCCGGATCTGCCCCTTTCAGCAACGCACGCATAAGCTCTGCTATATGAGCGGCCCCCTTGATCCCAACTGAGTCTCAACGGTTGAGCTTGATAATTATCTTATTTTCAAGCATGTCCGAGCTATCTTTAAGATGGAGATGCCGGAGGATTGGACCTGGGGACTAAAACCGTTCACTCGTGGGAATCCCCCTCCCGAGGTAAATTCATGCTTTTATGTTTTGCCCCCCAATTGCGTTTGTGATTCCTTTTGCTAATTCCTTTGTCACTTTTCTTGCAGAGATTTGCGGAGCAGAAGATTGAAGATGCCGAGGTTTTGGCCCTCCCGTGGACCGCAGATCGGAACACCCCAGATAGCGGGGAACCTGACTCGGAGGAGTTTGTTCCCAAGTCGGACCTCGCTCCGGCTCGTGCCTGTGGCAAGACCTCGGCTCATGAGGAGGAAGGTGATTCGGACGACGTCCAAATTCTTGAGGTAGTTGCCGTAATGCCTATCTCTTATGCATTTCTGGCTTCTACTTCCTCAGCTAATCAGGCCGGTCAGGTGCATGATGTCGAGCCTCTCGCCTCCCAACCTCCTGCTACCTCACGGAAGCGTGCCGCTCCAACGGGTGCCTCTGAAGCTGCCCCCAAGAAGCGAACTAAAAAGTCATCCCAGCACCTCCCGAAGCGTAAAACTATGCCCGGAGTTACCGGGTACGCTCATTTTCATTTGTATTTCTTGTTTCTCTTTTTCCGTCCTTTGATTGGACTTTCTATGCTTTTGCAGTGCTCCTCTTTCTGTTAAGCCTAGTGGTCCAAGCATGATGAGTCATACTAATCGACTGCCTTCTCCTCCGCCTCCTGAAGATACCAGAGTTCCTAGTCCAGCTCGCGTGGACTCTCCTCCTGCTCCGAGTCAAACATTACCTCGGCAAGATGCACCCGTGGTTACCGTTGCTGATGCCAACGTAACCCGGACAGTTGATCCTCCTTCCGAACCTGCTGCCCCCATCGTGAACCTCGGAGTTTCCCCTGAGACTCCTTTGGCCCGCGCAGTTTCAACCACAACTCCAACTCCAGCCGAGGATGTCACCATCTCGGCGCCCTCAGAAACTATAGTTCCTCCTGTTTCCAAAGACACCACCCCCAGTGCCGAGGTAACGGCTCCTGCCGATGCCTCTTCTAAGGCTAAGAAGGTCGTCGTCACCAAACCTCCCTCATCTCAGAAAGGGATTGCTAGCTCTTCTCAGCCTACAATTGCTGATGCACTCCGCAAGGGGGTTTCTTCTTACAAGACTGTTGTCACCCCGGCTGCTGATACTCAGCTCGCTCTTCACAAGAGTCCCACGGCGGTGGTGGTTACACAACATGTCCGAGGTAAAGTCCTTACTCGTACTGAGAGTGGGAACAACCTCGGCTCGTTGGTTGAGTATGCCAATAACTGGAATGCTGCTGATTAGCTCGAGGGTAATCCAAGCAGTCAGCCATTTCAACTTTCTGACATCAGCAGTCGCTTGCATTTGGCTGCCAAGATCGTGCTTGACAGCGATAAGATGAACGAGGTAATTGTTTTTATTGACGTTCGATTAGTCATTCGAATGATATTATATATACTCTAGTCCCCGAAGCTTGCAAAAGAATAACTTGTTATTCGTTTGGAAGTTTTATTAGGTTTTGCCTGTTTCGGTTTTGTCTTAGTGTTCGAATATCCAGTCATCCAGATCTGAGTTATGCTTTGCTTAATTTGGATCTGTCCTAGTGTTCAAATATCCAGCCACCTAGATCTGAGTTATGCTTTGCTTAATTCGGATCTGTCCTAGTGTTCAAATATCCAGCCGCCTAGATCTGAGTTATGCTTTGCTTAATTCGGATCTGTCCTAGTGTTCAAATATCCAGCCACCTAGATCTAAGTTATGCTTTGCTTAATTCGGATATGGCTTAGCTTTGAATATCCAGCCATCTAGGTCCGAGTTAAGCTTTGCTTGATTCGGATCTGGCTTAGCTTCGAATATCCAGTCACCTAGGTCCGAGTTAAGCTTTGCTTGATTCGGATCTATCTTAGCTTCGAGTATCTCACTGCTATTTATTTTGTCGCTTAGGTTGCGCATGATTGGTGGACCGCCGAATTCCAAAGGCTGCTTTTTGCACATAAGAAATTGCAAGATAAGTATGAAAAAGTCATTCCCGTGGTGAAGAAAGCTGGTAAGTTAACAAACTTTTGTATTGTCCCTAAAGTTCTTATTGTTTTCGACTTGAGGTGTTAGCTCATTTTGCTGGTGAATAGGTAATATCAACAATCTTAATATCCGTCTTGAGAAGAAAGTCAAGGCCCAGGAAGGTTAGTTACCCTTTTTCTTTACAGATTTCCGTTCAAAACTTATCCCGGGTTTCTTTTAACCTTTTGGCTTTGGTATAGCCGAGTTACAAACTCTTGCAGCGTCACATCAAGAATGCATACCCATGCCTGATATGATGCTGCATTTTTTAGAACAAGCCGCTACTCACTCGGCGCAGCTGAAAGAGAAAGATGACGAGATAATTCGCTTGCGCGCCGAGGTGGAGTCCCTCAAGCTCTCTCAGAAGTCTGAGTTAGAGAAAGTTGACCAGGAGTTCTCCGAAGAGAAGAATCGGCTAGCTCTGCAATTGCAGAAAAATAAAGAACTCCTCGAGGTTGCTGAACTCAAGACACGGGCGATGAGCGATGAGATCACTCGCTTTGAGAAGACCAAGGGTGATTGGGCTCAAGATCTTCAGAGAATGCTGAGCTATATTCATCGTAAGTCTCTGACCGTGGCCGAGTTATCTCCTTCTCTTTCTTACTTTTGAGTGATATATTTTTATTCTGCGCAGACCATTTTCCAGAAGCTAAGCCCGTGAGCTCTAGAGCGGTGATTAATGCTCGCGTGCGCCGAGGTGTTCCCGCAGATGCGAGCCCAGAATACTCGATGGAACATTTCTTGGTTGCCGTTGGTGCTGCTGTTGGTCCGATGAAGATTATGGGCAGGGATTTGGTGCAAGCAGCCATTCGGGCCTACCATGTTCTCTGGTTGAATACTTCTGGAACTCCTGATATTGATGAGATCAAGTTACTGGTGGAAAGATTGATGGCATCCCAGAACCAGTTAAATCTCTAGAGGGAGTCTGTTGGACGAGCTGGTGCTGATATGGCGCTCATAGTCATTATGTCATGGTACGAGGATATTTCGCTCGATACCTTGATAAATTTGCGCACTGGCTCCCGTTGGGTTGAGGATCCAGAATTGCCGTCACGACAAGCTCGTGCCTTCCAGCTTGTTGAGTATGCCGACGGCACAATCGGATTGAAGGGCCGAGTTTCCTTTCTAACCCGGCGGATGACGTCGAAGTCGAAGATGCCTCTGATGATAATTCGGCCGACCAGGACGAGGGTGAGGGCGACTCGGACACTTCTGGTGATTCTAGCGCAAGATCGGATGGGGACGGCGACGCGCGATCATCTTCCAAAGGGACTGGGCATTCTCAAGCTCAAGCTAATGTTTCTAAACAACCCCGGGCTTCCCCCGAAGTCGCTCCTGGTTCTGTGGAGGGCGAAGCAACTTCGACTGAGGTGTCGTATACCTCGGAGCGCCTAGTGCCTGACCAAGTTGCTGCCCCTTAGGTTCAAAAAAAACTTTAAGTTATTTATTATCCCCGGTATGTCGGGCGTATGATGTGTGTGAAACAATTGTCCGACTTTCTGTGTGGTATGAACCTCTTTTGCCTTTTGCCGCTGAGGCACGTATGATGGTGATCGTTATTAGTCTGTCTAAACAGATCTTGTTGGTTTAAATCTTTGCTTTGGCGGCC
The DNA here is from genome assembly GCA_023614405.1 of Avena insularis. Classification (NCBI taxonomy): domain Eukaryota; kingdom Viridiplantae; phylum Streptophyta; class Magnoliopsida; order Poales; family Poaceae; genus Avena; species Avena insularis. Next base: position 54,979,799 of record CM042689.1, read on the forward strand.
TTCAATCTCGTAAGTTCGGATTGCGTGTTTTCATTTGACCCACCTTAGTTCGGCGTTTAATACTACCTGGCCTTTATAAGTTCGACGGCTCAACCATTGTGTTGTTGATCTCTATCCGAGCTATAAATCTCGAAGCCCATATTTGTGGAAACCGAAATAATATCGTTCAAGGTAACTTTTGACCTACCGTTCGGGGTGCCGAAGTTCAATGCCCATTTTTGTGACGGGTGACCATCATGGGGCAATTCCCTAGTTAGTGCTCTAGAAATCGAGCTTTTAATACCTAATTCGCGACAAGGGATAATATATTATAGTCCCCGAGTTCCCTCCTCGAGGTCCTGAAATTCAACACATAACTCAGGAATAAAAGATAACGTTTGGCAGTCCCCGTGTCACTGCTCAAAGTGCATAATTCAAAGTGCCGAGGTTTAGTACATAACCCATAAATGAGAAATAACATAGGGCAGTCCCCGAGTCACTGCTCAAGGTGCCGAGGTTTAATACATAACCCAAAGATGAAAAATAACATAGGGCAGTCCCCGAGTCGCTGCTCAAGGTGCCGAGGTTTAATACATAGTCGATACTTTGACCTGTAGCGTCATATTACAACGTCGAGTAAAATGGACGAAGTAAAGCTATGTTCCATGGTCTTTTCGATTCCTTGCCAGCTTTGTTTGCCTTGTTCTTTTCTGTTGACTGAGCATCAATTAGGTAATATGCATCATTGTGCAATGCTTTGTTCACGATGAATGGTCCCTCCCATGGGGGCGATAGTTTGTGCATGCCGGCTGTGTGTTGCACTAGCCGAAGGACCAAATCCCCTTCCTTAAACATTATTGGATTGACTTTCTTGCTGTGATATCGTCGTAAGTCTTGCTGATAAATAGCTGATCTTGATAGTGCCAACTCCCTGGCTTCTTCTAGCAGATCAACATCATCTCGCCGAGCTATCTCATTTACCTCAGCGGTTGTATACTGGGTAACTCTTGGCGAGTCATGTATTATGTCAGCTGGAAGCACGACTTCTACTCCATATACCAGAAAAAATGGGGTATACCCTGTTGACCTATTTGGAGTAGTTCTAAGGCTCCATAGTACTGCTGGTAGTTCTTCGATCCAACACCCTGCCGACCTTTGCAGTGGTTCGACGAGTCGGGGTTTTATTCCAGACAATACTAGTCCGTTGGATCTTTCTACTTGCCCATTAGCCGCTGGGTGAGCCACTGATGCGACATCTAGTCTTATGTGTTTTTCTTGACAGAATCTAGCAAAGGCCCCTTCAGCAAAGTTTGTGCCATTTTCTGTAATAACACTGTGTGGGTAACCATATCTCAAGATAATATCTTTGAGGAATTTTACTGCTGTTGGTCCATCACATTTTTTTATTGGTTTCACTTCAATCCACTTTGTGAATTTGTCGACCATGACCAAAATGTGGGTCATCCCGCCCCGGGCCGGCTTGAATGGTCCCACCATATCTAAGCACCACACAGAAAACGGCCAAGTAATTGGTATCGTTTTTAACTCGGACGATGGCATATGTATCTTGCTGGCATATCTCTGGCAACCATTACATTTCTCCACCAATTCTTTGGCCTCTTTCAACGCTGTTGGCCAATAAAATCCATGCCTGAATGCTTTGGCCACTAAGGCTCTGGACGAAGCGTGATGCCCGCACTCTCCTTGATGTATATCTAGAAGAATCTCCTGGCCTTCCGCCGAATCCACACATCTTTGCAGCACGCTTGTGACGCTCCTTTTATACAGTTCATTGTTTATGATTGTATAAGCTTTAGCTCTTCTTATTGTCTGTCTAGCCAGTACCTTGTTATTCGGCAAAGTCGCATCCTTGAGGAAGGAAAATATGGGTTGCGCCCATGTTGGCATGATTTTATCTGGGATAATCTCACTATCTATTTCCATATTTTCTGCCGACATAACCACCTCGTATTTTTCCATATCCATCCATGTATCGGCCGGGTTCACCTTTGGAAACTCCGGGTTACATTCTTTGTCAACTTCCATCGGCATACTATCTTCTCTTGATTTCGCCAGGATAAACATGGATTCGGACTCTGGTGATGGTGTTATTGATGGTTTTCTCAGGTGCTCTAGGGCGATACCTGGGGGAATTGATTGCCTGGTTGATCCGAGTTTTGACAGCGTGTCCGCGGCGTCATTTCCTGCCCGAGGTATATGATGAAATTCACATCCATCGAAGTATCCACTCAGTTTTTGCACATGGAATCTATATAAGGCCATATTGGCATCTAGCGCATCCCAATTGCCTGATACTTGTTGTACTACTAGATCCGAATCTCCGTAGCATAAGATCCGGCGTATTCCAATCTCTTTTGCCACCTTCAATCCATGGACGAGTGCTTCGTACTCGGCTACATTGTTTGATGTGGCAAAATGTATTTGCAGCACATATTTCAGCTGATCTCTTTTTGGCGAGGTTAACACTATCCCTGCCCCCAAGCCATTTCTTAGCTTGGAACCGTGGAAGTGCATTGTCCAATAATTCGGATCTGGTAATGGTGGCTCATATTGTACCTCGGCCCAATCCACGAAGAAGTCGGTCACAGCCTGAGATTTGATCGCATCTCGCCTATCGAATTGCGGAGCATAAGGTGACAATTCAATTGCCCATTTTGCTATTCGGCCGCTTGCATCTTTGTTGCTCAATATATCGGCTATGGGCGCTTCACAGATCACTTTGATCGGGTGCTCTTCGAAGTAATGTTTAAGTTTCTTTGCCGACATGTATACTCCATATGCCATCTTCTGATAATGTGGGTAATTCTGTTTTGAGGCTGATAGTACCTCGTTTAGGTAATATACCAGCCTTTGTACTGATTTATCATCTTCAATTCGTTCCACAACGATCACCGCACTTACCACTCTGTTTGTGGCGGCTATGTAAAGTAACATAGGCTCTTTTGACAATGGAGAGGCTAAGATTGGTGCTGTGACCAACATCTTCTTTAGTTCATGAAACCCATTATCTGCTTGTGGTGTCCAAATAAACTTATCAGATTTTTTCATCAGTTGATATAGTGGTAGCGCCTTCTCTCCCAGCCGACATACAAATCGGCTAAGTGAGGCTAGGCAACCCGTGAACTTCTGTACGCCATTTAGACATCTCGGCAATTCCATCCTTTCTACCGCTCTTATCTTGGTTGGGTTGGACTCTATACCTCGGCTAGATACGAGAAAACCGAGTAGTTTTCCAGCTGGTACACCGAAGGTGCATTTTTCCGGGTTAAGCTTCATTCGGAACCTTCTCAAGTTCGCGAACGTCTGCCGAATATCATCCAGTAGCGTTTTGCTCTCTTTGGTTTTGATAACCACATCATCTACATATACTTGTACATTTTTTCCTATCTGGTCATGTAGACATTTTTGCATACATCTCTGGTACGTTGCCCCTGCGTTACGCAGGCCGAATGGCATGGTGCGATAGCAATAAGCCCCGTACAGGGTAATAAACGCAGTCTTTATTTGATCAGCCGGATTTAACGGTATCTGATGAAAACCAGAATACGCGTCTACAAATGATAACAGCTCATAGCTAGCGGTCGAATCAATGACTTGGTCAATTCTAGGTAAAGGAAAAGGATCTTTGGGACACGCCTTGTTCAGGTTCATGTAATCAATACACATTCGCCATACGACGGCTACATTTGGATCATCCTTTTTCTTTTCTACTAGCACCGGGTTTGATAGCCAATCTGGATAAAGTACTTCCATGATGAACCAGGCTGCAAGGAGCCGAGCTATCTCATCCCCTATTATTTTTCTCCTGTCTTTGGCGAAGCAGCGGAGAGGTTGCTTCACCGGCCTTGCTCCTGACCTTACATGCAAAGAGTGCTCAGCCAACTCCCTCGACACACCTTGCAGGTCTTGAGTTGACCATGCAAAGATGTCCCGATTCTCACGGAGGAAGTTGGTGAGCTCGCCTTCCTATTTGGCCTCTAGGCCGGCACCAATAGTGACAGTACATTCTGGGAACTGCTCATCTATCTGGACCTTTTTCGTTTCTTTGGTCGGCTGGAAATAAACACTTCCATGTGGGTTGGCCAATGCCAGCATATTTAGTTGCGCCAATTGAGCGAGAGCCGCTACCTCTTGAATCCTTCTTTTTTCTCTCGCAATCACCAATGACTCGGCCAGGTTTGATCCAGCCGAGGCACATTCCATCGACTTCCTGTAATCTCCTGCTGCTGTTATCACCCCTTGAGGTCCGGGTAGCTTCATTTTCAAGTAAGTTATATGGCAGCTGCTCATGAATTTGGCCAATGCTGGCCGCCCGAGTAAAGCATGATAGCAACTCTCTAGATCCACTACTTCAAACTCCAAATTTTCAGCTCCGCAATTTTCCCTTGTGCCGAATAACACATCTACTCGAACCTTTCCAATGGGTTCGCACGAAAGTCCCGGCACTATTCCATGGAACGTGGTTCTCGTGGATTGCAGCATATTCTGCGATATTCCGAGTTTATGCATTGTATCCTTGTACATGATATTGATACTGCTCCCATTGTCAATAAGTACTTTTGAAAATTTCACATTAATGCTCGGTCCGACAAATGTCGGATCTAGTACGAGTGCGTACGACCCCGGATTCGGCATTATTTTGGGATGATCCTTTATGCTCCAAGTTACTTCTTGATCTGACCAAGGCACGTATCTTGGTACTTGTAGCATCCCAATTGTCTAACAATTGTAATGCTACTTGGTCTAGTAATATATTGGCTACTTCAAATATATAATTGTTGCATCATCATTATATCATGCTCATGTCATCATGCCTCCTTGCATTTGAGCATCATATAAAACCCCTTTTGATTTGGTTCTTATCTCATATGCATTATTAATTGTATTTGCCTCTTGATATTGTATTTGGTTCTTGATATATTGTTTAATGCCCAAGTTGAGTTGGGGGCATATCTCTTATTAACCCCACCACCTTTCTTTCACCACCTTATAATTCCACCATCCAACTAAATATGAGCTTGGCATTTATTGAGTTTACCTCTGGCTCATGTGGGTTGGGATGGATCCAATTCTATTCCACATGCTCTCATCTTAGCATCATGTTGTTTTCACAATATTGAGATATGAGAGCCACATGGCCACCTTTGCATGCCTTGTGAGTGGGACCCTTTCTTCTAGCTTCCATATGGTTTATCATGGAATTATGCTCATGTTGGAATAGTTTGGGACTATTGATCATCTAGTGGAACATACACACTAGCACGTCCCAATCTTACTCAAACATGATCATCTCCATCTATTCCCTTGAGCTATCTCTAAATCCTTTTGCTTAGGCCTTACTCCACATTTTGGAATGCATAGTAATAATGCCATGTAAATCATCTTGTTTTCACAACATAAGCATGGCATTAAATATCATGCATGGGCCATGCAAGAACCATCTTTGCTAGCTTTGGTTTTAGTTGCATTTTGAGTAGATCTTTTGCAAAACCACATCCCCCTTTTCCTCTCTTCTCTAGCCTTGATCTTGTTGGGGTTTGGTTTGTGCTTGGCATTGGTCTTGACAAATGAACACCCTAGCAACTAACCTTTCCCTCTCTTCAAACCCTAAACCTACCTCTCCATCTCATCTAATCTACCATACCCTCTCTAAACCTAAACCCTAAGCACCCCCTCTTTCTCTCCTCCTTCTAAGCCGAGCCACCCCACCATGGCCTACCCTAGCTGGCCCCAGGCCACCCTCTCTCCCTGGTCACCTCTCCTGCCTAGCTACCACCCCAACCCTAGCTCCCAACCTAGCTCTGCAGAGCCTAGCTCCACCCCTAGCCCGAGCCTCTCCTCTCTTGCTCTCTCTCTCGCCCTAGGGGCCCCAGCCCGAACCAACCCGACCTCGGCTGCCCTACCCCACTGGCAGCTCCCTACCGCCGCCTCGCCCTGCGAACCGAGCACGTGAAGAAGGAGAAAAGGTGGCCGAGCCACCTTTTCCCATCTACCCTCCCACGGCGTCTCCCTCTTCCTATCTACCCCACCTCTCTGCCCGCCTCTCGGCCTCCTCCAGATCCCCAGGCCTGCGCTCCTCCCTCCTCTCCACCACCGGCTTCCCCATCGCCGCCACCGTCGGCCCGGCATCCACCAGTGACGAGGAGGCGTGGTGTTGTGGCGGTCGAGGAGGACTGAGCTCCCCAACGTCGACTGTACCGGGGCCGGCAGAGAAGCACGAGCCACCGGCCACGCCTTGACCCGAAACCCTAAACCGTCCGTCTGCATCGCTGTCTCCCTGCGCCCAGGCCGATCCAACCACGTCAAGCCACTCGCGGTGAGCCCCTAACCCTCCTAGACATGCTCCTCTCCACTACCGTTGCTGGTCGCGGGACCATCCGTCGAACGGCCTCCGTCGCCCGGCGTCGCGTCTCGCTGTCTGCTTCGCATCAAGCCCTATCTAGGCCGTCGCCCTCACGACAACCACGCCAGCCCACCGCAGCGGTAGCCGCCAGCAGCGTGAGGTCGCCAGATCGATTCCCCGCCATTGCGCCCACCGATCGGTCGCGCGAGACAGAGAAGAAAAACAGTGCGCGCGTGGTCGTTTTGCCGATACCCCCCTCTGTTTTATCTCTGCTCAACCCGCGGTACCCCTGGCCCACCAGACAGCCACCCAGGCAAACTTGCAAAAGAGCCCCCAGCTTCTCTGTCCTCAACCCGCGCTCCCTCGCTCGGTCCACCTGGCAGCCCAGCATGACCGTTCGGCCTCGGGCCCGAGCGATTGGCCCCTTTGTCATCCTCTAGGGCTAGCTCAACTCATGTAAAAGCGTTTTACACGTGCGTCCCAGCCGACCCACCCACCTGATGACAGTGGCTGAATCTGTCTGGGTATAAAAAGTATTTATCTCTTTTCATTTTAAATTCAAATCTTTTCTAATTATTTCAAATCCAATTTAAATTACATTTTTCAAATAACTTTTCAAATATTAATCCAAATAATCCAAATAATACATGTTTTCAAATCAGAAAAATGTGAGGATATCAAATATGCAATCCAAAATATATTTTGGACACTTAAATTTCCAAGTTTATTTAAATTACAACAAATTGCCCTTTTCTTAAATAATTAATAACTTTTGATTTATAAGTCCAAATTTAATAAATAATATGTCTAAAATGATTAGCGCGACGAGACCTTTCTGTTTATGCATTCCATGGTTTGAATTGAAGCATGCATCATATAAATATGAAGTATACAGCAACTAATATGAGAATAAAATGAGCTCAAAACTAAATAAAATGCTTTAATATTGTATTCCACACCTCACCCATGCCATGCTACTTAATTGCCATGCAAATTGTGCATCATTCATCATGGCATGATTGTTTGCTTGATGCATTTATTCATATGATTGTGCACCTTATTTATGTTGGCCCTTGTTTGTTTGGTTCTTCTTCGAATAGACGCTGAGCAGGGGATATATCAAGAGAACCAGGAGCACTACCCAGATCCATTCCTTGCTTCAACTGAGCTGCCAGGCAAGCACTACCACATGCTTGCATACATATAGTACCTATTGCCTCTTTCTTATTCTTGCAACATTGAGTCGCGATTGCATTAAATTGAATCCCAAGTATTGCATAGCTTTTACTTTTAGACCCCACCGAAGCTTGTTCCTCCATCCCATGAGCCATTACTACAGGAGTTGTTTGAGCCATGCGAGTCGTAGAACAGCATGTGTAGGGTATGTGAGTGTCTGATGAATAACGAGGTACCTAAACAACTTAACCTGAGTAGTAATGGGATAACTAATGAAAGTGGCACGGTGAGCAATATCTCATTATTTGGTTTTTATGCTCACTTGTGTCGTAAGACCCGAAAGTACTTGATTCTGTTCCAAGAATATTCGCTATCCACATCCGGAGGCCTTATGGACCCCCAGGCGAGCTTGATTCATTCCTATTTCTTGGGGCCACAAACTAGTTTGAGGTTTTATTTACTATCCTGTACTTATGCCATGCTTCTTGCTTTATTTAAATTGTGCGAGGTAGTCTTTGCTTGTCTTGTTAGGATCGTGGCCCGATTTATTTGTGTCGACAAGCCAGTCACACTTTGGGTTCCTAGTCGTTTACCGCCTCCACAACCTTAAGCCCGTTTGAGCCGGCCGCTTCGTTGGGATCTACTTAAAGGGGTGGCCCCTGAAATATTTCTGAATCCTGTAATTGCTTTGTCGTGACTGTCTCGTTGGGTTTTGATTTGGTTTTTCCGAGGCATATCGAGTGTGTGTTGCTATTTGTGCACCCCTGCAGGGTAAAACTTTCTGAAAGCCGTGTCCGCGGTTATGGACGACTTGGAGCACAGTTTCTCGATCATAAACAAGAACAACTAAAGTACCGCTTTTAATCTGTCTAGACTAGGTACCTGACTAGTAAATAGTGTAACACTCACGGGATGGATAATAAAACTGCCGACGGATGGGGGTTGTTCGTCCGCTTCCTCGTGGGTAAGCGAGGAGGAGGATGGATCTGTTAAGATTACCTTTATAACTGTTATAACTGTTGTTCTTAATTCACGGACATCCGTCTATCTCTGGTTAGGCGGATGGTTAGCGAGTATCTATAGAATTGCTAGGGTTTATCTTTTTCTGCAATCGCGTCACCCCAGGTTGTGTCCCCTTTAGAGGCATAAAGACTTCCGAGTACCTAGGGTCTCACGATAAATTATTGGTTCGGATGAGCAGTACACTCGCAAGATGGATCTGGTGGAAGAGACAGACGATGTGGGCAACGATCATTCGGTGTAGAGATTCGGGAGCAGGATCCGTGAGATCTGTGGGCAGGATCTGCTTATTTATGGGCATCTTATGCCGATTTGCTTCTTATCCGTACTCGGATTTTGTCTTCCGCTTCCGCTTGATACTCTGTTGATTGATGTATGAGGAGATATCCTAAACTATTATATCTATCTAGGACATTTGGATCTTGCCGTATGGCGTTGCTATATTTCCTTTCTTTTTAGATGGAATGGCTCTGATGTACTCTTGTATGGTGGCTTGCATACATACTCATTTGTGTATGTAGTTGATCCCTTCGCTTTGCCGATTCGCCGCCGTTCTTGTCCCGATGTGTGGAAATGGTTGGGACGGCCGAGAGTCTACACGTGAGTGGCATTTGGGCCCCACCGTACTATTTCAACCATTTACGCTCATCGGGCTTGTAACTAGGAGCGTAATTCACCGAGGTAGTTACAATTGGTATCAGAGCCATCCCGCCCTTCAGGGTCTCAGCCAAATGGTCGTTGTCTGTCTAGCAAATATTTTGGTAGTTATGTATATTAGGGAAAAGCAAAACGCGAGAGTAGGACTGCTTCCACTTTTCTTCTTACCCACCCACCCACCCTTTCTGGTAAGGAAGTGTAACGTTTTCAATCCTCTTCTCAAATTCAAACTAGGATTCACGTGTTCTGGGTTTCCGTAGTACCATAGGTTGTGTATCTGTGTGTGTGTGTGTGTGTGTGTGTGTCTGTGTAAATCTTTGTCTATCTGTTGCATCCAAGTTGTTATCTTATCGGCCTTTTGGTTATCAACTGTTGGTACATTCCATACCGACAGGCTTTTGCAAACCGGCCGATCCATCCGATTCGTTCTATACCGACGCGATCTGTCTTACTCTTTGTTATCCGCGCTATCTTACATTGTGTGTTCGTTTCCGTAGTTGCTAATCTTTAGGATCATCGTAAGAAGAAGGTGTTGAGATGTGTGTTTTACTTGTTCATGTGCGGAGTAATGATTTGGGTGCGGGATGGAGTCGCGACCATACCACTACTCTTATCATTCGCTCTTGTATATTGAATTGGTAGAGTCACTAATCTTGATTCGTTAAGTAATTTTGCGCATCTATTGGTATTTTAATGCCGAAATTTGTGGAAAATTTTTCTTTGATATATTTGTGTACCACACTCCTTTTCAGTCGTGTGCGATATGCTTAATATCTTCTAGGTGCTTTGAACTTCGTTGATATTTTAATATCATCTTAGTAAATTGTATCCTTTAATCTTGAGTAATTCCATCTTGGTACTATTTTGGAATATTATTATTCTCCATCATAGTACTGACTTGTGTGTTATATCAATCGCAGGATGGCACCACCACGCCGTTCTGAGGAGGACATACAACCTGAACTGGGGGCAGCTTTGTCAAGCATCGCCAATGCCTTGGCAGCAATGCAGCAGAACCAGCAGCGGTTCGAGGAAAGTGTCAGGAGGAACGAGTTTGTGCCGCTACCTCCACCTCCCAAGCGAGGGGACATCAAAAGCTTCCTGAAGTTCAACCCTCGTCAGTTTGATGTTTCTGATCAACCACTTGATGCTGATGATTGGCTGCGTGAGATGTCAAGGTTACTGGCAACTGCTGATGTTCCCGAGCAAGAATGGGTAAAGTGTGCTACTCACCTTCTGAAGGGAGATGCAGCTCTCTGGTGGGAGAATTACCTGAAGGCAAGCTGCAATGGTTTTCAGCCTACTTGGGGACAGTTCACTGGAGCTTTCAAGGAGCAGTATCTGTCAGAAATTGTCATGGAGAGAATGAAGGAAGTGTTTCTTAACCTGAAGCAGGGCAATGATAATGTCAACACCTACATCAGGAACTTCATGAACCTTTCTCGTTATGGTGGCGATGAGATCTCTGATGACAAGAAGAAGCAAAAGAGGTTCAGGCAAGGGCTCAATGCATCGATCAAGTATGCAATCACACATGCAAGGCCAGCGTCCTTTCTGGAACTTCAGCATACAGCTCTACAGGAAGAGGCAAGTAGGCAAGTGTTTGACGAGTCAAAGAAGCACAGCCGTGATGCAGCAAGCTCTTCAGCTATGTCAGCTCCTTCTAAGCGTCGTGTCTGGGTTCCTAACACCCCGTCGCTCCCGGCTCCACCAAGACCTTCAAGCTACTGCGGCAAGGCCACCAAATTTCTTCCTGCGGCTCCCGGGGCTACAACCACTACCACAGGCGCTGGCGGAGTCCACAGCTACGTTGCTCCACGTCCACCGTGCTTGTTACACTTGTGGAGACTACGGGCATCAACAATGGAACTGTCCGATGAAGAACAAGGCTCTTCCTCCACCACCTCCAAGATCTGCGGCAAGCTCTCCTTTGGTTCGTGCACCACCACCTCGGGCTCTCAACATCAACACCAAGCCCGGGTCTACTGTTGCTCGTGCCAACTGCATCAACGCCGCTCAAGCTGAGCATGCACCTGGAGTTGTGATGGGTATGCTTCCCGTTAACTCAGTTCCTGCAAGAGTTTTGTTTGATTCTGGTGCATCGCATTCTTTTGTGTCAACCAAGTTTGCGAGATGAGAATGTGTTAGCTATGGAACCTCTCCTTAGCGCTTAAGGGTCCTATCTCTGGTTCAAACATGAGGGCTGCTTATATCAGCCATGGCAATCAAATTGAGATTGGTGGCTCTTCGTTCTCGGCGTCCTTAATTGTTACGGGCAATTACATTGATGTCATCTTGGGCATGGATTGGTTGACAGCAAATGCAGCTGTGATTGATTGTGCTGAACGCTCGGTTTCTCTGAAGATTCCTGAAGGCCATATAGTCTATTCTCCAAGTCTGACTCCTGCTATCCAGCTTTTCTCTTTGGCGGCTCTGAATGTTGATGCTATGGAAGCTATTCAGAGTGTTCCGGTGGTCTGTGAGTTCCCAGATGTCTTTCCTGAAGAGTTGCCAGGTATGCCTCCGAATCGTGAGGTTGAGTTTGTTATTGAGCTTGAACCTGGTACCGCTCCTATCTCCAAGCGGCCTTATAAAATGGGTCCTGCTGAGTTGGCTGAACTCAAACGTCAACTTGATGAACAAGAGAAGTTGGGTTTCATTCAGCATAGTACTTCTTCTTGGGGTAGCCCAACTCTCTTTGTGAAGAAGCGAGACCAGACTGATAGACTTTGTGTTGACTATCGGGCTCTCAATGCTAAAACATCAAGAATAAATATCCCCTTCCGCGGATTAATGATCTTTTTGATCAGCTAGCTGGAGCTGTGGTTTTCTCTAAGCTGGACTTGAGGAGTGGTTATCACCAAATCAAGATTCGCAAGGAAGATGTTCCGAAGACAGCTTTCACCACCCGCTATGGCTTTGTATGAGTACGGTCATGTCTTTCGGTCTCACCAACGCGCCTGCCACCTTCTCGAGGCTCATGAACTCGGTTTTCATGGAGTATCTTGACAAGTTCGTTGTGGTCTATCTGGATGACATCCTAGTCTATTCTAAGTCACGAGAAGAGCATGAAGAACACCTCCGGTGTGTCCTAAGCAAGCTTCATGAGAACCGCTTGTATGCAAAGTTCTCCAAGTGTGAGTTTTGGCTGCCTCAAGTAACCTATCTTGGTCATGTCATCTCTGCCAAGGGCATTGCAGTCAATCCGGAAACTGTGAAGACAATTGTTGAATGGCTTCCTCCTGTCAATGTCAAAGAAGTGCGGAGTTTCCTCGGTTTGGCTAGTTATTGCCGTCAACCGTTCGTAACTTTTCAAGATAGCGAAGCCTCTTACCGATCTCCTCAAGAAAGGCAAGAAATACCTTTGGACTCTGCATGTCAAGCAAGCTTTGAGACACTCAAAGAAGCTCACTTCCACCAGTCTTGGTTCCTCCGGATACATCCAAGCCGTTTCAGATTACGTGGCGCCTCTTTGCATGGATTGGTGCGGTCCTTATGCAAGAAAAACAAGTTGTTGCTTATGCCTCTCGTCGCTTGAAGACGCATGAGATCAACTATCCTACACATGACCTCGAGCTCAGCAGATTGTCTTTGCTTTGAAAGTATGGAGGCACTACTTGCTTGGCAACCGTTGTGAGATCTTTTACGATCACAAGAGTCGAAGTATATCTTTACTCAGCCTGATCTCAACCTTGGCAAAGGAGATGGATTGAAGCAATCAATGACTTGATTTGACCATCAACTACACTCGGCAAAGCTAATGTCATGGCGGATGCTCTCGGCATAAAGCTTATGTCAACAACCTCATGATGGAACAACAACAGCCTCTCTTGTGCGAGGAATTCCGTCAGCTCAACCTGGAAATTGTGGAACAAGGGTATCTCCTGAACCTTCTAGCAACACCTCTCTTGGAAGAAAAGGTTCGCTCTTCTCAGCTTGGTGATCCGCACACAAGAAAGATCATCTCTAGGCTTCAGCTTCCGAAGTATGAGTCCTTTCACGTCGATGATCAAGGCACGCTTTTCTTTGAACACCGGATGTTTGTTCCGAACTACCCGGGTTTGAGAGAGCAAGTTCTCAAGGAGGCGCACGATTCTGTTCTTTCTATCCACCCTGGCAGCACAAAGATGTACATGGACTTGAAAACACAATATTGGTGGCCTGGTTTGAAAAGGTACTGTGCCAAGTATGTCTCGGAGTGTGATGTCTGCCGCAGAGTGAAAGCTGTTCATCAGAAACCTTCCGGTCTTCTACAGCCATTGAAACCCCCGGAATGGAAATGGGAGAAAGTGGAGATGGACTTCATCACTGGTTTTCCTAGGTCGCAGAAGGGCAACAATGCAATCTTTGTTGTCATTGACAGGCTTTCTAAAGTGGCTCACTTCTTCCCCGTCAAGGAAACCATTTCTGCAATTCAGTTGGCGGAGCTCTATATCAACAGAATTGTCTCTCTGTATGGGGTTCCTCTCGAGATCAGTTCAGACCGTGGAAGTATCTTCACTTCCAAGTTCTGGGAGAGATTCCAAAATGCTTTGGGAACAAAGTTGAACTTCAGCACAGCTTACCACCCTCAGTCGCAAGGACAAGTTGAAAGGATCAATCAGATTCTGGAGGATATGCTTCGTGCTTGCGTCATCTCTTTTGGCATGAAGTGGGAAGAATGTCTTCCTTATGCTGAGTTCTCTTACAACAACAGCTTCCAGAAAAGTTTAAAGATGGCACCATTTGAGGCTCTCTATGGTCGCAAATGCAGAACTCCGATTGGTTGGTCGGGTGCAGGTGAAAGGATCTTGTTTGGCCCTGACATTGTGACTCAAGCGGAGGAGAAGGTTCACATCATTCTGGAAAATCTGAGGATTGCTCAAAGTCGCCAGAAGAGCAATTATGACAGGAAGCACACGGACATGGAGTATGTCCCTGGTGATCTCGTTTACCTTCGTGTCACTCCCATGAGAGGCACGCACCGTTTTGGTATCAAAGGGAAGCTGGCTCCTAGATACATCGGTCCTTTCAAAATTCGTGGAAGAAGAGGAGAAGTTGCTTACGCTCTTGAGCTTCCGGAAAAACTCAAGGTCCATGATGTTTTCCACATCTCTCAGCTCAAGAAGTGCTTCAAGGATCCCGGCAGGACCGTGGACCATGAGCTTATCAATCTCCAAGAAGACCTGTCTTATCAAGAACACCCCACAAAAATCCTTGAAGTCGCAGAAAGAAGTACTCGCAACAAGTCCATCAAGTTCTGCAAGGTGCAGTGGTCGCACCATTCCGTTGATGAAGCCACTTGGGAACGTGAAGATGATCTCCGTGCCAAGTACCCTACCCTCTTTGTGTCTTCTTCTTCCTAGAATCTCGGGGCGAGATTCCTGTTTAGTGGGGGAGAGTTGTAGCATCCCAATTGTCTAACAATTGTAATGCTACTTGGTCTAGTAATATATTGGCTACTTCAAATATATAATTGTTGCATCATCATTATATCATGCTCATGTCATCATGCCTCCTTGCATTTGAGCATCATATAAAACCCCTTTTGATTTGGTTCTTATCTCATATGCATTATTAATTGTATTTGCCTCTTGATATTGTATTTGGTTCTTGATATATTGTTTAATGCCCAAGTTGAGTTGGGGGCATATCTCTTATTAACCCCACCACCTTTCTTTCACCACCTTATAATTCCACCATCCAACTAAATATGAGCTTGGCATTTATTGAGTTTACCTCTGGCTCATGTGGGTTGGGATGGATCCAATTCTATTCCACATGCTCTCATCTTAGCATCATGTTGTTTTCACAATATTGAGATATGAGAGCCACATGGCCACCTTTGCATGCCTTGTGAGTGGGACCCTTTCTTCTA
Organism: Avena insularis; assembly: GCA_023614405.1. NCBI lineage: Eukaryota > Viridiplantae > Streptophyta > Magnoliopsida > Poales > Poaceae > Avena > Avena insularis. The sequence goes on from CM042689.1 coordinate 54,994,852, forward strand.
GCTTCCATATGGTTTATCATGGAATTATGCTCATGTTGGAATAGTTTGGGACTATTGATCATCTAGTGGAACATACACACTAGCACGTCCCAATCTTACTCAAACATGATCATCTCCATCTATTCCCCTTGGAGCTATCTCTAAATCCTTTTTGCTTAGGCCTTACTCCACATTTTGGAATGCATAGTAATAATGCCATGTAAATCATCTTGTTTTCACAACATAAGCATGGCATTAAATATCATGCATGGGCCATGCAAGAACCATCTTTTGCTAGCTTTGGTTTTAGTTGCATTTTGAGTAGATCTTTTGCAAAACCACATCACCCTTTTCCTCTCTTCTCTAGCCTTGATCTTGTTGGGGTTTGGTTTGTGCTTGGCATTGGTCTTGACAAATGAACACCCTAGCAACTAACCTTTCCCCCTCTCTTCAAACCCTAAACCTACCTCTCCATCTCATCTAATCTACCATACCCCTCTCTAAACCTAAACCCTAAGCACCCCCCTCTTTCTCTCCTCCTTCTAAGCCGAGCCACCCCACCATGGCCTACCATAGCTGGCCCCCCACCACCCCCTCTCTCCCTGGTCACCTCTCCCTGCCCTAGCTACCACCCCCAACCCTAGCTCCCAACCTAGCTCTACCCGAGCCTAGCTCCACCCCTAGCCCGAGCCTCTCCCTCTCTTGCTCTCTCTCTGCCCTAGGGGTCCCAGCCCGAACCAACCCGACTCGGCTGCCCTACCCCACTGGCAGCTCCCACCTGCCTCGCCACCGGCCGAACCGAGCACGTGAAGAAGGAGAGAAAAGGTGGCCGAGCCACCTTTTCCCATCTCCCCCCACCTCTCTGCCCCGCCTCTCTGACCTCCTCCAGATCCCCCAGGCGCCTGCCGCTCCTCCCCTCCCTCTCCACCACCAGCTTCCCCCATCGTCGGCCACCGGCAGCATCCACCAGCAAGACGAGGAGGCGTGGTGTTGTGGCGGTCGAGGAGGACCGCGGAGCTCCCCAACGCCGACCTGCACGAGCCGAGCAGAGAAGCACCAGAGCCACCGATCGACGCCACACTTAAAACCCTAAACCGCCGTCCGTCTGCATCATCGTCGTCTCCCTGCGCCCCAGGCCGATCCAACCACGTCAAGCCACTCGCGGTGAGCCCCTAACCCTCCTAGACATGCTCCTCTACACTACCGTTGCCTGGTCGCGCCGGACCATCCGTCGAACGGCCTCCGTGCGCCGGCGTCGCGTGCGTGTCTGCTCGCTGCTCGCTGCGCATCAAGCCCTATCTAGGCCCGTCGCCCTCCCGACAACCACGCCACCCACCGGTAGCGAGTAGCCGCCAGCGTCGTGAGGTCGCCAGATCGATTCCCCGCCGCTGCCGCCCACCGATCGGTCACATGAGACGAGAAGAAAAAAGGTCTGCGTGGTCGTTTTGCGATACCCCCTCTGTTTTGTCTCTGCCAACCCGCGGTACCCTGGCCCACCAGACACCCACCTGTGCAAACTTGCAAAAGAGCCCCAGCTTCTCGTCTCCTCAACCCGCCTCCCTGGCGGTCCACTGCAGCCTCAGCGTTCACGACGCTGGGCCCGAGCGCTTGGCCAATTCGTCATCCTCTAGGGCTAGCTCAACTGCGGTGTAAAACGTCATTTGCGTCGTCGTCAAGAGCCGACCCTGTCACGATGGCTGAATCTGTCTGTATAAAAAGTATTTATCTCTTTTCTTTTAAATTCAAATCTTTTCTAATTATTTCAAATCCAATTTAAATTGCTTTCAAATAACTTTTCAAATATTAATCCAAATAATCCAAATAATACATGTTTTCAAATCAGAAAATGTGAGGATTTCAAATATGCAATCAAAATATATTTTGGACACTTAAATTTCCAAGTTTATTTAAATTACAACAAATTGCCCTTTTCTTAAATAATTAATAACTTTTGATTTATAAGTCCAAATTTAATAAATAATATGTCTAAAATGATTAGCTCGACGAGACCTTTCTGTTTATGCATTCCATGGTTTGAATTGAAGCATGCATCATATAAATATGAAGTATACATCAACTAATATGAGAATAAAATGAGCTCAAAACTAAATAAAATGCTTTAATATTGTATTCCACACCTCACCCATGCCATGCTACTTAATTGCCATGCAAATTGTGCATCATTCATCATGGCATGATTGTTTGCTTGATGCATTTATTCATATGATTGTGCACCTTATTTATGTCGGCCCTTGTTTGTTTGGTTCTTCTTCGAATAGACGCTGAGCAGGGGATATATCAAGAGAACCAGGAGCACTACCCAGATCCATTCCTTGCTTCAACTGAGCTGCCAGGCAAGCACTACCACATGCTTGCATACATATAGTACCTATTGCCTCTTTCTTATTCTTGCATCATTGAGTCGCGATTGCATTAAATTGAATCCCAAGTATTGCATAGCTTTTACTTTTAGACCCCACCGAAGCTTGTTCCTCCATCCCATGAGCCATTACTACAGGAGTTGTTTGAGCCATGCGAGTCGTAGAACACATGTGTAGGGTATGTGAGTGTCGATGAATAACGAGGTACCTAAACAACTTAACCTCGAGTAGTAATGGGATAACTAATGAAAGTGGCACCGTGAGCAATATCATTATTTCGTTTTATGCTCACTTGTGTCCCGTAAGACCCAGTACTTGATTCTGTTCCAAGAATATTCGCGCTATCCACATCCGGAGGCCTTATGGACCCCCGAGCGAGCTTGATTCATTCCTATTTCTTGGGGCCACAAACTAGTTTGAGGTTTTATTTACTATCCTGTACTTATGCCATGCTTTCGCTTTATTTAAATTGTGCAGGTCTTGCTGCACTTGTTAGGATCGTGGCCCGATTTGCTGTATCGACAAGCCCAATCACACTTTCGGGTTCCCGATCGTTCTGACCGCCTCCACAACCTTAAGCCCGTTTGAGCCGGCCGGCTTCGCGGGATCTACTTAAAGGGTGGCCCCTGAAATATTCTCAATCCTGTAATTGCTTTGTCGTGACTGTCTCGTTGGGTTTTGATTTGGTTTTTCCGAGGCATATCAGTGTGTGTTGCTATTTGTGCACCCCTAGGTAAAACTTTCTGAAAGCCGTGTCCGCGGTTATGGACGACTTGGAGCACAGTTTCTCGATCATAAACAAGAACAACTAAAGTACCGCTTTTAATCTGTCTAGACTAGGTACCTGACTAGTAAATAGTGTAACACTCACGGGATGGATAATAAAACTGCCGACGGATGGGGGTTGTTCGTCCGCTTCCTCGTCGATGGCGAGGAGGATGGATCTGATAAGATTACCTTTATAACTGTTATAACTGTTGTTATTAATTCACGGACATCCGTCTATATCTGGTTAGGCGGATGGTTAGCGAGTATCTATAGAATTGCTAGGGTTTATCTTTTGCTGCAATTGCGTCACCCTGTTGTGTCCACTTTAGAGGCATAAAGACTTCTTGAGTACCCTAGGGTCTCACACGATAAATTATTGGTTCGGATGAACAGGTACACTCGCAAGATGGATCTTGGGTGGAAGAGCGGACGATGTGGCAACGATCATTGGTGTAGAGATTCCGGGGAGCGGGATCCGTGAGATCTGTATGGGATCTGCTTATTTATGGGCATCTTATGCCGATTTGCTTCTTATCCGTACTCGGATTTTGTCTTCCGCTTCCGCTTGATACTCTGTTGATTGATGTATGAGGAGATATCCTAAACTATTATATCTATCTAGGACATTTGGATCTTGCCGTATGGCGTTGCTATATTTCCTTTCTTTTTAGATGGAATGGCTCTGATGTACTCTTGTATGGTGGCTTGCATACATACTCATTTGTGTATGTAGTTGATCCCTTCGCCTGCCGATTACGCCGCCCGTTCTTGTCCCGATGTGTGGAAATGGTTGGGACGGCCGAGAGGTCTACCTGTGAGTGGCATTTGGGCCCCACCGTACTATTTCAACCATTTCTGCTCATCCAGGCTTGTAACTAGGAGCGTAATTCACCGAGGTAGTTACAGTACTGCTGGCATAACTGCATTCACTTCCATATGCCGGCGCTGTACACTTTGCCTGTCTTGTTGTTCTGTTGTGAACATGCAGTATGATTGGTGATGTTCCCTGTAATCATTGCGTCCATTATTTCCGGGGTTTGTCCTTCCATCCTGACCCTGATTTATCACTTGATGCACTGCATCTCTCCGGTCCGAGTTATCATACCTCGAGGGAGGAGGGGGTAACATTAGCTGCTGTGCGTTTGCCCCAGTCAACTGCGGCTGCTGCTACTGCTGATGTGCCTTATGGGAAGGTGCTTGCATGCCCGCCGGGTTCCCCATTGCATTTTTCATCCAAGCGCATTGCCGAGTTGTATGATTGGCCGGCTTGGCCGGGTTTGGAGTGTGAAATTTACACGGTTGATCCAACATGGACTCAAACATGTACTTTGGCCTTTCCTGCCATTGCTTCTTCTGTTCTGGCGTCCATTGTCTCTTCCCTTCATTCCTTGGTGTCCATTGTTGAGGACCATTTTTCTGCCGCTGACCGTTTCCGTGACTCGGCTGATCTTGCACTACTGCTGCCACCTGATTGGAGGTGTATCTGTAATCCGGTCTTTCCTCTCTTCTTCTACCTCTGAACTCATTGCGCCTCGATGATCCGGCCACATCTCTTGCATATTGATCTTGATGCTCCCGATGATCCGCCGACATCAGCTTTGGTTGCGTCGAATCTCCCAATGCATACGAATCCGCTATCCTGATGGTTTCTGCCAAAGTGGTTGGCATATCTCTTTGCAGTCGTTGCCACAAGACACTAGCATAACGACATCCTTGAGCGAACCAAGCTATCGCTTGTGATTCTATAACTCCCTCGCATGAATTCCTGAGGTTACACCATCGAGTCAAGAATTCTCTGTCTGTCTCATTCGGCCTTTGCTTGCACATTGCAAGCTGCTGCGGCCTGTTTGGTCTCTTGTAAGTGCTGGTAAAGTTGCTAACAAACATTTCCTCAAAATCTAGCCAACAGTTGATACTGCCTGCTAGCAGATTATTCAGCCATACTCTGGCCGGTCCTTCCAGCATTTGCGGGACATATCTCACTGCCCATCCCAAGTTTCCGCCAGCTATTTTTACTGTAGTGGCATAGTCAATTAACCAATCTTGTGGTTTGGTGCTCCCATTGTACGTGTTCGTGCCCCTTGCCAGTTGAAAGTTCGGCACTGGCGGCTCGCCCATGATCTGTGGTCCGAAACATGCCGGACCTGGCGGACCCTGCTCTTCAAACAACTCGGACCGGTACAGCCGGTCCAGTTTTAGTCTTGCATCACTTGATGGAAAATCTCTGTACATAATTCTTTCCTGCATTCCATAGTGGTTATTCCCACCATGACCTGCATATTCCATATCTTAGTAACCATCATTGTACCTCTCATTTGCCTGATTATGGCGAGTTGGTCTTACTTCTCTTTCCTGCCGAGGTTCATACCTCGGCTGTGGATTGGGCAGGGTATCTCTCCTTCCTTCTGCCGGGATATTGTTCCCATGATTTCCTCTTCCGAGGTCTCCGTTACCTTGGCTTCCATTGCCTCTGTTGGCACGGTGGGGGTTTATTTCGCCATTGTTATCTCGGCTTCCATTGCCTCTGTTCTCATTGATCTTTTCGGCTACTGCCGGGTCATACGGTACAATCTGCTTGTTTCTTTTTCCCGAAGTTACCGCTCTGTCTTTTCGCACATTGTTTCCGGGTGAAGATGTAGCTGCCACTAAAAGGGCAGGTGCTGCTCCAGCCTAATGAACCATACGTAAGGCACCAGGTCTTGCCGGGTCTGCCTTAAGCATTTCCTCATTCTGCTGGTTCTCAATGCGCACCAGCTCATTCACTCTTTCTTGTTGTTTTTGCCGGGCTTCACCGGTCAGCCCTTCCAGTTCTAGTGCCGCAGCATTCGCAGCCCTTAGGTTTTTCGCCGGGGTGTTATACCTCGGCAAACCTAGATCGACTGAATCTCCCTCACGAGCTTCATGCTCTTTGTTGATATCATTCATGAGGTTTTTTCCTCTCAACCTTAACTCATCAACCCGCTCAGGGGCAACATCTAACTTATTTGCCTTAGCATATTCCCGCAGGGTCCTGTTTAGGGACTCCCGCAATGCCGACACCTTTTTTGCCTCTACAAGTACTTTTTGCCTGGTTTCTTCTAATTCTGCCTAAGCATTAGCCGGGTCAAGTATCGGCGCCACTGGCGTAGTCAGATTATCTATAGTTGCCTGGAGAATATTCTCTGGTTTTTCCAGAGGTGGCCATCTTACCCTCGGTGCCTTCGGGGTTGTCTCCTGCACCTCGGCTGGGTTGGCCGCCGAAGGATTTACCTCGGTGGGCGGTGGAGCTACCTGCTTTGTGGTCATCTGTACTCCCGTTGTTGGATCCTTGCTAGATCCGGCGCCTGCTGCTCCCGCCTGCACCCCGGCTGCGACCATCACCACGACGCTGCTGACGGGGCGTTCTCCATGCGGATCGCTTGCAACGCTAAGGGGGGGCTCTCCTGCAACAATAACTCGGTGAGGATAAATGTCGTAGGTGTCGACGCCGACGTAGATCTGGTGCATGCCCAAGTTGATGAAGACGCCATTGCGCGGAGGAGCTTTTCCCCTGAAACTGCCTGCGTTATCGCTGACATAGTCACAGAGATCGAATCTCCGGACTAAGCCGGAGACAACGCGCTCGCCAGTGTGGATGAAGTTTCCCGTCCGGATCATTACTCCAGCTAGCACCGCTGCTGGCCCCATGGTGGGCGCCAACTATCGTGGTGGTGGCACGGCAGATGCCATGGGTAGGCTAAAGTATGGGGCCAATGGATGCTAGAGGGATCTGGGGAGGGAAGATGTAGTTAATTCTACACACAAATGGTTAACATACAGATCTTTATTTCTCCTTTCTTGGACTACAAGTGCTCCTCGAGCTGTATGCAGGAAGAAAATGATGAACTTCTACCAGCCTAACGGTATAGAATGAGCCGATCCCCCTCAAAGGTCCAAGCTTCTCCTTATAAAGGGGTGCCTTGGCTCCTCTAGGGCTGACGTGGCAAGCATATTCGAGGAATATGCTTGTCCCAATATAGTAACTCGGCGAGCTCCTTTCCGTGTCCCCCTTATAATGATGGCAAAGTTCTAGAGAGCCCCACCTGCATGCCTCGGGTTCCAGGAATGTCACCTCCGTGACCTCCTCCTCCTCTTCTGCTGCTCTGCGCCTTGTCCTTTGCGCTTGGCTCTGTTCAGATTCTCCCTAGCCCGAGGCTAGGGTTTGACTTTAGGCTCCTCCTTCTCCTGCAAGCTTCATGTTATTCGGCCCTGCCTCGCTTAACTCGGCTCGGCCTTCACCTGCATCAAGGCTTATTCGGACCTGCCCGGCTGACTTAACTCGTACGTCGACCGAATAAGGTATAGCCCCTCTAGTAAACGTCATGGTCATGCTCATCTCGGCCGACCTTTACATGATTCGGCCGATATAAGCAGTAACTCAGCATAAGACCGGGGAAACTCCTTTTGGCTTCCCCCGTCTTGACCCTATCCGGGGTCACCTCCCCAACAGTATCGTAGTACTTTCGATAAATAGGAGTGTCGATCCCAACAAGGAGCAGAAGCTGTTGACTAGTGGTATGGAGCAGGAAATATCTGTAAATACTTAACAAACGGATTTTTAGGGGTTTTCTCATAAAGCAAGGAAATAAAGTGCAAGTAAATTAAGACAGCAAACAATTTCAGCAAGTGTCCCAATCCTTTCTGAACAAAGGACAAGTCAGTGGAAATACTTATGAGGACCAAATGTTCTCAAGGAAACATGGGAATACTGTCAAGTGCTTTCGTTTCAAATTGCTGATTAATCTTCTTTGGTTCTATAAGTGTTGTGTGGGTGAACCTGTGCTAATGTACCGAACTTACTTGGACTAATACATACTTGTGATTAAACCCCTTGCAAGCATCCGCAACTACAAGAAAGCAATTAAGATATAAACCTAACCACAGCCTTAAACTCTGAGATCCTACACTCCCTTGTGCAATGGTTTCCTAACGGGGTTCAGGTTTCTATCACTCTGGCAACCCCACAATTAGTTGCCAAATACACAATGCATTCCCCTAGGCCCATAAATGGTGAAGTATCATGTAGTCGACATTCACATGACACCACTAGAATAATAGCACCACAACTTAAATACTAAACCATTGAATAATACCTCAACACAAATCCACTACTAAGAACATGACTTCTGCCATATCCTCAATAACTAAACGAAGTACTCACGAGACATCATATGGATCAAGATCAAAGATGATATGGTGATGGATAACAATCTGAACATAAACAATAATTCAATGGTTCCACTAACAAGCATCAACTACAATAGTAATCAACACCGAGAAAGTTTTCCCTAAGAACTATGCAAGATTCAACACAATTGTTACAGAGGTATGGAGTGGTGATGATGGTGTTGGTGGAGATGATTGTGTGGATGATGATGATGATCCCGATGAAGTCTAGCTTGATGATGATGTTTATGGCGACGATCTCCCCTCTCCGGGAAGGAATTTCTCTAGTAGAAATATGTCTGCCGGAGAGCTCTTTCTCTCTCGGTGTTTTCTGCCCGGCAGAGGCGGCAGAATCTTTCCATGGTCGCTCCCTGTGTATTAGGGTTTCGAGAAGAAGATATAGGCGAGAGGGCGGAGCCAGAGGTGGGCCAGGTGGGCCACACCCCCTGTAGGCGTGGCCTAGGGAGGCCCGCGCCTAGGTGTATGTGGCCCCCCTATGACCCATCTCCGCCTCCCCTTCTAGCATCCTTCGTCTTCTAGGAAAATAGGATTTTCCGTAGCTTTTCTGTTATTTTTATGATCTTCATGAAATTGCATCAAAACACCATTTTTTCCATCAGAATCCTGACTCCGACAGTTCATCCTCCAAGAATCATCCAACATGAAAAAACAGATGAAAAGACATAAGTAACACCTCTTAATATGAAATATATCAATGGATAGAGGCAAATTATTATATAGAATGGTGATGCAAATTGGACGTATCAACTCCCCCAAGCTTAGACCTTTGCTTCTCCCCAAGCGAAAACTTAGCTCAGTAAACATGTCCACAGGTTTATGGAGTGAAGTGTCCATAAAAGGAATACGGACAAGAAGCATCACACTTACCAATGCACAACTCATAGAAGAAAACAACTCACCATTATATAACTTAGCTTGCAACAAGTATGGGAGTCACAATAAAGATGCATAAAGATAAATCATCACTGGGATTGGCAAAATTTGTTCTTGGTTAGAGAACAGTTGGCAAACAGTTTTCAAATAAAGCTTTTGCGGAAGTTTCACAACAGGAGTACTCTTTACTCAAACATACAAGGGTTTTCACAATGATGGCTTTCAAAGTAATACTCATTAGATAAGAGTTTTGTGCAAACAAGGAAGATAAAGAACATGATTGAATAAATCATCATATGAATGCTTAAAACACAATAACTCAAATGCTTGATGGAGAAATAGAGGAATAGGTTTACTGAATCATCTTAGAAGTAGGAGAAAGGGCCTTTCATAGAGGGAAGCAGGGATTTAAAGTTCATAAAGAGCTTTCAAAAGATTATGGTACTTACTAGCTTTGAGCCCTCATTGCCCCTATCATAAGCATCTTGAGGTGATTAAGGTTAAAGTGAACAAAGATGGAGTATATGCTTGACGAAATATAAGTTGGCAATCTCATGTACCTTGAGTACGAGGGCCGCTCCTCATGCTACTCAACTTAAGTTATTGGTAAGTTCTTGTCATTGTAAGTACATGTGTATCATAAAGAACTGCCAATGCAGTACCCCTTGCACATGATACATGAGCTATCCCATAATCAAAATGACAAGGCAAGCAGACAGTGAGCATCTCAGCGATCTTTTTATTTGCTATTTGCATAGGTTTTTATTGAGGATGCTTCACAGATTGCTCACTATGGTTATGCTGCAAGTTTCCACCATGATTAGGAATGGCTTAGGCTAGAGGCCCAGATGTTTCTCTAACACACATACATAACTCCATGGACTTACAAGCTCCCCTTTTATTTCACACCGACGACATCCGCAAACAAAAGAGCATGATATCAAATGCGTACAATGTACAGGTGCAATGTTGAAATCGTTCCTCGTGACATCACGGTTCTGCTAATTCCAACGTATAGGTGCAAGCATATACAACTTTGATGACACGATGGTTCAAGTTTATTAGGGGCAATAAAATAAGACGTGCCATCAAGTTTGTGAGAGCTTTACTGACTAGTTTTCTCATAACAAAAGAATTTTTAATTTGAAAGATAGATGAAGCTTGAGAATTTACTTGGAATGGCAATAAGGCTAATAGGTAGATATGGTGGACACAAATGGCACAGGTGTTGGTCTAAAGGGGTTGGATGCATGAGAAGTATGCCTTCTCAAAACAGGTTGTTGGTAGCAAGCAAAAGAGTTGAAGGAAACAAACAAACATACAAGTAATAAATCCAAACATGCAATCTTCCTTGAAGACACAAAAGATCTTAAATAAAGAATACTAAGCTTATGAGCCAATCAAGGAAGAAAATAAATGATACAAAATACATGTAAGCTTTCTCTTTTCCTTTCAAAACCTCAAAAAGTGTTGCTACTAACCAGAGCTTGGTTTGCCAAAACCAATTTAGATCTACTTGATGCTCCCAAAGTGATGCCAATACTAATCAACAAGATCAATCATATAATAGAGATTGCAAACTAAAATAAGAAGTGCAAAAAGTAAAAGATGAAACTTCTCATTAATAATCCATAAAGGCACTCACACCAAGGGATAAATAGATAACGAACTAGAGGAGATATACTTCCACAATGCAAACCAACCTATAAGATAACTTATCTACCCAAGATATGAATCTATTAAAAAGGTAAAAAGATAAAATATAATGATGTGATACCACGACACTCCCCCAAGCTTGGAACAATCCAAGGGGATGCCAAACCTGATGACGAATTACTCCTTTGGTGGTGGTGTTCTCTTAATAAGCTCTTCAATCAGTTCCCTCAAATCCTCAATCTCGAAGGTTAGAGTATGAATCAACTCCGAATTATGCTCAATGCGGTTCATGATCATGTCAGACCAAGAGTCCCAGTCCTTGCTATTCTTTCCCCACTCTTCCTTCTTAGAGTGTTCCTTCCCTGCATGGTTAGAACGAGGCAGATCCCATACAGAGGGCAAATTCCCTTGTGGAAACTTTTGATATTGTCGCTCAATTAAGAGAGTATGGAAGGGATTCTTGGTACGTGGAGGAGGTGACCGTGGAGAGAGGATATGACGTGGGGTTTTCCCCTCCCGTAGACATCCATGTTGTCGTCCTAAGCTTGGTAGGGTTTGCCACCACTCCAATGCTTGCGACGGTAGATCAAGTGTCCGGATGCTCTTCCTCCATCATGTCTTCTTCATCCTCAACCAAGATCTCCTCCTCCTTGGGGTTTTGAGGATCATCTTCCATGGGCTTCTTGCCTTTGTTGTTGGCGGAGACCATGGTGCTCTAAACTTGAGAAGATTTCCTGATAGAAACAGATCGAAACGAAAACATGACAAGAACACGATACATGAACCTCGGGGGATCCGGGGGTTATATATTACGAAGTTTTGATGCATAAGGAAGGTACTGTGCAAAAATGAGGCGAGACGAACTCCAGGGGGCTCACACCCCCCGTAGGCGCGGCCAGCTGGGGGCCGCGCCTAGGGTCGGTGTGGCCCACCTGGCCTCCGTTTCCTCCTCTGTTTCGTCTTGTAACCTTCCGTATGTAATAAAAACATCAAAAATAAAAAATATAGGGTTTTCACAAACCTTCAATTTGCAGCACTTTTACCTATTCAAAGACGAACTATGTAGATTCCTTCTCTCCGTCTCCTGAAAATTCCTTTCATACAAGGACTTACACAAACCTCATTGGCAACATTAGTGCAAGCAAAAAAATAAACCTTAAGGTTCAAATTTCAACTGAAATCCATCAAAACAGAAGCTACTATAGCAACTCCTTTACAAAAGCCCAAAAATAATCTGAAAGGGAATCAATATAAGAGGCAAATGCAAATGATGGCAGAAATTTGTCAAAACAGACCAGCAGGAAAAGATTGATTTTTCAAAAAACTTATGTTGCTCAAATCAAAAAGTGCAAAACTAAATAAAGTTGTATAACAACTTGGAGAACAAGCACAGAAAATTACAGATCCATCCGTTGTACTGAGCTCCTTCACGAATTTTTTCAATGCAGCACAAAAATCTGTCCCAGGACAGCCACTTTTCACAACTCCTCTACTTCTCAAAAGTAGTTGATCTTGACACAAAAACCAAAACAAAAGGATAAGGAGTGGTTATTACTGAGGTAATAACTTCCAAGACTCAACAAAACTATTGGGTTGATAAATTCAAAGATGCTCACATAGGACATATAGATTTGAAATGAAAAAGAACATCAAGAAGAAAATATCCAACACATTTGAGTCTAACCCACTTCCTATGCAAGGGAGTCTCATGATAAAACAAATTATTGAAGCAAAAGGCCACTAGCATAGGAAGACAAAACAAATGCAACTTCAAAGCTTTCAGCATAAAACGAGGAAACTTAATATTATTGAGATGCATAAAACCATGTTTCTCTCTCATAATAACTTTTAGTAGCACTTTGAATAAATTTGAAAATATAACTATCATAGGAAACAACTTTATTATCAGAATGAGCATACTTACAGTCATCAAAAAGAGGTCCAAGGTCATAGACTAGATCAATAGAAGCAAGTTGTTCAATCCTAAAATCTTCATTAGGCAAACTATTTTCATAAGGAGCTTTAGAAAATTTGGAAAATTTAAACTCATAAGAATCTCCATCAAACTTAGTTAAACTCATAAGGAGCTTTGACAAGATCTTTCTCAATGGATACTACAGGTTCAATATTTATTTGCTCATCAGGTCCCACAGTTTTTTTTATACCTTTGCTAACCACATTAGCTATGATAGAATGTTCCTTTACCTTAGCAGGAAAAGGGATTTTCTCAACATAAGGTTCAGGCAAGATAGGATCAACAGTACAAACTTCAATGCTAGCAGGAACATGGGTAACAATATCTTTGTAAGGAGCATGGTACTTATTACACTTCTTTTTAGGAATTTATATGTAAGAGGCAAAAGCCTTAAAACAATTGTAAATACTTTGGGAATCAAGACCATACTCAGTACTAATATCACGGAAGTCATCAGTTCCCATAAAAGATTTAATGCATTCATAATCATAGTTTATACCTGACCTCCTTCCTTTATCATTCTCCCATGCTTCAGTGTTCTCTTGAATACGGTCTAGGAGATCCCATTTAGCTTCTTCCTTCATACGTGTGAATGATCCAGCACTAGAAGCATCTAGTAAATCTTTATCATGAAGATAAAGCTAGCATAAAAGTTATTGATAATAATATTGTTAGGGAGTTCATGAATAGGACATTTAAGCATTAGTAACTTCAATCTCCCCCAAGCTTGAGTTCTACTCTCTCCATCACGAGGCAAAAAGTTATATATTAGATTCCTATCCTTATGAATCTCACTGGGAGGATAGAATTTATAATAAAAGAGAGGTACTATTTCCTCCCATTCCATGGATTTCCATTCTTCAGCAACTTATACCATTCTTCAGCTCTCCCTTTTAATGATATAGAGAGTAACTTCTTATTCACTTGTTCAGTTGTGATACCTGCACACTTAAAGAACCTGCATAATTCATGGATAAAAAGCAAGTGATCGCTAGGGTGGACAGTTCCATCCCCTAAATAATAATTATCCATAACACAATCAACAATACTTGTAGGTATCTTAAAAGGATCTATCTCAACAGGTGGTGGTTCATCTACTACCCTAATAGTGGTAGTAGTTTTCCCAAATAGAAAATCAAGTGGGTTATCCATATTGGAAACAAAATAACAAAAATAAATAAAAAATAATACTCATAGTAGAAGTTTCATTTACCAGTTCCACTCTTCAATAGCGCTTCACTCCCCGGCAACGGCGCCAGAAAATAGTCTTGATGACCCACAAGTATAGGGGCATATCGTAGTACTTTTGATAAATAAGAGTGTCGATCCCAAAGAGGAGCAGAAGGTGTTGACTAGTGGTATAGAGCAGGAAATCTCTGTAAATACTTAGCAAACGGATTTTTAGGGGTTTTCTGATAAAGCAAGGAAATAAAGTGAAGTAAATTAAGACAGGAAACAATTGCAGCAAGTGGCCCAGTCCTTTCTCAGCAAAGGACAAGCCAGTGGAAATACTTATGAGGACCAAGCGTTCTCGAGGACACATGGGAATACTGTCAAGTGCTTGCGTTTCAAATAGCTGATTAATCTTATTTGGTTTTATAAGTGTTGTGTGGGTGAACCTATGCTAATATACCGACCTTACTTGGACTAATACATACTTGTGATTAAACCCCTTGCAAGCATCCGCAACTACAAGAAAGCATTTAAGATATAAACCTAACCACAACCTTAAACTCTGAGATCCTACACTCCCTTGTGCAATGGTTTCCTAACGGGGGTTCAGGTTTCTGTCACTCCGGTAACCCCACAATTAGTAGCCAAATACACAATGCATTCCCCTGGGCCCATGAATGGTAAAGTATCATGTAGTCGAAATTCACATGACACCACTAGAAGAATAGCACCACAACTTAAATACTAAACCATTGAATAATACCTCAACACAAATCCACTACTAACAACATGACTTCTCCCATGTCCTCAAGAACTAAACGAACTACTCACGAGACATCATATGGATCAAGATCAAAGATGATATGGCGATGGATAAAAATCTGAACATAAACAATAATTCAATGGTTCCACTCACAAGCATCAACTACAATAGTAATCAACACCGGGAAAGTTACCTCTAAGAACTATGCAAGATTCAACACAATTGTTACAGCGGGATGGAGTGGTGATGATGATGCTATTGGAGATGATGGTGTGGATTATGATGATCCCGATGAAGTCTAGCTTGATGATGATGTTGATGGCTATGATCTCCCCTCTCCGGGAAGGAATTTCCCGGCAGAAATCTGTCTGCTGGAGAGCTCTTTCTCTCTTGGTGTTTTCCGCCCCGTAGAGGCAGCGAAATCTTTCTGTGGTCGCTCCCCGTGTATTAGGGTTTCGAGGAGAAGATATAGGCGAGAGGGCAAAGCCAGAGGTGGGATAGGTGGGCCACACCCCATGTAGGCGCGACCTAGGGTGGCCCGCGCCTAGGGGGTGGGACCCCTGTGGCCCATCTCCGCCTCCCTTCTGACATCCTTCGTCTTCTGGGAAAATTGGATTTTCCATAGTTTTTCCGATCTTCGTGAAATTGCATCAAAACACCACTTTTTCCATCAGAATCCTGACTCTGGCAGTTCATCCTCCAACAATCATCCAACATGCAAAAACAGATGAAACGACATAAGTAACACCTCTTAATATGAAATATATCAATGAATAGAGGCAAATTATGATTAGAATGGTGATGCAAATTGGACGTATCAATAACCGCCAGGAAAGAAACCCTAGAAACCCTAATTTTTTCTGTCAGGCCAACTATACGGCGGGAACAAAATTTTATGGACGTATAGTTGCGACCATATAGTTTTGTCCGACCACTTAAACGCACGGGAAGGTACCCAAAACACCAAAACTTCAATCCCTTTTCTCTGTTCTATCTCCAAACTCTCTCAAAACCTCAAGGGATCTTCATCTCTACTCAATTTCGTTCGATTTCCTCGCACACAAGTGATCTACGGTATGTTTATCCTTCGATCCTCCAATTACTTTTTGCAAATTCATCTCTGATCTATTGTCATTATCAATCTAGGGTGAGACTTATTTAGAACCAATTGACATGTTTCTCTTGCCTAGATTATTGTTTTGAGGAGATTCTTTAGTGTGCTATGATGAGAATATGCTATGCTTATTATTGTTGGATCAAAAAGTTTTATTTTTGTCTTTCTTATTTATTTTTAGGAGATGAACACAAGGAGCCAAACGCGTGCTCGTGCCGTTGTGAGTTCTTCACAGGCTGCCGCTGCCACTGCAGCTCGGGACCGGATGGGGATACGTTTTAGGAATGAGCTCCAACGTGATTGCTTCAGCAAGATCAAGAACCGAGAAGAGAAGGCAACCAAGTGGGCTTGTCCCATTATATTGAACCAACTCGGTATTTCTGATGACTTTAATTAACTTTGCAATAGGGTTGACCTGCAAAATTTTGTATTCCATGATGTGCCTACTTATCGCCGGTTAACTCTAGAATTTTTAAGTTCTTTGACAAGCACCATTAAAACATGGAATCGAGAGGACACGATTTCATTCTGACTTATGAACAACAATTATACATTAACACTTGATGAATGGTGCAACTATCTTAGTCTACCAAACAATGATGTTAATGCTTTACGCGCATCTTTTGCCGACATGCATCCTTCCCCAGATCATTATTATAATGGAATGAGTTTCACTTCTAGAGTCAATAAGGGGAAGAATATTCAGCATCCTGCTATTTGCTACTTGTTCCATGTTATTGCTAACACCTTGCAGGCAGGAAATGAATTTACATGACTCAATGAGGAGGACAACTTAGTCTTTGCAAAAGCTTCTTTCAACAACATCGACTTGTCACTCAACTTGGGCGCAATTCTTGTGCGCTATTTGGAGCACCAGTCCTCCCAAAGCCAAGGATCCCTCATAGGTGGAGGCGTCATCATCGTGCTTGCCATTGCCCTAGGCATCAACCTAGGTGAGTTGCAACCAGTGCTAGGTGAGCTACGTGTTGGTTTCTCTTTTTTAAAAGCTTGTGGAATGCTCACTAGGAGAGGTGGTGTTTATTACTTGCATATTGCAGGAGTTGGGCGTCTCTACCTCGCTCCTTTGCCTAATGGCTTCTTCTCTATCGAGGAGGGAAGTTTGCTATATGTTGTGTAGGTTGAACAACATAAACCCGAGGAGGAGATTCTGGATGAGGATGAGGACCAAGAAGAGGAGAAGTGTCAACACCCGGATTTTTCAATCCTAGATGCTTGTTATGCCATACATCGCAATCCCAGGATTACCATTTTTGCGAGACATAACCGAATTGGATACCATAGTACTTCATCCATTACAAACGATACATAAGTTCTTACACACATGGGGATCTCATGATCCAGTTCTTAATACAACATCAAGCAGCGGAATACGTAATAATAACGGTAGCGTAGGCGAAGCTCCATCTTGAGGGTCACGAGCAATCTTGACGATGGGAGATGATCCTAGTTGTCGTAACCTTCCTGGGGTCCATCTTCCAGGTACTCCTCTTCATAGTCTGGCCATGGGAATAGCCAGGGACAAAGCCATGAGTACTCTTTAAGTACTCGCAAACTAATACTAACAGGTAAGGGGTTTTTGGATAATAGGACACTAGGCTCTAGGGTTGTTTTGCAAAAATGCAGGTTTATCTCTACTCAGTTCCAAAGCCAGGTTTATCTCTACTCAGTTGCAAAAATCCAGGTAAGTGGGATCTTGTAATTCAGGTCACAACTCTGTTGTGGTCAAGTCAAAGTCTCAATTCATTTCACAAGTCATTTTGAAAAGTCTCACGGGGGAACAGTATGGCCACTCCAACTGTCCATAACATGTGACGGCTATTCGAATAGTTTGACACTCTGCGAGTTTGTACACTTTCACCACAACATTCGATACATCCGTCAGAACAAATCCTGAATTCACCATACTCAGTATCACGGATAATCAATCCTAACCTTTCAATTACGCCCTAGTATAAGCACCTCTCCGTGAGTTTGGCCTCCCAACCATGACCAGCTGTCATCAGGGAATCTTGCAGTGGACAATCTTCACAAGGTAGCCTCGGCTCGGACCTTGGCCGTGAGGAACTAATACTAAGGTATATAAGTTTCGGTCAAGCCCTACCCAATCTTGGTATTGTGGTTGTATGCGATAAAATTGGAATGGTATCGCATCCAGACAACCATCAGTTTTATAAAGGGCTAAGGCTCATGCCTCAACATTTTATTACAGAATCATCAAGTGTTTGGAAACACATGTCCAAAACATTTCAATAGAATGATACATCATTCCAAGGTTTTCATAACCATTTTTCCACCAAGTATTCCCATCTAAAAGTTGATCAAGATTTATGCTTAGCACTAGCATCTACAGGTGGGGGTAGTACTAATGAGGGGTGGTAACTAGTGGAGTTTCACTAAGTCCAACCTTATATCTTAGGCTGATATCAAGGTTTCTAGCTTAGGCCAAATTTTATGCTCTTTATGCAACCTTGACAACTGTCTAGTATCTACCACACTCTTAGGTAGACTCTAAGTAAGCTTTGATAAAGAAATAAAGTAAGAAGCTTGCACATAAAACTAGGATTTGGTTTATCAAGTGGGTATGATCACATATGCTTAAGGCATAGTAGTCATATCACAAGTATGGGTTTGTGGCATCGGTGGGGTATCCGCAAGGGTTAGCTTGCATCAATATTAGTATAAGCTTGCATAGGTATAGTATCTTGCAAGTGTTAGCTTGCCTTGTGAGAGCGATGGTTGAAGTTCTCCTCGGCTTCCTCTTGTAGTATCCTCCTTCCTCCTCGTATCCTTGGTGGTACTAAGCGTCTATGAATAAATAGGTACACAATCACCAAACAATACTTATCTACTTGCAATCATCACACACAAGGGTCCTATAGATGATCTAGCATCATCTCTAACATTACAAGGTTAAGGCTTGGTTTAAATCTTTTTTATTTTTAGATAAGTAATTTCTACTCATTGAAAAATTACTTAAGATTTAATATTCTCCAAACTAAACATGGGATCATGTTGACACATGTCATCACCACATATTGTAGTCCATGGGAATGTGATTTAAAGTGGTGTCACAATTTAATAAGGTTTTACCCTTTTATTTTAATTAATTAAAGTGGCTAGAAATGCTTATGTAGCATTCTTTTATTACTTGAACATTATTTCTGCAAGTAAACCTATATATTTTTATATATTATGAAAGGTATGGTTAAATGAGATTTTTGAGAGTTGGAATCAACTCAAAAGCTTTTATGGTTTAAATTTGAAAAATGTTTGAATGCATAAAATCTTCTGCCTTGTTATTTTTACTATGGATGATCTAGAGATCCAAATGACTTGAATCTAACGGGCTTGGATTAAGCATTCACAGACCTTTCCAACAAAATTGGTTTCATTCAAATTGGTGCATTGAATCGATCTGGGTTGATTTTTGAAGTTGAGTGCTGAAGTGTGTTTGAATTGAAATAGAAAAAGATTTAATTTGAATTGCTGGGCTGCGCGGGAAATTCTAACAGGCCGGCCTGCTAAGCGTTGATGCTCTGCTGGCTGCTTAAGTGGGTGTCCCCACTCGTCAGTGACACGGGGCTGGGCGAAGCGGTATGGGGCAACATGGATCGTTCGATCTAGTTCTAATCCAACGGCTGGGAGTCATCGTCGACGCGAGACAACTCCGACGAGAACGAAACCTAGCGCGGCCAGTGAGGGGTGCTGGGGGCTCACCGGGGTACGGGCGAGGATCGGCGAGGCGGGCGAACGACGAGGTCGACGACGGCGAACCTCCTGGTACCGGTGGCTTCTCCTGGGGCGGCTCCAATCGCTGGCTCCCTTCTTCTCCAGAGGCGGCGGGCTCCGGTGAAATTCCGGCGAGGTGGTGCTCGCCTTGCTCTGAGGACGGTGTGGCACGATCAGTGAGGAGAGGGGAGTGAGATGGTGTGAAGAAATCATGCGGGGGTGGCCTCTATTTATAGTCGAGCAAGGGGACCGTCGGGGCGCACGGTGAGCTCGTCGGGGGCGACGTTACAGGCGGCTAATGGCATGGGCAAGGGTAGGGGCGGTCTTGTGTCTCTGGCGATGCTCAACGACATGGTCGCGAGGCATGGCGGTGTGGTTTGGTCTAGAACGGCGGTGCTCACGCAGCGGCGCGGCGTCTTCGGCAATGGGCGGTGGCTGTATGGCACGGGCGGTCTCTGGGTCGGTGGTGATCGTGAGTGCACGCGGTGAGGGCGGCGCCCGGTCTGTGGACGCTGTTCGAGGGTGGAGCTCTGGCGCACGCTCGGCAAGGTCTGGCGGCTTGTGCGTGGTCGAGGCTTGCAACGCTCGCGGCTGGGACAGGGAGTGGCGGTGGACGGTGGGCTGCCTCCCAGACAAGGTTGGCACGGCTAGTTCTTCCTCTAGCCTGCTGTCCACAATGGGGTGACATTGGGGTGCTCGGCTGTTCACCATTGATGATAATGGCAAGCTCACAGTGGTGCTAGTGCCTGGCTAATCTTCCTAGATGATCTACTGAGTTGTGTGTGAGCTAACTAGGGAAAAAGTTAGGCAAGAATCACTGCACACGATAGTGTTTGATGTTTTGTTTGATTTGTGTCTGCAACCTGTTTGATGAAATGGCCGCATGAAATCAAGTTTTAAATTTTGAAATGAATTTTGGTGGGTTTGCTGGTGCTGGTGAGTCTGCAGATGCTTGGTTTTTGAAAGTTGAGCTTGTTTGAGTGGTTTTTGAGAAAGTGGGATCTTCCAATATGATAAATATTCAATTTTGAATTGGCATTTAAACTATGCATTTGAAAGTTTCTGGATGATCACAAAGTGGGACTTGATACTTTGTTATGAGTACATTCAAGGGGTGCAAAGATCCAGAAAAGTTTCTGTTAGGTTTTGAAAGTTTGGGACAGCCAAAGTAGGCATGGGAGTTAAATTGGTCAAAATGACCATTCACTTAATATATTTGTTTTGATTTACTTGTCTTTAGGAAAAGTGTGGGAAATGTTTTAGATGATGTTCATTTCACCTAAGAAGCATTTTACAAGCAATGGATCACACAAACAAGGTGTTTTTTTAAAGAAATTCAAAATCCATGCATACACATATGCATGCATTCATGAGTTTATTTAGAAAAGTTTTTGTTAACCCTAATCTTGATGATTAGTGTTTGATGATCTAAGTTTGGTATTTTTGGGATGTTACAAACCTTCCCCCCTTAAACAAAATCTCGTCCCGAGATTTGAAAAAGGACGAAAAGATTACCTAGGATTTGAAGAGATGGAAACTCCGTCTGATGTGATCTTCGTTCCCGGTAGCTTCCTCTTACGTGTGGTTGCTCCTGAATCTTGAGAAACTTGATGCTTGGGTTACGGTAGTTCGAAAGGCTTCTTCCAATATACGGATGGGTACTTCGGGATAGGTTAGGTCATCGTTGATCTCTATGGTCTGGTGATCGATATTCTTGAACACTTCGGTCTTCTCGGGTACTTCGAGACACTTGCGAAGTAACGAGATATGGAACACATTGTGCATAACTGACATCTCTTCTGGTAGCTCCAGTTGATACGATACTTCTCCTCGACGGTTCAGAATTTTGAAAGGTCCGATATATCTGGGGGCTAACTTTCCCTTGAGTTGGAAACGCTGCATTCCCTTCAATGGCGACACTTTCAGATAAACAAAATCTCCTATGTTGAAGGCGAGGTCTCGACGTCTCTTGTCGGCGTAACTCTTCTGTCGGGATTGGGCTGTCTTGAGGTGCTCACGAATCTTGTGAACCTTCTCTTCTGCTTCTCGTAGGATGTCGGGTCCGAAAATCTGACTCTCTCCTACTTCCGACCAGTTCAAGGGGGTGCGGCACTTTCTTCCGTACATGAATTCAAATGGGGCCATTTGCAAACTGGCTTGGTAACTGTTGTTGTATGAAAATTCTGCAAACGGCAGACAGTCTTCCCACTTGGATCCATATTCTAGCACACATGCTCTAAGCATATCTTCGAGTATTTGATTTACTCGCTCCGTTTGTCCATCGATCCGAGGGTGATCTGTGTACTGAAATCTAGGCGGGTTCCTAAACCTTCTTGGACTTTCTTCCAGAATCTCGAGGTAAACTGAGTTCCTCGATCCGATACTATGTTCTTGGGGACTCCATGCAAACTAACGATTCTAGCGATGTACAACTCTAGCTAACCGCTGATAGATAGGTGGTTTTGATGGGCAAGAAATGGGCGACTTTGGACAATCTGTACTATGACCCAAATAGAGTCATTTCCCTACTAGAAGTAGGTAGTCCGATGATAAAGTCCATTCCTCTGATCCCATTTCCATTCGAATTTGCAAAGGTTGCAACAATCCAGGGTCTTTGATGTCCGGCCTTGACTTCGACATATATCACACTTGGCGATATAGCTTCCGATTTCTCTCTTCATCTTATGCCACCAAAATTGCTCTTTCAAATCATGATACATCTTAGTTCCTCCAGGATGGATAGAATAAAGAGTATCATGACCCTCCTTCAAGATAACTTCTTTTAACTCAGAATCTAATGGTACACAAAGGCGTCCTTTGTACCACAAAACTCCTTCTTCGTCCTCGGTGAATCCGGGTACTTTGCCTGTACCGATACGACGCTTGATTCCATCGATACTGGCATTTCCTTTCTGCGCCTCTTTAATCTGACTGATCAAAGTGGGTTGAAGTTCTATGCTAGACAAAAATCCTTCACTTACTAATTCCATTCGAAAATCTTCCATCTCTTTGTGCAGACTTGGTTGCTCCTTCAAAATCATGGAGTTCAAGCGGCACGGCAATCTGCTAAGGGCATCGGCTACCACGTTGGCTTTACCAGGGTGATAGTGAATGTCCAGGTCGTAATCCTTGATTAGCTCAATCCATCTTCTCTGCCTCATATTCAGCTCCTTCTGAGTGAATATATACTTTAGGCTCTTGTGATCCGAATAAATCTCACAACGGTTTCCCATCAGGTAATGTCTCCATGTCTTCAGGGCTAGAACTATGGTTGCGAGTTCGAGGTCATGGGTTGGGTAATTTTGTTCATGTTGCTTCAATTGTCGCGATAAATAAGATATAACTTTGCCTTCTTGCATTAGCACACATTCGAGACCAATCTTGGATGCGTCACAATACACATCGAAGGGCTTCGTGATATCCGGCATGATCAAGATTGGGGCTGAAATCAATCTCCTTTTGAGTTCTTGAAAACTCGCTTCACATTTGTCGGTCCATTCAAACTTCTTGTCCTTCTTCAGCAACTAGGTCATGGGTCTGGTGATACTAGAGAATCCTTCTACAAATTTGCGGTAATATCCCGCCAATCTGAGAAAAGCACGAACTTGGGTTTGAGTGGTTAGGGCTTGCCAATCTTCTACATCTTTCACTTTGGCAGGGTCAACGGCAATTCCTCCGGCTGATACAATGTGACCGAGGAATCCTACTTCCTGTAACCAGAATTCACATTTGCTAAACTTTGCATACAGCTGATGCTCTCTAAGGGTTCCAAGAATGGTCCTTAGGTGTAGCTCATGTTCTTCTTCTGATTTGGAATAAATCAGAATTTCATCGATGAAAACAACGATAAACTTATCCAGGAAGTCCATAAAAATCTTATTCATGAGGTTCATGAAATAAGCGGGGGCATTGGTTAATCCAAAAGACATGACTGTATACTCATACAATCCATATCTGGTGGTAAAGGCAGTCTTTGGGATATCCTCTGCACAAATTTTGAGTTGATGATAGCCAGTCCTAAGATCAATCTTAGAAAACACTTTGGCACCGGTCAACTGATCAAACAAATCTTCTATCTTAGGCAAGGGGTACTTGTTCTTGATGGTGACATCATTCAACTTCCGATAATCCGTACACAAACGGTTACCTCCATCCTTCTTGTCCACAAATAAGACAGGTGATCTCCATGGGGACGCACTTGGTTGAATCAATCCGATTTCCAACATGGAATCCAGTTGCTTCTTCAGTTCTTCTAGTTCTGACGGGTTCATACTATAGGGTCTCTGGGCTATTGGTCCTGTTCCGGGGATTAGTTCGATGATAAACTCGATATCCCGATCTGGGGGCATATCGGGCAAAACATCTGGAAATACATCGGGGTATTCGCAGACTATCCGGACTTGGTCAATGGTAGGTTGGGCTATACTCTTGTTACACTTGAATTGGCGAGGTAAGGTTTCAGATATATACTCGACTGATATTCCGTGATCTTGGTCATGGTGATGGATTTCTTGGCACAGTCAATCAATCCTTTATGTTTGGACATCCAATCCATTCCTAGTACTACTTCCAAACCTTTAGTTCCGAGTACTATTAGGTTAGCATAAAAATCTATGCCATGGATTCGGATAGGGACGGCCTTGCAAATTTTCCTAGCCTTGGTGGTTGATCCGGGAATTTGTACAATCATCACATGGTTCAATTTGGTTGGTTGAATTTTACTAGTGCAGGCAAATTCTTCGGTGACAAATGAATGCGATGCACCAGAATCAAACAACACTCTTGCAAGTACTGAATTAACGAAGAAAACATACCCGGACGGCGTCTGGCTTCTCGAGCTTCTTGACATGCATGAGAAAAAGACGGCCATTGCGGTTGAGTGAATTCCCTGGGGCAAATCTTCTCCCTGGCTAGACACGACGCTGCTGCTGAGCTGGGACATTGGTATTAGGGGCTGTAGCATTCTTCTTGTTGGGGCACTCGTTGGAATAGTGGCCTTTATTTCCACAGTCATAACAGGTCACTTGTGACTTGTCCTTAACTTCGCAGCACGGCATTGCTTCCGATCCTCGGGCGGTGTGTTGGGGTTGGCGGTAGCATTGTTGGTGTTGAACTTGGGTGGGCACGGGTGAAATTGCTAGAGTTGCGGGGTTGTTGTGATTTCCTCGGGTCTAGGGTTTCCACAGTTGGGATAGGTCGGACGGGTCATAGAAGTCTGTTGGTTCTTGGGGCAAATCCACGGAGATGGGTTGGGCGATACTTTGGGGTCTGATGGGTTCCTGGTTGATGCATCATGCGACGCTTGCGGTTCTCATTGGCCTGGTTGATCTTTCCTTCCATCTGGATAGCAGAGTCGACAAGGGCTTCAATATCAACCAAGGGGATATTGACTAACACTGTCTGCATCTCGTCATGCAGACCATTCAGGAATCTTTCTTTCTTCTTGGCTTCGGTGTCTATCTCGTCCGGGGCATACCTAGCTAATGACAAAAATTTGTCACGATATTCCATAACAGTCATCCTTCCTTGCTTCAATTCTCGGAACTCGTCTCTCATTCTCTTGATCAAACCTGGTGGCACATGGGTTCTGCTAAACTTGACCTTGAATTCCTCCCAGGTCATCATCTGGCCTCCGGTCATTGCACGAACACTGTTCCACCATGCCCTGGCATCTCCAGCTAGATAATGGGTGGCGAACAGGACTTTCTCGTTGGCTTCGACTCCTGCTACTTCTAAGTTGTTTTCCATGGTTTGCAGCCAATCATCAGCATCTAGGGGTTCTTCTGACTTGGTGAAAACGGGTGGGTTGGTATTCTGGAAATTCCTGAGCTTAGATCCGTAGTTGTCCTGATTTCCGTGGCCTTGGTTGTTGTGGGCTAGCTGGGCTATCTGTTGTAGAGTGGCTAGGTTGGCTTGACGTTCCGCTCTTTTAGCTTCGCGGTCAGAAGTCAACATTTGCAGGATCTGCAACATCGGGTCCGGGGCTGAACCACTTCCTCCACGTGGCATCTGAAGATTGATATAGATCATGAGAAAAGAGGGAAATTTCTAAGGTTTTGGGTTTTTGAAAAGTTTTTAGAGTTTGACTCAGGTTTTTCTAGCAACTTGCTTTTTCATTCATTCATTCACTCGATACAACGCACACCACAAAGAAGGAAAAGCAGATGGTTTTAAGAACCATTCGGAAACTACGATCTGATGGGACCGACTACTACTCACTACGCTAGTGCTCAGTGCTACTACTCCTTGGAGTCTGTGGCATCATCATCTTCAGCATCATCGATGAAGGCGAAATCATCCTCATCGGTGAAGAAGTCCATGGCCTGATCCTCCAGAAAATCATCGTCATCGCTGAGATAGGAGTAAGGGTCTCCACGAAGATCCTCTCCGGCATTCTCCCTTTCCTCTAACTGCATGTCTCTCTCGTGAATGGTCTCCTCCAGAGATGAGATGCGGTGACAAAGACGGGCAATAATGCGCTCCTTCTTGTCGAGCTGACGGCGGCGAGACTTGCGATCCTTTGCTAGCATGGCGATGGTCTGGTCCTTCATCTTGATGATGGCAGACTTGTGGTTGCAATAGTCACGGCAGTTGTCCAATTCCTGCTGACGATCATACAACATGAAGCTAAGGTGGTCCAATTGAGTCTTCAGCTCGGGGTGGTATGGGGCTTCCAATGGTTGGCCATTTGCATCACGCCTTGGGCAAAACTCAAAGCGAGTACCCTTGATCTGATTGATGCTCTGCCCACACAGACGGGAAAGAGCTTCCTGCATTGCTCTGGCAAGTCCATCGAGCCAGTTATTTTCCCTCAAGGTAAACTGAATTCCCTCCGCAGTGGGAGGTTCAATCTTTCCTCGGAGACTTGCAACAATTAGCCACTGCAGATCTTCTCCTCCTTGATCATTGAGTTGAGCTCCGAAGAACTCGGGATGCGGACGCTCTAGAAGTTCCGAAAGCTGATCCAGATTCCTCTCAAAGATAAGGTCTCCTCCATTCCCAAGTTGGTAAAACTTGCTGTACTTCACGTCCATCTATAAAAATAGAGGATGAGTAGATTAGCAGAATGATCAAGTGTGTCAAAATTTTAGGTATTTTGCAAGAGTTTTTTGAGGAACATGAATTTTTATGAAAGAATCAAAGAGATAAGAATGAGAATAGGTTTTTGTAAATATTTGTTCTTTGGTTTTGAAACTAAGTTTTTGGTTCAACGTCCAATCTAACTAGGGTCTCCTATGGTCAGGATGGCTCTGATACCAACTTGTCAACACCCGGATTTTTCAATCCTAGATGCCTGTTATGCCATACATCGCAATCCCAGGATTACCATTTTTGCGAGACATAACCGAATTGGATACCATAGTACTTCATCCATTACAAACGATACATAACTTCTTACACAAATGGGGATCTCATGATCCAGTTCTTAATACAACATCAAGCAGCGGAATACGTAATAATAACTGTAGCGTAGGCGAAGCTCCATCTTCGGGGTCACAGGCAATGCTGACGATGGGAGATGATCCTAGTTGTCGTAACCTTCCTGGGGTCCATCTTCCAGGTACTCCTCTTCATAGTCTGGCCATGGGAATAGTCAGGGACAAAGCCATGAGTACTCTTTAAGTACTCGCAAACTAATACTAACAGGTAAGGGGTTTTTGGATAATAGGACACTAGGCTCTAGGGTTGTTTTGCGAAAAGCCAGGTTTATCTCTACTCGGTTCCAAAGCTAGTCACAATTTTATAACTCCTAAGTGGGATCTTGTAATTCAGGTCACAACTCTATTGTGGTCAAGTCAAAGTCTCAATTCATTTCACAAGTCATTTTGAAAAGTCTAACGGGGGAACAGTATGGCCACTCCAACTGTCCATAACATGAGACGTGCTATTGAATAGTTTGACACTCTGCAGAGTTTGTACACTTTCACCACAACATTCGATACATCCGTCAGGAACAAATCCTGAATTCACCATGCTCAGTATGCGGATAATCAATCCTAACCTTTCAATTACACGCCCTAGTATAAGCACCTCTCCTGTGAGTTTGGCCTCCCAACCATGACCAACTGTCATCTTGGGTACTGCACAGGTGGACAATCTTCACAAGGTAGCCTCAGCTCAGACCTTGGCCGTGAGGGAACTAATACTAAGGTATATAAGTTTCCAGTCAAGCCCTACCCAATCTTCGGGTATTGTGGTTGTACGATAAAATTGGAATGGTATCGCATCCAGACAACCATCAGTTTTATAAAGGGCTAAGGCTCATGCCTCAACATTTTTATTACCAGAATCATCAAGTGTTTGGAAACACATGTCCAAAACATTTCAATAGAATGATACATCATTCCAAGGTTTTCATAACCATTTTTCCACCAAGTATTCCCATCTAAAAGTTGATCAAGTTTTATGCTTAGCACTAGCATCTACAGGTGGGGGTAGTACTAATGAGGGGTGGTAACTAGTGGAGTTTCACTAAGTCCAACCTTATATCTTAGGCTGATATCAAGGTTTCTAGCTTAGGCCAAATTTTATGCTCTTTATGCAACCTTGACTGGCTTGTCTAGTATCTACCACACTCTTAGGTAGACTCTAAGTAAGCTTTGATAAAGAAATAAAGTAAGAAGCTTGCACATAAAACTAGGATTTGGTTTATCAAGTGGGTATGATCACATATGCTTAAGGCATAGAGTAGTCATATCACAAGTATGGGTTTGTGGCATCAGTAGGGTATCTGGCAAGGGTTAGCTTGCATCAATATTAGTATAAGCTTGCATAGGTATAGTATCTTGCAAGTGTTAGCTTGCCTTGTGCAGAGCAGTGGTTGAAGTTCTCCTCGGCTTCCTCTTCGTAGTATCCTCCTTCCTCCTCGTATCCTTGGTCGGTACTAGCGTCTATGAATAAATACGAGGTACACAATCACCAAACAATACTTATCTACTTGCAATCATCACACACAAGGGTCCTATAGATGATCTAGCATCATCTCTAACATTACAAGGTTAAGGCATGGTTTAAATCTTTTTTATTTTTAGATAAGTAATTTCTACTCATTGAAAAATTACTTAAGATTTAATATTCTCCAAACTAAACATGGGATCATGTTGACACATGTCATCACCACATATTGTAGTCCATGGGAATGTGATTTAAAGTGGTGTCACAATTTAATAAGGTTTTACCCTTTTATTTTAATTAATTAAAGTGGCTAGAAATGCTTATGTAGCATTCTTTTATTACTTGAACATTATTTCTGCAAGTAAACCTATATATTTTTATATATTATGAAAGGTATGGTTAAATGTGATTTTTGAGAGTTGGAATCAACTCAAAAGCTTTTATGGTTTAAATTTGAAAAATGTTTGAATGCATAAAATCTTCTGCCTTGTTATTTTTACTATGGATGATCTAGAGATCCAAATGACTTGAATCTAACGGGCTTGGATTAAGCATTCACAGACCTTTCCAACAAAATTGGTTTCATTCAAATTGGTGCATTGAATCGATCTGGGTTGATTTTTGAAGTTGAGTGCTGAAGTGTGTTTGAATTGAAATAGAAAAAGATTTAATTTGAATTGCTGGGCTGCGCGGGAAATTCTAACGGGCCGGCCTGCTAAGCGCAGTGCTCCCGCGGGCTGCTTAAGTGGGTGTCCCCACTCGTCAGTGACACGGGGCTGGGCGAAGCGGTATGGGGCAACATGGATCGTTCGATCTAGTTCTAATCCAACGGCTGGGAGTCATCGTCGACGCGAGACAACTCCGACGAGAACGAAACCTAGCGCGGCCAGTGAGGGTCTGGGGCTCACTGGTGCAGGCGAGGATCGGCGAGGCGGGCGAACGACGAGGTCGACGACGGCGAACCTCCTGGTACCGGTGGCTTCTCCTGGGGCGGCTCCAATCGCTGGCTCCCTTCTTCTCCAGAGGCGGCGGGCTCCGGTGAAATTCCGGCGAGGTGGTGCTCGCCTTGCTCCGAGGACGGTGTGGCACGGTCAGTGAGGAGAGGGGAGTGAGATGGTGTGAAGAAATCGTGCGGGGGTGGCCTCTATTTATAGTCGAGCGAGGGGACCGTCGGGGCGCACGGTGAGCTCGTCGGGGGCGACATTACATGCGGCTAATGGCATGGGCAAGGGTAGGGGACGGTGCTGTATCTCCTGGCGATGCTCAACGACATGGTCGCGAGGCATGGGGCGGTGTGGTTTGGTCTGGAACTGCCGGTGCTCTGCGCGGCAGAGGTGGCGTCTTCGACGGTGGGCGGTGGCTGTATGACACGGGGCAGCAAACAGGGATGTCTGGCGGTCTCCTGGGTCGGTGGTGATCGTGTGTGCACGCAGTGAGGGCGGCGCGCGGTCTGTGGACGCTGGTCGAGGGTGGCGCTCTGGCGCACACTCGGCATGGTCTGGGCGCGGCTTGTGCGCGTGGTCCAGGGCTTGGCAACGCTCGCGGCTGGGACAGGGAGTGGCGATGGACGATGGGCTGCCTCCCAGACAAGGTTGGCACGGCTAGTTCTTCCTCTAGCCTGCTGTCCACAATGGGGTGACATTGGGGTGCTCGGCTGTTCACCATTGATGACAATGGCAAGCTCACAGTGGTGCTAGTGCCTGGCTAATCTTCCTAGATGATCTACTGGGTTGTGTGTGAGCTAACTAGGGAACAAGTTAGGCAAGAATCACTGCACACTATAGTGTTTGATGTTTTGTTTGATTTGTGTCTGCAACCTGTTTGATGAAATGGCTGCATGAAATCAAGTTTTGAATTTTGAAATGAATTTTGGTGGGTTTGCTAGATTGGTGCTGGTGAGTCTGCACATGCTTGGGTTTTGAAAGTTGAGCTTGTTTCAGTGGTTTTTGAGAAAGTGGGATCTTCCCATATGATAAAGATTCAATTTTGAATTGTCATTTAAACTATGCATTTGAAAGTTTCTAGATGATCACAAAGTGGGCCTTGATACTTTGTTATGAGTACATTCAAGGGGTGCAAAGATCCAGAAAAGTTTCTGTTAGGTTTTGAAAGTTTGGGACAGCCAAAGTAGGCATGGGAGTTAAATTGGTCAAAATGACCATTCACTTAATATATTTGTTTTTATTTACTTGTCTTTAGGAAAAGTGTGGGAAATGTTATAGATGATGTTCATTTCACCTAAGAAACATTTTACAAGCAATGGATCACACAAACAAGGTGTTTTTTTAAAGAAATTCAAAATCCATGCATACACATATGCATGCATTCATGAGTTTATTTAGAAAAGTTTTTGTTAACCCTAATCTTGATGATTAGTGTCTGATGATCTAAGTTTGGTATTTTTGGGATGTTACAAGCATCCACCAAACCGCTTCGCTACATATCAAGACTTCCAAGAACTTGGAGGGACTATGGAGGGTTGCATAATCTCGCCCTGAACCTCCGAGAAACCACAAATAACTTATCAACTCAATTTGTGGACTCGTGTTACAACTTTTTCCCGCCACCTCAATGATTTGAAGGGATTGCAAAAGCCTAAGCTTGGGGAAGTTTTCTATTTATTTTTATTTGGCGTTCATTTACTTTATTTTATTTCGAGGTTATGCTTTTTATTTGAGTTTATAAGCACTCGTGTTGGTTTCCCCAACACCTTATCTTTAGTTATTTTATTTTGTTTTCAAGATTTTCAAGCCGAGCTTTGCCGCCAATTTTCTATTCTTTAATTCCCTCTCTCAAAAACAACAAAAAAATCTCCATTTATCTTTATTTCCCTCTTTCTTTTCTTTTCTTTTCTTTTCTCCTCGAGGTTCTCATGTATTTGCAGGAGAGTGATCGACTTCGAGTTTCCAAGAAACAAATCAAAAGGGAAGAGAAAAGTGGAACCAAACATGAGAGGTATGCCTTATGACTCCCCACTTTTGAAGATTGAGAAACCCATGCTAGTTAGTAGTAAATGTTAAGATATTATATTGGTGGAGTGAGTCTCTATATTGTAGTAAAATTTTGTTTGCATGGGTATTTAGTTGAGTACATTTTGTTCCAGCTCTTGTAGTTAACAAAGTCTTGCCTAAAAATTTGCTAAACAATTGAAATAATAAAAAGTCTCACAATTGAAGGCGTGGGTGTTGTAGTGTTTAGTCTTGAAAGCTTATTACTAGAGACACCCAACACCACAGAAAATAATGGTTGACTTGATAGCTCTCTTTGAAAAGTTATTCAATTGAATTAATGTTTAGCGGTATTTGTGAGCATGCCAAAGTTTGACTTGTAAATCATAAGAATGATATAGCTTTATGTGTGTCAAACTTCATGGGATGCCAACAACTTCGCTAGCCTACGAACGATCTTCATGGAGGAAACTCCTAGATTTTAGCTATGAGTTGATTAAACATATGTAGCAACAATGTTATAATGGGTAAGATTCTTCGCACTCCCGGGTAGTTGTATTCATGATGGAATCACTTCTCTAGCTGATATGATTAATCATTATGCAAAAGTAACAAAACCTTAGTGATGCCACGAGTGTCCATCACAGCCTGATAAACTAATGAAAAATTTGGCATGCTCTCAATTACTTAAGAACTAAAATTCTTGAAGGACAATGAATAGGAAGGTAGTGCTTGAGAAGTCTTGATTTATTGATGTGGGAGAATTGAGATACTTTAGTATATATGCTTTTCATGACAAACTCTCACACTCTCAACTTTACATGATTATACTTTATTGTTCAAAGGCAAGCTTATGAGTTGACTACATGACATGGAATAAAGTTTACTCATTTGAATCATCCATGCTTATAATAATTTTGCTGCGCTATAAGGATTCACGAAATCCATATGATATGCTTGACATTACTCTATCTATGTTGAAGCTTTTCAGATTAATAAAGTGGAGGAAACATGAGACTACCAATCATGAGTAAGATAAGCATCTCGTTATTTCAGTTTCAATGCTGAGTTCCTTTTTGGTTTTGATTTTATTGGTCGAGGAAGATCAAGTTTAAGCTTGGGGAGGTTGATGGCTATGAAATATAGCCATCCACACTCACATTTAAACTGGATATTATTCATATATTGGATGAAATATCTCTCTAAATCCTGCCACTAATGCCTAAATGATCAAAGGGGTATGCAATCTCGTCTTTCTATTTTTCCCTGTGCAGATAATGACGTTTGATAATGGGAATCACTACATTAAAGTCAAAGATATGATATTTCCAACAACTCAGAGAAACCTGGAGCCGTGAAGTGGAGGCAGTGCCTTTAACGACCAAGTATACATCGGGAATTTTATTTCGGTCGTATAGTTCTGGCCATATAGTTGGCAACGACATCGCCAGGTCAAATAGAACAACTTTCGTGAAGGGACCACTATATAAAGATGCCTCAGGTGACGATAAAACCCTCTCGACCTCTTCTTTTTGATCTCAACTCTCCCTGCCACCAGAAGCGACCACGCCGAAGGAATAGATCTAGATCTAATCTCCAAACCCTTCTCCACCACCATAGCCATATTCCACCACTTGTAATAGTAGATCTTGATACGTCCAAAACGTATCTACTTTCCCGAACACTTTTGCTATTGTTTCTCCTCTAAACTTGTGTGATTTAGATACAACTAACATGGACTGACAATGTTTTCATCAGAACTGCCTTGGTGTCTAGTTTTTGTGCAGAAAATCAACTTTCAGGAAAAATCCCGAAAAATATGCCAAAAATCCTATTTTACCAGAAGACTCACGGAGTTAGAATATGAGGCAAAGGTGGGCCACGAGGGGCCCACACCCCCTGGCCGCACGGGCCAGGCTAGGCTGCGCGGGCTAGGCCAGGTCGCGCCTAGAGGGGGTGTGGCCACCTCGGGCACCCCCTCGGCCTCCCTCTTCACCTACTTAAAGCCTCCTGACCTAAAAACTCCGGGGGTTCGACTTTTTTCCAGAAAGAGTTCCGATGCGTCGCCACCACCAAAAACCACGATTCAGAACCAGAAACTTCATTCTGGCACCCTATCAGGATGGGGAATTGGAGGATATCATCGCCATCATCATCACCGATGCCTCTCCATCAACCATCCATGTTTCCCCCATACATAAGTGAGTAATCCCCCGCTATAGGCTATAGGGATGGAAGGGATTGGATGAGATCTATCTTGTAATCGAATAAGATTGTTAGGGTATGGTGCCTGGTATCTTTATTAGTGCCATTTGACTTTGTTGCAACTTGTTATGCTTAATGCTTGTCACTAGGGTCCGAGTGCCATGATCTCAGATCTGAACATGTTATTGATTCTTGATGATAGTATTATGTGTGATCTTATCTGCAAGTTGTGTACACATATCATTGTTCGAAACCAAAGGCCTCGAAGTGACAGAAATTGGGACAATCCGAGGGGATGACTATGATATGAGGATCACGTGTGTTCACCGAGTGTTAATGCTTTTCTCCGGTACTCTATTAAAAGGAGTACCTTAATTGCCAGTAGATTCCCTTGAGGCCCCGCTGCAACGGGCTGGCTGGACAAAAGATGTTGTGCAAGTTCTCATTGCGAGCACGTATAACTATATATGGAACACATGCATATGATTGTTTAGTACTTGGATGCTTTATCTTATTTATTTGCAAATGCCCTAAATTTTAAAGTTACATGAATAGTATCGCCCATGCAATGCCGGCCCATCCATCCCTATGCCTACCACACTCATATCCTACTGTTTGCTACTATTGTTACTACTGCCTTTGTTTTACTGTTCCTGTTACTTTACTATTTCTACTACCAAATTGTTGCTACTGATAAAATTATGTGAGCAAGAATATTTCCAGGTGCAGATGAATTGACAACTCAGTTGTTAAGGCTTATAATTATTCTTTGGCTCCCCTTGTGTCGAATTAATAAATTGGGTTATACTACCCTCGAAGACTGTTGCGATCTCCTATACTTGTGGGTCATCAAGACTATTTTATGGGTTATAAGTAAGCTTGTTACACCACCACCACATACACATGCTACACACACTACTACTGCTGAATCTGAAATTGCTTCCGATACTCATGATGGTACTTCTACTGTTCTTGATGCGAGTGGTTCATTAGGTCCTTTCGTAGATGCTACTACTGCTAGAACTATTTTGGGAAACACTGAAACTCCTAGTGAAGATAATATTACACCTGTTAGCTCACCTGAGTCTAGAGAGAGATATGATATTAATAATGGTTACATTGAAATGACTGATGAATTTATTGAAGAGTACCAAAACACACGTGGTCTATGAGAGACGTACCATTATACCTAAATTGTCTCCTGATGCTAAGTTTGCTACTTCTCCCATAGACATTAAAGATAAAGATAAAGATTATGATTTCTCTCTTGATTTATCTTATATAAACATTATTGAGAAAGAACCTTTTTGTAGGACTAAGAATGAAAAGGCCGTGGCACATATGAATGAGCTTTCCACTATGAGTGCCTTATTCTCTGATGATATTAAGATGCGCAAGTACTTTGTTACTAAAATCTTCCCTTTTTCACTAAAAGGAGAAACTAAAGCTTGGTTTAAAAGTTTACATCCTGGATCCATTGATAGCCCCGATTGCTTGATTGCTACTTTCTTTTAGAAATATTTTCCTCCTAGTGCTAGACATGCTGCTTTGCAGAAACTTTTTGATTTTAAACAGGGAGAATAAGAGAAATTGCCTGAGTCATGGACAAGGTTCTGTTCCTTGATTCATGCTCATCCTAGATGTCCATTACCTAAAAATGAGCTTCTTGATATATATTATAATGGAATAACTGATGATTCTAGGAAGATGAAGAATTCCTGCAGAAGTTGAAGAATTAATGGCTAAAATAAGCAAGAATTGTGATGATTGGACTTCAGTTGAGCCAATTACACTTGATCCAACTACACCTGAACCAATTGTGCCTAAACCAACTCCAACACCAACACCGAAGAAAAGGGGAGTGATTGAATTAAATGATGAAGTGATGAAAGAAGCTAAGAAATGTCTTAAGGAGAAGGGTATTATATCTGAAGATGTGAAGAATTTACCTCCTATAGAAGAATTATGTAAGCCAATCTCCCAATCATCTACTATTGAGGTATACTCTCTCCAACACTTTGATGAAGGTGATATTCCCTATGGTAAACCTCCTGATCAATTCTTAGAGGAAC
This sequence comes from Avena insularis, assembly GCA_023614405.1. Taxonomy (NCBI): domain Eukaryota; kingdom Viridiplantae; phylum Streptophyta; class Magnoliopsida; order Poales; family Poaceae; genus Avena; species Avena insularis. The sequence continues at coordinate 55,030,609 of CM042689.1, forward strand.
TTGATACTTTTATTGTTAAACAAGGTAATTTTAATTAACAAGTTCAGAATCATTTATTGGAAAACTCTAGAGCTATTAATGAGTTGAAAGATATTGTGGAAAGAACTTCTAATGATGTTAAAATGCTTGTTAAACACTTCCAAATGGTTCAAACCCAAACTGATCAACTTGCTAAGGTACAAAAAGATATGCTAGTTAATGATTCTAGAGATAAACATGCTTATGGAATTAGAACAAGAAGTGGTACAGACACTCAAGATCCTTTATACCCTAAAGGACATCCTAAAAGAATTGAGCAGGATTATCAACAAGTTGAAAATAGTGGTAGTCCTCATAAGAGAAAGAAAAAGAAACATAAAACAATTGAGGAACCCTCTGAACCTGCTGTAGATCCTAATAGTATATCTGTCTCTGATGCTGAAATTGATAGTGGTACTGATAAAAATGATGCTCCTGATAAGTAAGAAATTGAAGAAGAACCTGAGAAGCACACTAAGAACACTAGGTACACTAAGGAAGATTTTATTGCTAATAAACATGGTAGTGAAAGAGAACCTTGGGTGCAAAAACCAATGCCTTTTCCTAATAAGAAACACAAGTCAAAGGAGGAAGAACACAATAACAAGTTTTGTGAGTGGATGAAACCTTTATTTTTGCAAATTCCTTTGACTGATGCTATTAAGTTGCCTCCTTATTCAAAGTATATGAAGGATATTGTCTCTAATAAAAGGAAGATTCCTAATGAGGAAATTTCTACTTTGCTTGCTAATTATTCCTTCAATGGTAAGGTTCCAAAAAAACTTGGTTATTCAGGTATTCCAACTATTCCTTGCTCCATTAAAAATAATTATGTTAGAATTCTTTGTGTGATTTGGGAGCTGGATTTAGTGTTATGCCTTTTTCTCTCTACAAGATACTTCACCTAGAAAATTTGATACCAACTGATATATCTTTGCAAATGGCTGATAAGTCTACTACTATTCCTATTGGTATCTATGAGGATGTTCCTGTTTAAGTGGCTCATAATTGCTTGGTTCTAATAGATTTTGTTGTGCTTGAGATGCCTGAAGATGATAATATGTCTATTATTCTTGGGAGACTAGACAGTTTGAAGACTATTAGTAAACCCTAAGGAGGAGAGTAAAACATTAGAAATGAAAGTATCATTATCTGACTTTCCGAATAAAGGTTGGAGAGGAAGGACTAACCTACAACAACAGTAAGCCTTATTTTTATAAGGTTAAAAGAAAATCATCAGAAAAGTACTCTCTAAAGTATGTCTGGATGAAAGATCGAAATTTATTTCAAGGTAGTAGTACTCAAACCTTAAGTTAATAATTGGAAGTTAAAGAAGTACTTAAGGTAATAAGGAAAGATTATCTAAAGCCTGCTAAGGTAAAAGCTTGAAGGAGATAGAATAGATTAATTCTAACGAACTAATTCTAGAGGAAACAACTCTTAAGTGATCTTTAAGAGTAAATAATCACATCAAATTAGACATGTATAGAGGAACAAGAAATTCCAATGGGTATGGACTATATGAGTTCAAATCCAATCTTCAGAAGGACTACTAGTATAAACCATACCATCACAAATCAAAAGTTAGTGTTTTGACTATAGTTATTATTTAATAGAGTTAAAACCCTATTTTAATGAGACTTCCTAAATCTTATATAGTATAGCAAGGAAGTTTTATGATCAAGTAAAGGAGTTGGATTAGGATACCTAAGCAGGGGAATGAACTAAAGAAGAAGCTCCAATTTAAGGATTCCATAATAAGGAAATACCCCTAAGGGAGTAAAGTAAAAGGAACTTTGGGGAATTGAAGACAACAAGTTGGAGATTGCCAAGAATGATAAGAATTCAAAGAAAAAGATTTGGATATGGAATACTACAATTATTTCCATTTGAGGTTACCATGAAGTTGAGAAATGTCGTAACCAATACAGGACAATTCCTCATTCCGAAACATGAGAGTTTACGAACTTTGGGGACAAAGTTTATTTTAAGGGGGAGAGTCTGTAACTTCCCAGGATTAGCACCTCGAAATAGATAGGACACATGTTTGTACATTGCATTCATGCATAAGAAAATCCGGGTATTTTTTGCGCAAAACTAAAGAAGTTGTAGAGGGATCGAGATCTCTCTTATTCTGGTGCAAACACCAAGACAGGTGCGATGGATTTCGGCATGACTTCTACTTTACTTCTGTGTTTAAGGGGAAAGCAAATTCGAATTTGAATATTCTAAAGATATATTTGAACTATAAAAGAATAGGTAAATGGAATAATAAATGAATTCCAAGAATACAGAAATAATGGAATTCTTATTTATAAATAAAATATAAATACCTACTAGTTCTAAGTTACAATAAGAAAGAAGAAGTTTACTGTGTTATCATCATTTACATAATTTTACTAGCATAAGAAACAAACACTACTTATAATTATTACCCATAAGAATATTTTACAACATTTATTGAATACTAATATGACTAAAGAATAAAACTTTATCTTAGCAAAAAGAATACCTTCATACAAAATTAACATTACTCAATATTACGATATCTTTACACTTTTGAGTAAAATGAAATTATTACAATAATAATCCTTATATAAATATATATAGTATTGTTGTTCTTTTACAATAAAAGAATGAAAGCAAATTACAGGAGACAAATAAATTGAAAAAGGAATTTCATAAGTGAAATGATATTACAAGAATATATATATACAATGTCCTTTACAAATGATAAAGTAAATTACAAAAAGAAGTAAGTAAAATTTAAAACTAAATTAATCTTCACTTTCCCCATCTTCTAAATCTTTCCTTTATATTTCTGATATTACACCTGCAATTAAAGAAATAAAAAGAATAACAAAAAGAAAAATAAGAAATGGATTAGTGGTTAAAACTTTGCTCCCAGTCTGACAGTGAAATGCACTATTTGGACACATCTTTGAGATTTTAATTGAAGGGGCAAGTTTCACCTGTAAATAACCATTTGGCAATGCATAAATAAAGCCAAACTTGAGATAATAGCAAACCAGCCGAGATGATCCATCCCAATAAATATCCCTCTATTGAAACTTGAACCCCAGGGGTCCCACTTGACAGCAGCACTGTCACAACATGCAAGTAATGTTCTATCGACACAAGAAGATTCACAGGGAGCACAAAAGGGAGAGCACAATCGTAGCACTCACTAGTACCACTAGTTAGCACCACAACCATCTTCTTACTCCTTATCTGTTTATCACACCCCAAGAACAGATTGCTCTCATCACACCACAAGAACCACCAGATCACCACCACATCACTTGCACTATGGTTGCTTCAAGAAGCCATCCAATAGTTAGGACAAGGAGGAGTAGATCAAGCAAGAAGCCAAAAGGATCTAGGAGATGAAGGTTACAAGAACAAGTTACAGCAGGTGATCTGAAGCAACACCAAAACTACCACAAGATCATCAACAGCCCCATTACAAGCCTATCCGTATACTCACCAATGGTAGGTAAGAATTATCAGAAGAAACCACTAGATCATGCAACATCTGATCTTATATCTTGCATACTTACTTGGGACACAAAGGAAATAATATACATTAACAAGTTCCATCGAACCTTCAACTAGATATATATCTAGGAGGATTGGAGGGGAAGATGCTCTCAGACTTGCATGGAAGTGCCATGCAAGGTTCATCATAGAGGTTTAAAGCCAACAGGAATATCTTTCCTAATCCAAGATATGCCTCAGCCTTTGCATCATAGGCCAGGTCCAGAAATCAAGAACAAAAATCTATTATTATTTAAATCTTGTGCCTTAGCCTTTGAATCATTGGCTGGGTCAAGAATTTCCTCCACAAAAATCAACCCTGAATCATTTAGCTTCAGACCGGCATCATTAGCTTATTACCTAGATTTTACTAGACAAGCATGTACCACAGCTGCTAGGCTACATGGCACATTCCCAGAGGGTAGCACCTCTGTACCTAGCAGATTCAGAATGTCCTAAGTACCAACTCAAGTCCATTTTAAATAAATCACATTATCACTTATTAATGAATTCATATCATCTTCCTAGATTATACTAGGAATCAGCTCAAAGGTTATTCTTTATCATATTGAAAACACATAAATGTTTCACAACCATTAGATTCCAATCTGGAGGTTTTAATCCCAAAGAAACTATATCCCAACATGTTAAATGGGCATCAAGCCAGAGCTAAGATACCTCAACAAATCACTAGATCAAAACAGCATATCATGCTGTCAAGAGTTCACTGCTGTGTACACTCTCACTAGAGGCATCACAACAGTAAACATCTATCAAAACAAAAATCATTGAGTGCCTGCAACAAGCACATTCACATAATTAAATCATCTTCCTGGATGCTTTCTTCAATAAATCATATTCACCTCTAGTTGTCGACATGGATAGCTAAACTTCAGTTTCAACATATACTAAAAAGCATAATTAATAGTGAATAATGGTTCAAGGTGGAATCTGGTATCAACTAGATTCAAGTAAACACCTGTAGATCATCAAATGTCAAACAAATGAGGAAACATTTCTCTAACTGAAACTCATCACAACACATAGACATTAATCCTCACCACAGTAAACCAGCTCTAGCCACAATCATTTGACATTAGGGAATCATCATTGACACACTTTAAAGGATCTTACAGATCAAATAAGAAGGGCATGTCAACCACATAAAGCTATAGAAGATATTACCAAGGTTCTAGAATTTTCACTAGAAGAAGGTAAGAGTAAAAGATGTAGAGAGGGGAGAAGGAGTGCCTACCTGGGATGAGTCTAAGCTCGCCGACAAAGTAGCAGTTGTGGCGACGACAAAGAGACGAAGCTCAGCACGGTGGAACAACCACACGAGGATAGCCATGGCGTTGCACTGCCTCAGCCCACACCACCAGCAAGGCCCCAGCATCCGAACGCCCACGCCATATCACCGAGGTTGCAGAGAACCTCGCCGTCCCGCCGGAGTAATGGCAAAAGGGGAATTAGGGTTTGGGGCTGGTGGTGAGCACGTAGGGGCGTGAGACACGAATCGAAATGGGTAGGCTGGTGAAGATTTAATAGGCGCATCGAGCAGGGCCATCGGCACTGGCCGGGGTGGCCAAGCTCGCCGGAATTTGGCGGCGCAACATCGGTCGCCAGCGTGAGAACGAGAGGAGCAGAGGAGAAGAGGAACTTCGGGGTGATAGGGCGAGCTGCGGGCTGGGTCGGTTTGATAGATCCAGTACCCCAGCTGGTCTAACTTAGCCCATTTGCTGGGTGCCGGGCCCACCTTAAAATAAAATAAAATAAAATAAAATAATAATTACCAAGATAGCCTCAATATAATATTAATTGTAGAAAAATAAATAAAAATCACAAAAATACATATAATATGTCAAAAGGATCATAAATAATATATATCTAGGAAAAATATAGCATTACTTATTTAAGTTAAAAAAAATACAAATAAATATTAGCACCATTAAATACTAAGTGAAATTCCATAAAATAAGGAAAAAATCCTAAAAATGAATAAGAATCATTTTTGTGTATAAAAATAAATCTACTATTTTATAAAAATACTATCTTAACTCTTTTTGTAAATAAAATTTGAAGTAAATATTCAAATACATTTAATCCTTTGTGGAATTTTATAAACATAAAAATAATACTTAAAAATATAAAGAAAATACCAAAATCTTAAAAAAAATAAGAACAATAATTTAAAACTATAATCATGCATTACTATTTCACTTAATTAAATATTTATTATTTATTAAGTATTAATATAGTAAAGAATCTTAAAAAAATAATATCTTATTATCTATAAATCACAAAAATAAATGTAATATACCAAAATGATCACAAAAATAATACCTACATGTTAAAAATATAGTATTCCACTTTTAAAGTCAATAAAAAGTTAAACACTTTAATAACTTAAATTTAAACCTATTTCCTTAGTTAATAATTCATATAAGGGTAAATAAAAATTACTAATATTTCTAGAATTAGCTAATTAAAGTCTAATAAATAGTATTAGTCTTAAATATTGATAATATGAAGTCAAAATTGTTCAACACATTTTAAATACAATTTTATTTGAATTATCATTCAATAATAAGTGTATATTATTTTCCAAATGGAGTTATCAAATATTAAATTCTCAAGATTATTATTTTCACTTAATCAAATCTTTTACCATTGTTTCAATCACAAATTTATAAACATATCAAAACACTATAGTGAATCCATAAGTAGTTAAGTAATATTATTTCCTTGTTTACAAACTATAACCACTCATTTATAAAAAGATAAAAGTTTTCCATTATAAAATTAAGAAACCACTACTCAAATAGAAGTAATAACATTCTTAAGAAACTTCAAGAAAATATTATGAAGTGAACAAAGTATAATTACCATCAGTTTTGTACCTTAAAGTCCATCTATGTCGTTAAAGTTAACTTTAGTCTACAAGACATTAAATATTATGGTAAAAACTTATTATGTGTTTTATAGTTTACTTTGGTCTGTTTCAATTAAAACCTAGTGCATCTCAATACCAAACTAACCAAGTTAAAAACCAAGATAGATAAGTCTCAAACACTAATGATATCATTATTCAAATGAAGTAATTCTTTCTTACTTAAGAACTATAACTTGTAAGAACACTTAAAGTTACTTATAAATGCCAATACTTATAAAGTAAGATTTGAAGATAAGGCAATTCTTATATAAATAGTATTTTAGTAGCATTCCACATTTGTGCATCTCATTGTTTATAATCTTATGATTACATGTTGTTTCACACACACACTCACAAGCCTTAACAATAAGCACAAGTGTGAAACTTATCTAAAAGTACAACACATTTCAAAGAAATCATTTCAAGTATCCAAACCTTAGATTAACGTTAAGTTTACTAAATTGCATTACATTACTTATGCATAAAAGCATCTTGCTTCTTTAAACATTAGTCCTTATCGGACCAATGATACTGATTTCAGATATTGGATCTTATATTATCTCGAAGACCGTGAGTGCATAATATTACAATCACAAAAGGAAAGTTCACACTTGCTCATGTCCTTTAATTATTTTCTGTAAAGTATTTTGCAAATCCAGTGTTGTCATCACCTGCATTCCAAAAAGGTTAGCAAACACTATTTTCATAATAATATGATTATAGGTTATTTACCATGAGGTAATAACCTACTATGAAAGTTCCGGTGGTAAAAGAACATATTATCTAGTACTTAACAACCAATGTCGCTAGTGATTTGCAAATGGATACTTGAGATTTGGAATGGGACGGAGAAGTCAGATGGATCGGCTCCCTTTCGCATGCATTGGACACTGTTTTGGGCGTTTGTAAGTTGCAGATCATGGGTATAGCCGTTTTATACGGGGAAAAGTCTACCGTGGATCTGGGCTTACAAAAGACAAATTTCTAGTGTTAATGGTTGTTGTGTGTATCCAACTAAGGTATAGCCGTTTTATACGGGGAAAAGTCTACCTTGAGTTTGGGCATACACAATTACGGTGTATGCGGGGTCGCGGAGAAGGACAGTGATTGGCTTGGATCTTAGGTTGGGCCTCAAACCAAGAAAGTTTGAACGGGGACATACTCCCGGCCGTGCAACAAAGCTTAAGGTCTCTCATGGGTAAAGTGACGCACCTCTGCAGAGTGTAAGAACTGTAACTTGTTACTCCCTATTCTAGAAAGGAGCTGCGACGCAGCGGGAAAGGAACTCCATGAAATTTCTGGTAAACCCATGAAGGCTGACAGACATAGCTTTTCAGAATAAAAGCAACCTTTGAAGAAATGTTTACAAAAACCTGCATTACGTATGACCTATGGTCTATGGCTGTAGATATAGTGCATCACACACTCCTTTTCTAGTGAACTTGCTGAGTACGCTCGTACTCAACGTATCTTATTAACCCTTGCTAGATTCTGAAGCCATTAAGACGATGTCTATATCAAGTTATGCTCCAGGAATCATCATCAAAAGCTAAAGCTCTTCAATGAAGTCAAGAAGGTCAACATATACACCAACTCAAGTGAAGACGAAGTTACTGATTAGTGTAATATCCCAAAAATATTAAACTAGAATAACCAAACTCTAATCACCAAATTTAGGGTTAACAAAAACTTTTCCAATAAAAATATGAAAGCATTCATATGAGTGTGCATTAAAATGTGGATTCTTTTGAATTGCCATGATTATGTGTTTATTTGCTTGTAAAATGATTCTTAGGTGAAATAAACATAATCTAAGCAATCCCCAAGCTTTTCCCAAAGACAAACAAATCAAAACAATCAAATTAAGTGAATGGTCACTTTGGCCAATTTAACTCCCATGCCTACTTTGGCTATCTATAACTTTCAGAACTTAACATAAACATGTATAGATATTTGCACCCCTTGATAGTACTCATAACAAGGTACCAAGGCCCACTTTGTGATCATCCAGAAACATTCAAATGCTTAGTTTAAATGACAGTTTAAAATTGAATCTATTTCATATGGGAAGATCCCACTTTTTCAAAAACCACTCAAACAAGCTCAATTTTCAAAACCCAAGCATCCATAGTATCACCAGCACATGCCTAGCACACCCACCAAATATAATTTAAAAATTCAAAACTTGAGTTCATGCGGCCATTTCATCAAACAGCTTGCAGATGCAAATCAAACAAAATCAAAACACTATGTTGAGCAGTGTTTTGGGCCTAACTTGTTCCCTCTCTGGACACCACTAGCCTTAGTAGATCATCTAACAACCATTACTAATCACTAGCACTACTGTAAGCTGGCCATTGTCATCAATGGTGAGCAGGCCGAGTGCACCATTGCCACCCCATGGTCGACAACAAGCTACAAGCAACACTAGCCTCGCCAACCTTATCTAGGAGCAAGCTAGCACCCCACCGCCACTCCCTGTCCCAGCCGCGAGCGATGCCAGCCCCTGGACCACACGCCCAGACCATGCCAACCTTCTCTGCAACCATGACGAGAGCGCCTGCGGCGCCACGCCGACAGACGCCCATAGACCGCCACGCTGCGTGATCACAACCATCCCAGCAACCCTGCAGACACGCCCGTTCGCCACCGCGCGGACCACGCGCGCTGTGCGCCATTAAAACTCCCGTCGGGCACGCGCAGAGCACCGCAGCGTTCCGACCGATCAGCATCGCCCCACGCCTCGCCACCATGCCGTTGAGCTTCGCCAGGGAGCACAGCACCGCCCCCTACCGTCGCCCATGCTGATAGCCCTCTATGCCATCGACCACGACGAGCTCAGCTTGCGCCCGTCGGTCCCCTCTCGCCACTATAAATAGAGGACTCCCCCGCTAGAATTCTTCACACCACGTCACTCCCCTCACCTCACTGATCGTTCCACCCCGTAGCCGGAGCAAGTCGAGCAGCGCATCGCCAGAATTGCACCGGAGCAGGCCGCCTCTGGAGAAGAAGGGCACCGTCGATTTCGTCCACCCCAGGAGCTGCCGCGACCACCCTGGGTTCGCCGTCGTCGACTTCGTCGTTCGCCCGCATCGCCGACCTTCGCTGAGCCCCGGTGAGCCTCCCACGACCCCCACCGAGCTGCTAGGGTTCGAGCTTGCCGGTGACTAGTTCATCGTCGACGACGACCCTCAGTCGTCGATCTTCATTCTAATCCAACGCACCATATCGCCCCGTACCGCTTCGCGTTTAATGATTCGCTGACCAGTAGACCCCCCCTGTCAGTTGCGCCCCGTGCCGCGGAGTGACACTGGGCCAGCCCGTTAACCTTTCCCACGCAGCCCACTCGTTTGAATTTAGATTTTTCTATTTAGATTCAAACCTAGTTCTGTACCTAGTTTCAAAAATCAACCCAGCTCGATTCAGTGAACCAAATTGCATGAAAACAATTTTGTTAGAAAGATATTGAAATGTTTAATCCAAGCCCGTTGGATTCAAATCATTTGAATCTATAGATCAACCTTGGTAAAAATAACAAGGCAGAAGCTTTTCTGCATTCAAACATTTTTCAAATTTAAACTATAATAGCTTTTGAGTTGATTCCAACTCTCAAAAATCACATTTGATCATACCTTTCAGAATATATAAAAACATATGAGTTTACTTATAGAAATAATGTTCAAGTAATAAAAGAATGCCCCATAGGCATTTCTAGTCACTTTATTTAATTGAAATAAAAGGTTAAACCTTATTAAGTTGTGACACCACTTTAAATCACATTCCCATGTACTGAAATATGTGGTGATGACATGTGTCAACATGATCCCATGTTTGGTTTGGAGAATATTAAATCTTAAGTAGTTTTTCAATGAGTAGAAATTACTTTTCTAAAAATAAATAAATAATGCAAGTGCTTTAATCTTGAATGTTAGTGATGATGCTAGATCCTCTATAGAACCTTTGTGTGTGAGGATTGAAAGTAGTTAAGTATTGTTTCGTGATTGTGTACCTCGTATTTATTCATAGACGCTAGTACCGACCAAGGATACGAGGAGGAAGGAGGATACTACGAAGAAGAAGTCGAGGAGAACTTCAACCACTGCTCTGCACAAGGCAGGCCTTACTAATCAAGTTAACCTATGCAAGCTTATACTTATACTGATGCAAGCCAAATACTACTAGTTGATTGAGCAAGCTAACACTTGCAAGATACTCTACTTATGCAAGCAAATACTTGTTTGCTACCATGACCACTAGATGCCTTAAGCATATGTGATCATATCCACTTGATACCCAATCCTAGTTTTACTTGCAAGCTTCTACTTTATTTCTTTATCAAAGCTATTACTTAGAGCTTACTTAAGTGAATTGTAGATTCTAGAAAGATAATTGAAGGTTGCATAAAGAGCATAAAATTTGGCCTAAGCTAGATAATCTTGATGTCATCCTAAGGCATGAGATTGAACTTAGATAAACTCCACTAGTGTACCACCCCTCATTAGTACTTACCCCCACATGTAGATGCTAGTGCTAAGCATAAAATTTGATCAACTTTAGATGGGAATACTTGGTTAAAATGGTTATGAAAACCTTGGAATGATGGATCATTCTATTGAGATGTTTTGACATGTGTTTTCGAACACCAGATGATTTTGATGATGAAAATATTAAGGCATGAGCCTTAGCCCTTTATAAAACTGATGGTTGTCTAGATGCGATACCATTCCAATTTTATCGTACAACCACAATACCCAAGAATTGGGTAGGGCTTGACTGGAAACTTATATACCTTAGTATTGGTTCCCTCATGGCCAAGGTTTGAGCTGAGGCTATCTTGTGAAGATTGTCCACCTGTGCAGTACCCAAGATGATAGTTGGTCATGGTTGCGAGGCCAAACTCACAGGAGAGGTGCCTATACTAGGGCGTGTAATTGAAAGGATAGGATTGATTATCCGCATACTGAGTATGGTGAATTCATGATTTGTTCCTGACGGATGTATCGAATGTTGTGGTGAAAGTGTACAATCTCTACAGAGTGTCAAACTATTCGAATAGTTGCGTCATGATTATGGATAGTTGGAGTGGCCATACTGTTCCCCTGTCAGATGTTTTCAAAATGACTTGTGAAATGGATTGAGAATTTGACTTGACCACAACAGAGTTGTGATATGAATACAAGTTCCCACTTAGGTGATATAAAACTTCAACTAGCATTCTTCCTTCTGAACTTAGTAGAGGTAAATCTGGCTTTTTGCAAAACAACCATAGAGCTTAGTGTCCTATTACAAAAACCTCCTTCACTTGTTAGTATTAGTTTGCAAGTACTTAAAGAGTACTCATGGCTTTGTCCCTGGATATTCCTGTGGCCAGACTATGAAGAGGAGTACCAGGAGGAAGGACCCCAGGAAGGTTACGACAACTAGGATCATCTCCCATCACAAGATTGCTCGTGACCTCAAGATGGAGCTTCGCCTACGCTACCTTTATTATTACGTATTTCCGCTGCTTGAGTTGTATTAAGAACTGGATCATGAGATCCTTATTTGTGTAAGACCTTATGTATAGTTTGTAATGGATGATGTACTGTGTATCCAAATCTGTTATGTCTCGCAAAAATGGTAATCCTGGGATTGCGATGTATGGCATAGCAGGCATCTGGGATTAAAAATCCGGGTGTTGACAATTAGGTAGGAATATAATCTCTAGCCATAGAACCTATTTCTATAGTGTATTGCGATAGCAGCAATGCCAGACCATTAGTTAAGATACTAGTCTTAATAGTATGATAGTTTTTGAGTTATTTATTTCTGATTCTTCTTTGTAAGAAGTTTCTTTCTCTCTCTTTAACCTAGAGTGTTCTCTGGATCTTGTGTAAAGAGTTGAGTTATAACCTATAGTCATGTCTTGGACCTGCTGTGTTTCTGTTGTACCACTCTGAGGGATGTAATACTAGTGAACGGTGTTTCATTGGTGTTATGTCAACGACTATAGTGTACTACATCATGCAGTGGTATGCTGGGTCACCGGACCTGCCTATCTATATAAAGGCTAGGAGGGCACGGCGAGGAGGGCCTCAACTCACCTCATACGCACCTCACGCCAGATTGCATCTGCGCACCCTTGTAACCTTCGGTTCCGCCGTAATCAAGAGCAGACAAGAAGGAGTAGGGTTTTCCCTCCGGGGGGCTGAACCTGGGTAAACCTCGTGTCCCCGCGTTGCTTGTCTATTAACCGTTCTGTGATCTCCAGCACCCCCATTTTCTCCAAAACCCAAGTCCATAACAATGGGCATTGACGAGACGAAACCTCGTCACACGGAGTGTTAATGCTTTGCTCCGGTGCTCTATTAAAAGGAGTACCTTAATTGTCAGTAGATTCCCTTGAGGCCCTGCTGCAACGGGCTAAATGGACAAAATATGTTGTGCAATTTCTCATTGCGAGCATGTATGACTATATATGGAACACATGCCTATGATTGTTTAGTACTTGGATGCTTTATCTTATTTATCTGCAATTGCTCTAGATCTTGAAGTTACATGTTTAGACTTATCCATGCAACGCCCGTCCATCCATCCCTATGCCTACCGCACTCAAATCCTACTATTTGCTACTATTGTTACTACTGCCTTTGTTTCACTTCTACTGTTATTTTGCTATTGCTACTACAAAACTGTTGCTACTGATAAACTTCTATGAGCAAGACTATTTCCAGGTGCAGCTGAATTGAAAACTCAGTTGTTAAGGCTTATAAGTATTCTTTGGCTCCCCTTGTGTCGAATCAATAAATTAGGTAATACTCCCCTCGAAGACTGTTGCGATCCCCTATACTTGTGGGTCATCACCGCCTCGCGACACCTCTTCGTCTCTCCTTCGGACTCCGTGTCATGTTGGAAAAAATAGGAACTTCGACTTTTGTTTCATCCAATTCCGAGAATATTTCTTTACTAGTTTTTTTGAAACCAAAAACAGTAGAAAACAGGAAACTGGCTCTGTGGCACTTGTTAATATGTTAGTTCCAAAAAATTCATAAAAATGCCACAAAGTGTAGACAAAACAAAAGATAGTTGGTGCAAAACAAGCATGGAGCATCAAAAATTATAGATATGTTTGCAACATATCAACTCTTCAAGTCAGTGGGCTCAAAGGGAATGAGTGCACTCACATATTTCCTTTTCATCCAAGCATCATCCACATGTGAGGCGCCCACATTCCTAAAGGCGGTGGCAGTGGACTTGAGCCTTTAATACATGTCTTCATGATCTTCACCATACTTCATATAGAAGCCTTCGGCTTCATTGATCAGTGCATCATACCGGTTTCTTCTCATGCTCTCATTTCCAATATATAGCTCAGTGAGAGCATCCCAAGCTTCCTTGGCGGTGTTGAGGTGTTCAATGTGAGGGTAATCTTTTGTACCCAAACCTTGTTGAATCATGTGCAACGCAGTGCCATTGAGTTGGCTATTGAAAACTTCTCTTCTTGTCAAGTTGGTTGGATCCACAATTCAGAGTCCTTCTTCAATGATATTCCACAATTCAATGCAAGAGTTACGCACATGAGATTTCATTAATGATTGGCATTGAGCAAATGAAGTTGCAGCTATCTTGGGTGGGTCACCCCTATTTTTTATATGTGGGTGAGGGATAGGTGGGTCGGGAGAGTACCAATTGGGAACCTCATGGTGCTCTCCCTTCCCATTATCCTTTTTGGTGGAGGGATTAGTGTTGTCATGATTATCCCCCACCACCACAACCGCGGGTGATGCCGAGGCATTCACCTTTGGTAATGGTGGAGCTTCCTCTCGAGGAGGAGGAGATGGTGAGGCAAATTTATCTTTAACAAGTTGCTCAACTAGGTCGTGCAACTGTTTGATTTCATTGCCCAGGGTGGAGCTCAAGCTTGTTTCCAAAGTCTTGAGATCCTCCATGGACACTGTGTTACTAGCCTCACCATCACCTTATCCTACTTGGCTACCCATTTACTCTTACGCGGTAAAGCTCGAATAAAGAGCCGAGGCTCTGATACCAATTGAAACAATCGTTAGGGCACCTAGAGGGGGGGTGAATAGGTGCTACTTCAAATTTTACTCCTTTTCAAATTAGGGTTTGACACAAAAGGTAAATTCTCTAGATTATGCAACTATGGTGAATTTACCTATATGTCAACCTAGCACAACACTAAGCAAGAACACGATAAGTAAAGTGCGGTAAAGGATAGAAGTAACCAAAGTGGAGCACGCGGAGACACAAGGATTTGTTTCCTGTAGTTCCTTCCTTTTGAGGGGAAGTACGTCTGCGTTTGGAGAGGGGGTGGTTTCAAACCACCAACGCCACGAGAGGCCTCCCTTGTTCTCCGATGAACCTCACCCCAATGGGTTCAATTCACCTCTTCCACTATATCGGCAACCTTCGGGGTGGAAGCCGACACCTTTACAATAAGTTCGAGACACACATCCACAACTGAATTGGAGGCTCGCGAATACAAGCAAGCTGTCAAACAATCAAATACAAGCTTGTAAGAACCAAGTCAAGAGCTAGGGTTTCCAAAGAAACACTAGAGCAAGGGGACCTCAATTGAATGAGGGGGAATGAAGATCTCTCTTGGTGAAGCTATAGATCAAGGACTCCTCCTTCGATTTTCCAAAGATCAATGACTTTGGATGGTTGGATGAAGAGATCTGGTGATTTGGTGGCTCAAATGGTGTTGGAGTTCTTGACTGGGTCGAGCAGCAGGAAGAAGGGGATGGGGTCCTCTATTTATATGCCCACACATTCTGAACCGTTTTTTGACCTTGGGCAACTTGTTAGACCGGAGACTCCGGTGTGCAGACCAGAGACTCCGGCCTACACACTCTGGACCATCTCCGGTCCGTCTCCAGACCACCATCCAGATTGTCCCAACTAACTTGGGTAAAGATCTTCCGGAAACTCTTCAAAGACTCCGGTCACTTGTACACCGGAGACTCCGGTCCAGCCACACCGGAGACTCCGGTCTGAGTGCATGCATCGGAGACTCCGGACCGTCTCCGGTCCATCTCTGGACCCCTATACAGATTATCCCAGGCAAATTTCTAGAGGCCCCTCCGGAGACTTTTGGGGTAACTCCAGACCACACCAGAGACTTCGGTCTAGAATGCCTTGAAACATGTAGTTTTTGCAGGGACAAAATCACAGGGCAATGACCTTTTCACCTTTCATTCTTTCATCCTGTAGACATTAACATACTGTAAAATGATCTACAAGTTGTTAACGAACACCAAATCTTATTAAGACAATAAATGTCCTTTCAACTATGGAAAACTTCTTTTCCATGCACATCGAGAAACCACAATTGCCGCATGACGGAAACATGATGTCAATTCTACCTATATATAATCATGTGAACTTAAGTAAACATGAATGGGTGTAGAAAGACACACAAATGAAATACATTAAACATGGAATACCAAGTAGGGCTAAGTCAAAAAATACCTCATACTTAGATTGGACACACAAATCTCAGGGACGGAGTGAGTGAACCAAGTAGGATGCACAATATCGTATTTCGGCATATCACATGGTTCACTTGACCCATCCCATTCTTGCGGTAGATGTCACGGTAGCTACGAGGATCATATGCCATGTTAGCCACAAGAGAGCTAGCAAATAAAAAATAAAATGATTATTATTGGAGAAGAGCATATGTAGTAGATGATTATTTTCATACGCACGGGGAAGAATAAACTAGTGATATTTTCATATGCATGTGAGAGCTAACAAATAAACATTTCACATATGGGAGCGCCTCTATGGCGAACTCCTCGAAGATGTCTAAGGAAGGGATCCTAAGACATCTTCGAGAAGCTCCACTGCAGTGATGTCCCTCTCGAACCATCTTGCAATTGTTAACTTCACGTGGATGCATCTTGGCTATTTATAGATTATAAGTGTC
This sequence comes from Avena insularis, assembly GCA_023614405.1. Taxonomy (NCBI): domain Eukaryota; kingdom Viridiplantae; phylum Streptophyta; class Magnoliopsida; order Poales; family Poaceae; genus Avena; species Avena insularis. The sequence continues at coordinate 55,047,027 of CM042689.1, forward strand.
ACAACATTTATGCTGCCACTCTGGAAGCATAGTGTCACCACCACGGTGGCAAAGTGCTTCCATCCACAAAAGCACATAGTGCCGCCACCCACGACATAATGCATGCCTCCACTAACCCAACAAATGAACTAACTTAACCTGAAATCAATCTAAAATCAACCTAAACATTTCTAGACTACATAGACCTAATTAAACCTAAATTAGCCTAAAACAATTGTAACCTAAAATCATATACAATGCAAATAATAACAAAAGAGATTCTAGATCGGGATGCTCACCATGGGGTCAGGGATAAGTTGCCGCGGGCAGCGGTGGACCAGAACATCGGTGACGAGCTACTGCGGGCAATGGTCGTGGAGGCGGCCTACATGGGGGTGCATGGCGATGCGGGACTAGGGAGGCAGTCCGGTTGCGGAGCGGCAGGGCTAGGGAGGCGGCGCCGGGACTAGGGAGGGCGACACAAACGAGGCATGGACGGGTGATGGTCGGAGGAGGAGGAGAAGAGAGAGGAGAGACGCAATAGAGGAGGAGGGGATGGGCACGATGGAGGAGCAGGAGAAGGGAGAGGAGGGGCGTGGCTCGAGGGGGGAAGGGAAGGATGATAGGAGGTGGCGGGACTAGGGAGGCAACATGGCTAGGGAGGATGGTGTCACGGAGAGTAAGAAGGATGGAGATAAAGGTGAATGGGAGAAAGGAGTCGTCGGTGCGAGGATAAGGTGTACATACTAGTGGCGTACCAAAAGCATTACTGGTGGCGTACCTATGTAGTGGTATGTGGTGCATCTTGTGTACGCCACTGGGTTTAGCAGTGGCGTACGTATATTTTGACGCGCCATTGGTAGTCTACCTATAAGTCTTTTCCTACTAGTGCATGCGACACGAACCGATATGCTTCCTCGCACCAACCCAAAATTGAATTGACTTTGTGTTTAGCAGACATGCATTCGGGTTGCACGTCTATTTGTCTGTCCTAAGTCCTCCAGCCAGCCACACACTGGCCACACCAGTCCCCCTATTTGCATAGTGCCCCTCCACACTCACCCACTATCGTCAAACCCCTAGATCCATGGACGCGGGCTATGGCCGTGACAGTCCCTTCCACGATGTAGTGGCCGGGCTCCGTCCTAGCACGACAACGAGGACATTTCACCCAGACCATCGGTCCTGTAAGGGTTCCAACCTTTAATAAGGTAGAGTCCCCTGTGTTTACAATGCTAGTCCCTGGATCAATAGCTAGCATCCACAGTTAAGATGTAATATCAAGAAACAAATGTCATAATACAGCTTTATAACCAGGAATAACATAATTTTATTACATCTTACATAGCTCATTTGGCTATTACATTACATTGCAGCAGAATATCTATAAGCATGGGGTCCTTCATCTTCAAAGTGCCACAGGCAGACATGTTGGTTGTAGACTTTGTAATCCTAATCAACACACTTCACTAAATCAATCAAACCTGCAACATAACAAGTTACAGCCACAAGGGTCAATACATTTGAATTGTATTGGCAAGTGATACTATGGTAGTATAGTGGAGTCTATCATCTATATGCATTTGGCTAAGTGGAGTTGAGGCTTGCATTGCTCAAAATAGATTTTTCCTTAATAATTGAAAACACTAAGTTTTTGTTTTGACAAAATCTTTTCCAAAGCATCTCCCAATCAAAGATTGAAGATTCTTTAACCCTTGTTCAACCACAAGTTTTTAACTTTGAAATTTGAATGATGAGATTCTTGATTGCTTCCATGTCTTGATGCTCAAATTGTCCTTTACCAGGGACATGGCTAAGTACTTAGATTTTACACTCTGCAGAGGTGGTGCACTTTCCCCACAAGACTTGGTTTCACCAAGACAAGATCTTTCAGAAGCCTTCCCTTAGACCAAAATGGACGCGTTCCAACCTATCAAACTCTACCACCAACTGTCCATATGGCTAAGTTCTTGCAACCTATATGATCTAGACAGAGCCCATAATGCCAAGTGGCTGCACTTGAAGCTTCTCAACATTTGACATCTCAAATCTCTTTGTTCCTGGGTGGCAATCCACAAGTGTGATACACAAGGTAAACCATAAACATGGGCCTTGTGTAACCACTCAACCAAAAACCACCATTCAAGTCCCATTCCACCCAGGTGATTCATTAACTTAGTTGTTTTATTAAACAAAAACACAAGTCCTCAGACTTAGAAATTTTCCATAGTATGGATATATATTCCACCCTTGTTTTCTATTAGCTAAGCTAAGCTTGATAGTAGTAGGAATCTTAACTTAGGAAAATTTCTACTAAGGTTTCATCTACTAGGTTTTCCTATAGCAAGGTTTATACTTAGCAAAATTCCATGCAAGTTTTACTTAGAAAAATCTCTAATGCATAGTGAAAGTAATGGGACAAAAAGTATGAAGCATCACTTGCCTTTTTGGTAGAGGGTATAAGTTCACTCCTTGTCCTTGCAACAATCACACTCTTCAAGTCACTACAATTCAATCAAGCAAGGCACAAACTCAATCTCCCAATCAAGCAAAACATCACATAAAATCATATAAACAAGATAATGCATGCAAGCATGCCAAGGATTGTTTTATTTGGAAAAGTGGTTCCTATTGGGTCATAAACATTTGAAAACACCTAATGGTCATTTTATAAAGTGGCAAAGTCATTTGCAAAATATTTCATTTCATAAACCATTTTCAAAACAAAGTATCATTTTATGTGGTGTAGAAATATTTTTACTAAGGCATTAATCTATAGGGTTCACCAAATATGTTTTCAAACCATAAAACTTGGTGTTTGGGGTCAGAGAGTTTAAAACAAAACAGTTCCCAAAAGTTTTCTTCCAAAACCATTTTTAATAAATAAACTATATTTTTATTTGTTTAGAAATGGTTTTAAATCAAAGAATCATTCTTTTGTTTCACCAAATACATTTTTGAAACCACAAAGTGTTTCCTATGGTCAATAGGTTCAAATTACTCCATTTGCAAAATATTTTATCCCCAAAATCATCTTTGAACAATTTTTACAATCTAAACAAGCATACAAATGTTTCTGCAAAAACAAACGTTTTTCTAGAAGCTTTTTACTAAACAAATGGCATGGTTGGCTAGGGCTTGTTTCAGTAATTCCATTGATATAAAGTTTGCAAATTTTGGACGTGTGGATCAAAAGTTACAAGGGTTTCAAATCTGCATCTAAATCAGATTCAAACTTTGTTTTAAACAGAACTGGTGACACGCTTCCTATTCCTATTCGTCGGTACCGCTTCGCTCGGATCGGCTACTCTGGCGCGTTGGATCAAGTCAGATCGAGTGGCACAGGTTGCGTACCCCTTCGCTTTAAGTGGTTCTATCCTATCCACTAGATCGAGATCGGACGGCTGCTGCGAGCTTGACCTAAACGACGGCGGCCAAGGGCGGTGGCGCGGAGCCAGATGGTGGCGGTGCCGGCAATACAGGAAGCAAAGGAAGGTGGGGAGATGCTCACAGTGATCGCAGGGCGACGCCAAAGCTCAACGTGGAGTCGTCTTGGCAAGGGGCGCACGGGGACAGGAGGAATTGCTCACCGGAGTTGGTATGGGCGGCGGTGCTCTCGGGTCGTCGTCGCTGGCGTCGTTTGGAACCACGCTAAGCCAAAAGAGAGGCACGGTTAGATGCGCACAAGGGTCGCGAGGCGAAGCGCCATCGGGAGGTGCTGGGGGTCGAGGCTTACCAGGAGTTCGCTGGAGAAACGGCGACGGTGGCGAAGTTGAGCCGAAGCGACGTTACGGGCACTCGCGAGCCGAGGCTGAGTGGTGCGCCAGAGTCTGGTGAACTTGCCTGCGTGCTCGGGGAGGCAAGGGGCGGCGCGGGATCGCTGGAATTGGCTGGGGACGGTGGTCGGAGTAGTGAGGGTGTGTGGCAAAATTCGTCCAGCCTGGGGGCAGAGAGAGGGAGACGCGTGAGGGGAAATGGAGAGGAGGAGTGGGCGCTTTAACGTGCGTGGTCAAGGGGCCGATTAATGGCGTGGTTGCCAGACATATCGACTTTATTCGCACAACGCCGGCGAGGGGAGGGGGCGTACCGGTGAAGACGATGGATACGGCGTGGGGGGCATCCATTGCACTGGAGAGAGAGAGGGGAATGGGTCCACCGGTCATTGGCTCTGCGGGTCGTCTGGTGAATGAGAGAAAAACGCTTCGGGGGAGAGAGGGAAATGGGCTGCTGGGCTGGGATGGGCTTAGCTAGGCTGGGTCTTCTTTGCTCTATTTTTTTCTGTTCTGAATCTTTTTCTTTTTCTCTTTTGATTTTCTGTTTTGAATTTCAATCAACAAAACAAACATTCAAATCAAACCAAACTTCCTCCACACTTTGCAATTGAATTTTGTTCTGTTTAACAACACAAAACTAAAGTCCAAAATAAAATAATAATTTTATTCCTTTTAGGATCTATTTAATAATTAAATAAAATAGACCTTAAATATTAATTCAAACAGGTTTTGATTTATTTAATAAAATCTCTATTTCAAAACTAAATATTATCAAAACCAAAACAGTAGGTTTTATTTGAAAATATAAGATATTTGGAAAACTTGTTTAAATAAGATAACATTTTTTTATTTTAGGGTCCATTAATGATTAAATAAAATGGACCTTAGTTATTAAATTAAATAGGATTTGTTTTATTAAAATCTTTATTTTGAAATCCAAAATAAAACCAAAAACATTTCAGTAGGTTTTAATTGAGAATATAAAATACTTGAAAAAACTTATTTAAAATAATTTAATAAGTTTTGAAGTTTTATTTAAAATGGGAAAAGCCTTTACTTTAATAAAATTGGATATTAATAAATCCTCATTATTTTGTTTAAATAAACCTTTACTCTTTTAATCAAAGCAAAACCTTTTGTTTCAAAATCTTGGCCAAGGTTTAATTTGGCTTTATAAAATAATCATTATTTATAAATTTACCTTTTCTTTTGGAAACCAAATCTTTTATTAAAAGATCCAAAAATAGTTTTTCTATTTATTTAAAATTTTCTTTATTAATTGTTTATCTTTTCAAATCCCTTTAGGATTTGTTTGATCAATTAGGTTTGAAGGTTTCCAATTGGAATCAAAAGTTTCTTCTCACCCTGAAAATCAACAAAGTTTTATTTTATTCATTTATTTTTCACATTACAAGATTTGGAAAATCTTGGGATGTGACATGTCCCCTCCTCGGTGAAGTCTTCCTGCCGGAGAAGAAGCGCCTACGAGCCCTCAACTAGGCTCACTTGGAGCGCTCTCCGCGAGGTGCGCGCGAACCCTGCCAACGTGTGCGCCCGTGTCTGCCTCAAAGAAGCTCAGGAAGAGCCCGACAGACAGAATACAACCATGCGCTCTCTCGAGGAGTGAGGCCTCGTTCATGAGACCCGCTTAACGAGGCTGCCTTCCGCTCCCTCGGCATGTGAGGCCCTGCGCTTCCGTGACAATGAATAGCGTCGCTGATCTAGGATTAGGTTTAGTAGAACTAGTAAAGCAAGAAGAAGAATTCATGTGTTTCATAAACTACTGATATTTTAATTGGCTACCATTTTCACTAAATTAGTACTCCCTTCGTATCAAAATAGATTCATAGATTTAGAAAATTTTAAGATTCATTTAAATTTTGACAAAGCCATGACATCTATTTTGAGACGAAAAAAGTATGGCAGACAAAACATCGTTGTGTGTAGTGGCCTGTCCACGGGCCACGCATACGGTTCGGTTCGAACATAATTAGTGTCCAAAACATGGTCACACGTTGGAGTTTGTCCTACAAGCTCGTAAAACGAATTTGATGTTTGTGGACATTACGGTACTGACTGCTGCGATGATTAATCTAGGTTAGCGGTCATATACTAGTGTTTCTCGGTCAGGGTCAGCGGCATATACCGAAACTTTGGTAATACAAAACTACCATCTTGTGCCGACCGTCCACCCCTGACGCGCGGCGGCTCCATGGACCATGGTCCCTCTAGTGTAGTGGTTGGTGACGCACGTGACGGCTGACGCGCGTACGCCTGGCTGCTACTGCCGCGACGGTGGCGAGGCGAGGCGAGGCGAGGCGAGGCGATTTTCCTTCCCCATCCGCCCGCCTGGTCTCGTACGCCCCGCGAACGCCGCCAAGGATCCCTCTTTCTTATTATCTCCGCGCTTTATCCCCCACTACCAGCAGCCCACTACCGCTCGGCCTTCCTGACGGGGGATCCTTCCAAGAACGTGCGGTGGCCGGTGTGCGATTTCGGCGTGTCGTGTCTTGTCGCCCCTTCCCGCCGGCGCCGGGAAGCGGGATCCTGATCCACGAGGTGCGTGGCCGCCGTCCTCTATCTCAGTCCCTACCGTTTGATTGATCCAGGCGCCGCAACCATAATTGTGCTGTGCTGTTTGATTTTTACACACCGGTTCGGCTGTAGATTCATGTAATTCTTAGACTCATAGCACCTGTCTGCTGTTCTGTTAGGATGATTGTGTGTTTTCCGCGTGAGGAAACTGATAGATTTCGATCCGTCCCCCTCGAATTCCAACGATTTTTTCTCGCAGTTAACACTCCTGGAAGATAGGAACTGCCGGCCGGTGGTTAGCTCGCTTTGAATTGATCTCCACCTGCTCTTTAGCCCACCTACAGCTGTGTGTAGCACTAAAGCGGTCTCTAGCATTAGGAGATCCAATTATACTTGGAGAAAGCTGTCTCTTGAGGTAGATTGAGCCACGAAACATGGGAACCGGTCTGTCTTTATTTCTCCATCAGGCACCAGTATCATGCTGTGCTAGATTTCTCCCATTTCGGAGGTTCCCATGTTTCGCTATCATGTGCTGTTAATTTCCGTTTTCTCACGGCTCTTGGCGCTGAGCGTTTTTTTATTGTGAAGCTCCTAGGTAAATTGTTTTAGTTATCAGCTGTTACGCATCGTAAAATGGAGAGTGCCAGTTTTTTTTAAAAGTTTTATAGTACTACGTTCACGTGAATTTTCATTAGTTATATTCTTCCTGTCGAACTAGCTTATTGAGTTATTGTTCTGTTCTTTTTCTGTTTTTTCGCACAAACAAGATGATAATTTGTGTGTATTTATTCTTTGATAATATTTTTGCAGCTGTTTCGATTACATATCTAGTAGCGTCGTCTCCCTCCAGTTAGTAAAAATGTCCTTTCTGTGGAAGTCAAGCAACAGTGGTGCAACAGAGAAAACCTTGACCCTAGAAGAACAGCAACAGAAAGTAAGATATATTATTCTGCACCATTAGGTCCTTGTTTAATTCTATTGAAGTACTTAATTCTAAGCCCGTTTGATGTGCTATTGACTGAGCAGATAGATGAGTTACGCAAGCAACTTGGTGAACCCTCGTCAGTAGCAACACAGGGTTTCCTTTCGGATGCCTCGATATTGAGATTTCTTCGAGCAAGAAACTGGAATGTGCAGAAAGCGAGTAAAATGCTTAAAGGAGCTGTGAAGTGGCGGGCAGCATACAAGCCAGAAACGATTTCTTGGGTATGCCTGGTTTAACCATTTACTATGTTCATGTTCAATTGAAGATGCATGTGTTTATTGGGCAAAACAAAGAGCCATATAATTAAGACATTGGCAAGAACTGAGAACAGCAGATAATATTCAAAGAACATGTGAAGTTTAGTGCAGGAGGAAACAATTGTGTTATTTATTTTTACGAAAAGGAGCCCCCTCCCTTTCCCATTGATTGATACACACGGCCATTGTAACGATACACACCACTGTGCTGATTGAATGATATTGATATTACCGAACTGCTGGGGTTATAATGCAGAAGCAGATTGTTCATGATACTTTAGAAGTTGCTTGTATTACCAGGTTTACAGGGTAACGTAATATTTTCATCCTTCAATCTTCAGGAAGACATTGCACATGAAGCAGAGACTGGAAAGATATATAGGGCTGACTACAAGGACAAACTTGGAAGAACTGTTCTTGTGATGAGGCCAGGCTTAGAGGTTAGCTTATTCCCTGCAGAGCTAATGTCTGGAAATAATTTCATCATAAGGTTAATGTATATTTGCAGAAAGAAACATGAGTATATATGCATATACCCGTCATAGAATATGCATTGAAATCATATTGGAGTTAGATGGTCTGGTTAAAATGTGAAAGGGACTTTACAACTATGAACCATGATTATAATGCTATCATGCTAAATCTGCTGATACGGCTCAAGAGTGTGATGGTGTGATCTATGCACCTTCAGTTTTTTCTAATTCATAGCCAAATGCTTAATCAGTGCTATGAGAAACCAAAGATAATTGCATGCTTTGTTGCAAATCAAAGTATCGGACTTGCTTTTCTTCTTTGTAACATACGAATCTTGAGAAGCATATTCGTTGTTACTGTTTCTTGTAACACGTATTACCTTGGAAGTTGAACTAGATACTGTTTTTTGTGGTATTCTGGTAATTTGCTTTCAGGGATGCCTCTTCATGTTTATTCTGTATTCTTTGAGTTGACTTTCAGCTCACATCACTCTGGAGTCTGGACTACATAAGTTTGTGGTTCAAATGTGAAGCATAGTAACTTCATTCATTCTAACGGTGTGCGCGTAATGTTGATATATAACAGAACACTACCTCTGGAAAGGAACAGATCAAGTATCTTGTTTACTCTCTGGAGAAAGCGATTATGAATTTGACGGATGATCAGGAGAAGATGGTGTGGCTGACAGACTTCCAGGGCTGGTCGCTGGGAAGCACACCACTGAAGGTGACCCGAGAGTGTGTGAGCGTTTTGCAAGACTGTTATCCTGAGAGACTGGGCATAGCGATCCTATACAACCCTCCTAGAGTATTTGAATCTTTCTGGAAGGTAAGCAGCTGCACAATCTGAATTATCTTTACATTTACACTGTGAAACAACATTGTTGCCTTGTGTTTTCCATGTTCACTTAGGTGAATTATTACAAAAGATAGAATTGCAACCAAGATGCTGAGAGTTGTTCGAGTAGCAGTATCTCAGCTTACTTGACAGTCATGAATGTGTTCCAGTGTCTGCACAGTGTTATTCATTAGTAAACAATGGGATTCAAGGATTCTTTGCTGTGCCAATAGTTCTCCAGTCATTTCACAGCCCTTAGCTATCGTGCCTGGTTTTATTCTGTTATTGGCGTTTGCTGCTTTGTTTCTCGATATTTGCAGTCTCCGTTTATATCTTATTTCAGCATGATTCAACCGTTAAAAGCTCCTATGTCGTGTGCTATGTTCCCTTAAGCAAAATTGAAATGATGGAAACAGCATAAACCGCAACATGTGCACATTGGAAATATTATTATTGGGTTCTATATGTTAGGAGTAGTATCATTTCCTCTTGGAAAAGATCATGTTAGCTGTTTTTTCTCTATGCTTTTCTTAATTGAGCTACTTCACTGTTGTAAGATCAAACAGCCTAACATAGATACCAATGGCAGATAGTGAAGCCATTCTTGGACAATGAGACCTACAAGAAGGTGAAGTTTGTGTACTCCAACGATAAGGAGAGCCTGAAGATAATGGCAGAGGTCTTCGACCTCGACAAGCTTGACTCAGCATTCGGGGGAAGGAATACAGCCACCTTTGAGTACACAAGCTATGCAGAACAAATGAAGCAAGATGACAAGAAGATGCAATCTAGCGACACAAGCTCTGACGCTTCAAGTGAGGCTTCCTTCTACAGTGGAACGGATTCCCCAAACCATGGAGATGGAGAAGCGAATGCCTGAGTTGCTCAACTGCTAATATTTGCTCCATCTCGGAGGTGGGTAGGTCAAGAAATAAAAAAATGCATGACCTTTTGCGTCAGCTTACAATCTGGCTAGAATCCTCTTGTTGATCCTGTTTGGGGGTCCAGGACGTCTGCCCGTGTGTATAATAGAAGATCTGGAAGGGAAGTTTGGACCAGAACTTGTGGTGCGTTGGCATCTACCGAGGAACATAAATGAGAAATGTTTATAACTGATGTCCTGTTGTTACAGGCTTCTCTATGAAATAATTTGATGTGCAGCTCATGTGTTGCATGACTTATGAGACTGTCTATTTAGCTATCTGGGTATGGGTCCGATTTATGTTTGATTGACGTAATGGTCGGATTTAGTTACCTTTGTGGGATTTTCTGATGGCAAGTATGAAAAATAGCTTGTATTTCTATGTACCAAGGCTATCCGGTGAAATTAATAACTTCTTTCAGAGTGAAGGAATAGTTGATCATATCTGAATGATTTGAGCAGTTCGCCAAAACTCTTGGCCGCACTTGTTGATAGGGACCTGGCTGAAACCACTCCAGCCACGCCCCTTGTTGCGGTCGACGTCGTCGGCAAGCTTCCTGGCCTGTCGATCCTGTCTTTATGCATCACGACGAGCTCCCCGGCCTGCGCTAGACGCCTTGCTATCAGGTCGCTGCTAGACACCACAGGCGCTAGCATTGTATGCATTCAGGAAACCAAAGTGACTTTGCTCTGATTGTCCTCGAGACACTTGGGCCTGAATTTGATGATTACACCTGCCTCCTGGTTGATCGCACGCGTTGCTAGCCTGGAAGAGCAGGACTGTATCCATTACAGACCCATTGTTCGCGATCACGATAAAGATAGCCACCGAATCTGGCACGCCATGGTGGATCTCGATAGTCTACGGGCTACAAGGTGACAGCGAAAAAATTGAGTTCCTGCAAGAATTGCGAGATATGCGTGCAGACTGCCAGGGCCCTTGGATGCTATGCGGAGACTTCAACATAATATACTAGGCCCAAGACAAAAATAATGGCAATCTCGACAGAAGGCTGATGGGCAAATTCCACAGATTGCTTAATGACCTCGCGCTCAAGCCTCAAGGAGATATAGCTGAACGGGCGCCGGTACACCTGGTCCAACGAGTAGTCCCCCTCTACCCTGGTGCACCTTGATCGGGTACTTTGTACATCTGATTGGGAGGATCTGCATGGACAAAGCCACCTCAGATGCCTTTCTTCTGTGGTCTCAGACCACTGCCCTTTGCTACTAGATTGCCCCCCCCCCCCCCCATGCCGGTGCTACACAGACGATTCCATTTCAAGGATTTTGGCTGCGCTTGGATGGGTTCCAGGAGGTGGTGGCAGAGGCATGGAACTCCACTTGGCATGATGATCCGTTTCATAGGCTAATGCTACAACTTTCGGCAACTGCACACAAAGTCACCTGTTGGAGTGCAAGATCGGTAGGCAACATCAAGAACAAGGTGGGCATCTCGCGTGAGCTCATCGCCATATTCGACAAGGCCCAGGAAGATAGAGTGCTCACACCTGACGAGAGCCAGCAGCGCAAGCAGCTGAAGGTATCATACCTAGGCTTCGCTTCCTTGGAGCGCATGATCACGAGGCAACGCGGACGGTTAGCCAACCTGAAATAGGGAGACGTCAACACATCCTTCTACCACAGCCAGTGCACGTACCGACGACATAAGAAGGGCATCTTCAGCATTACCACAGACACTCAGGTGCTTTCCGACCATGTTGAGATGGCCGAGGCAGCCTACGCTCACTATGACGGTCTTTTTGGCACTGCTAGTGACCGCGACCATGCATTGGACCTCTCACAACTGATAGAGCAGCAAGACCTGCAAGACCTAAAAGCACCTTTCAGCACAGATGAGATCTAGAGCGCTGTGAAAAACATGCATGCTCACAAAGCACCTGGGCCAGATGGGTTCACGTTCACCGCCGAATTCCTACGCTCCTGCTAGAACATCGTCAAGCACGACATCACGGCGGTCTTCCAGCAGCTGTACGAGATGCGTGGCCGCGGCTTCAACAAGCTAAACCAGGCGCTAATGATGCTGCTGCCAAAGAAAGCCGATGCGAGTAGCCTGGGCGACTATTGCCCTATCAGCCTAAGTCATCTGGCCATGAAGCTGTTCGCCAAGGTGCTATCTCTCCGCCTCGCCCCCAAGCTAAACAACATTGTGATAAGCAGCCAAAATGCCTTCATCAAAGGACAAAGCCTCCATGACAACTTTGTCTTGGTCAAGCAGTCAGCTAAGTTGCTACATCACCTCGGAGTCCGAGCCGTGCTCCTCAAGCTTGACCTTACAAAAGCCTTTGACTCCATTGCTTGGTCCTTCCTTTTTGAGGTAAGCAATATGGATTTGGAGACCAGTTTCTCGAGTGGATGGCCATCCTCCTGACATTAGCAAGAATGCGCATCCTCCTCAACGAAGAGCCATGACCGCCAATTTGGCACCGACGAGGGCTCCAGTAGGGAGACCCATTGTCACCGCAGCTCTTCGTGCTTGCCGTGGACGTCTTAAGCCGGCTAATCCGGCTCGCCATGGACCTTGGCATTCTACAGCGGCTCTACCCATGATGGTAGATCCCCTCCAACTCCCTTTACGCCGATGACGTCGTCTTGTTCTGCTGCCCGCAACCCAGCGACATCGCGACAGTTAAAGGGATCCTGCAACTGTTTGGCGCTGCCTTAGGCCTCAGAGTATATTTTACAAAGAGCTCGACCACACTTCTACGATGCGACGCCAACGACGTCAACCCACTGATCCAGCCGCTTGGTTGCCCTATTGTGGACTTGCCCATCACTTATCTGGGGATCCCGCTCACCATCAGATGACCGACAACCACACAGCTGCAACCGCTGGTGGACAAGATCGCAGGGAGATTACCAACTTGGATGGCAGGGCTTATGATCAAGACTAGCCATCTCGCCATGGTTAAAGTCGTCCTGAGCGCTATGCCCATACACCGGCTCCTTGTCATATCGCCCTCCAAGAAAACCATCAAGCAGATTGTGAGGATTCCGCAGGTTTTTTTTTTGGGCTGGCTGCGCTGACGCTAATGGCGGGCATTGCCACGTCAAATGGCAACACACGAGCAGGCCCGTCGAGTTGGGTGGCCTTAGCATCCACAACTTGGAGCGTACTGGGTTCTCCCTCGGGATACGTTGGATGTGGCTCGCACGCACCAATGAGGACAGAGCCTGGAGCGGCCTGGACTTGCACTTCTCATCCGAGGAACGCCAACTATTCTTCGCGTCAACCACAATGGCTCCGGGCAATGGCCAAAAGGCCCTGTTTTGGGAGGACCGCTGGGTAGGCAGACGCGCTATTAGCGAGATCGTACCCCTGCTCTACAATTGTATACCGACAAGACGCTGCAGAACCAAGACAGTGGCCGATGCCCTGCAAGGTAACAACTGGGCATGAGATATTCGTGGTGTGATTGGAGTGCACGAGATAGGCCAATACCTAAAAGTCTGGAACCTGATTCAGAACACCATCTTCACCACGGAACCAGACACGCTCCAATGGTCATGGACAGCAGATGGAACTTACACAACCCGCTCATGCTACCTTGCCACCTTTCATGGATCGACATCTTGTCACTCCTGGAAGCTGATTTGGGAGATATGGGCGCCACCCCGCGTATTTTTTTCCATTGGCTAGCTAACCAAGACAGATGCTGAACCGCAGAACGCCTAGCAAGACATGGCCTCCAACACCACCCATGATGCTTACTGTGTGACCAGGAACCTGAGACCATCCAGCACCTGCTGCTGACATGCCCTTTTGTTAGAAAATTTTGGCATAAGATCATAGCCTGGCTTCGCATGACTGCCACCGCATCACACCAAGAGGCTTTGCTCATGGAATGATGGACTAAGGCGAAACAGGACACACCCAAGCAGCTGCAGAGTGCTCTTGCATCTACAGCCCTCCTGATCCCCTGGATGGTATGAAAGCTCCGGAATGACTGCGTCTTTAATGGCGCCCAACCGTTGATGACTTCCCTAACTGCGAAAATCAAGAAGGAGCTTAGTCTATGGGCAAGGGCATGTGCAAAAGGGCTCAGGGTAGTGCTGCCATCCTCTTGGGATGTGCACTGATGTTTAGAATGTTATGATGTAATCTGCTTCCTAGGAAGGATGTAACCCAAACTCTGCATTTTTAATGAAATGAAATGCAAATCTTTTGTGTTTTCTCTAAAAAAAACCTAAATGAATTTTGAATGTACTTTTATAACGACTAATGCATTCTATGGATGAATTTTGAATGTACTTTTACAATGACTTAAGGGTTTTTGCCTTTCGACAGTAGTGAGCCACCATTCTATCCCTAAAAGAACTGTGTTTCAAAGCTTTGTAAATGTTTTTGTTTTTCACCTACAGCTTCCGATAGTACGATGTCCTTGCATATTTTGGTGAAAATGTATTTAACTTGTGGCCTTGCACTAAAAAAAAACAAGAACAAGAGGTTAAAACTACAGTTGGTTCTTTGCAGTTGTTTGTTGCAAAGCTTAGAAAATACGTGGTTTTTCATTAAAGTAGTAATTGGTTGTGTACCTCTTTGGCTCTTTCCGTTGCAAAGCTTACAAGAAAACATATATTTCGTTACATTCTGCAAGTAGACGAGTAATGTTTTCCGATTTTTAGCGTATTCCTTTTTCAAGCCCAAGAGCCCGAATTTCCTTAAATTTGCGACCTATCATAGGATTTTATTTTTGCCAATAAATATACAAACGGATTCTTTTTTCTCTGATACATCTGATTACTCCTTTTTTTTTCCTTTTCAAAGAGTGGGATTCTACATGCAATATCTTGATCAAGTATGGAGGTAAAAATTAATAGACTGAGAAAACTATATCACACTCCATCCAATCCAAATTAATGGTCTCAGATTTATCCAGATTTTGGTATATGTAATCAACTTTTAGTGCTAGATACATCCAACTCTAGGTAAATCTAAGATTATTAATTTGGACCAAAGGGAGTACCGCATTTCCTCAATACTCCCTCCTTGTCATAATAAATGCATATTTTTTGCAAAGTCAAACATCATCAACTTTGATGAAGTTTTTTGGGAAAAATATCCATATATACAATACGAAATGCATATCATATGAAAATATACATCATGATGAATCTAATGGTATTGACTGGTGTTTCAGGTGTTGATTTTTTCTACTCACTTCGTCTATAAATAACTGAATTTATTGGATACGCATGTATCTTGACGCATCTTAGTATCTAGATATATGCATATATAGACAAACCTAAATCCGTTATTTGTGGACGGAGGAACTACATACTTGATCAAACTTTACATTATTTGATTTTTAAAAAACTTATATGCGCACATTTTGTTAAGGAAAGAGTATAACTTACTCCCACACGGAGTGTCTAACAATAGATATTATGTTTTCCTTGTTTGGCGGCTCAGGCTCTTTGAAGCTTTGTCTGAGAGGCACTGGGGCCTGCCTGGCAGGCGCAGGAGCTCGGGGAGTTCCTGCAGACCTGGGCAAACAATGCTGGAGGGGGGCGCCGCCTCTTCTGGCTTGTGTTTGCAGCCATCTCGTGGACCTTGTGGAATGTGCATAACAAGATGGTAATTGAGAAGGTTTACCCTTTTCGTGTGTCTGACCCTGTTTTCTCCTTTCTTGCCTTCCTTCAGCAGTGGTCTCCCCTGATGCGGCAGCGTGACCGGATGGCCTTCGACGACACTCTTCGGACCTTGAGGACGGCGGCGCTCCCCCTCTCGGCTCCCGCGCCGTCGACCCCGATGGTGGCCCAAGAGTCATCTACGTCCCTCCGCTGTGTTTTTTTGGTTTTTCTTGGGCTTGATTGTGTTGTGGCCCCAGCGAACATGTGTACATTTCTCTTTCTTTGCTTTGGTGTCGACCGTCGTGGTGGCTATTTAAACTATGTATGTGGATGTTGCTTTATTTATAAAACGGGGCGAAAGACTATTTCGAAAGTGTCTAACAATAGCATCAAAATCATTTTCCTCACGGCGTTGCTCAAGTGTGTACGAGAGGAGACGACCCATTCATGCCCTGCGAGACAGAAGGCAGATGGCGCCTGTTTCAGTTCCAGGTAGACGATGGCAGGCATGGAGGCGCAGCCTTTTTTTTTCCAGCAACGCTCGCGATCATCTGGCGTGGCGCATGAGCGACCCATCCTTCCTTGTGCTGCCTTTCAAGGAACATCAACCGGTTGGAACACCCCCGGGAAGAGTAGAAGAAGAGTGAACAATCACATTCGGATCCGTTCGCGTCGGGAAGATTTAGATTTGGGTCGCGATGACTGATGAGTGCTGACTGCTATGTGGCAGCCGCGCGGCCACGTAGGTCGCCACTGTGCGCAAGCTTCGGCGTATGCTTCCGTTTTTGGTACCATCCGGCGGCAACTGATTCTGGCTGTTGTCGTGCGCGACCATACCTGGTACGCCGTGACACTTGGCCGTCGCCTTATCCTTGTGATCTGCTGGAAGCCTAGCGATCTGGCTGGGACACACATGCTCATTGTCACTCCTAGAAAAAATTCTCCGCACGAGAACACATTTTTTTAAAAGGGGGGGGGGGGGGGGGGGGGGTTGAAAAGAGTTTATTACCTTAAACATCGCAACCTCCGGTAGTCCACTCCATGCGATAGTTTTTCATACTCTCTCCGTTCACAAATAAGTTTACTTCTAGCCTGATCCTAAGTTAAAGTTTATAAAATTTGCTAACTTTATAAAAAAAACGTAGCAATATTTATAACGCTAAATTTATACACCACTAAATATGTTTTCAAATTTAATTCTGTAATATGTCAATTTAATATAATATATGTTATTATATTTATCTATAAAGTAGGTAAAATTTGACAAAGTTTGACTTAACCAAAAGCTAAAAGTACACTTATTTACGGATGGAGGGAGTAACAAAATACATAGGAGTACATCTCAAACAAGTATCGACCATTCTATTATCAACTTATTATATATTTTGTCCGGTAGCCGGCCAAACACAGAATCCTGCTGCCGCGAGAACTCGCTGTTCTGTCACCGCGAGCATATAAAACGCGACCCCCACCTCGCGTCTGCAATACTCCTCAATACGACGGGTATCTAGAATTATACTCAGGTTTACATGAATGCAAACCGGGCTGCCAAATGGCCTATGGAGTGTATTATTGAGTAATGGATTGGGCAGGTAAAATACACGTGAATCTCCTTCAAAACCGTCTGCCAAACAAGGCCTTAGTGAGCAGGCTCATACGACTTAGGACCCGCTTGTTTTATCGTTTCATAACGAAAACTGGTCGGGAGTTTCATGCGTTATTGACCCGATAAAATTAACGAAACAGTTGAGATCCGTATTTTACAGCTGTTTTCCGCGAACACACCGATCTAGTGCTGCAAAAATTCCAGGCTCTATAAATAAAAAGGTGAACCAAGCAGGGCCTTAGGCCTCCACTTTGCATGGTCTTACTCGACGGGCAGCTATCTTACACGTACAAAATCAGGTTGTGCCATGATCTGGGCTAGCTAGCAGATTGTGTTGAAAACCATGTGTGACTTAGACAGTGTATGAAGACTAAGCCGGAACCTCCAGGATGATTTCATATGGAAATATTCCCAACCCGCAAGTTATATATATGTGTAAGTAAGACGTACAACTTTAGTTTTGGAATCATCTTAGTATGCGACATATAGAGCCATGAAAATGGCCGAACTAACACAGCTCACTGCCTTACGAACTTTGACCTAAAGCTGAAGATGGACCCATGGATGCATCGAGACATCTTTAGATGGAGAAGTGATCAACATATGAGTTGTTCCTATTTTCGAGACGAATAAGTTTGCTATTTGGAGCATCTCCATCCGAGTTCGTATGCGACTTTCACAGAAATAGTCAGGACAGAAGCATAGTCGAATCCGGAGTGTGTTCGAGTTAGGCTAGAACTAGGCTATTTTGTATGTGAATTCAAGTTCTTATCTTATAAAGGAACGTGTAAATGAGTCACTTACTTATACGGGAATACCGTAGCCTCGTGTAAATATGAGAGATGATTGTTGATTGAAGAACACCAATCTCTATCAATCTATCACACCTTTGCATGTTCAATTATTTATTTATCAGTGTACCTATGCCTCTCTTTCTTCTATATTTTTTCCATGGTAACGCAAAACAACAAGGATACAGGGTAGTCATGCGGACCTAGAGCAGCCCATAGTCGTCGTGAGAACTGATGGGTCCCTCACGGAAACGCGGAGCTTCAGGTCCTAAAAAGCGCTTTTTGGATGTCCTCCATATCACACTTCTAGACAGGTATCCTTCAACGTAAGTTGTGGTGCATTATCCCTGGTGTCAAGGGTACACGGTAACATGTTCGTGTTACATGCAACTACTTTCGGTCGCAGCCAATTCACACAAAAAAGATAAGGTGACATGGTTCAATAAAAAAAATACTAGAGGACATATATGAAGATTGAACTATCGTCCATAAGGGGAAAACATCTCCTTGGCGAGAGCTCGCTCCAATGCCACCGTAAAGATCTTGTGTCCTGGGTGGGGAAGCGATGATCACGTCTGATCAAATTTGTTTTTTTTTTAGAAATGGGGATCAGAGCCCGGCTTCTGCATCAATCAATACACACAGCCTTTATTTAAAAATCAGTAGGTTCAGTTTATTACAATCATGGATCATCGAGGGTTGAGACAAGTATCAACCATCGGAAAACTAACAGAAGCATAAAACTAGCCATTCTGCAATCTACTAGTATGTCGCCGGCCAGTAGCCAGGAAATAGAAGTCCTGAGCAACCGTCAACAGACGGTTGCATCCAAAGCCCATGGATTCCCGCTGGTCCGCCGGGAGGAGGTAAGCCCATAGCTGTATCCAGTGTGTAGCCATACGAACCATCTGCAAAAAATTGAAACCAGTTTGTTTGTTAAAAATAATATTATTGCGGCATCTCCAAATTGCCCAACATAATGCCGAAACTTCAATACGACTTTTAGCTTTCGTTTTCTTATCAATTCCATTCAACCACATTCCAAGCATATTGGTGATGTTGGATGGAGGTGTGATATTATAAGTACAAAAAACCAAACGCCAAATAATCGTAGCAAAAGGACATGTTATGAATAGATGTTCAACAGTTTCTGCTGAATCACAGAAGCAGCACTTTTGACACCCATTCCAATTCCTTTTTGCTAGGTTGTCCTTTGTTAACAGGACTTTATTACTGAGGAACCACATGAAGACCTTAATTTTTAGTGGGATTTTAACTTTCCACAAGTATTTACGCAAGTATCTAGTATGGCCATTCATTAAGTCAATATACATAGATTTAACCGTAAAAAGGCCCATGAGTGATAATTTTCATACAAATTTATCTGGTTCATCCTTAAGTTGAAAACCCATTAAACGTTGGCATAAATGTAACCATGCGTCCCATTTATTACCCACGAGAGCCCTCAGAAAATCAATATTCAGGGGTACTTGGCCTAAAATGTCCGCAACTATTTTTTTTCATGTGAACAATATTATATAATGATGGGTACTGTTCAACGAGTGGAATGTCGCCCAACCATACCTCTTCCCAAAAATGCACGGTTGAACCATCCTCTACTTGAAAAAAAACCTCTATGAAAGAAATCATCCTTTACCTTCATGAGACCTTTCTAGAAAGGTGAATCAGTAGGTTTTGCCTCAACTTGTGACAAAGTTTTATTTTTCAAGTACTTGTTATGAAGCAATTGTTGCCACATTCCATCTTCCATAAGGAGTTTGAATAACCACTTGCTAAGCAAACACCTGTTTTTAATTTCAAGTACCTCAATACCTAATCTACCCTGATCTTTTGGCCGACAAATAATATTCCACTTTGTTAGCCTATATTTCTTCTTAGTATCATGACTTTGCCAAAAAAAATCGTGATCGAAAGAAGTCTAAACGCTTTCTCACCCCTTTAGGTATTTCGAGGAATGAAAGCATAAACATGGGCAAACTAGTCAGAACAGAATTAATGAGCACCAATTTGTCCCCATATGAGAGCATTTAAATGGATCGTATGGGCACCTAGAGGGGGAGTGAATAGGTGCTAACCAATTTTTAATACTTTTTTAGTTTTAGGCTTGACACAAAGTAAATTCTCTAGATATGCAACTACGAGAATTTCCTTATATGCAACCCTAACTACTAAGCACGTAAAGAGAGGAACAAAGAAACCGTAGTGGAGCACGCGGAGACACAGTGATTTGTTTTACCGCAGTTCCTTCCTTGTTAAGGGAAGTACATCTGCGTTGGAGGGGTGGGCGGTTCTAAGACCACCATGCCACAATAGGCCTCACCCTATTCTCCGATGGATCTCGCCACGAGAGGCCTGATCGACCTTCTCCACTATTGGATCCCTTCGAGGCGGGAACCGGTGCCTTCTACAACACTATCGGGGCACACACCCACAACCGAATTGGGGGCTCCCAAGATGACAACAAGCTGCCACAAGAACAAGGTTTATCAATATAAACACAAACAAGGATCTAGGTATTTGCAATAAATACTAGATCGATGGTTCTCCAAATGAATGGAGAGGAGATGAAGCGCTTGATTGCTGATGATGAAGATCGAGTTCTCCTCCTTCGATTCCCCAAGGGACGGGGCCTTTGGGTGGATCTAGGTGGAGCTCTCTTGGATGAAGGTTGCAGATCAGATCTCGTCTTTTTCGAATGAATCAAGAGATCTGGCAGGAGGGGGAAGGCTGGCTTAAATACCCCCTCCCCAGATCTGGCCGTTGAGCAACTTTGGGGGCGGATTATCCGCCCCTCACTAGGGGCGGATTATCCACCCCCTTGGGAAACTCCGCCCCAAGGGCGGATTTTCCGGGGGAAACTCCTCCCCCTCTTTAGGGCTGGCGCCTGTGTGACTTGGTGAAGATCTTGGGGGGCGGATAATCTGGCCCCCTATTGAGGCGGATTATCCGGCCAGGCCGGAAAGTTCGGCGAACACTCCGCCCCCTGTCTAGGGCTTGCGCCTTGGCGGTGAGCAAGGGGGGCGGACAATCCAGCCCCCCTGAGGGGCGGATTATCCGGCGGGGCCAGAAAATCCGGCCAAACTCTGCCCCCCTTCTGGGGCTTGCGCCTGCTAGGGAAGAGGGAGGGGCGGATTATCCGCCCCTGGTGGGGGGCGGATTATCTGCCCCCCAAAGGCAGAATCCTTTCCCTTTTTTCTCAGAGAGAGCTGCAACACTTCAACACACATCAAATAATCCTTGATATTGTTATCTAACACACAAAACACTAAGGATTATAAAATGTTCTTTCAATCTCCCCCTTTTTGGTGTTAGATGACAATACTAGGATTTGCAATGAAACCGGCTAATTGTTGGAGATATGCCCTAGAGGCAATAATAAATGTAGTTATTATTATATCTTTGTGTTTATGATAAATGTTTACATTCATGCTATAACAGTATTAACCAGAAACATTAATACTTGTGTGATTTGTAAACTAAATTAGAGTCCCTAGTAAAAGCCTCTTTATAATACTAGCTTGTTGATTAATAGATGATCATGGTTTCTTGATCATGAACATTTGAGATGTTGTTAATAACAAGGTCATATCATTAGTAGAATGATATGATGGACATACTCCTATAGATAAGCGTAGCATAAAGATCAAGTCATTTTAATAGTTCAATTGCTATAAGCTTTATGATACATAGTAACCTAATACCTTCGACCATGAGATCATGCTTATCACCATCACCGGAAGGATGCTTTGATGACATCAAACACCACACCATAACTGGGTGGCTATAAAGATGGCATTGAGTGTTCGGAAAGTATGGGTTGGGACACATGGATCAAGAGTGGGATTTGTCCATCCATATGACGGATAGATATACTCTGGGCCCTCTCGGTGGAATGTCATCCAATTAGCTTGCAAGCATGTGACTGGCTCACAAGGGATCACATACCACGGGAACGAGAAAAGAGTACTTATCGGTAACGAGGTTGAACTAGGTATGCAGAGATACCAACGATCAAAACCTCGGATAAGTAAACTATCATGAGACAAAGGGAAATTGGTATCGTATGTAAGTGGTTCATTCGATCGCAAAGTAATCGTAGAAATATGTGGGAGCCATAGGAATTTCCAGATTCCTCTATTGGTTATTGATCGGAGAAGTGCCTCGATCATGTCCGCATAATTCACAAACCGTAGGGAGACACACTTAAGGATTCGATGTTGTTGAGTAGTTATGGAATGATGAGAAAGAAACCGAATGTTGTTCGAAGTCTCGGATGGGATCCGGGATATCACGAGGAGATCTGGAATGGTTCGGAGAATAAGATTCATATAAAGAAAGTCCTGTTTCGGAGTTGGGGAATGATTCCGGTGTTTTCATCGGGAATGTTCTAGAAGGGTCCGGAAGGTCCGGCACTCCGGAGGGGAAGGGTACATGAATGTGTCATAACAATATGGAATGGTTGCATCATGTACTAGGTCACTTGTCTGGGCAAAATAAAGGGAGAAATCAAATCCTAGTTTGAAAGTCAAACGTCAATTTGAAAAAGTCAAACGGCAAGTTTGCTTGGTGGAGGGAGAGTAGGAAACCTACTTGGGGAGGAGTTCCTCTCCCTCCACCCGCCGGCCAAGGAGGCCGAGTTGGGGGAGGACCCCCTCCTCCCAACCGGCCACCCTCCACCGATATAAGGAGGGGTAGGGCGCCCCCTACCCCTCACACCTAAAAAACCCTAGCCCTCTCCTCCAAGTCGTCGGCGCCACCACCTCCTTGTGCTGCCGCCGCCTAGGGCACCACCAACTCGGCGAGTTGGGGTGATCCCCAAACCCTAGCCGCCGGCTACACTCTCCCCTTGGTGCCCTCTAAACCCTAGATCACCAAGGCCTCTCTCATAGTCCACCATACTCGCTCCGGCTTAAGGCGAAGCCCTGCGAGATCTCCCCTCTACTTCCGGTACCATGCCGTCGTGCTGTCGGAATCGCGAGGAGAGTGCTACGACCTCCGCTGCCTGCTGGAACAAGGGATAGGAAGGTCTTCATCGAAAATCAACGATGTGACGATCTGGAAGCGCTGCGAACATGGCCGGAAGGATCGTCTACGCGATCTTGAGATCGGCAAGAGTACGACTACATCACCCACGAGAATCTGCTCTCGTTAACCGCTTTTGAATCATCGAGGGTGAGTTCCTCTATCGACTCGTTGCTACAATCTAGTAGATAGATCTTGGCTTGTTTGTTTGCATGCGGTAGAAATTTTTTGTTTTCCATGCTACGAACCCCTACAGTGGTATCAGAGTCGTGTCTATATGTAGATCTATTGCACAAGTAGAACACAATTGTCATTGTGGGCGGTAGTGCTTTTATTATCAATTGCTTTTTATGTACTTTGCATCTTGTGGTATGATGGGATGAAGCGGCCCGGGCTAACCTTACATTACATCGTTCATGAGACTTGCTCCACGCTCAACATGCAACTTGTATTGCATAAGTGGCTTTGCGGGTGCCTGTCTCTCTCATCATAGTATAGATCCAATTTACAACGGGCACTTGATAGTTCAAACATCAACGTTGTGGTTCTTGTTCGTAAGTTAGAGCGACACTTATTGAAAGTCCCAAACCACGTAAAATATGCAAAGAAAATTAGAGGCGTCTAACTTTGTTTTGCAGGGGTGTGCTGTGATGTGATATGGCCATGATTGTGATTATATTTGATGTATGCAATGTTCCTTATTGTAAGTTGGCAACCGGCAGGAGCCATATGGTTGTCTTTAAATTTTGTTAAGACCCGCATGTCTATTCAAAGTAGTTGTAATAGTTGGAGCTGGTGGACGACAACCATGAAACGACGCCATTGACCTTGACGCTATGCCGGTGATGATGGAGATCATGTTCGTGCTTGAAGATGGAGATCGGAAGCACAAGAAGAAATGCCATATCATATCACATATTATGAATTGCATGTGATGTTAATCCTTTATGCATCTTGTATTGCTTAGTTAACGATGGTAGCATTATAAGATGATCCCTCAAGCACACAAATTTCAAGTTTTAACGTGTTCATCCTTAGTAAGCACCGTTGCTAAATCTCGTTGTTTCGAAGCACCACGTGATGATCGGGTGTGTTAGATTGTGCGAGTGTATACAACGTGAGCAAGCCATATTTGCTCATGTGGAAGCTAAGGTTTGATCTTGACGAGTCTTGCATGTACAGACATGGTCTAGGAACACGGATCATCGAAAGGTAAAGCATGAGTCATATAGTAGATATGATGAACATGTTGATTGTTCGCCATTGAAGCTATGTGAACTCTCGTGATGATCGGTTTTGATGTGGTGGATTTGGTTCGTGTGATCACTAAAACAATGTGAGGGATATTGTTTTGAGTGTGAGTTCACCTAGATTAATTTAACTATTAATTATAACTCCATTTATCATAAACTTAGTCTAAACTATTGCAAATATGTTGTAGATCAATGGCGGCCCCTACCATCAATTTTAATGCGTTCCTAGAGAAAGAAAAGTTGAAAAACAATGGAAGCAACTTCGCGGATTGGTTCCGCAATTTGAGGATTGTCCTCAATGCTGGTAATTTAACCTATGTGCTGGATGCACCGCTGGGTGACCCGCCTGCAGCTGATGCTACCGATGAAGTAAAGAATGTTTACCTCACTCGGAAGAATCAATACTCCATAGTTCAGTGTGCTATCTTGTATGGTTTGGAATCGGAGCTTTAGAAAAGGTTTGAGAACCATGACCCACATGATATTGTCCGTGAACTCAAAATGATATTTGAGGCTCACGCGGCAGTTGAGAGTTATGAGGCTTCTGAAAAGTTCTTTAACTGCAAGATGAAAGAGGGCAGCTCCGTCAGTGAGCACGTGCTTAAGATGTCTGGGCACGCAAAAAACTCCAAAGCTTGGGTATAGTGATTCCTAATGCTTTGGGGATTTACTGTGTCCTCCAATCACTACCACCAAGTTATAAGAACTTTGTGATGAACTAAAATATGCAAAACATGAACAAGACGTTGCCAGAACTCTTCTCCATGTTGAAATCTGCAGAAGTGGAGATCAAGAAAGAGCATCAAGTGTTGTTGGTCAATAAGACCAACAAATTCAAGAAAGGCAAGTCTAAGCAAAAGGGAAACTTCAAGAAGGGTGGTAAGAAAGTTGCCGCACCGGCGAAGAAGACCAAGGCTGGACCTAAGCCTGATATTGAGTGCTTTTACTGCAAGGGAGAAGGTCGCTGGAAGCGGAATTGCCCAAAGTACTTGGCGGATTTGAAGAATGGCAACATCAAGAAGAAAGGTATATCCGATATACATGTTATTGATGTGTATCTCACTAGTACTCGTAGTAGTGCCTGGGTATTTGATACTGTAGGGTTCGCAGCATAGAAAACAAAAAATTTCCTACGATGGGAACAACTATGTACCAAGATCTATCTACTAGATACAAACAACGGGCGGATGTATATCCGTAGAGAACATACCCTTGAAGATCGACAAAGCTTAACGAGTCCAAACTCGTGGTTGATGTAGACGATCTCTTGCCGATCTCAAGATCGAGAGGAAGTCCTAGCGCCGCAAAACAGCAGCGCATCCGTGCTCGCACACACGTTCGAGGCACCGAGCAACCTCCGCCTCGCCTCCAGCGATGCAGCGAAGCACAACTTTCTTGCCGAAAAGCTGCCGAACATGTATCTTGCTAGTCCGAGACCATGGGGATAAATTCTAGAGGAGAGAGATCCTTCACGAGGAGGTGTGAGTGAGAGAGGGAGGGGCTCCTTTATAGGGAGAGGGGGCACCCAAGGGGCCATGCGCCCAGCCATGGGGCTGCCCCCACCTCTTCCACATTCATGTGGGTGGAAACTCCACTCACTCAAATGCCTTTAAATTCCCTCCACTCAAAAACCCACTCAAATTCCCATTAAATTTCCACCAAATTTAATGCAAACTCTCATTAAATAAAACTCCTTTTATTTATTCAGAATTTTGTCAATTACTTTAATGACAAACATTCACATATAACCCTTGCTAGTATTTCATTTCACATGTAGAAACACTTTCGCAATTTCACCGAAAACCCGCTTTGGTATCTAGTGAAATAAATTCCTCGCTTGTTATTCTTTTGGCATGAAACTTTTGCTCCAAATGGATGTAGGTGTCTTAAGTGTGTCACCTACGGTTCGTGAATAATGCGGACATGATCGAGACCCTCTCGGATCAATAATCAAGCGGGATCTGAGACCCATATCGACTCCCACACATTCAACGATGACTTTCTTGTGATCGTCCAACCTTTTACGCTAGTATCTTAATCCTTTTGTTTCACGATATATTACATGTCCGAGATTCGATCATCGGCATCTCCATACCTAGTTTGATCTC
Source organism: Avena insularis (assembly GCA_023614405.1). NCBI lineage: Eukaryota > Viridiplantae > Streptophyta > Magnoliopsida > Poales > Poaceae > Avena > Avena insularis. The sequence continues at coordinate 55,073,185 of CM042689.1, forward strand.
ACATCGACATGTACTCTTTTCTCGTTGTGATATAACATTCTAGTGATCAAATCACTTGCTTGCAAGCTAACCAATGTGATATCACCGAGAGGGCCCAGTATATCTATCCGTCATCGGATGAACAAATTCCACTCTCGATCCATGGGCCTCAACATAACACTTTATTAGTTCTGAATCCATCTTTATAATCACCCTGTTACGGTGTGACGTTTGATGTTATCAAGAAACTCTTCCGGTGTTAGCGATTGACATGATCTCATGGTCTAAGGATTAGGATCACTTCGTAAGTTGCTATAGCAATATAAACTCAATGACTTTGATCGTAATGCTATACTTCGGATGAATGTTCATCACACCATTACACTAATGTTGTGACCTCGTTATTAACAACATCCAATGTCCATGATCAGGAAACCTATGATCATCTTGTTAATCAACGAGCTAGTTTATAAGAGAGGCATAACTAGGAACTTCCTTTTTGTTTATTAAACACACATGTATTAACGTTTCCGTATTAATACAACTATAGCATGTAAAATAAACATTTATCATAAACAAGGAATACGATAATAACCACTTTATTATTGCCTCTCGGGCATATTCCCTTCAGTCTCCCACTTGCACTAGAGACAATAATCTAGTTTGAAAACTTTGCGTATTGAACATCTATGGCTTTCTGGTGTTCCATATACGCAATTGCAAGTGGTTAACATAATCTACGGATCTGACACTTTCAGGTCCGTGTGTATTTGCATGTCTTTGCGTCTTCACGCATCACTCATTCTCTAATGAGATGGCATTGTATAAATTTGGTCTTTCAGTGAGACCTTTAGTTCCTTGGGGTTAAAACATGTCGATACTATTGTCATACAATATATCTTTAGTGTTAGCCCATTGCGAACCACACCTTAGTTTGATAACAAACTACTTGACACAAATTCCCTCCTTTGCTGCTACTATAGCACTCATATACTTAGCCCTTTTGTTGTAGTATTCGTCACAATGTCTTAACTATGGATTTCATCCAAATCCATCATGGAAACTTTTTTTCCATTTCATTGTGCCACTCATAGTTTAAATTGAGATAAACTTAATTTGTATCTTGTGACAAAACTAGTATCAATGTAACGCTTTACAATGAACTATTTGTAATTGTTTGTCACCTCTACACAAATATATTCTTAGTTCTTCCAAAAGATCATAAGAATATCCTTACTATAGTCCAATGATCATTTTATGATTCATTCTGGTATATGCTCATAACACTTAGAGCATAGGACATATCTGGATGTGTACATATCATGGTATGATTGATCAAAACATTCTCGTGATCTCACTCATCAAGTGTCAAAGCACTTGAATCTTGTTTCACTTATCAAGTGTCGATACACTTGAATCTTGATTCAATTCTTTTCCATGCGATAAGAACCATTTCTTGTTGTTTCTATATTGAACTTCTTCAATATCTCATATATGTACGTTTGGCACAACCATATTAGCATCACAGTCTATCCACTATAGACATTCATGCTAAATATTCGGGTTTTGCCTAAGTCTTTCATCGAAATGAAATTCTTAACCTTTGTCAATAAAAATTACATCATTTCTAATCAACAAGATGTCCTCCACATAATGTATTAGAAATATGTCTCAGCGCTCCCACTTAATTTCTTGCAAATGCAAGCATCTTCATCGTCTCCTGATGAAAAACTCCTTTTCATCATGGTGAAGATTCCAACTCCGCGATGCTTACTTCAACCATTGAAGTTTGCATGCCCCTTTTAGCATCCTTTGAATTAACAAAACCCTTTGGATCGTGTCATGTACACGTCCTAGGTAACCATTCTATTAAAAGAACTTTGTTTTGTTTCTTCATCTACCATATACCAAATTATATGTAGTGGTTGCTATTTTAATCCGTCCAGACTAAATATCGCTATGAAAGATCAAATCTTTTCATAGTCAACTCCTTGAACATTGTCATAAAATACTTTACCGATATGTCGACTATTTAATAGATGTAAAACATCCATGTCTGTTTCTTTATAGATCCAAATACGACCGATAGGTTTTTACACCTCTCCGGAGGGTCTTCCAAGTTCAAAACTTGATTTCTCGTGTATGGAAGTATCACGGATTTTATGGCTTCAAGCCATTTGACGGAGTCAGGGCCCATCATCGCTTCTTTGTAGTCGGTTCATCATTGTCAAACAATAATGATTTACTCTCAAATCTCAATCATTTGATTGTTTATCCGACCTTCTTGGTTCAATAGGAACTTTAGACCTCCGTGACCGCAACCTTTGAGGCACATAATCTATGAGCATTATGGCAGCCTCCAGAACGATTTCCGGCGCTGTGCAACTCAGCACATTTAGCTAAGGTTCGTTAACCTTATCAAAGTTCTATTGTCCTCCCACTTAACTTTTGCGAAAAATTCCTTTTTCAAGAAACTTCACATTTCAAGCAACAAACCCTTTTGTCCTTGGTGTTATGGAGGAATAACCAATTGTTATTCGAAATAACCTACAAAGACATGCTCATCCAACTTTGGTTGTAAACATCTTACTTATGTTTAGCATACCAAAATTTAAGAAATGACAACTTGGTTTTTTCACCCAAACCATAACTCATATGGTGTCATTTCAACGGATCAATATGGAGCTCTTTTTAGTGTAAAAGCGGAAGTCTCTAAAGTTTTAATCTTTTAAAACATAATGGCAGTTTTATAAATAACACCTTTGATCCAACCATGTCAAACAAGATTTCATTACAAATCTCAAACACTCCATATTCCTATGGTGTTTCGGGAGATGTAAATCTAGGTGTTTTGCTAAACTTGCAACTCAAATAAATACCTTCATGATAAAATCATAATTCATTTATTTTCTTGTTACACTTGTAACTCAAACAAATCCCTTATGATAAAATCATAAACCATTTATTTTCTTGTTACAATGATTTTCCACTTCATCTTGAAAGTCTTTGAAACATTTTCAAATATTTCATACTTCATTCTCATTAAGTGAACATTCACTCAAATTTCTGAAGAAAAGTATATGAAGTTGAAACCCATCGCTTACGACTATAAATAATGGACTACATACATCGATATGTATAAATTCCAATATTTTAGTCGTTCGTTCGTCTTTGGCCTTTGAACGAAGTTTTTAATTATCCCGAGGAAAGTCTCACAAGCGTCACTTGATCAAATCAAAGACTCCAAAAATCCATGAATATGGAGATTCTTCATGTTTTCTTTCCAATATAATTTAAACGGCGATGTCACTTCGTAAGTGATCTTTCAATTATTTCTCTTGCGACATTTTAGCATTAGGTTTTATGGATGTGATCTCTCCAATTAGATTTGTAAATCATCCATCTAATATGAAATATGGTAATTATTTGAACAACCTTTGTTCTCATAATACCTGATTTAAATAACAATTATTAAAACAAATCTTGAAGTCAAGCTTTTATGTCAACGAGAAATACAAACAACGGTTTGTTTGTTTTTGATGAACATCGTCACATATTCTCTTGCTAGTTACTTAGGCCATTATGGTTCATGAATTGCGTCGTTCCGTATGAAATTTCATACCAACCAATTCGGTATCCAATACCCAAGAACCACATTATTTAACAAGCAAAGAATACAACCATAACATGTATATCATATATATACCTAAATTGGATATTTCCAATCTTTTCTTTTCTGCCAAATATATTTTATAGATTCTCTTTCAGCATTTCCTTTTACTTTTTAAAAGAATCTATCAACATCAAAAGTGACGACATATACATGACACATAGTCCAAAGCGTGTATATTCAAATAATAATACCTTTGGAATTGCACTTTGAAGTAGATCACCATCATCAAAATGATCGGTATTCTTTTAAAATCCATTCTTTAGTAATCTTTTAGTGTAGTAAACATTTTACATACATTTTCTATTCATCCTTATCATGACGACTTTCATGATCAAGCTAATGTAGCTTATAAAGAGAATCGTGAGTATAATGTTGCTTTCCAAAACCCTTTTGGATGATTAGGATGTCTAGCATCTCCAACCTTTGTAAATTCTCATCCAATATGAGAACATATATTATACTCTATCGTATTGCAACCAAAACATTATTTTAGATATCGTTATATCTGCCACACATGATGGTTTCTGAAACAATTCTTTCAGCTCCTAGATAAACTTGATATTAAAACAATCAAGAATCATGGAGGCAAACATGATACTTAAGATACTAACACTGGAATTGTTACTCTCAATTTAATACCAATTATTAAATTTCACAGAGTAAATAGAATTTTGCTGAAAGTTTGCAATAGGACTTTAAACTTTAGATTGACACTCAACACAATACGATACCAGTTCGTAAAGTATATATCCAGAATTCTATAGTTCTATTATCTCAATTACAACTATGCATAAGGTGGTGAACGAATGCCAATGACTACAACAAATTATGCAAATTCACTTTGATTTAATTTATGATAAATTGAGTTCTACTAATCCAAATTAGAAATGAACTCCCACTCAAAAACGACATCCCTCGTGTCTTTTTGGTGATTACATGAACCAAATCCACTACACCAAGTCCGATCATCACGTGAGTCGGTGTAGCTTCAAAGGCGAGCATAAAATGGGCATCATATCTACTATATGACTCATGCTTGACCTTTCGGTCTGTGTTTCGAGGCCATGTCTGTACATGCTAGGCTCACCAAGTAAGAACCTTAGTATTCGCGTGTAATCGCTTTACACCGAGATATGCTCGTGGATTCAAGTACACCCGATCATCACGTGATGTCTTGAAGCGACGAAACATTGTCGGTGCATACTTAAGGAAGAACACATTTTTATCTTGATATCTAAATGAGGGATCATCTTATTATGCTAATAAAACGCCAACAAGCAATATAAGATGCTATCAAACATCACATGTTTATTAGTGGAATGATATGGTTCCCGCATATGATCTCCATCACGTGCACCGTGGTATGATCACTATCATACCTCTATGTGTAAGGCCAAGGTCTATGGAACCTACACGTTATGCGTGTTGTAAGAGTATCATCTCATAATTCTACTTACAACATCACCATATCATAACACTAGCCCAGCAACAATCTAAACTAGACGCCTCTAATTTATCCATTGCAAGTTTTACGTGGCTTAGGGCTTTCGAAGATAGAACCGTTCTTACCTACGAACATGAACCACAACGAGGATAACCAAATTGTTGACAACTCGTTGCAAATTAGATATTGACTATAGTAGAAGAGACAGGCACCCGCTAGCCACTTGCAAAACTAGTTGCATGTCAAGCGTGGAACAGGTCTCATGTGCGAGGACATGTAAAGTTTGTCCGGGCCGCTTCGTCCCACTATGCCACCAATATCCAAAGTACAACAAAGAAGTAATAAAATGATCATCATCGCCCACATATTCATATGTGTACTACCCGTGCAAAGTATCTACGCATAGATCCGGCTCTGATACCACTGTAGGGTTCGCATCATAGAAAACAAAAAAATTCCTACGATGGGAACAACTATGTACCAAGATCTATCTACTAGATACAAACAACGGGCGGATGTATATCCGTAGAGAACATACCCTTGAAGATCGACAAAGCTTAACGAGTCCAAACTCGTGGTTGATGTAGACGATCTCTTGCCGATCTCAAGATCGAGAGGAAGTCCTAGCGCCGCAAAACAGCAGCGCATCCGTGCTCGCACACACGTTCGAGGCACCGAGCAACCTCCGCCTCCTCGCTCCAGCGATGCAGCGGAAGCACAACTTTTTATTGCCGAAAAGCCACCGGGATCATGTATCTCGCTAGTCCGAGACCATGGGGGATAAATTCTAGAGGGGGAGAGAGATCCTTCACGAGGAGGTGTGAGTGAGAGAGAGGGAGGGGGCTCCTTTTATAGGGAGAGGGGGGCACCCAAGGGGCCATGCGCCCAGCCATGGGGCTTCCCCCACCTCTTCCACATTCATGTGGGTGGACACTCCACTCACTCAAATGCCTTTAAATTCCCTCCACTCAAAAACCCACTCAAATTCCCATTAAATTTCCACCAAATTTAATGCAAACTCTCATTAAATAAAACTCCTTTTATTTATTCAGAATTTTGTCAATTACTTTAATGACAAACATTCACATATAACCCCTTGCTAGTATTTCATTTCACATGCAGAAACACTTTCTGCAATTTCACCCAAAAACCCGTTTCGGTATCTAGTGAAATAAATTCCTACGCTTGTTATTCTTTTCGGCATGAAACTTTTGCTCCAAATGGATGTCGGTGTCTCTTAAGTGTGTCACCCTACGGTTCATGAATAATGCGGACATGATAGAGACCCCTCTCGGATCAATAATCAGAAGCGGGATCTGGAGACCCATACTGACTCCCACACATTCAACGATGACTTTCTTGTGATCGTCGAAACCTTTTACGCTAGTATCTTAATCCTTTTGTTTCGCGATATATTACTTGTCCGAGATTCGATCATCGGCATCTCCATACCTAGTTTGATCTCGTTACTAACATGTACTCTTTTCTCGTTCCCGTGATATAACATTCTAGTGATCAAATCACTTGCTTGCAAGCTAACCAATGTGATATCACCGAGAGGGCCCAAATTATATCTATCCATCATCGGGATGAACAAATTCCACTCTCGATCCATGGGCCTCAACATAACACTTTATTAGTTCTGAATCCATCTTTATAATCACCCTACACCAATAAGAGAGGAAGCTAATGATGATGATCATGAAACTTCGGTTGAAGTTGCTACAGAACCTCGCAGGTCAACAAGAACTCATACCACTCCTGATTGGTGTGATCCCGTTATGAGTGTCATGTTGGTGGATAACACCGATGATCCTGCGACATATGAGGAAGCGATGATGAGCCCAGATTCCAATAAATGGCAAGAAGCCATGAAATCCGAGATTGGATCCATGTACGAAAACCAAGTATGGACTTTGGTGGACTTACCGGATGGCCGGAAGGCTGTCGAGAACAAATGATTTTCAAGAAGAAAACAGATGTTGATGGTAATGTTACTGTCTATAAAGCTCGACTTGTCGCAAAAGGGTTTCGACAAATTCAAGGAGTTGACTATGATGAGACTTTCTCACCAGTAGCGAAGCTAAAGTCTGTGAGGATTATGTTAGCAATCGCTGCATATTATGATTATGAGATATGGCAGACGGATATCAAAACGGCATTCCTCAATGGAGACATTGCTGAAGAGTTGTATATGATGCAACCCAATGGTTTTGTCGATCCTAAAGATGCTAACAAGGTATGCAAACTTCAACGATCCATATATGGATTGAAGCAAGCATCCCGAAGTTGGAATCAACGTTTTGATAAGGTAATCAAAATCTTTGGTTTTATACAAACTTATGGAGAAGCTTGTATTTACAAGAAAGTGAGTGGGAGCTCTATAGCATTCTTAATACTATATGTAGATGACATATTGTTGATTGGGAATGATGTAGACCTTCTTAATAGTGTCAAGGAATATTTGAATAATAGTTTTTCAATGAAAGATGTTGGCGAAGCAGCTTACATATTAGGCATAAAGATTTATAGAGATAGATCGAGACGCCTGATATCATTGTCACAAAGTACATATTTGGACAAAGTTCTAAAGAGGTTTGGAATGGAAGATAGCAAGAAAGGGTTCTTGCCCATGTTGCCCAATACGACCTTGAGTAAAACTCAAAGTCCAGCAACGGCAGAAGATAGAGAAAGGATGAGTAAGACTCCCTATGCATCAGCCATAGGATCTCTAATGTATGCCATGCTATGTACTAGACCCGAAATTGCATATGTTGTTAGTCTAACTAGCAGATATCAAAGTGATCTAGGAGTGGATCATTGGACAGCGGTCAAAAACATCCTTAAGTACTTGAGAAGAACTAAGGATATGGTTCTTTCTTATGGAGGTGATGAACAACTCGTTGTTAATGGTTACACCGATGCTAGTTGGAACACCGATCCGGATGATTCTAAATCTCAATCTGGATACGTATTTACTTTGAATGGTGCAGCAGTTAGCTGGAGGAGTGCAAAGTAAAGCGTTGTGGCGAGATCTTCAACTGAATCGGAATACATAGCTGCTTCGGAGGCTTGACAAGAAGAGATATGGATGAAGGAGTTCATTACAGAGCTCGGTGTGGTTCCAAGTGCGTTGGACCCAATGTCTATCTACTATGATAACATGGGCGCCATAGCCAATGCGCAAGAACCAAGGTCACACAAGAAGCTGAAGCACATCAAGCTACGTTTTCACGCTATTCGAGAACATGTCCAAGATGGTGACATAAAGATTTGCAAAGTACACACAGATCTGAATGTGGCGGATCCGTTGACTAAACCTCTCCCGAGGGCAAAACATGACCAACACCAAACTGCCATGGGTGTTCGGTATATTACCATGTAATCTAGATTAGTTGACTCTAGTGCAAGTGGGAGACTATTGGAGATATGCCCTAGAGGCAATAATAAATGTAGTTATTATTATATCTTTGTGTTTATGATAAATGTTTACATTCATGATATAACAGTATTAACCAGAAACATTAATACTTGTGTGATTTGTAAACTAAATTAGAGTCCCTAGTAAAAGCCTCTTTATAATACTAGCTTGTTGATTAATAGATGATCATGGTTTCTTGATCATGAACATTTGAGATGTTGTTAATAACAAGGTCATATCATTAGGAGAATGATATGATGGACATACTCCTATAGATAAGCGTAGCATAAAGATCAAGTCATTTTAATAGTTCAATTGCTATAAGCTCGATACATAGTAACCTAATTCCTTTGACCATGAGATCATGCTTATCACCATCACCGGAAGGATGCTTTGATGACATCAAACACCACACCGTAACTGGGTGGCTATAAAGATGGCATTGAGTGTTCGGAAAGTATGGGTTGAGACACATGGATCAAGAGTGGGATTTGTCCATCCATATGACGGATAGATATACTCTGGGCCCTCTCGGTGGAATGTCATCCAATTAGCTTGCAAGCATGTGACTGGCTCACAAGGGATCACATACCACGGGAACGAGAAAAGAGTACTTATCGGTAACGAGGTTGAACTAGGTATGCAGAGATACCAACGATCAAAACCTTGGATAAGTAAACTATCGTGAGACAAAGGGAAATTGGTATCGTATGTAAGTGGTTCATTCGATCGCAAAGTAATCATAGAAATATGTGGGAGCCATAGGAATTTCCAGATTCCTCTATTGGTTATTGATCGGAGAAGTGTCTCGATCATGTCCGCATAATTCACGAACCGTAGGGAGACACACTTAAGGATTCGATGTTGTTGAGTAGTTATGGAATGATGAGAAAGAAAACGAATGTTGTTCGGAGTCTCGGATGGGATCTGGGATATCACGAGGAGATCCGGAATGGTCTGGAGAATAAGATTCATACAAAGAAAGTCCTGTTTCGGAGTTGGGGAATGATTCCGGTGTTTTCATCGGGAATGCTCGAGAAGGGTCCGAAAGGTCCGGCACTCCGGAGGGGAAGGGTACATGAATGTGTCATAACAATATGGAATGGTTGCATCATGTACTAGGTCACTTGGCTGGGCAAAATAAAGGGAGAAATCAAATCCTAGTTTGAAAGTCAAACGTCAATTTGAAAAAGTCAAACGGCAAGTTTGCTTGGTGGAGGGAGAGTAGGAAACCTACTTGGAGAGGAGTTCCTCTCCCTCCACCCGCCGGCCAAGGAGGCCGAGTTGGGGGAGGAGTCCCTCCTCCCAACCGGCCACCCTCCACCTATATAAGGAGGGGTAGGGCGCCCCTACCCCTCACACCTAAAAAAACCCTAGCCCTCTCCTTCAAGTCATCGGTGCCACCACCTCCTTGTGCTGCCGCCGCCTAGGGCACCACCAACTCGGCGAGTTGGGGTGATCCCCAAACCCTAGCCGCCGGCTACACTCTCCCCTTGGTGCCCTCTAAACCCTAGATCACCAAGGCCTCTCTCATAGTCCACCATACTCGCTCCGGCTTAAGGCGAAGCCCTGCGAGATCTCCCCTCTACTTCCGGTACCACGCCGTCGTGCTGCCGGAATCGCGAGGAGAGTTCTACAACCTCCGCTGCCTGCTGTAACAAGGGAGAGGAAGTTCTTCATCGAGTACTGAACGTGTGACCGACTGCAGAAGCGTTGCCGGAACGCAGCGCCGGAAGGATCGTCTACGCGATCTTGAGATCGACAAGAGTACGACTACATCACCCACGAGAATCTGCTCTCGTTAACCGCTTTGGAATCATCGAGGGTGAGTTCCTCTATCGACTCGTTGCTACAATCTAGTAGATAGATCTTGGCTTGTTTGTTTGCATGCGGTAGAAATTTTTTGTTTTCCATGCTACGAACCCCTACACTAATGCCACCTTAAAAATGAAAGACGCTCCTCCTAAATGTGTGCATATTTACAATTTGCATTTGAATACAAATACACACACTAGAGAGAACATATCTTTCAAAGCAACGATAATTGAAACAAGGTCGGTTGGGAAACAAGGTCATACCACCGGGATGTGATTATAGCAAAAGGAAATAATGATATTGATAGCCTCCAAGCACATCCCAGCAAAATTGATGCATACAATAGATAATCCCATGATTCCATATGGCATCAAATAGCCTCCATAGATAATTCCAGAATTCCATGAGATCCACAATAGATAAATCCAGAATTCCATGAATACCGCACATAGTGGAGCACGACATAGTCTTACATAATCAAACACAAATAGCAAATAAGTTCACGCTAAAAAGGCACAAGCAAGCAAATAAAACGACTGAAAGAAAGATTCTTTCGCCCAACCCTTGCAAATCCACGAGACCTAATAGAACTACTTAATCCCATGATTCCATATGCCATCAAATAGCCTCCATAGATAATTCCAGAATTCCATGAGATCCACAATAGATAAATCTAGAATTCCATGAATACCGCACATAGTACCAAACATAGTGGAGCACGACATAGTCTTAGATAATCAAACACAAATAGAAAATAAGTTCACGCTAAAAAGGCACAAGCAAGCAAATAAAACGACTGAAAGAAAGATGCTTGCGCCCGACCCTTGCAAATCCACGAGACCTAATAGAACTACTTCTCCCCCTTTGTCATCGAGACGCCAAAAAGGAATAAGGGCGATGCTAACGCCCCTCAAATTTGCAAGAATCAAATCAAACAAAAGCCAAAATTGAGTGTGTTTTCCATAAGAACAAGAGATATGCAAGAAAATCCAAAGAGGCCCATTAGAAACTAACTCTTCTCTAGGAAGAGGGCGGTGGCCGAAGCCACCATGTTGGAGCGCATGGCATGACACCGCGAAGATGTATCTTGAGTTCAAAACCAATGCTCATCGATGACCCACATATCACAAAATGATATTAAGGGAAATGATTTTACTTGCTTTCGGCATTATGGGGGGAGGGTTGGCCCAATCAATTAGGACCACACTCCCCCTATGTCTATGCCCGCATCTAAACCAAATACATGAAAAAGAGCAAGTGAGTGTGCAAGGGTAGTCAAGCCAAGCTCCTTGAATCTATGATATTTAGCTCATTCCTCAAATAACAAAATCTTGCTTCATCAAGGGGCTTCGTGAAAATATCAGCAAGTTGGTTCTTCGTGCTCAAAAAGGATAGGGCAATATCACCACGAGCAACATGATCCCGAATGAAGTGGTTGCGAACCTATGCTGCACGGGATTGTAAGCAATTTTGATAGCACTTTCATTGTCACATAATAGAGGCACTTTGTCACAATTGACACCATATTCCTTTAAAGTTTGCCTCATCCATAATAATTGTGTGCAAGCACTTGCAGCAGCAACATATTCAGCTTCGGCGGTTGAAAGTGAAATACAATTATGTTTCTTTGAAGACCAACACACTAGAGACCTGTCCAAGAATTGACATGCACCAGAGGTTGATTTCCTATTATATTTTTCACCAGCCCAATCTGAATCAGTGTAACCACATAGAGAGAAACTTGAACCCTTGGGATACCATAACCCAAAATTTGGGGAATGAACCAAATATCTGAAGATTCGTTTGACCGCCACTAAGTGTCTTTCTTTAGGAGCGGCTTGGTACCTTGCACACACTCCTACACTTAACACGATATTGGGCCTAGATGCGCAAAGGTAAAGGAGAGAGCCGATCATGGATCGGTATACCTTTTGATCCACGTCTTTACCCTTGGGATTGAGCTCAAGATGACACTTTGTTTACATTGGAGTAGCAACGCCATTGAGATCCGTCATCTTCAATCTTTTGAGCATGTCTTCGATGTACTTAGCTTGATTAATAAAGGTTCCCTCTCTAAGTTGTTTGATCTCAAATCCAAGAAAGAACCTCAGTTCGCCCATCATGGACATCTCAAACCTGTCAGTCATAAGCTTTGAAAATTCATCGTTAAAAGCTTGGTTAGTAGATCCAAAAATAATGTCATCTACATAAAGTTGGCATACAAAAAGCTCCCCATTAACCTTCTTAGTAAAAAGAGTGGGATCGATTTGCCCAACTTTGAATCCACAGTCTAGCAAAAGCTCTTTAAGGTGCTCATACCACGCACGTGGGGCTTGTTTAAGGCCATAGAGCGCCTTATCGAGTTTGTAGACATGGTTCAGAAATTTGTGGTCCTCAAAACCCGGGGGCTGCTTGACGTATACTAACTCATGTAGAGGGCCATTGAGGAATGCACTCTTAACATCCATTTGTTGTAATTTAAAATTATGATGAGCTGCATATGCAAGAAGGATACGGATGGACTCAAGACGAGCCAGAGGAGCATAAGTCTTGCCAAAATCAATTCCTTCCACTTGAGAGAAACCTTGAGCCACGAGTCTTGCTTTATTCCTCACAACAATGCCATTTTCATCTTGTTTGTTCTTGAATATCCACTTGGTGCCGATAACATTGCGGCAATCCTTGGGTTTCTCTACGAGCTTCCAAAATTTGTTGCGTTCGAAGTTATTTAATTATTCATGCATAGCAACCACCCAATCGGGATCTTCAAGAGCATCAAAGACTTTCTTCGGTTCAACCATGGAAATGTGAGCTTGATGATCACAGAAGCTTGCAAGTTCTCTTCTAGTAGACACCCTTCTTCGTAGATCACCAACAACCTTGTCAAGAGTGTGACCCCTTAGTTCAAGGTTCCGATCAGCACGTGCCTTGCGACGAGCCTCAATGTCCTTATTATTTCTAGAAGGAGTTGATTCAGTATTTGTATCCTTGTCTTGACCACTGCCTTGCCCTTGATCTTGATCTGAGTTAACACCAGGAGGTTGCTGCAGAGCTTGTTCTTCAGGGCCGGATAATCCGCCCCTTGGAGGGGCCGGACTATCCGGCATGGGAGATGAAACATCAGTGGCTTCTTCCTGAGCATGCCTGACTGGACTTGGAGAATCAGAGCCGGATAATCCGCCCTCGGGGGCCGGAGAATCCGGCCTGGGAGTTTCTTGGCTGTTGTCTTCTCCTCCGGATCCCCTGGAACGAGTTGGAGTGCCAGGGGAGGATTGTCCGCCCCTTGGAGGGGTCCGGATAGTCCGGCCTAGGACTACCAACTTGTCCAGGAGACAGATGATATTCAGCAGGTTGCGGTGATGGTGCAGAGTTTTCTCCAACAGTAGGAGCTTGTTGATCTTGTGTAGATGAGGGATCCACATGAGTGGAGCATTGTCCTTCCCGATCCGCCACAAGGGGTTCCTCAATGGGGCGGAAAAATCACACGCCCATTCTTCTTATGGCTTCTTGGGGTATTTCAACATCTGCATCACAAACATCAACTTGCCCTACAAAGGATCCGTTATTTTCATCGAACTCCACACTACAAGATTCTACAACAATCCCAGTGAGCTTGTTGTAGACTCTATAAGTGTGGGATTCGGCCCCGTAACCAACAAAAATACCTTCTAAAGCCTTGGACTCAAATTTTGACAAACGGACACCTTTAATAAGAAATAAACATTTACACCTGAATACCCTAAAGTATGAGATGTTGGGCTTGTTACCGGTAAGTATTTCATATGGAGTCTTGTCCAAAATCTTTCGGAGGTAGAGCCGGTTCGATGAGTGACAAGTAGTGGATATGGCTTCAGCCCAAAAATTATAAGGAGACTTGAATTCAGCCAACATTGATCTTGCCATATCCATCAAAGTCTGGTTCTTCCTCTCGGCTACACCATTTTGTTGAGGGGTGTACGCAGCAGAATATTGATGTCTAATACCTTCTTCGCTTAGAAACTCATTCAAAGTGTAGTTCTTGAATTCAGAGCCGTTGTCACTTCTTATTGCCAAGATAGGAACATTGTGTTAACGTTGAACTTCATTGGCAAAGTCAATGACAGTTTGTTGGGTCTCACTTTTCAGCTTGAAGTAGACCCATGTATATCTTGAGTAATCATCGACAATGACCAAGCAATATTTCTTCCCACCAAGACTTGCATGAGAAGGAGGACCAAATAAATCCACATGAAGTAATTCCAAGATCCTCTTTGATGACACAATAGTATTCCTCTTGTGGGGAGAGTCATGCATTTTTCCTTCTACACAAGCCCTGCAAACACGATCTTTGGCAAAAGAGACATTGTCTTTTAGTCCAAGGATGTGGCCACCCTTCTGGAGACTTTGCAAAGTTCTCATGTTGACATGGGCTAAACGGCGATGCCATAGCCAGCCCACGTCGGCCTTTCCAAATAGACACATCGGACCCAAAGTGGTTTTCCCCGAGAAGTCCACCACATACAAGTCATTTTCGACGTATCCAACGAAAGCGACATTTAGAGACTTGCTCCACAAGAGTACCACCAAATCATCATCGATAAAAACAGCAAAACCCATCTTGCCAAGGGCACGAACTGAAAGAAGGTTGTAACCGAGGGTCTCAACAAGCATGACGTCCACGAGAGAGATATCGTGGGCAACCACAACCTTGCCAAGAGCCAATACCTAAGATTTAGACTTATCACCATAGGAGACTGTGATATTATCATGATTTGGACGCATCTCCGTGATGATCTCCTTGCTTCCGGTCATAAGACTAGTGCAGCCACTATCCAGCACCCATTTCGACCCACCGGAAGCATAGCCCTGCAAGAGAATACTTCTTGGTTTTAGGTACCCATTTTTCAATGGGTCCTTTCATGTTAGTAACAAGGGTTTTTGGGACCCAAATAGACCAAGCAATATATTCATCAAAGGGACCAACATAATAAGCATAAACGTCGCCATAATCATCACAAAAGAGTTCGTAATTTGGATTGTGAGACCCTGCAAAACCAATATTGTTAGTCTTGTCTTTTGTGACATTCTTCTCAGCGGTGCTTGTCTTTGATTGCTCATTCTTGGACTTGTTCTTCTTGGTTTTCTTTTTCTTGGACTTGGTGACATACCCAAGTCCCTTTTTACGATGATTTGACCTTTGCTTGCCAAGGACATCAAGCACACCTTTATCCTTGGGAGTGATGTCCTTGATCACTTCTTTTTCCACACTAGCATTTTCCTTGTGACTATATGTTGAGTTGGATGAGCTAGGAGCATCATATTTGGCCAATCGACTTTGAAGCTGATCATGTGACTCATTGAGAATGGAGAAATCGTTTTTCAACGCCTTGTGAGCATTGTCAAGTTTCTCCAATTCCTCGGAGAGTCTATCATGAGCAGCCCTAAAGTCAATCTTTTCCTTCTTTAACTTCTTTGCTTTGGTGACTGCATTGTCACGTTCCTTAACAAGTTTAGTCACAATTTCTTCATGTGACTCTTCAATAGACTCAAGCCTCTCTTCAAGAGAGACCCGAGCCTCTTCTTCTTCTTCAAGAGCATTTTTTAAGGATGCAATTTCCATTGCATCCTCCCTTTCAATTCTGCCCTTTTCTTCGAGGAGAGCTTCGTTTTGGGCCAGCTGATCCATAAGAGCTTCAAAACGAACTTTGTGCTCACCTTGCAAGTTAGTATAGAAATAATCCAAAGCAATAATCTCTTCTTTAACCTTAAGACTAGTAGGATCATCCATGTCAATCATAGCCTTAGGAAAAGAAGAGTTAGAAGAAGTTACTTCGGAGCTTCTTTCCATGAGACAAGTAGCATTCTTGTTGATGATGTTTTCGTTTGGAGAGTCGAAGAGAGATGTTGAAGCAGACGTGGTGGCTATAGAAGCCACCTCTTGAGAGCTATCGTCTTCGTCCTCATCTTCACTTCCCGGTGAATATTCTTCTTGAGCCACTAGAACAATCTTTGGTTGCTTCTTGAAGGGAGCATTCTTCTTTACAAACTGTTTCTTGCGTGGAGCCTTTGACTTGTCCTTGAAAATAAGTCTTCCTCCATTATCTTCCCTACTTTGATATGGACACTCAGCTACAAAGTGCAGCCGATCACCATAGTTGAAACATGTTCTCAGCTTGGGACCATTTTCTTTTGTTCCATAGGCTCCACTCTTGCGTTCTAGTTCAGCTTTAGCCTTGGCTGGATCTTTCCAAAAGTTTCTAGCATAAAGAGCCAAGTATTGTCCGTGGATCCTTTTTATATCCTCGGGACAGTCCAGACCTTCTATGGCATATTCATCATGATCAATCACACTAGTCTTCAAGGCCACGTTGACCCCCTTTTGCATCCCCATAGCTCGAGCACGAGCATCTTCGGCATTCTTGGAAGCCACTTTGAAAGCGGCCATTTCTTGCATTACCTCATTGGATGTCATGAGGTGATAGTTATGCCTACCTTGGAGACTTTCAAATCTGTGAGCTCAAATGGCATAAGAGCACTGACGTACTTGCGCTTGATCCATGCATCATCAACATGAGCGGCACCATGGTTTCTGAAATTTGTGGCTATTGCCTTTAGACTCCTATACATGTCTTCATGGTCTTCTCCATCCAACATATAGAATCCTTCAGCTTCGTTGCTCAATGCATCATATCTATTCCTTTTCATACTTTCATTTCCGATGAAGAGCTCGGTGAGAGCATCCCAAGCTTCCTTAGCTGTACTAAGATGCTGAATGTGTGGCATATCTTTGTCACCCACACCAAGTTGTATCATGTATAGAGCTGTAGCGTTGAGTTGGCTATCGACAACTTATCTTCTTGTAAGATTGTTGGGGTTTCCAACATGAAGACCATTTTCGATGATCTTCCACAACTCTATGGAGGAACTGCACACATGAGATTTCATCAAAAATTGCCATTGAGTAAAAGTAGATGCTGAAAGTTTGGGTGGATCACCCCTATTATGTATATGTGGGTGGGGGATAAGTGGATCAGGGGAATACACATGAGAAATTTCATTATATCCATCCTTACCGCTATCCTTTTTCGAGGAGGGGCTCTTGCTAGTGTCATCACCAACCACTTCGTTATCTTTGGAAATAGTTTTACCTGTTTCCTTGGATTGCGGAGTGGTATCCTCAGAGTTAGATGGAGGTGATGCTGCGGATGTGGAGAGATGCATTATCAATTGACGCATCTCTTCCATCTTAGCCTCCATTTAACTCACCAAGGTTGTTTCCAACGTCTTGAGATCGTTCATGGTGACTACCTCCGGAGCATCACTCCCATCTACCTTGGAACCCATACTTCTCTTAGGCGGTTAAGCCCGAAATAAGAGCCAGGGCTCTGATACCAATTGAAATGGATCGTATGGGCACCTAGAGGAGGGTGAATAGGTGCTAACCAATTTTTAATACTTTTTCAGTTTTAGGCTTGACACAAAGTAAATTCTCTAGATATGCAACTACGAGAATTTATCTATATGCAACCCTAACTACTAAGCACGTAAAGAGAGGAACGAAGAAGCCGTAGTGGAGCACGCGGAGACACAGGGATTTGTTTTACCGCAGTTCCTTCCTTGTTAAGGGAAGTACATCTGCGTTGGAGGGGTGGGCGGTTCTAAGACCACCACGCCACAATAGGCCTCACCCTATTCTCCGATGGATCTCGCCACGAGAGGCCTGATCCACCTTCTTCACTATTGGATCCCTTCGAGGCGGGAACCGGTGCCTTTTACAACACTATCGGGGCACACACCCACAACCGAATTGGGGGCTCCCGAGATGACAACAAGCTGCCACAAGAACAAGGTTTATCAATATAAACACAAACAAGGATCTAGGTATTTGCAAGAAATACTAGATCGATGGTTCTCCAAATGAATGGAGAGGATATGAAGCGCTTGATTGCTGATGATGAAGATCGGGTTCTCCTCCTTCGATTCCCCAAGGGACGGGGCCTTTGGGTGGATCTAGGTAGAGCTCTCTTGGATGAAGGTTGTAGATCAGATCTCGTCTTTTTTGAATGAATCAAGAGGTCTGGCAGGAGGGGGAAGGCTGGCTTAAATACCCCCTCCCCAGATCTGGCCATTGAGCAACTTTGGGGGCGGATTATCCGTCCCTCACTAGGGGCGGATTATCCGCCCCCTTGGGAAACTCCGCCCCAAGGGCGGATTTTCCGGGGGAAACTCCGTCCCCTCTCTGGGGCTGGCGCCTGCGTGACTTGGTGAAGATCTTGGGGGGGCGGATAATCCGGCCCCCTCCTAGGGCGGATTATCCGGCCAGGCCAGAAAGTCCGGACAACACTCCGCCCCCCTCTCTGGGGCTTGCGCCTTGGCGGTGAGCAAGGGGGCGGACAATCCGGCCCCCCTGAGGGGCGGATTATCTGGCGGGGCCAGAAAATCCGGCCAAAACTTCGCCCCCCTTCTGGGGCTTGCGCCTGCTAGGGAAGAGGGAGGGGCGGATTATCCGCCCCCCAAAGGCAGAATCCTTTCCCCTTTTTCTCACAGAGAGCTTCAACACTTCAACACACATCAAATAATCCTTGATATTGTTATCTAACACACAAAACACTAGGGATTATAAAATGTTCTTTCAAGCATGCTGCTTTGCCAACATCCAAGTTTGGACAAGAACCGACTCTCAACAGGATTCCATTCTGTATTTCGAAGTTTTCTATAATGGATAGGTACCCCCAAATACCGAAAGGGCAAGGAACCAGTCTCACAGCCAAAAATCTGTTTGTACTGATTTTCCATGTCCTTCGCCTCTCCAAAAAAAATCACTCTTATGGAAGTTTATTTTTAATCCCGATAATTGTTCGAAGATACTTAGTATCAACTTCATGTTTAGGGATTTCTCCAAATCATGCTCCATAAACAATATAGTGTCATCCGCATACTGAAGTATAGAAACCCCTCCCTCTACCAAATGAGGAATGCGACTTCCTACTAAGCCATCATCCTTAGCACGTGCAATTAGGATAGCTAACATATCTGCAACAATGTTGAAAAGAATCGGAGATAACGGATCACCTTGTCTCAATCCTTTTTGTGTTTGGAAATAGTGGCCAGTATCATTATTGACCCTTATTCCAACACTGCCACCTTGCACAAAGTTTTTAATCCCTTCACAAAAAACAGGATCAAAACCTTTCATATGAAGGACTTGTTGCAAAAAAGGCCACTTAACTTTATCATATGATTTTTCAAAATCAATTTTAAAAAGCACACCATTAAGTTTCTTTCGATGCAACTCATGAATTGTTTCATGCAAGACTACTACCCCTTCAAGAATGTGCCGCCCTGGCATGAAAGCAGATTGGGTTGGTCTAATCACTGTATGAGCCAAATTCATGACACGATTAGTAGCAACCTTAGTAAAAAATTTAAAACTTACATTCAAAAGACAAATAGGTCTTTTTGTTGAATTTGTACCGCATTTTCCTTTTTTGGTAGGAGTGTGATTACACCAAAGTTCAGTTTGAACAAAGGTAAATCACGATTATATAAATGAGTAAACAAAGCCATCAAATCTGATTTGATTACCTCCCAAAATTTTTGGTAAAACTCCACGGGAAAACCATCTGGCCCAGTAGCCTTGTTATGTTTCATCTGAGAGATAGCCTCAAACACTTCCTTCTCAGTGAATTCTAACGTCAGAATAACATTCTCCTCTGAAGACAACTATGGTATATCCTCGATCAGTTCCTCCATCATAGAGAAACTGTTGAGATCAGGATTCTCAAATAGTTTTTTATAGTATTCAGTTATATAGACCTTCAAGTTTTCTTCTCCCACTATGGTTCCTTCCTCTTGTTCTAATTGGAATATTTTCTTCTTTCTATGTTTTCCGTTTGCTATCAGGTGAAAATATTTAGTATTATCCCCCTCCCCTTCTTGTATATGTTTAACCTTTGCTCTTTGAGCCTATTTTGTTTCCTCATCTCTTATAAGAGCAGAAATGCGATCATTAGCATTTCGCAAAGTTAGTTTTTCAGCTGTAGTTAGAGGAAATGATTCGCTTTAATATCTAATTCATCAATTATCGATAAGAGCTTCCCCTTTTCTTGTTTATATTTCCCACAAAGATTCTTTGCCCACCCTTTCAGAAAACAGTGTAAGTGTCTTATTTTATTCTGTCAAATCTGAATGGGAGTATCACCCACCGACACACTATTCCATTCAGCAGTAACCATTTCATAAAAACCTTCCCGACGTAACTAGGAAAGTTCAAAAGAGAATCTAGCTTTATTACCAATGTGTGCTTGATTTCCTGCATCGATCAATAGAGGCGTATGATCAGACCTATCTTGTTAAAGATCTTACCGACACTAATGAAATTTTTTGCTCCCATTCAACACTTGCCAATACGCGGTCTAACTTTTCAAAAGTTTGTGTGTCTCGTCTATTGGCCCATGTGAACTGCCGACCCGAGAGTACAATTTCTCGTAAGTCTAGGCTCTCAATGATGGCATTAAAAACAAATGGCCACCTTGGATTATAATTATTGTTGTTTTTTTCATGTTGGTTACGAAGAATGTTAAAATCCCCCGCCAATAACAGTGAAAGTGGTTCCGTCTCACAAAGACGCACCAGTTCAGACAAAAAATGTGGTTTATGTACCTCTTGCGCAGCCCCATATACAGGCATCAAAATCCATTCGAAACCATCATTTTTAGAGCGGATATGGAGTTTTACACAGAAATCTCCTGTTTTAACTCTTTTAACATGAAGGGTTGCAGTATTGATACCCACAAGAATACCCCCTGACCGCCCATGCGGCGGTAAACAAAACCAAGCGAAATCTTTTCCAGCTGCTAAATGTTTTAAAAAAGGAATAGTGAAGTTTGATCTCCCTGTCTTCAGTAGGATAAAATCTAAACGGTGTTCCGTAATAGCTTCTTGTACAATAAAATGCTTGCCGGGATCACAAAAACATTCGCTATTCCATGACATTCCTTTTAATACTGACATTATGTTTTATTGTTTTTTAACTTTTATCCTAGTATATTCGCTATTCCATAACATTCCTTTTAATACTGACATTATGTTTTATTGTTTTTTAACTTTTATCCTAGTACTCATGCGAACGATTTGTCTTGTCATAAGTCTTACGACTTCTAGTACGTTTTTGTTTCACTTCGGTAACCACAAGATCAAAGAGATCATCAGGGGTATGTTGTTCTTCGCCTACCAAGTCATCACACAGACTTGCTGCACGTGAAACAACAAAACTTTGAACTTTACCTTCCCCAACATTTTCTGAATTATCATTACTTTGCAACATAGTTAAAGTGCATTCAGTTTCAGTATCTAAAATTAATTTAGCTGCTGCTTTTTTACAAGACAACGTTTCTCCCATAGCTACACCTATCCGACTAGCCTTTTCAATTATTTCTTCTTTAGAAAAAGAAAGTAAAGAAAACTTATTATTAAGATTAGTACCTTGAGCAAGAAGATCGCCACGACGCCGAGCCAGACTCATTGCACGTTCCAGCTGCGTGTCATCAGCGTTTGGTTGAGCCCGTAGCTGCCCGCTAGACCTCAGTCCCATCATCGAGCTCTCCGGTATCCCACCAAAAGACACCAGCTGATCCTTTGTTGGCATACATGCTCCAAGCCTCTGATCTTGTTCCTGCCCTCGAGTATCATTGGAAGCGAAAACAGCAGCGCCTCCAATCATGCCCTTGCTTGCTCCCCTCACCTTCTCGTCATGGACCTCCTTCAGTATCTCGGTCGATCCAACACCCCTTGCCGGAGTCCGAGGCGAGCCGACCATCTCAGTAGACGGCGCAACAGGTGACTGCCTCGCAACACCATCATCCGGGATTCCAGAGCTATGAGGCAACCCACAACCAGCTGGGCTCGCAATAACAGAATCAGCACACCTACTAGCAACCACAGTCGACGCTGAAATCACTGCCATATCATCCTTCCTAAAACCCCCAGATATTTTTGTAGGTAAACTAGCAGCAACTAACTCATAGTCAACAGTCCCAAATTTAATAGGACATAGGGTTTCAGCTCGATTAAAAGCCGGACCATCAGATTGCATGTTCTGATCCATCTCCAGCCCCTTTTTGTTTGGCTCAACAACTTGTCCTCCATTACCATCAGTACTAGCATCCCTAGAGGCTCCTTGTCCAGCACTGCCATCCCCCCGATCACCAGGTCCATTTGGATTAGCATCATCCATTTGTATATCCTCAGTTCTTGGTTGTATTGGCATACTCTCAACTTCAAACCGGAGCTTGTAGAAATCTCCTTTGATAAGTATGTCCATACGATTAGTAATAAGTGTGGGATCAAGGCATGCAATCTGAATACGCAGCACATTGGTCCTCCTAGTAAATTCCATGTCCAAATCCATAGTCTTTCCAAATAAAGTGCCAAGTCCCCAAAGAGCCAAATAGTCATCCAATGCATCAGAAGGAAGGTCATGAATCCTAACCCACACATGATCAATATACCATGTTGGCTGCACATTCGCTCCCCAAAAATCAAAGGTCATAGAACAAGGTCCCACTTTGGCTTTGTATACTCATATATGATGTGCTCGAACAAGGTCTATCTTGCTAGGAAACTTAACCTTGTAAATATTTTCAGCAACTTGGCGCACCTCCCAATGATACAATTCATCAGGAACTACCCACTTGAGTTGGGCAACTATTTCGTCTATCGTCATCACACCATTTGAAACAGTAACTCTACTCATACGAGTATTTTCCACCCTCGGCCGAACAGCCCCAGATAGTGGAAGTTCCCAGAACATTAGCTCTTCATGAGCTAAACCATAGCAGACCATTGTTGGCTTGGGTGCATTCATAACCGAGCAAGTTTTCATTGCATGATCAGGTGACAAACATATGTCACAAAGCGGAGTAATACAATCATCTAGATGATGTCCTTGCTGCCCACACCTAGCATTTAGGACCCTTCTTTTTTATCGCCTTCACTACATCAGCACTCATCCCTGCAGTCACAGATATCTGATCCATCGGTACCACTACCGCAGATTGACTGGCCGCAGGGTCCCCTACCGTGGCAGATGTAGCGCCGGTAGGATGCCGGACGGGCACGTCCAGCTGCCCCGGCACCACGGCGGCCTGCTGTTGTTCAGTTGTCTTCCGCAACATAGCCGGCAGATTTTGTTCCGCCCCTTGCACGCCTAACATCAGCTGCGCAACAACCGAGTTCTTTTTAGTCTGGAGATCAGCAATTTGCTTTGCCAGAGCAGCTGCAGTCTCCTTAACCAACTGACTTTGCAACTCATTCATTCTTGGTTCTCGATCCACTCGGCCACCTCTTCCATTGCGACCCCTCACGTTTCTGTAGAATCCACGACCAGTTTGGCCAATGTTGTTGTTCCACTGATCCTGCCTAGGCCTTCTCCCATTCATATTGTTAAAACCATTACCACTGTTGAAACCTTCTCGACCTCCCTCAAAACCACGAGCCGCTACACTTCTGCCATCATGGCCTTGGTTATTGCCCTGAAAATTTCCCTGAAAATCATCAAAACCTCCATTGTCACCAAAACCTCCATTGCCAGCAGTGCCACTTGGTCCTCCTTCATAGTAGTTATTTCCTCGTCCAGGACCAAAACGTCTGAAACCTTGACCACGTTGTTGGAAGCCCCTTCCCCGGTTGGGAAATTGGCCACCACCGCCGCCGCCTCGATTCATCTCTGCCCTCTCTCTCTCTCTGGAACAACGCCGAAAACGTCAGCACCAACAACAGGTGCCGGCGTGCGCTGTTTGTTCCAAGGAAACCCTAGGTTGCGCCTATATCCACAAGTGTATCGACGCAACCTATCGTGTTGGGCCAGAGATGATCGGCCTTTTTTGATTTCCAGGCAATTTGTTTTCCTCATCGGGGTTAGATCGGGCCCACAACGTCCACCGTCAACATCCTCGAGTTCGAATCACGATCCAACATCCGTTGATTCCGGATCAAACCTACCGTCTTTGGAGACGCCAAATTTCTCCTCCGCCGGCGGCCGGTGAAACAGGAGAAGTTCTGCCGCTCCACCTTGCGCTTCCTCCTACAGACCGTGACCCATTCCGACGCATCGAACGATTCCAGCATGAAGGTAGATGGTGACATCGGCGCCACCTTCCCAGATGACCGTCTCCCTGCAAAAGAAGGATTAAAATGACTACACCTTACCGTCGACGGCGATGTAGCTAGCGTCAAAGCCAAGAGACGTTGTCTCTTCTTCTTATCTTCCCTCTTCTTCAGTAACCTGGACGAAATCGGCACCAAAACGCATGGCTCTTCCTCCGGCGATACGCAAACGTACCTCCACTCTCGAGGCAGTGATTCTGGGGAGCTGACCTCACTCTCCGGCGACAAGGAACATCCCTCATTGTCGGAGTCGGAGGAGACAGCCCAGAATCGCCCTTGGCGTCGCCCCAACGTCTCTCCGCAATTTGTGGAGGTCCGCATGTCGTGCGGCCTAAAGCTCCATCAAGATATACATCTACAAAGCTCATCTAACCTGCATGAAAAAACTATTTCTCTCTGTTTCCGCGGTAACGGTTCCGGCTGTACACCGGACATGGTTAGAGTGTACCTGACCGAAAGACCGGTATGGTCGACTAGAGGAGCGTGAGTAGCATACTAACACATTTGACTTTATTTTTTAATTTAGGCCGTCTTAGAAATAATATAAATTGTCTAGATATACAATTATGTGGATAATTCTATATGGCAAGATACAAGCAAGAAAGTAAACAACATGTAGTAAAAGGTGAGAAACGAGATAATCGCAATGTAGACTCGAAGATGCATTCACGTAGTTTCTTTTTCTTCCTTTTTTTTAGAATGGTTAACGGGGGAGAGGTTCCCCATCTAAATATATTCATTCATTCAAGAGAAGGCTCATAAGCCAGCATGTTTTACAGGAGGAGGGGGAGGGAGGGTTCACACCGCAACACTGCTCGAGAAATAGGCCGCCCAGGAGTCGGTCTCCGCACGGAGGCCTGCAGGGACACGCATGCGCCATAAGTTTACGTCTTCACGGCACATGCCAATTAGACGCGGCATAGAGGGGCGGTCGCCTCTGAAGGCAACGTTATTACGATGCTTTCGGATGTTCCAGCAGCAAAGCACCATGAGAGTCGACGCCGTCGTGCCTGCGTAGAGCGGGGATACTCATGCAGATGGCGGGCGTCCGCATCGGCGGCGTAGTGGGCACCGACAGTGCGCCAGAAGCTCCGTTGGCGGACGTTTCTTCCTTTTAAGAGGAAGTATATCTATGTTGGAGACGTCTGACGCAACAAAGGCCACCAACACCACAAAAGTCTCACCTTATTCTTCCGTGGGCATGCTACCAAGGCGAACACATGATCCATTCAGAGGTGGCATTGAAGGCGGCGACCAAAACATTTGCAACAAGGAGAAATCCCCACAATAACTTGGAGGCTCTTAACAAGTCCATGAAGCTTTACCACACCAAGTCCTAACTTCAGGTGTCGTGTCTTGGTTTTCGGCACCGGGGGTAGGAGTCCCCTTTATGGTTCGGCCAGGGGCGCAACGTCCGGCAAGCTAGAAGAATACACTCACAGAGAGAGAGACATGTTTTATTTACCCAGGTTTATGTCCGCATTGAGCGGATCCCTGCGTCTAGCAACTAGCTACTATCTGATTATCACAATGTTACACTTGGTTCCTTCCCCGAAAAGGTTCTCTCATCTGAATATCTCCTCCCCTTCCTAAGTCCGACCTGGGCCTCCTTTTATATGGACAAGGGGTCACCACAGTGGTCGGTTACACGCGGTTGTGGGTCGATGCCACGCGGCTGAGCGTGGGGTGCATGCGCTCAACGTGGTGTTCCCGTGCTGCATTCTTCGTATGTCACACTGTGCTCAGGAAGGATAGCCTGCCGCCTGTCGGTACTGTTGTAGATTCGTCATCCAGGGGTATTCCGCATCCGGGGTGATATCTTGAGAGCTAGTTGGAAAGCTACAGAGCTCTGTTGCCCTCGCTGCAACACGGGGGAGGGGGAGATGCCGATCTACGCCTGGTTCCTCCATATGGGGCTCGTCCCCTTGATGCATGAAAGGAAAACCAGCGGAGTCCCATATCCGGGCTCTCTGATCCTCCTCGGGACCTCGATACGATAGTACCCCCCGGGCACTAGCTCGGATGAGGCTGCCTGATGCTAGGTAGTGCACTCTTCTTTCGAAGGACTTACCGCGGGGTTTAGTTCTGTATTTAGTGGCAAGCGCCTTGTGATGGACTTGCGGTTTCTTCGAGGAGGCGTGTGCGTCGCTTAGGGGGGAGTGTACCAGTTGCAACGCGGTTGAGGGAGGATGTGAGGGCGAGGTCCCTATAAATTGGGCCCCTTCCCTTTGGTTCAACCTACACGCTTCTCACTAGACTTTTCCAATCCCCTTGCTCCCATGGCATACCGAGAGGCAACAATGTCCGGCAAAGGAGCGTCGTCGTCCAGGATGTCATGGGAATGACCACGGCAGATGCTGCAATCGGCAGCGAGTAGTAGAACAAAGGGAAAGGGCGGCCAACCATCTGCGGTGCGAGATGAGGGCGGAGACACAGGGTTTTACCCAGGTTCGGCCCCCTGAGGGTAAAGACCTACTCCTGCTAGATTGTATTATGATGGAGGTACAATGGGGCGAGCTCGACGGCTAGACGGCGAGTCGCTTGGGTGGATGATGGAACGTCCGTTTACACGTCATGTAGGGAGGTTTATATAGACTCACCCTCCCCTAGGGTTTACAAATCTCAACCGAATCAGTTAAGGTTTCGGTACTCGTTTAACCTAATCCGACTGGGCCTATCTACTCTCCTGGGCCTTCAGCTTCCAGTCGCTTGAATCCACGCCAGGTCTTGATCCAGTCGCCGTCTTGCAGGCCCACTCGCCAGTTCCTAGGCCAGTCGGAAACGTCCTGCTGGGTATACCCCGGTAGGCATATCCCCATCAGTAGTCCCCGAGGCCGTCGTCGATTGGGCGCAGGTGGTTGCTGGCAGTCGGAGCATACGGGTCCAATGCGGACATCCAGTCGAATCGGTGGCGGGCTCCTGAATAAAGGAAAAAAACTAGTCATTCTGGTCGCAGCTTGGCGAACGGGTCGGCGAAATATTTAGTCACTGTTGTAGTGGTCGGGTCGGTGAGCCAAGTGGCTGAAGTTGGACCATCAAACACAGTCAAAACTAGCCGTTGGGGTAATCCAACGGTAACTTTTGGCATAATCACCGCGTAGTAACGGCTCCCTGATTTGGCGGGTAACAACCGCTATATAAAGGGAATGGTAGGCGACCGGAGAACCACCTCCTCGTTATTTCCTCTGATTGCGCGCACCTCCATTTTCTTTCGCATCGCGATCCAGCCGATCCACAATCCTTCGACCCCCATGAACCTTTCCGCCAATGGCCCCCTCCACCGAACCATGGGGCAGGTCCAAGTGTCTGAGCGCCATCTGGCGTCTTTCGAGGCCGAGATCCTGCTGGCGCGGCGGTGGCGCATCCTGCGGCGGAGAGGTGACTCAACCCGCGAGGGAGAATTCACGCTTCACCAGCCACAGGGGAGGCTGGATTCCCACATCTCTCTTCTTCCGGTAACCTGCGCCTTCTACGGATCCAGCCATCGGACTGGGCCGCCTGACATCGAGCAGCTCGCCATTTTCGTGGCGTTCTGCGAGTGCTACTGAGCTGCAGCCCTACTTCCCTGTGGCAAGATCTGTTCCACGGAGGATCGATCGCGAAAAGCAGCGCCCAATGCTTGCTGCTGGTGGCTTGACGTTTCAATTAAAGTCGAAGGCCTCCTTTTTTGATCTGATGCTACCTGCCAAGGCGGCGAGCGAGTGGAAGAAGTCTTGGTTTTATGTCACCGAGGCGACTCCAGACGGCGAGGTGGCGATCCCAAGATACTCCGCCGACCGGCCCGAACCGCGCCGACTCCAAGCCGGCAAGCTTCCAACAGACCAGCGGATGGTCGTGGATGAGATGCTTCAGACCATCCGCGGCCTGAAGAAGAAAGGTCTTCAGACCATCAATTTGTACAACTGCTGGCTCGGGCGGCGACTCGTTCCCCTGGCCCGCCGTGACCATTATATGTACGAGTACACGGGCCGGGAGAACTCGACGAAATCCTGCCTCGCCGAGTGGAAAGTCGAGGACTACATCCCGGCGTTGAAGAAGATCACCCAGGCAGTGTACCTGGACGCGAAGGCCCGGGTCGCCCCCTACACCACGAAGCATCCAGCCCCGACGGTAAGTCATTTTTCTATCATTCGCAGTCGCAGTTGATGTTGTCGCGGTCATACTGATATTGTCTCATGCCTATTGCAGTTATTTCAAGTGGTGGAAGGGTGGCTTCCGCCCGCGAATGACGAGAACTCGATCCCGTCCGTCCAGGACGGGGGCGAGTCGCCTCCCACCAAGGGCGGCGCCGAGAGCGACAGGAGAGACGACAACGACGAGTCCGAGGAAGAGGCTGCCCCATTGGTTCGCAAGACTCGCGGGCAGCGTCAGCGGGAACTCGAGGCGAGTAGAAGTCTTGAACGTCATGATGATGACGACGACGAGCTTCCCGAGCTCACCTCGCGTCGCAAGGCCACTCCGTCGAAGAAGAAGAATAAGAAGGAGGTGAAGGCCCCTCCAAAGAGGAAGACGAAGCCAGCGAGGTAGGCATCTCCGCCTCATTCGGCGAGCAGCTCCGACGCCACCAGCCTAGCCAGGGATGAAGCGCCACAGACGATGGCAACACCGGATGTCACCGCCGTCCTGAGTGAGGTGCCTCTGGCCTCAATTCCTCCCCCATTCGCCCTAGTCTCTGGGTCGGGGGTCGCTCCAGCCGCGGCAGCTTCGCCTCCCAGGAGAGCTCCTGCCGAAAACATTGCGGAGGCTCCTGTCGCGGCCTCATCAACGAAGAGGCCATCTGTGTCTTGGGCGCATGATGTCCTGGAGATGGGCCTCAGTCGGCAGCTGGGCCCTGAACTGGAGAAGTCGGCTAGCATCCGCACAGGGCTGCGGTTTATACCAGTCGCCAAGTGAGTTTTATTCGCCTGCTTTATTTTTCGTTGTACTCGAACCACTTTGCTCATGTAATCAACTTGCAGGAGTGGGGTTAAAAAGATAGGCCACCCGTCCGTGGCCAAGGTGCCGCCAGTCGCCGTCGAGGAGGACCCTTCTCGGAAGAGGAAGGCTGATGAGGTCACTACCCCTGCAGACGGTGCCAAGAAGGCCCAGAACGACGACGTCATCACGGTGTCTGACGACACGACGATTTCTCCGAGTGATCCTGCGGCGGGGGCGGCCTTGACGATCAAGGAGGGTGCTTCCTCGCCTGGGATGGCCGAGCCGGCCTCTTTTGGTGCCGGCGCATCCATCGCGACCTTCCCCCGCTTCATGTCCAGAGCGGCTACGGCGAGTGGTACCACGCCATCGAGCCGCGTGCCTGGGGTCGCCGAAACGGAGGTCGAGCAACGTCGCGGGCACACTCCGGCTCTTCTCGCATCCGTGGACGCACTACAGCTTCATGGCATGCTTGGCGCAGCCATCCAGGTATGTCCAGTCCCCGAGGATCGGGCCACTGAATGCGGTGGTGATTCTTTGTGTTTCGCTTTTATTTCGCACGGTCCCAAAGTGCGCATTCTGAATTTCAGCGGGTGGGCACTTAGGGTTTTGATCTCGGTCCCGAGTGTCCAGTCGCTGAATTTCAGCGGGTGGGCACTTAGGGTTTTTGATCTCCAGTCCCCGAGTGTCCAGTCGCTGAATTTCAGCGGGCGGGCACTTAAGATTTTTAATCTCCAGTCCCCGAGTGTCCAGTCGCTGAATTGCAACGGGTGGGCACTTAGGATTCCGTTTTGTTAACTATTTGACTTTTGTACAGGGTTTGCAGCGTGAATCAGCCGATCGGCTTGCTGCAAAGTGTCGCGTGGAGATTGAACTTGTCGTCGTCCAAGAGGCGAACAAGGGACTCCAGGCGATTGCTGCGAAGGCAGAGGAGGTTCGCCAGGGCCTTGTCCCGGCGAGTGAGCTGACGGCGGCTCAATCTCCATTGAGTTTGGCTAAGAAGCGGATCGCCGACCTTGAGCGCGAGCTTAAGGACGCGAAAGAGGAAGCGAGCTCGGTGGATGGGCGAGCCAAGGCTGCTGTTACGGCCGCCGCTGAGGAGCGTAAGGTCTCTGATGCCCTTGTTGCTGGGCTTCAAGACGACTACTCCTCTCTTCAAAGCTTCATCACGGAGCTCTCCCGTCCTTTGATTGGTATGTGTGCCGCCTCTGCCTATAATATTTCCATTGTGTGATCTTTGATGTACTCACTTCCCCTCCTGTCCACAGGTCGGATTATTGATAGCGCAGAAGAGGCGCAGTCGTTTGACGCACGGCAGTGTGTGGCCACTCTGGTCGACTCGGCCACGCTATCTGCAACTTGTATTAGGGCATATCTTCAGGAGATGTCGCCCACGGAAGTGATTCCCAGCGACCTCGTCGAAGTGTGGCGGTACTTGGAGAAGGCGCCATCAGTCGTCGAATTCATGACGCGGTCGGCGTTCCGGCGCGGGGCGGCGACGGCGCTTAGCCTTGGGCTCGCCCACTTCCCGGAAGATTTCGATCTGGATGACGTGACGAGTGGCTACCCGTCGTCGACGGGCTCGGTGGAGATCGCTGAGGTGCTGAAGCTGACGGACCGCGCCGCGGTGTACTCCGATCGCGTCTGGGCGATGGGCAACCTCCTTCCTTATCAAGAGACGATCGTTGCGCCTAACGACCCCGAGCCGCAGCACCGGGACTTCAAGATCGAGCAGCCCTTCCGTGCAGCGATGGCGGGTGAGCTGACGACGTACCCGTCAAACCCGTACACTCCCTTCATTCGCAACCGCAAGGGTGGCGGCGAGTCGACGTCGAAGCCTGCGGAGTAAAACATTGTGCCCTGGGGTGTTAGTAGCGGTTCTGCCATTGGGCATACTTTGTACTTTGTGACAATTGTGACATGCTATAATGAGATATCGTGTTGTTTTGTGATTTGACTTGTGATTGAGATTGAGGGTTGAACGAGTCACCGAGCGCGTCCGCCCTTTTTATGGGGTTTACCTCGTTTGTTTATGTGTTTGTGGTTTTGAACGTTTTGTTATTGGGGTCGACTCGCCCGAGCTTGGAAAGCCAGTCGCAAGGTGACTCCCATGAGTGCTCTGTACTTCACTGTTTTCCCTTGTGCGAACGAGGTCGGGTAGCCGAGTCCCCGAGCATGGTACTTGGTTGTTCTAGGCGTGACTCTAGGGTGGGTGAGGACTGGTCGCATTAGAGTACGCGCATCACTCCTGCCTGGCCCGTCGGGTCAGTCGCATGGCGAGTCCTGGGCATGCTCCCATACTTGGCGATTTCCCTAGCCGCTTGCGCTGAACTGGTCGTCAGTCCCCGAGTGTGGTACTTGGCCGTTCGAGTCACTGTGTCGAGGATGCGGAGGATCATGGTCGCTGTGAGGAGCGAAGGCAGTTGTCTTGGCTCGTTAAGCCAGTCGAGCTAGGCGACTCCAATGGGGCTCCGGGTAGGCGTTTTTCATGGACGTTACAAGACCTGGGGTAACCCAGTGCCCTTGTAGCGCACTACTTGGTCGTGCTGATCGCTGTACCAGAGGTTGACTCCTGCAGTTAGCTTGGTGTTGTTACTACGAGTGCGAGTGGCACAAGACACGGAGAGTAGACGCAATTTGCGGTAACCAATATTTTTTATTTCATAGCGACTTGAGGATACATATGTGGAGTTCTAGGAGTAGAACTTCCGTAGGAGGTTTACATTCCATGGTCGCTTGACGTCGAGTTTGCCGTCCCCGCGGACGTCGATGAGGTAGTAGGCGTCGTTGCCGAGTACTCGCCCAATGGCGAATGGTCCCTCCCATGGGGGGGAAAGCTTGTGCATGCCCTTCTTGTCCTGGATGAGGCGTAACACCAGGTCACCTTCCTGGAAGGTGCGAGTTTTCACCCGTCGGCTATGGTAGCGGCGGAGTCCTTGCTGGTAGATGGCAGTGCGAGAGCGAGCTAGGTCGCATGCCTCGTCGAGTTGATCGACTCCGTCCTGACGTGCGAGTTCGATCGCAACCTCCGTGTAGTGGACGACCCTTGGAGAGTCGTGCTCGAGGTCGGTGGGCATGACTGCCTCGGCGCCGTACACCATGAAGAAGGGGGTGAACCCTGTCGACCTGTTGACCGAGGTGCGGATACCCCAGATGACGGAGGGTAGCTCCTCGACCCAGCACCCGGCGGTGCGCTCGAGTGGTACTTGGAGCCGCGGCTTCAGGCCGTGGATGATGCTCTGGTTGGCCCGTTCCGCCTGGCCGTTGGACTCCGGGTGGGCGACTGACGCGAGGTCGAGCCGGATGTGATGTTCCTCGCAGAACTCGGCCATGGCTCCTTTGGCGAAGTTGGTGCCGTTGTCCGTGATGATGCTGTTTGGGAACCCGTAGCGATATATGAGCTCGTGTAGGAATTTGGTGGCGGTCTTCCCGTCGCATTTCCGGACAGCCTCCACCCATTTGTGAATTTGTCGACGCGACCAGGAGGTGGGTGAAGCGGAGGGGGCCTTTTTTGAAAGGGCCTACCATGTCCATACCCCACACGGCGAATGGCTAGGTGATGGGGATTGTCTTGAGCGCTGAGCTCGGCACGTGTGTCTGGTTGGCGTACTTCTGGCACCCGGCACACCGCTGGACAATGTCGACGGCATCGACGTGTGCGGTGGGCCAGTAGAAGACGTGCCGCATAGCCTTTGTGACCAGAGAGCGGGCTCCAGCGTGGTGGCCGCAGTCGCCGGAGTGGATGTCGTGGAGGATCTTGCGTCCTTCTGCGGGTTGGACGCAGCGTTGGAACACGCCGGTCACGCATCGCTTGTGGAGCTCGCCATCGATGATGGTGAAGGATTTGCTTCGACGTGCAACCATCCGGGTGTCTGTCTCGTCTGGCGGCAAGGTGCCAGCCTCCAGGTAGGCGATGTATGGCTTGGTCCAGTCGTCTGGCTCGGCGATGAGTGCGACCAGGGCTACCTCTGGTTGCAGCGGGACTCCGATGTCGATCTCCCTTGGGGAGAGACTGACGGCTTGGTGATCGTGTCGAGGAAGACGCCGGCGGGTGGTGCGAGTCGGGCCGACCCGATGCAAGAGAGTGCGTCGGCCTCCTCGTTATTCCGCCTGTCGATCCACTCGACGGAGTAGCATGCGAAGTGTCCACCCAGCTTGTCTACTGCTTGGCGGTATGCCGCCATGGTGGGAGAGACGGCGTCGCAAGTGCCAGCGACTTGCCCGGCGACGAGGTCGGAGTCTCCGTAGCAACATAGGCGGTTAACATTCATCTCCTTGGAAGCTCGCATGTCGTGGAGTAGTGCCTCGTACTCGGCCATGTTGTTGGTGCAGGGGGTGAAGTCGAGGCAGAGGACGTAGCGGAGCTTGTCGCCCTTCGGGGAAGTCAGCACGATCCCTGCTCCTGCGCCGTCCGCGTTCTTGGAGCCGTCGAAGTGCAGGCTCCAGTAGTGGAGGTATGGCAGCTTTTCCGGCTGCTAGGCTTCTTCCCAGTCGGCGATGAAGTCCGCGAGAGCCTGCGACTTGATCGCTTTTCGTGGCTCGTACTTGATGTTGTGGACGCCGATTTTGACGGCCCACTTGGCGACTCGCCCGGTCGCCTCATGGTTGCGGATGATGTCCTGCAACGGTGCTGAGGAGACGACCGTGATCGGGTGCTCCTGGAAGTAGTCGGCGATCGCTTGTGCTCTGAACTCGTATACCAATTTCTGGTATTGCGGGTACCGCTGGCGCGACTCGGTGAGGACCTCGCTGATATAGTACACCGGTCGTTGTACCGGGCGCTCCTTCCCTTCCTCCGGCCGCTCGACGACCATGACGGTGTTGACGACGCGCTCGGAAGCCGCGACGTAGACCAGCATGGGTTCTTTGTCGACGGGGGCGGCGAGTAGTGTTGCTGCGAGTAGCACCTTCTTGAGGTCGCGGAGTGTGTCGTCCGCCTCCTTGTCCCACTGGAAGGTGGGGTTCTTTCGCATCAGGCGGTATAGGGGCATCGCCTTTTCGCCCAATCAGGGGATGAAGCGACTAAGAGCCGTGATTCGCCCGGCCAGTTTTTGGACGTCGCGCAGGCACTCAGGTTTGCCGAGTCGAGCGATCGTGTCGATTTTGGTGGGGTTCGCCACGATCCCGCGCTTGGAGACGACGTACCCCAGTAGTTGCCCTGCTGGTACACCGAAGGTGCATTTGCCTGGGTTGAGCTTTATCTTGTATTTTCACAGGTTGGCGAATGTTTCCGCCAGGTCAGCGAGTAGATCGCCCTGGCGAGCGGACTTCACTACCACGTCGTCGATGTAGACGTGGATATTGCGGTCAATTTGGCTCGCAAGGCATTCCTGCATGCACCGTTGGTAAGTTGCCCCGGCGTTCTTGAGGCCGAAGGTCATTGCAGTGTAGCAGAAGGCTCCGAATGGCGTCATGAACGCCGTCTTCTCCTCGTCCTCAACAACCATCTTGATCTGGTTGTACCCAGAGTAGGCGTCGAGGAAACACAGCGACTCCGAGCCCGCGGTGGAGTTGATTATTTGGTCGATCCGCGGGAGGATGAATTGCTCCTTAGGGCAGGCGCTGTTTAAGTTTGTGTAGTCGATACACATCCTCCAGGTCCCATTTTTCTTCTCGACCAGGACTAGGTTTGCCAGCCACTTGGAGTATTTTATTGGCCGTATGAAGCCTGCAGCGAGTAGACGCTGCACCTCCTCGGCGATGGCTCGGCGGCGCTCTTCATTGAAGGGCCGCAGCGACTGCTTAACAGGTCGCACTTTGGGGTCGGCGTTGAGTTTGTGCTCAGCGAGTTACCTAGGGACACCAGGCATGTCAGAGGGCTTCCATGCGAAGATGTCCCTGTTCTCACGGAGGAACTCGATGAGCGCGCCTTCCTATGCTGGGCTCATGCCCGTCCCGATCGTCACTGTCTGGCTGGAGTCGCCTGGGACCAGCTCGACGGTGCGGGTGTGCATCGTCGCCTCGAAGGCTGAGGTGTTGACGCCCTCCGAATTGGGCTTCTTGAGTATGGTGGGGTCATTGTTGTTGACCCCGCTCGCGTATTTGGCGAGCTCGTCGGCGTGGTTGGTCTCTACCGCGATGACGGTGTCGGTGAGTTCGGCTCCTTTGGCCTCGCACTCGGCGGCCATGTCGGGGTCGCCGTTGATGGTGATGAAGCCGCGCGGCCCGGGGAGCTTCATCGCGTTGTACGCGTAGTGGGGCGATGCCATGAACTTGGCGAACGCCTGGCGCCCCAGGGCGCAGTGGTAGGGGCTGTCGAAGGGTACCAGCTCGAAGACGATCCGCTCGGTGCGAAAGTTTGCTGGTGTGCCGAAGGTGAATGGCAGCGTGACCTTGCCGATCGGGTACGCCTTCCGACCGAGGAGGATGCCGTGGAACGTGGTGTAGGTCGTTTCGACCATCGACTGCGGGAGCGATCGCTGAAATGTCAAATGGCAGGATGTTGATGGAGCTGCCGCCGTCCATCAATGTCTTGGGGAGCCAGTAGTCTCCCACCTTGGGCTTGACCACCAGGGCGACTCGGCCCGGGTACTCGATGCGTGGCGAGTGGCCCTGGCGGCTCCAGGTGATGGGCTGCTCCGACCAGTTGAGGAACTGGGGAACATCCACCTGGGCAACCGCGTTGACGGCAATGGCGCGGGCGATGACCTTCTTCTCGCGCTTCGTGTTGAAGCCTGTGAAGGTGTGGAGCGAGCCGGCCACACTGCCGAATTTTCCGTCGTTTGGCGGGTTGTTGTCGAGGTCCTCCCGCGCTCGCCGTGCCTTCTCAATCTCCTTGAGAGAGTGGCAGTCGGCGGTCGTGTGCGTGGCGGGCTTCCCTTCCCTGCTGTGAAACACACAAGGTTGGTTAAGGAGGGCCGTGGGGTCGAACCTTGGTTTCGCCTTGTAGTTTTCGCCGTCGCGGCGGAAGCTCTTGGGCTCGCGCTGCGCGTGCTCGGCGTTGGCGAAGTGTTGCTGTAGCGTAGGTCGGACCATCGTCCGTTATCGTTGCCGCTCGTGCGGCGTTGGCCTCCCGACTCGTCGTCGGTTTCCTGGTTTGGGTCTTCCTCCGTGTATCTTTTGGCGATCTTGAGGAGGTCCGGTATGTTGTCGAGTGTGCGGGAATGTCGTTTGAGCTTGGCGACCAAGGGCTCGTAGTGGCACGAGGTCTTGAAGCAATGGATCGCGGTGTCCGGGTGGATGCCGACCGCGTTGTACCATAGTTCTTGCCACCGCTGGACCCAGTTGCTGGTCGACTCGCGGGGTCCCTGGACGCATCGTTCTAGGTCCTCGATGGTGGTGGCGCGGGTGTAGGAGCACTCGAAGTGCTTGACGGAGGCATCTCGCATATCTTCCCAGGAGTTGATGCTATCCTGAGGAAGGGTGTTGATCCACTGCCTGCACGTTCCCTCCATCATCAGGGGGAGGTAGCGAGCGGCTAGCAGGTCGGTGTGGCCAGCGATCCCCATCACCATGAGGTATGTGTCCAGCCACACGGAGGGGTCGTACGAAGGGTCGTACTTCTCTATTTCCTTCGGCGCTTTGAAGTTCATCGGGTATTTTTCGCCTTGGATCATCGGTCCGGCACAGGCGAGTAAAGCGACGACCCCATCGGCTCGCTGTCGCGGCAATTGGTTAGGGTGTGTCGCAGGTCGTCGGGCTGGCGTGCGCGCCAGCTTTGGTTGTTGGTGATGTGGGTGCAGGCGTCGACGGGCTGACCGTTGGCGGCGACGAAGTTGGTCGCTGGCCTGGGGTGGTTGGTGGAGAGTGCCACGTTCGCGGGTCGGTGTTGGAGCTGCAGTGGTTCGGGTGGCGGGCAGTTAAGGGTATTTGCCGCCAATGGACGGCCGCTTGAGGCCGCTCTGCTGCCCGAAGAACGCGAGTACATCCGACCCTGTGAGTCGGCGCCGGTGTTTTGTTGCTCGACTGCCTTTGCGGCGGGGCCGGCATCTTTGGATCTGTAGGGCGCCGTCGCCGGTGGCCGTGATGTTGTCGGCCGCTGCTCGACCTGCCACGAGGTTATCCATCGGGGTGGAGAACAGTGGTAGGCCGTTCGCGTCTCGCTCCCGTGAGGAGACCACTATCCGCGGCTGATCCCTGGGGGTGCGCGGTTGGGTGGAGGTGGGGCGCCCATCGCTGTCGACCCTGGTGGGGGCCGGGCGCTTCCTCCTGGTGGCGCGTTCTCGCAGATCGTGCTCTCGGCCACGCGGGCTGGGTCGTTCTCGTCGTCGAAGTTCAGGGCGCGCCCCTGGACTGTGGGGTTCAAGTGCGACCTGATTCGCTGCTGGTGGTAGCGCGATAGCTCCTGTGCCGTCACCTGCTCGAGGCGAAATTTTCCGCGCTCGGCTTGCTCCTTGCGGACTGCCTCCACCATCTTCAGGCGGAGTTCCTTGACCTCTGTTGCCGTGGTGTTAGGAGGGATCGGGGTGGAGAAGGGATCCTCCGGCGGATCGGTGCCAGTCGCCATGTAGGTCACGGCGTGGCGACCGGTCCCGTCGTGGAGATCGGCGGAGTTTTCCGACCCGGAGTCGAAGTCGAAGATCCCAAGGATGGAGGGATCCTCGAAGTCTCCCACGTTGGAGACCTGGGTGATGGAGCCTGCGGGCGAAGCCGCGGTGATGGATCCGGCGAGTGACGCCGGGGTCGCCGAGTCGGCGTCGTCGTTGAGGGCCGCGGAGTTTTCGGCCACGTTGCTGTGGGCCGAGTTGTACTCGGAGGCGAGGCGATGGATCGTGCGGACCTGGCTCTCGGAGAGCCGGTCGCGTGGCGGCGACTCGCGGATGCGAGTCGAGTCCTCCGAGACGATGACGTCGGTGAGGCCGACGAAGAGGCTGATCGTGCCGACCGGCAAGATCATGCTGTGCGTGACGGGTCGCGCCGCCGGGACGTAGCTGCTCGGCAAGATCTGGAGCATCTCGCCGATCGCTATCATGCGGCCGGTGGCGACCGACTCGTTGATGGGCAGATTGGATCTCGCCGCAGAACACCGGCCAGACCGGCCAGGCCCCACGGTGGGCGCCACTGTCGTGGGAATGACCACGGCAGATGCTGCAATCGGCAGCGAGTAGTAGAACAAAGGGCAAGGGCGGCCAACCATCTGCGGTGCGAGATGAGGGTGGAGACACAGGGTTTTACCCAGGTTCGGCCCCTCGGAGGGTAAAGACCTACTCCTGCTATATTGTATTATGATGGAGGTACAATAGGGCGAGCTCGACGGCTAGGCGGCGAGTCGCTTGGGTGGATGATGGAACGTCCGTTTACAGGCCCTGTAGGGAGGTTTATATAGACTCACCCTCCCCTAGGGTTTACAAATCTCAACCGAATCAGTTAAGGTTTTCGGTACTCATTTAACCTAATCCGACTGGGCCTATCTACTCTCCTGGGCCTTCAGCTTCTAGTCGCTTGAATCCACGCCAGGTCTTGATCCAGTCGCCGTCTTGCAGGCCCACTCGCCAGTTCCTGGGCCAGTCGGAAACATCCTACTGGGTATACCCCGGTAGGCATATCCCCATCACAGGATGTGGTCGGGAGCGGTGAAGGTGCTAAGAGCTCCCGCCTGTGTGCCTTTCTTCGTTGGCGGATGAGACGACAAGCTCCAAGCTCTGCTGGCTCACGTGGCGGGGAGGCGCCACGAGGGGGGAACATGCATACATGAACTTTGTAGTTTGTTGCTATGAATTCCCACATATTTTATAAATATATGATGTTATATTCATGTTTTACATTGATTTATGGGGATTTACCTATGGTCTCCTTTATTTTGGTTATAACTCTGTCTGGCAGAAAACATCTTATGTTGATATTTTTGCATTTCCAGGAGCTACGGGACTCGAAAAATGGCAAGGTTAGAGGCCATGGTTCAAAAATTTCGAGACGTATCCAGCAGGACAAAGAAGATCCCAAGGGGCCCAACAGTCTGGGAATAAGGCCCTGTGGCGTGCCCACCCTCTTAGGACGCGCCACTAGGGGTCTTTTCCCTCTTGGCCATTTGATTCGCTTGATATTTTCGCCCACCGCCTTGTTTTGACCTAAAAACGTCTATATATACCCTTTGGTGGCCGTACTCAACACACATAGAGATGGAGATCGAAAATACATAAACAGAGAGTCCGTAGGCCGCCGCCGACGGATATCGAAGGGGGAAACACTGCTGGAATCACCTTCGGTGGACTCCACCCCCCTCCGCGTGTTCATCATCAACATCTATAGCAAGATCCTCTCTAGACCCCTACTGTAATATCTTGGCAAACATGATGTATGATGAAATCTATTGTTTTCTCATGATCTATTGTATCTATATGTTGATGTTTGAGTAGTGACTTGTTTATGGCAATTGTGATATAGTTTGTTGTTGGTTGCATACAAGTATATGTTATCTTCTATTATGATCTTGTTTTACTAACATATGAGTGCACACATATGTTGGGGGATGCACAAGGTTATCACCATTGCATGTTGATAGGATGAGGGATAGCTAGAGTTTGACAGAAACCGAATACTAAGTCTTAGAGCTACATGTTGTATTGATTCATGGTTAATCAATGGGCTGGGGTATTATCATGGGGAACTTAGATCTAAATGCGGTGGTTGGACTTCATGTCTTAATAATTCCCTTGTTTGCTCTTAATTGGCCTTGGGATAAATCACTAGGGGTGTATTTGCTCATGTATATGGCTGCACCTATTCATGGCTCCTCCTTAGAAGAAACAATAAAAAGACTATATTTGTGCTTCACTAATTGTGAAACCAACCAAATGAAATAGCAATTTGCCTAAACACTTGCTCCCTTGAGTTATCCACCTCCACTTCACTAGCTCCACACTTTACTCTGAATATTATACCTATAGTTTTTACTTCCAAAGCTTTATTTCTTTCTAGTTAGTAGCAAAAACAACCACACACACATTCTAGTTCCTAGCTTTGCATAGAAGGCCATATAAGTGGGTTATAGGGCTTTAGAGAATAGATAGTTCACCTTTAGCTCCTCGTGAGTTCGACACTCAAATACTTATCGAATTGTACTACGGTGATCCCCTGCACTTGGGGGTTATCAAGGTAATTTCCTAACGCTGTTGCCGGGGAGCGTAGCTCTGGCTTCTATTATTGTTTCCATTGCTAGTTTATTTTTAGTACTTTGCATATAAAACTAAAACCCAAAAAGAAATTAGAAAATGGAAAACACCAAAAACACTCTTAGTATGAGCACAAGTATGAATATAGATGATTATTTGCAAAACTATTTAAGGTTATCAAGTTCGACTGGATAGGGGGAGACTGGGATAGTTTGAGGTTTGGAGAAATGGAGGAAAGATAGAGAGTCAAAACCGCAACCTTCTCTTGGGGAAGAATAAGACTTTATATAGGCCCCCTCAAAATCCAATCTTTATGCGAAGAAAAGGTACCGGGCACTACTACCACTCAGTCAAGTGGTTACGGTTGAGGCTTTCGAGTAGGCCGATGACCAGCAACCGAAAGTCTCTCAATGATAGTGCCACTCGCTATCGAGCATCGATGGTACTATCGCTGGGGGTGATACTACTATGCCCAGACACGGTGTGGTTCAATAGGCATAAAGCATTGGTAGTACTACCGTGGGAACTACCGCTGCCAGTACTGCTAGAATCGTCCCTAGGGGGACGAAGCAATATTACGGGCGGTTCTTACAGCGGTACTATCGTTGTCTCTAACAGCTTGGGCCAACAGTGAGGCAGTCCATCATATGATCATCACCATGCCACTCAAGGCAACCAAGCATGAAGCATGAAAGACAAGACGAAATAAGCAGCAACTTCAAGACCGGAGTCTTCGGCCTCTACATACCAGAGTCTCCGCCTCCTCCACACTAGAGTCTCCCTCCTCAAGCCCAAAGTCTCCATCTCAAAGCTCGGCCAAAAATACCAAGAGCAATGATAACTTGATTTTCTCTGATGGTTTGTTTGCACGTATGGTGATGCTTTGGATATTATTTCTCATGTTTTTTTGCCAAATTCTCCTCTTATTGCATCAAATACGATGGCCAATTTCTCTTTCCAATGCTTTGATTGCTATCATAACTATTTCCATGGAGTTTTTGAGTTCTCACATTTGGAAGGTGTTTAAAATACATTATTGCACATTGACCTTACATATGCATTCTATTGGATATATTTATGTTGTGTTAATAGTGTTGTGAACAATAGTGGACATGTGACACATGATATGATCCTATGTCACACACACACACAAAATATTTTGCTCGGTCCTTATTGTCTAAAGGTACAAATTCATAACCATTAACGTCTTCAGAAAATGAGTTGACACAGATGAGTTTCAACGAGCTACTTCAACAATGCCATCTTGCAAAGGTGAACTAATTTTACTCACCCAAACATGCTATGAAATTCAAGAATTGTCTACTCTTTGAGTGTTGATTCGTATTTATTGTGAGCTTGCTAGGTTACATGAAGCGCGAAAGAACATTGACGAGATCCAACATCATTCCTCTAAAGAACGACAACATGGTGAACTCCAACTCCAAGCATGATTGTCTACCTCCTATACATGGTGACAAGAGCTTAGAGTCGAGGATTACTCTTTTTAAAGAGGGATGAGATGATGAAGCTTAGCATATGGTCATCACCATGCCACCCAAGACAACAAAGCATAAAGCATGGAAGAGAAGACGGAAGAAGCAGCAACTTTAAGACCGAATTCTACGGCCTCTATAGACCCGAACGAGGCGAGCGTGGTGTGGAGCGTGGCCACCGCCGAGGGTGTCGCCTACGACACAGGCAGCGTGGCCAACTTCTCCAGTGCGGCGTCCGCGTGCTGTGTCGACGACTTCCGCTTCGTCCCGCCGGAGTCTGCCGCCGGCCATGACGGCTTCACCGCCGCCATGTCCCGGAGCGCCGGCCATGCCGATAAGAAAGAGTCGGTTTCAATTAGAGCGATTATTGGCTTGTCTTTCAAGTTCTGGAGGTTGCTCCTTTGGAGGTTTATTGTCGGGATCAATTATATGGGTTTGCTTCCATATTTATCTCCACATGTGCGTGTGTTATTCGCCCCTTCCACCTCGAATCCCCCACGAATCCATGAAGATTGGGCCAACCCTAGAGTGACAACCCTTATCACACAGCCACTAGGCAGCGACGGTACTAGGATAAATCCCTAGTAATATGCAATATCCAATAGATGAACATGTTTGACATACTAAAAGGTGATTATAAGTTGGAATATGTAGTCTCCCCTCCTTATTGTCATTTGGCGGGGAGACTTCCAACACCTTAGTTGTAGGTCTATGCCACGAACTGTGTTGGCCGATGTACCGGGTCGCATGGGGTGTTGTGGGAAGAGGACTAAAGGCCCAAGGCGTGAGAGCAGGACACGACAACATATTGTACTTAAAGGGGGTCGAGGACGAAAGGAGGGGCATCGAAGAACCTGAACTTGGACGGGGGACCCTGGCAAGGGCGGATGGCCTCATCTTTCTCTTGATCTCTATCTCCATTGTATTCCCTACCTTTTCTTCTAGCTCCTTGCACACATAACTACCTCGGATCATGTAATCTTCCGTCTAGAAGTGACAATATCAAGTGGAAACGTAACATTCTATTGCATATTTACGGCGTTTTCCAATCAGAAACAACCCGAATATTGCTCCTTGAGCGTTGCATTTCCCAACCAAATGTTCCAAAATTATTATTTGAGAGCCATCCTTGGTAGACAACGCTTCATTTTCACTACGGTCTCACTCTCATCGCATATGTAAGGACGACGTTAACATTTTTTTTCCACTATGGTTGAGCCGTTTATCACCAGTTTGAAGACGACATGTCATGAATGGACACACCTCTCCTT
Source organism: Avena insularis (assembly GCA_023614405.1). Classification (NCBI taxonomy): domain Eukaryota; kingdom Viridiplantae; phylum Streptophyta; class Magnoliopsida; order Poales; family Poaceae; genus Avena; species Avena insularis. The sequence goes on from CM042689.1 coordinate 55,116,391, forward strand.
TCCTTTTTCTCGTTAGGTTGTGATGCTCTCTGTGTTGTGTCACCGTCTCCCAATTGCAGTCACCGTGTTTCGTGGAGAAGAAAAACTACACCCAGACATTGATCCACATTCCACAATGTTTCATCCTCAGCCATTTTGTCGTAGACGCAAGGGCGCAAGTAAGTTGGTCCATTGGCCCCCGTCCCTAACCTAACCTCTATATCTCTTTTTGCTGCAGCTTTTCTAACGAGAAATGTGAGCCGCAATTACAGCCCAAAAGCGGCCTTCCGTCGTCGTCCAGTCGCACTCGCGCGCATCACATTCCAGTCAGACACGCACATAATGTATAGTGTGATGGAACTGGACAATGGACATGGGCAGCATGGAGCCCAAATGTTCCAATTACTTGCAGCAGCATCAGGCTGGCGCTACAGCAAACTCGCCTCCACTCACTCATCCAGGCATCCCATCTCACGGATGATCACCCCGATTCGTCTGTGATTTGATGCAAGTTGTTGAGCGTGCCATCTGTCTAAGATTGTCAAGTGATCCATGACATAACACATAGTACTACTAAGATGGGCACAATAGACTTTTGAGTTTGGTACACAATAGCGGGAGCACGAATTTCTTCATGAACATTTAATTACAGCAGCGTGGTGGCAACGTCATGCCCGCCCGCACGCACGCACTCGTGTGTGCAGAAGTGTAGTATATACCTGTACTCGCGTATATTGGCGCCGGACGGAGAACCATCAGGTCCGGACCGGCATGTGGACGCGACGGTCGTGGTACCGCGCGACGGCGCCGCTTTCGAGCCCCATTGCGCGGCTGGCCGTCTTGGCCGGGACCGCGGGCGGCCGGGCCACACGAACCGGGGTCGGCCCGACGCTGACGGCCTTCTCGCACCGGCAGCTGCTCAAGAACCCTCCGCCGCCACTGCCTTTCTTGCGGCCGGCGCTCCGGGACATGGCTGCGGTGAAGCCGTCGTGGCCGGCCGCCGCAGACTCCGGCGGGACGAAGCGGAAGTCGTCGACGCAGCACGCGGACGCCGCGCTGGAGAAGTTGGCCACGCTGCCCGCGTCGTAGGCGACGCCCTCGGCGGTGGCCACGCTCCACACCACGCTCGCCTCGCTCGGCGCGTACATGCACTCGCTCAGCGCCGGCTCCGCGGCCGCCAGGTGGTCGTCGTCGCCCGAGTTGCGCCGGCTGCTGCGCCCGCGGTACGTGGTCGGGTACGACGAGGACGCCGCGAAGCTCTCCAGGTCGAACAGGTCAGAGCTGGCGTCGCTCCTCGCGTCGTCATCGTCGGCCACGACGACCGCCGGCGCGCCGCGCAGAAAGCCGGCCGGGCCGAGGGCGGGCGGCGGGTCCACGAGCACCACGGAGTCCTCGTCGATGGGGCGGAACACCTCCAGCGACTCCCGCGGAGGCTCGTCAACGACCACGGCGGGGCCGATCACCGGGAACGTGAATCCGCTGCCGGAGCTCACCACGCGGCGGCCGACGTCCGGCGGGAAGGCAGGGAACGACGAAGCGCCGCCACCGCCCTGACTTGGCCCCGCCGGCGCGACGATGCTGTCGCGAAGCGGGAACGCGCGGCTCCCCGTCGTGCTCATGATCTTCATCACGCCCGGCTCGTCGTTTGGAGACGGGGGAGGCAGCCCGTTGGCCTTGAAGACCGCGCGGTCCTCTAAGGCGTGCTGGACCCTGGGCGTCGTCGGGGTCGGAGGCTCGGAGGCGACGTCCTTCCTTCCGGCGCAGGGGCAGTCCCGGCTGAACAGCCCCCACCGCTGCCCGGGCTTCTTGCCGCCGCCGCCGCGGTGAGGCCGATCGACGTCCCTGGTGACCTGGACGACGATGCCGAGGCCGAGGTCGATGCCGCCATCGTATCCACTCGTGTCCTTGTGCCTAGCCGTCGCCGTCGCCACCGACGATGAGTGGTTGCTGGCGAGTAGGCCGGAGCGGCTGTTCCAGCTGGCCTCGGACGACGCCGCGGTGGTCTGGTTCGGCGGCGCGTCGGCCGCATGGACCGCGGCGGCGCTGTACTTGACGGCGTCGGTCGCGTTGAAGTAGCGCTCGGCCGTGAAGATGTCGAGCTCCGTCTCGGCGGCGGCGCCCGACCGCCGCCCGGCCGCGGGCTGCAGGCGGTGGCTGGCGCCGGAGAGGAAGACTGGCCGGGACGGCGCCACTCTGTACCTGTCCATGTATGCAGGACAGATAAGGCGCCACGCCTCTGTCTGTGTGTCACTCGTTGAGCGTGTGCGAGCGAGTTGGGGAGGGAGGAATGGTTGGGAGGAGAATTTGTAGGAGCGATCGAGCGGGCAGAGCCAAGGCGCGACAGGCTGTTGGACGGCGACGGCGAGCCAAGGCGGGAGAGGCCGATGCCGATCCATCACGATCGGCTCGTATCGGGACGGTAGCTACGGCCTACGGGGGAGGTGTAAGCGTCCGTGTCGCGCGAGGTCTCACGCTCTTGATCGGTTTAAAAATGTGTGTGGCTCGCGTCGCGCGGCAGCGGAGTGCGACGGCATGTGATGTGAGCCGGGAGGAGACGAGAGCTGCTGCTCTGCGCCAGCGGCCAACGAGTGTGGTCTGTGGTGTGGGCAACTGGGCACCGAGACTCTGCGAAGTGTATAGGGTCGTTTCGTTTTCGCGCAATCCCCCTTCTCATCATCCTCTCATCTGCTAATTCCTGCTTGCAAAGGGTCCTCCTATTCTCTGGGAGGTAATGCACAGATGCGCCTTGTCTGAAGAGCATTGCAGGGCATTTTCACACATGCTCCAGGGTAAAATCCTGTAACGACCTGCAGCTAGATTGTACTAGGAGACATGGAACCTTGAATAATAGTTCCTGGACTTGGTGGCTAGCCAGCCCAGATCCATCCCATGTGCATCGCCAAGTGCGATGCATGATCATCAGACTGATAGAGCTTGTTTCCACACGAATGATGAGTTCCACCTTACATGCCATCCAAAACGGACCGCGACGATCCAATGCACGATACAGGATGCAATGTACTCGCCGGGAATTGGCCAGGATCACCCGTGGCGTCTGAACAAGCCAGTAGTACCACATAATCGGCAAAGATCCTCAGCAAATTCTATTGCACGCTGGGTGACCCGTGGCGTCCCAACAGCCAGTAGTACCACAGAATCGGCAACATCCAGATGTGTTCAAGTAGATACAACACCCCAGGACTTTGTACCACAAAAAAACTAATCGAAAATTGGGAGCCTAGTACCACGGAATTGAAAAGGCCTCAATGATGCCAACCCTGATGTATCTGTTCTAGCTGATATTGAAGTGATTCGAAACATACAGCTGAGCCATGGGAGGCAATGTGATTTCTGGGCTTGGCACTTTGAGAGAACGGGTGTGTTCTCGGTCCGCTCATGCTATCGGGCTTTGGTCTCAACGAAGCGTGTGCACGAGGATTGGCTTGATGAGCGTGCGGCTCCTTGTGTGTCAGAGGATGAGGGGGCCTAGAAGCATCTCTGGAGACTTAGGGTCCCTCAAAAGTGCGGATATTTCTATGGCGGCTGGCGCAGCAGTCGCTGCCTACCGGGGATGTCAGGGCAAGGAGGAATATGGCGCAGACGGCGGCATGCCATGTCTGGCACGGTTTGTTTGGGCACTTACGGATCCTGAAATTGTGGAACATGTGGCGATAACAGTGGGGCTTTCGGCAAAACGCTGGCTATTTATGGTGATGGAGACTATGAAGATCCAGCATTCTGTGCCAATGGATCATTCGGTTAGATCTTATACCGATACCTTATCAATATTCAATGTCTGCAGTCTTTCCAGTTTCAGGGTAAACACATCAGACAGTTACACTACGTTAAAACCCTGGTAAATCTTAAGGAAGCTGTCTACTCACGAAGGACAGCCAACATGATTTACAGGACTCCGCAATATCAAATGTAAATAAATCAAAGCAAGAATAAGCACAGAGCACAAATCTGTTGTATTTTGCAAAAGAGAAGAACCTCGGCTGAGTTCAAGTTGATACAACACTTCAGGATTGGAAAAGCCTCAATGATGCCAACGCAGATGTCTCTGTTCTAGCATTCTCTTGAGATTTTACCAACGCACTGGCGAAACAGAGCTTCGCAGTGTCTCCAATTTTAGGGCAAGCACACAATAAAGTTCAACTATATTAGGACCATGGTAATTCCAACAGAAGCTATACAGTCACGAAGGACGGGAGCAGCATGATTCACGAGTCAAACAAGCAAAAGGATCTGGACATTTTGGAAAGAAGAAAACATCCTCAGGTGCGTTAAGTTGGCCACAATCACTCCAGGACTTATTGTGAACAAAAGTTAACCCAATATCATAGAGCACACAACCTATACACAGAGATAGATACCAAAAAATGCAAATAGGGCACATACAAGCTTCAGCATCATTCCACAAGAAAATCTTAGCATTTACAAAAAGCGACCCCCCTATTAGTGGTACCACAGAATTTTGTAGAGTCCTACTCGTACAACTCAGTGGTGGGTCTGTTGTGCAAGTTACAACGGCGAGGAACCTCTGTTCTTGTGCATGTCCTCACGAGAAGCAGAGCGGGCAAATGAGGGCGATGACATGACGGCATGACAGGACGATGAAACCAGCTGTGCAACAGCTGGTATTGTACCACCTATAGATAGAATTTAAACGTTAGCTTAATGACCGATAACATTGATATGGCACAAATCATCCATATACATGATGTAATATTCTAATATATATATAGTATGTGAGTGCAGAATACTCAGTTACTTTGCTTAACTTGAATTTCAGAGTATACTTGGTAACCTAATCTAAAGATGAAACCATATCTGACAACACACTGTTAAGCAATCTGTGTCCAAGATAACTAATCCAGAAACCGTTTCTTATCTCTAAAGAACAGCTGCTACCGATGCTGCCTGCTAAATTGGATCTTATGTACATGGACATAATCACTGTTATGACTCCACTGCCTTGGAACTAGAGTAATTACTGACACTGCACTAATTAGTCCTCGCATTAAAACAGCAGTTCAATTGCAAATGTTCCGAAATAAATAAAACCAACTCAATAGGGGACATACAAATGTGCGTGTGTTTAGAACACAGATGAAAAGGCCATCGATCTCATCTAGTTTTAATTTGAAATGCTTAATCTGTGTCGATCCAATCTATTTTAATAGAACTCTGATGTATAAAAAGGTGGTGTAGACTGACCAGGTGTCCAGGTCCTCCTCACTTGGTATTGTCAAAATGTCAAGAACAATTACCACCATACATGAAATATCCTAGCTTGCATGTGTTTGATTTCATAATTACTCCAAAATAATAATAAATAGTATACAACACATATTCGAATTTCAACTTATGTTTATTTACTCAACGATACCACCATATTACACTATACCTCTAGCACAAAATCACAAAATGTGTTGCACGCATGGTAAAATAAACACGCTTATTTGCATGTGTAATGCTACACTGGCATCTGATGACACGTTGTCCAGGTGCACAGCTACATGCCTGTTCTCGAAGGGCCAAACATGGCCTTCAGCCAACGTTCGTATCAGCCTATCCCACCAGTTGAGACCATGGTTTTTAAGGCGTCGCGTAGGAGCGTCGTGCCCGCTTCAGACTTTGTACTAAGGCGTCCAGGTCGTCGCCTAGGTGGCTAAGTCGTCGCTTCGATCGAGTTTGGACGCCATGGCGAGGTCGAGCGGGAACTGGGAGATAGCGAGCGGGAAGACAGAAATTGGGCGGGATTGGAGGGGAATTGGGGGCCGATTGAGAGGGAATTGAGAGGGGGGAGAGAGGGGAACTGACCCGTGACCTAATCCAGTCGATTGAGAGAGAGAGAGGAGCTCTCTCCTCTCTGGCGGCCAGCTCCTCCTCCGCCAGATCCCCTCCTTCTCCAGCCAATTCCTCCCTCCTCCGTCGGCCTACTCCTCTCCGGCCAAGCTTCAGGGCCTCTTCTCCGCCTGGCGCATCCATTCCCCAGCAGGGCACAAGCTATTGCTTCCCCTCCCTCCTCCTCTTTTTTCTCTTCCGCCTCAGCTGCTGCTGGCTTTGCTCTGTTCGAGTGTTCTGTAACTGGCTGCTGTTTGCTGTGAGCCTGTGAGCATGTACTAGTACTGCTTTGTGGTGCCCGTGTTGCTGATGTGCTAGTGTGCTGCAGTGCTGGCTGTGCACTTGTGCCCATGATATACTTATGCACTTGTGCCCTAGGCGCTTTAGTAATCACCATAAAGCATCGCCTCGCTTCGCGCTTCGAGCGCCTAGGCGTCAAGGCGCCCCCCCAGCGCTTTAAACCGCTCGGACGCTTTAAAAACCATGGTTGAGACCTCGTTATCCTCTGGTGGTTTTTGTTTTGCATGGGGGTGTATAGTTTGTTCACACTTAATCATCCACTATCACATGTGTGTTACTTTGTATTGATGTAAATGAATGCGACCCAGCTTTTATCACCCAAGTCAATTTTCTAGCATGGTATCAGAGTAGATTCTTGCTTAGCTTTCTGCGCCATGGGCAATTGCTAGGTCTCCTCCTCTACCACTATCTTTGTCCGTCCACGCATTCAGCGTTGTCAACATCAAGAGTATGGTTTCAAAAAAAAATTATCTCCCCTACAACAACTACTCAAAATGGCATCAACTCTTCAAGATTACCCTCAGTAAACTTGAACTCGGTACAACCGAGACTGGGACCAGCTTCAGCTTGACCATGGTCATAGATTACCTCTCAAATCAGTAGCGGTTACCGTAGTACTCAGACTGAAACCAGCTTGACCTCACTGTCAAGTGTTGTCTTTGCGTGATGATCTCTAAAGAAATCCTCAATATGGTCATGGACTTCGTGAGCACTGATGTTGCATAAAGGCTTATTTCTCCAAAAGAGAACAAACCTGCAATCTGCCAAGGATAACTATGACCATGTCCTTGAAAAGAAAGCAGCAATAGCATCCAGATGGTGCAGACGGTGCTCACCATACCCATGTCCATGTTGAAAATATCTTACACAAACCCAACACCTGATGGTGAGGTCAAACTGGGGTTAGACCACATCAACGTGCTAGGATTATCGCCATTGATGTGAGATGTAATGCCGAACTTGCTGGGGGTAAACTCGAAGATTTACCATTTGGGAGTTGTTGCTGGAGTGGAGATAAAAAACAATTGGAACCCAGACTCTTAATATTGACAATGTTGAGCATGTGGAGGAAGAGAAGAGTGGTGCATTGAGAGGTACGAGGGAGACGTACCACTAGAGGTGCTCAGCGAGAAAGGCTAGACAAAAACATACTATGATAGCATGCCAGAAAATTGGTTTAGACTATTCAAGTTGGTTTTCATTCATCCACAACAGCAGCAGAGGAGATTACAAAGCATACAATCATGAATTAGTGGATGCGCACCCGCAAAAAAAAAATTAGTGGATGCGCACATGTGAACCAACTCTAAACATGAGTTTATGATATCACAACTAATAGATCGCCAAGAGGCTGCATGCTACTGTACATGAAAACAGGTGTGCCTAGAGAATCAGCAGTTAGTTGTGCAGCAAGGGAATCAATCATTAAGCCAGCCATGGCCTGCCAATAACAACCAGATGTAAATCTCCCATGCTGCTACCTATGCATTGTGCTGCCCTCCTATTGGTTCCTAATCATTGCTTTGTTCTACTCAGAGCGCAAACCTTAGTAAACATCAAAACCTCATCAAGGACACTTCCTTAAGAATCCCTAGAAGCCATAAGTCTGCTTTATAGACACGCTAAAAAAATTATAATAACTAATTATGGAGAAAAGAACAAAACTGTTTCAAATACACTTCATTATACCAGGGAATTATATAAAATGGAAACATTATACCAGGGAGGCACATTAACAAAATAATGAGAATAGAATTAGGTAACAGAATAAACAGTTTAAAGTACAGAAGAATGTTACAAACCTGCTAATCCGGCACATGCAGAAGAAAATACAATAACTGGAGGGGCCTGCAGGACGAAACAGCAGATAAGACTAACAGACCCACAGGTTGAACTAAAAATAGCAACCTTTGCACCAAATACAAGAGAACATTTTTTTAAAATTGTCAAATGAAAAGAAGAACATTCTCAGCCTGTAGAGCGTCTGTCCCAGACTTCTCTTGGGATGCAACTGTGACTACACACTAAGCAATATTAACCAAGGAGGGAGCTCGTGCTGATTATGAAACTTATTTGCTGTACTGAATAGTATGATTGATGTTTGTTAAGAGCAATTTACAAGGAAACTAAAGCTTGATGAAACGCTAAAAAAAAGCATCATCTTTTTCCATTTCAGGTTTTAATGTTGTCACCGAGAATTTTTCGGCCGGTGGATGACCATTAGAGCATATATATCAAAGGACAAAACATATTAAAGCTGCATCGCTCAAAATAATTCATGCTAAACAGATGAACAATAAGATAGTACCGAAAATTGGAAAAAAAAAGGACAATGTACTTACACCAACAAGAAAATGTATCCACATCGGCCCTTTTATGTAACGCCGAACAACAGGCATAGCTACATTAAAAATTAACAATTAATGTTAATGGGAATATATTGGCAATAACTATTAACTGTACAATAGCATAAAGAGATCATGGCATAAATGTCTAACCAGTTTCATTCTAGATACATTTGTAACTAAATTACCTAGCAGGAAAATCTACTGCATGTTAATGCTGGTGAGTAAATATCACAGGTAATAAAAGTAGAAAAATGAAATTACCGTGCACGCAGGTCATGCTCAAGGAGGGGCTTTAGAACAACATAAGCTAGCCTTTACAACCACAGCAAAAAAAAATACATGCATGTCTGGATATACTCCAAGATTTGAAATGCCATTCAAGATCGCTATATGATGGACGACAAGCACTATCATGCCAACTAGCAACATCTCTTACAAGTCACAACCAAACAAAGCAGATGACATGGATGCTGCATATGGACTACTCCCAACTATAACTAAGCAATAATTCAGTAAAAGAATGGTGAAGGAAACTTAACTATTCCTGATAACATAATAATATAAAAATTGCAACAGCTTGTACTGAAAGTCTCAATCGGTCACTGCATAAAAAGGTAGCAACATACCATGATTAAAAGCATAAAACGCGCCTGCAGTACCCCCAACAGCGGAACCAATCTGTTTCAAATTGATACATATGCCAGCACATGAGACAGTGTTTATAAAATTTTGGACTAAAAAGGAATACCTTGGAGTAGAGAGCAGTAAAAGGCAGCAAAACAAACCATAGAGAAGCTATCTCGAACCAATGGAGTCACCGTCCAGCTACTTGTTTCCTTCAAATAATCCCAAAACATGCATCAGTAATATATAATCGCACATTTGCGTTGAAAATAGGTTATGACAGCACAAAATCGCATCATTGCAAAATAATTTAGGAAATCACAAAATCGCAGCAGGTACATTTGTCCAAAATAATGTATATTAACAGCATACGTTTGCTTCAGGAAGCACAATTGCACAAGTAAAGAGCAAGAGCAAGCTAAGTTTGAGCCATCATACAATAAGAATCATACCATAATTCATGCCAAATAGCCAAAGGGGATATAAAAACTAGTATGAACTCAACGTTCCCCACGATCCACATTCACAATCCAACCACCAAACACGATCCACCGCGACCCGAACTCAGTAACACGGGAGCAGGGAGAAACCCCACGAAGACACAGGGTCCAGCCACCGTGTGGGTATTGGCAGCAGCTCAGCAAACAAACGCAACGCAACGCAAAAGCGGTGGCGGTGGCACACTCAGGCCCGTCCGAGGAGATGGAGGAGAGAGGATACGATGTGGGGAGGGTGGACGTACCATGTCCTTGGAGAGGGGCCCTGCGCAGTGGTGGCACCTCTTCGGGAGCTCCGGGGCGGCGTGCTCCGCCATGGCGCGCCGGAGAGATGGTCACCGGGTGGATCGGGAGGCAGGGAAGCTCCGAGTCGCTTGACCTGTCGCCGCAGCCGCAGGAAACAAAACCGAACAGGCACCTTCGTCAAAACCCTGCGATTCTGGAGCGGACGCGATTCTCCCACCGTAGCCGTCCGATCTCCTCTTTCTTCGCCTCCAAGACGTGGTGGGTGGGCCGTGGGCCCAGAACGAAGCGGGAGCAGTTATAGACTCGAACGGACCGGGTAAAGCCTATTGGCCTGTCAAGGACCAACTGTCGTGTTAACGGGCTCGGTCGCCGTCGTGAGCGTCGAAATCATCCTTCACCGTCATCCAGAGAACGCCAGGTTTTTTTTGGCCAAACTTTTCCTGCCACTACCTCCATTTTCCATTTCACACGGTTGAACTAAAACCGCGAAAATTAATACGAATCAAAGGGAGTATTACAGAGTATTAGATTAAAGAAGAACAAGGTCTCGGAGGTATAGCAGATATAACAACCAGGAACAAAGGTGAAGGCTGGTACCGTCCTCGCCTCGTCGTTCTGGAAATTAAGGGCATCTTCACCAGCTCGTGCACGGTCTCTCAGCTGCGCGACTCATCCGAATCGACGCGTCCGGTTCGGCCCATTCGTGCATCAAATTTAGGCAACGATTGCGTTCGTCCGGACAGCGCATGCGTCCCCCGTGTCCTCCCGCGGAGCCGAGGGCCCGCTTGCCAGCCACCCAACAACTTTCTTTCACTAGCCATCAATGGAAGGCTGCTCCAAAGGCTGGCCGCGCCGCTGCTGACGCCACCCGACGCCTTCCCTCCTGCAGCGACACTTCAATGTCGTTGCTTCGGCCTCCACGCTGGCATCCGATGCCGGGCCTCTTTATCAGGCCATCCCGTGGCCATCTTCTACCACACCACATCGTTCTCTCCTCCTTCCCATCCTCCACTACCACTAGCTAGCCATGGCCGACGGCATTGGATTGAGGGGAGAGCGTCTAGGACGACCACCGGGTCCTGGTTGTGGACATCAAGGCAGGCGCAGAGGGCGCGGAGGACGCGTTCAAAGCAGAAGGCCACCACGCTCTCCCTCACCGCCATCTCTGCCCGAGCTCGATTATGTCGACACCGGCTTCAAGTTCGTCGTGACCATCCACTCGGGCATGACGTGGGACAGGATGCTCCTCCCCCTGCAAATTCGCTGAAGGGAATATACCCGAGAGGCAATAATAAAGTGGTTATTAACTTATCCTTGTTTATGAATAATGTTTATTTCTCATGCTATAATTGTGTTAATTGGAAATGTTAATTGACGAGGGTTTGACTCGTCAATGCCCATTATTATGGACTTGGGTTTTTGGATAAGGAGGAGATGCTGGAGATCGCGGAACGGCTAACAAATTCGCAACACAGGGACACGAGGTTTACCAAGGTTCAGGCCCCCGGAGGGAAAACCCTACTCCTGCTTGTCTGTTCTTGATTGATGGCGATGATGATTGTTGGGGATATACTTTTCGGGTATACCCATAGGACACGCTGACCAGGGTGGCCCACCAACGGGTTAGAGCTTTGCTTCACGGGCGGCTAGTCAGAGAAAGAGGAGGAGCCAGTTCCGGCTACAACAAGGCCCAGAAGAGTTACCGACTTAGGCCTGTAGTATTACTTGTAGTCCAAGCTGTATCTAGTTACCGAATCTGTAACGTAGCCGGATAGGTCTCTCCTGTAACCCTAGGTCCCGGTGACTATATAAATTGGCCCTATGGGAGCCTTTAGGGCACAACCAATCTTACTACCACAATCACAACTCGCACAAGCGAACCTCTCTTGTAATCCGCTGTAATATCCGGCTTACGCCGATATATTCGTCCAGCCAAATCTTTGGCTCCTGGACGCCATCAAACTTTGGGTTGTCCGAAGGAAGCTTGAAGCCTTTAGGCATCCGTGTTTGTTGTACGGCCCTGCTGAAGCACCTGGCGCTACATAGCTCCATGTCTCGCTCTTCGGACTCTGTGGAGCACACAGGTTTTGCGTGTGATTTGTCGATCTTGCGCTGTGTGAGATCGTCATGGGCGTCATAGTTACGACTCTTTCACCGTGGGTTGCGGCAACGCCGCGGCAGGTCATGCTCCTCCTCGTCGGATGAGGGTGTGCGTCTTCTGGTGAATTTTACCGCAACCTTTTTCTTTGGCTCCGGGGTCGCTTCTCTGTCTAACGCGGCTCCAACAAGCCCGAGACCCGCAATCGCAGATTTGTCGATTGCATACCGGGGATCCCCCTCCGGTGGCGGGTTTGTGATGACACACAAGTATAGGGGATCGCAACAGTCTTTGTGGGTAGTATTACCCAATTTATTGATTCGACACAAGGGGAGCCAAAGAATACTTGCAAGCCTTAACAACTAAGTTGTCAATTCAGCCGTACCTAGAAATAGTTCTTGCTCACAGAAGTTTATTAGTAGCAACAGTTTGTAGTAGCAACAGCAACAGCAAAACAGGATCAATAGTAACAGTAGGATATGAGTGCGGTAGGCATAGGGATGGATGGACGGACGTTGCATGGACGAGTCTAAACATGTAACTTCAAGATCTAGGGCAATTGTAGATAAATAAGAACAAGCATCCAAGTACTAAATAATCCTAGGCATGTGCTCCATATATAGTCATACGTGCTCGCAATGAGAACTTGCACAACATATTTTGTCCTGTCAGCCCGTGGCAGCGGGGCCTCTAGGGAACTACTAGCAATTAAGGTGCTCCTTTTAATAGAGCACCGGAGCAAAGCGTTAACACTCCATGAACACATGTGATCCTCACACCACAGCCATCCCCTCCGGTTGTCCCAATTTCTGTCACTTCGGGGCCTTTGGATCCGGACAATGATATGTGTACAGAACTCGCAGATAAGATCACAAACAATACTATCATAATGATTCAATAATAAGTTCAGATTTGAGAGCATGGCACTCAGGCCCTAGTGACAAGCATTAAGCACAACAAGTTGAAACAAAGTCAAATAGCACTAATAGAGATACTAGGCAGCATGCCCTAACAATCTTATTCGATAACAAGATAGAACTCATCCAATCCCTACCATCCACATAGCCTACAGTGGGGGATTACTCACTCATGGATGAGGGAAATATTAATGGTTGATGGAGAGGCATTGGTGATGACGATGGCGATGATCCTCCCCAAATTCCTGTCGTCCGAGTGCGAAACGAGTTTCGGATCCGAATCATGCTTCTGGTGGTGGTGGCGCAGCGGAACTCTTTCTGGAAAAATGACGAACCCCCCTCAGTTTTTAGGTCAAGGGGTGTATCGTAGTACTTTTGATAAATAGGAGTGTCGATCCCAACAAGGAGCGGAAGGTGCTGAACAGCGGTATGGAGCAGGAAATCCTTGTGAATACTTAGAAAACGGATTTTTAGTGGTTTTCTGACAAGGCAACAAAACAAAGAGCAAATAACAGAAGTAACAAACAAACGGAGCAAGTGGCCCAATCCTTTATTAGCAAAGGACAAGCCGGTGGAAATACTTATAAGGACCAAACATTCTCAAGGACACATGGGAATTCTGTCAAGTGCTTTCGCTTCAAATAGCTGAGTACTCTTCTTTGGTGTTTATAAGTGTTGTGTGGGTGAACCTGTGCTAACATACCGCCCTTCCTAGGACTAATACATACTTGTGATTAACCCCCCTGCAAACATCTGTAACTACAAGAAAGTAATTAAGATATAAATCTAACCACAGCATTAAACTCTAAGATCCTACGCTCCCTTGTGCAAAGGTGTCCTAACGGGGGTCAGGTTTCTGTCACTCCGGCAACCCCGCGATTAGTAGTCAAATACATAATGCATCCCCCTAGGCCCATAAATGGTGAAGTGTCATGTAGTCGACATTCACATGACACCACTAGAAGAATAGCACCACAACTTAAATACTAAACCATTGAATAATAACTCATCACAGATTCACTAATAACAACATGACTTCCCCCATGTCCTCAAGAACTAGACGAACTACTCACAATACATCATATGGATCAAGATCAAAGATGATATGATGATGGATAACAATCTGAACATAAAAAATAATCCAATGGTTCCACTCACAAGCATCAACTACGATAGTAATTAACACTGGGAAAGTTTCCCCTAATGAACTAAAGCAATATCCAACACAATTGTTACAGCGGGACGAAGTGGTGATGATGGTGCTGGTGGAGATGATGGTGTGGATGATGATGATGATCCCGATGAAGCCTAGCTTGATGACGGTGTTGATGGCAACGGTCTCCCCTCTCCGGGAAGGAATTCCCCCGGTAGAAATCTGTCTGCCGGAGAGATCTTTTGCAACACCCTCGGATCGGCCCTTTGCAAGTTTTAGCGATTCCCGCCAAACCCGCATAGAAACGATTCAAAGGCGTCCACCAGGCACTGGCGTGTGTGTGGAAAACGAAGTAAAATCATTACTGAAGGGAATATGCCCGAGAGGCAATAATAAAGTGGTTACTATTGTATTCCTTATTTATGGTAAATGTTTATTTTGCATGCTATAATTGTATTAATACGGAAATGTTAATACATGTGTGTTTAATAAACAAAAAGTAAGTTCCTAGTTATGCCTCTCTTATAAAATAGCTCGTTTATTAACAAGATGATCAAAGTTTCCTGATCATGGACATTGGATGTTGTTAATAACAAGGTCACAACATTAGTGTAATGATGTGATGAACATTCATCCAAAGTATAGCATTACGATCAAAGTCATTGAGTTTATATTGCTATAACAACATACGAAGTGATCCTAATCCTTAGACCATGAGATCATGTCAATCACTAACACCGGAAGAGTATCTTGATAACATCAAACGTCACACCGTAATAGGGTGATTATAAAGATGAGTTCAGTACTACTAAAGTGTTATGTTGAGGCCCATGGATCGAGAGTGGAATTTTTTTATCCTGATGACAGATAGATATGCTCTGGGCCCTCTTAGTGATATCACATTGGTTAGCTTGCAAGCAAGTGATTTGATCACTAGAATGTTATATCACGGGAACGAGAAAAGAGTGCATGTAGGTAACGAGATCAAACTAGGTATGGAGATACCGATGATCGAATCTCGGACATGTAATATATCGTGAAACAAAGGGATTAAGATACTAGCGTAAAAAGGTTCACACGATCACAGAAGTCATCGTTGAATGTGTGGGACTCAGTACGGATCTCTAGGTCCCGCTGCTGATTATTGATCAGAGAGGGGTCTCGATCATGTCTGCATTATTCGCGAACCATAGGGTGACACACTTAAGGGATATCGACACCATTTGGAGCAAATGATATGTCAGAAAAAGAAAAGGAAAGCGCAGGAATTTATTTCACTAGACACCGGAACTGTTTCGGTTGAAATTGCTGAAACTGGTTCTGCATGTGGAATTGAATACTAGCAAGGGGTTTTATGTGAATGTTTGTTAATTAAAGTAATTAACAAAATTCTGAATAAATAAATAAAAGAGTTTTATTTAAATGAGAGATTGAATTAATTTTGGTGGAAAATTAATGCATGTGAGTGGAATTGTGAGTGGAAATGTTTTTATGTGAGTGGAGCTTCCACCACATGAATGAGGGAGAGGTGGGGGCACCCTCCTTGGCCGGCGGCCATGCCCCCTTGGGCTTCCCCCCTCCCCTATAAAAGGACCCCTCCTCTCACTTGTCACTCACACCTCCTCGCGAAGGATCTCTCTCCCCCCTTTAGAATTTCCCCATGGTCTTAGATCAGCGAGATACATGTTCTCGGTGGCTTTTTTGGAAGGATTTGTTGCTTCCGCTGCTTCGCTGGAGCGAGGGCGCGGATGTTGTCGGGGTACCCGTACGTGTGTGCGATCACAAATGCACCACTGCTTTGTGGTGCTAGACCGGCTGGACCAGATGGACTTCATCACGATCTTGAGATCGTCAAGCGTTCGTCTACATCATACACGAGTACAACCTCGTTAATGCTATTCGGTCTTTGAGGGTATGTATTCTATGGATGTATATCCACCCGTTGCTTGTATCTAGTAGATAGATCTTGGTACATAGTTGTTCCCATCGTAGGAAAATTTTTGTTTTCTATGTTGCGAACCCTATAGTGGTATCAGAGCCAGATCTATGCGTAGATGCTTTGCACGGGTAGTACACATATGAGTATGTGAGTGATGATGATCATTTTATTGCTTCTTAGTTGTACTTTGGATATTGGTGGCATAGTGGGATGAAGCGGCCCGGACAAACTTTACATGTCCTCGCACATGAGACTTGTTCCACGCTTGACATGCAACTAGTTTTGCATAAGTGGCTAGCGGGTGTCTTGTTGGAATTATGCCCTAGAGGCAATAATAAAGATGTTATTGTTATAATTCTTGTTCATGATAAAGTTTATATTCCATGCTAGAATTGTATTAAGCGGAAACTTTGATACTTGTGTGGTTTATGAACAACACCGTGTCCCTAGTACGCCTTTATGGACTAGCTCATTGATTAATGATGGTTAAGGTTTCCTAACCATAGACATGAGTTGTTGATTAATAATGAGATCATTTCATTAGGAGAATGATATGATGGACAAACCCAAATCAAGCATAGCAATTAGATCGTGTCATCTTGTTCATCTTTGTGAAGCTTTTTCCTATGTCAAATATTGTATTCCTTAGACCATGAGATAATGCAACTCCCTGGTATCGGAAGAAAGCTTTGAGGTCATAAAATGTCATCATATGTGAGGGTGATCATAAAGGTGTCCCTTAGGTGATCGGAAAGTACTTGTTGGGTTGTATGTATCGAGATGGAATTTGTCCCTCCTGAGTCAGAGAGATATACTTCGGGCCCACTCGGTAATCGATATCAACACCGCTTGTAAGCACGTGGTTAAGGAGTTAATCACAAAGTGATATTGGATTACAGAACGAGTAAAGTACTTGTTGTGAACGAGATTGAACTAGGTATGCCGGTACCAACGGTCGAATCTCGGGCAAGTAAAATATCGCGTGACGAAGGGAATATATATATGGGATTAATTGAATCCTGGCATCGTGGTTCATCTAATATGATCATCGATGAATATGTGGGAGTCAATATGGGTTTCCAGATCCCGCTGTTGATTATTGATAGAAGATCATGTCTACATATTCTCGAACCCGTAGGGTCACACACTTAACGTGTCTTGACGCTAGGATAGAATGGATAATTGGTTTATGAGTTTTTGTTCGGAGTCTCAGATGAGATCCAGGACATCACGAGAGGTTCCGAAATGGTCCGGAGAATAAGATTCATATAAAGGAAAGCAGTTTTTGGATTTTGGAATCGTTTCGGAGTATTCGGTATTGTACCGGAAGGTTCTAGAAGCTTCCGGAGTGGGACCAACATGGCCCCACTTGTCGGAGGGGTGCGTGGGCCTACGAGGGAGTGCCCTGGCCGCTTTGGGCCAGGGGAACAAGGCCCCATAGGCCCAGCCGGCCAAACCCTAGGGGAAACCCTAGGGAAACCTTCTAGAAGGGGGGGAAGACTTGCCCCCCACTCCACCCTTGGGGCCACCGCCCTAGGGCTTGGAGGAGGGGACAAGGGGGCCGGCCAGCCCCCTATATAAGGTGGGCAGGGGTGCACCCTCACCTCACCCCAAAACCCTAGCCGCCAGCTGTTGCCCTTCCTCTCTCTCTCTCTCTCTCTCTCTCTCTCTCCCGACTGCGTGTAGGCGAAGCCCTGCTGCAGAAACTCTCCACCATAGCACCACGCCGTTGTGCTACAGATCCAATCCATATCTCCACCCCACTTGCTGGACCAAGGAAGGAGGAGACGTCATGGCACCGTACGTGTGCATCTCTCGGAGGCGCCGCCACTTGCGGCGTAGGATCGGATCGGATCGCGAGGAGGAGACGGCTAGTACGACTACATCAACCACGTTCTATTGAACGTTTCTGCTGTGCGATTTCTTCAAGGGTATGAAGATCTCATCTATCCCTCTTGTTGATTGCATCTCCTAGATTAGATCTTGGCTTTCCCGTTCGCATCCGTAGAATTTTTTTGATTTACTATACTGTGAAACCCTTCAGTGGTATCAGAGCTAGATCTATGCGTAGATGTGTTTCACGAGTAGAACGCAACATGCTTGTTGTGGGCGTTGATGTTTTCTGTTGCAAGACTCTTGTTGTGTACTTCTTATGGCGCGACATAGTGATATTGAAGCGGTCCAGGCCAACTTTACGCGACCTCATTCGCGAGACCGGCTCCGCACTTGACGTGTGGCTTATTCCACACATGCGGCTGGTGGATGCCTGTTTCTCTCACTATAGTAGTCATGGGATTTACACCGGATGTTAGCAACCATAATATCACCGTTGTGGCTTTCCGTAGGTAAGAATCGTTCTTAGCTTGTTACTCCCATAAGCCACGTAAAACATGCAACAACGAAGTAGAGGCGTCTAACTTGTTCTTGCAGGGAGTGTTTTGTGATATGGTATGGCCCAAGACGTGATGTGTATGTTTTATGCAATGATCATGTTTTGTAATATTTCACGACTTGCATGTCGATGAGTACACAACCGGCAGAAGCCATATGGTTGTCTTTATAATTGTGTATGACCTATGTGTTAACTTCTTATACGTCATGTAATAGCTTTACTTTATCGCTAAGTAGTTAGCAATAGTTGTAGTTGCTATTCGTGGTGGAGGCAATCATGGTGGAATGATGGAAATCATGCTGGCACGCACAAGATGGAGATCATTGCGTGGAGATTGGCTATACCATGTCGCATAAGATTATATGCATGTGATGTTTATCCTTTTATGTATCTTATTATGCTTAGATCGCGATGGTAGCATTATAAGATGATTCCTCACTTAAAGATCAAGATAAAATTGTGTTCTCCCCATGTATGCACCACTGTGAAAGTTCATCGTGTTCAAGCACCTCGTGATGATCGGGTGCTATAAACTCTACGTTCACATACAACGGGTGCAAGCCAGTTTTGCACACGCGGAAATACTTGGGTTTGACTTGACGAGCCTAGCATGTACAGACATGTCCTCGGAACACACAAACCGAAAGGTTAAGTATGAGTCATATGAATGATATGATCGACACTTTGTTGTCCACCATTGAAACCACATATCTTCTCGTGAAGATCGGATTAGGTGTGGTGAATTTGGATCATGTTCACTAAACAACTTGAGGGATGTTGAATTTAGTGGGAGTTCATCTAGTAATTTGATTAAGTTGAACTAGTTATCATGAACATAGTCTAAATTGTACTTGCAAATTTCGTAGATCAAATGGCTAAGTCCAACTTCAACTTCAACGTTTTTGCTGAGAAATAAAAGCTTAAGAATAATGGGTCTAACTTCACCAACTGGTTCCGCAATCTGAGAATCATTCTCGATGGCGGACAAAAGGACTATGTCCTTGAGAAAGCGCTAGGTGACGCCCCTGCTATAGATGCGCCGGCTGATGAAAAAGTTGTTTATCAGTCGCGCAAAGATGATTATGGAGTGATTAAGAGTACCATGTTGTTTGCTATGGAATCGGACCTTCAAAATCGTTTTGAGGAGTTTGCCGGGCCCTATGAGATACTTGAGGAACTGAAAACCATGTTTTAGACTCAGGCCTGTTCTAAGAGATATGAGATCTCTGAGAATTTCTTTAACTGCAAGATGGAGGAAGGGAGTTCTGTTAGTGAGCACGCCATTAAGATGTCGGGCTACACTCAACGTCTTGAGCAACTGGACTACAAGATTCCAGAAGAGCTCAAGATTGACAGAGTTCTGCAATCACTCCCTCCTAGCTACAAAGGTTTTGTAGTTACTCACAATCAGATTGGTTCCACCGATATCATCGAGCTCTTCGCTAAGCTGAAAGCTGCGGAGGTAGATATCAAGAAAGATAATCATGTGTTGATGGTCAACAAGACCCCTAGCTTTAAGAAAGGTAAGGGTGCAAATAAATCCTTCAAGAAAGGCAGCAGCAAGCGCGTTGCCCCTGCTGAGAAGAAGCTCAAGTCTGGACCTAAGTCGGACACTGAGTGTTTCTATTGCAAGGACAAGGGTCACTGGAAGTGCAACTGTCCGAAGTACTTAGCGGACAAGAAGGCTGGCACTATTAAAGGTATATTTGATATACATGTTATTGATGTTTACCTTACTAGCGCTCGTTGTAGTGCCTGGGTATTTGATACTGGTTGAGTTGCTAATCTTTGTAACTCGAAACAGGAGCTACGGAATAGACGGCGGCTAGCAAGGGATGAGGTGACGATACATGTTGGCAATGGATCAAGAGTTGATGTGATGGCCGTCGACACTCTCTCCTTAGTTTTACCTTCGGGATTAGTTTTAAACCTTAATAAGTGTTATTATGTGCCTGCGTTGAGCATGAACATTATATCTGGATCGTGTTTATTGCAAGACGGTTATTCATTTAAATTGGAGAATAATGGTTGTTCTATTTATATGAATAACATCTTTTATGGTCATGCACCTGCTGTGAATGGTTTATTTCTTCTGAATCTCGAAAGCAATGAAACACACATCCATAACATTGAGGCTAAGAGATGCAAAGTAGATAGTGATAATTCAACTTATTTGTGGCACTGCCGTCTAGGTCATATTGGTGTAAAACGCATGAAGAAACTCCATTTTGATGGACTTTTGGAGTCTCTTGATTTTGAATCATTTGACACGTGCGAGCCGTGCCTCATGGGCAAGATGTTCAAAACCCCGTTCTCCGGAATAATAGAGCGAGCAACGGACTTGTTGGAAATCATACATACCGATGTATGCGGACCAATGAGTGTTTTGACGCGCGGTGTATATCGCTATTTTCTCCCTTTTACTGATGACTTAAGTAGATATGGGTATATCTATTTAATGAAACATAAATCTGAAACGTTTGAAAAGTTCAAAGAATTTCAGAACGAAGTGGAAAACCATCGTAACAGGAAAATTAAATTTCTATAATCCGATCGTGGAGGTGAATATTTGAGTTATGATTTTCTCACGCATCTTAAAGCAAGCAGAATCGTTTCGCAACTCACGCCACCCGGAACACCACATCACAATGGTGTGTCTGAACGCCGAAATCGAACTCTATTAGATATGGTGCGATCAATGATGTCTCTTACGGATTTGCCGTTATCAATTTGGGGTTATGCATTAGAAACCGCTGCATTCACTTTAAATAGGGCACCATCTAAATCCGTTGAGACGACACCGTATGAACTATGGTTTGGTGCTAAACCTAAGTTGTCATTTCTTAAAGTTTGGGGACGCGAAGCTTACGTCAAGAAGTTGATGCCGGACAAGCTCGAACCCAAAGCAGAGAAATGTGTCTTCATAGGATACCCTAAGGAAACGATTGGGTATACCTTCTACCACAGATCCGAAGGCAAAGTGTTTGTTGCAAAGAACGGATCCTTTCTTTAGAAGGAGTTTCTCTCGAAAGAAGTGACTGGGAGGAAGGTAGAGCTAGACGAGGTTATTGAACCTTCTCTCGAGTTGGAGAGTAGCGCAGCACCTGAAGTTGTTCCAGTGCCGTCTACACCAACAAGAAGGAAGCTAATGACGAGGATCATGAAACTTCAAAAGATGCTAATACTGAACGTCGTAGGTCGACAAGGTCACGTGCCACTCCTGAATGGTACGGCAACCCTGTCTTAACCGTCTTGTTGGTAGACAACAGTGAACCTGCGAACTATGAGGAAGCAATGATGAGCCCAGACTCTGAGAAATGGCTAGAGGCCATGAAATCCGAATTGAGATCCATGAGCGAAAACCAAGTATGGACTTTGGTGGACCCTCCTAGCGACCGTAAGGCCATTGAGTGCAAATGGATTTTCAAGAAGAAAACGGACGCGGATGGTAATGTTACTGTCTATAAAGCTCGGCTTGTCGCAAAAGGGTTTCGGCAAGTTCAAGGTGTTGACTACGATGAGACTTTCTCTCCCGTAGCGATGTTTAAGTCCATTCGGATTTTATTAGCAATTGCTGCATTTCATGATTATGAAATATGGCAGATGGATGTCAAGACTGCGTTCCTCAATGGCAACATTGATGAAGAGTTGTATATGATGCAGCCCGAAGGTTTTGTCGATCCTAAGGATGCTGATAAGGTATGCAAACTTCAGCGTTCCATTTATGGACTGAAGCAAGCATCTCGGAGTTGGAACCTTCATTTTGATCAAGTGATCAAGAGCTTTGGATCTGTTCCAAATTGCTACGAAGCTTGTATCTACAAGAAAGTGAGTGGGAGCTCAGTGACATTTTTAGTACTATATGTGGATGACATATTGATTATTGGAAATGACATTGGTATGCTTAACGATGTGAAGAGTTATTTGAATAAATGTTTTTCAATGAAAGACCTAGGAGAAGCTGCTTATATATTAGGCATCAAAATCTTTAGAGATAGACAAAGACGCCTAATAGCTTTAAGCCAAAGTACATACCTAGACAAAGTTCTGAAAAGGTTTAGAATATATAAAGAAAAGAAAGGTTCATTGCCCATGTTTTCAGGTAAGATATTGAGCAAGGCTTAGTGTCCGGCTACGGTAAACGATAGAGAAACTATGAGCAAAGTGTCATATGCCTCGGCCATAGGTTCTATCATGTATGCCATGCTGTGTACTAGACCAGACGTGTCCAATGCTCTTAGTTTGACGAGCAGATACCAAAGTGATCTAGGAGTGGAACACTGGACAGCCGTAAAGAACATCCTAAAGTATTTAAATAGGACTAAAGAAATGTTCTTGGTCTATGGAGGTGATGAACAGCTCGTCGTAAAAGGTTACGTCGATGCTAGTTTTGACACCGACCCGGATGATTCTAAATCTCAGACAGGATACGTTTATATTTTGAAGGGAGGAGCTGTGAGCTGGAGAAGCTGCAAGCAAAGCATGATCGTGGGATCTACAGTAGAATCAGAATACATGGCTACTGCAGAAGCGTCAAGTGAAGGAGTTTGGATCAGGAACTTCATCACTGAGCTTGGTGTGGTTCCAAGTGCCTTGGACCCACTAGAGATATTGTGCGACAACACTGGCGCCATAGCACTGGCTAAGGAACAAAGATATCATCCAAATACCAAGCACATCAACCCCCGATTTCATATAATTCGAGATTATATAACAGATAGAGATCTGAATATTAGCAAAGTACATACGGACCTAAATGTCGCAGATCCGTTGACTAAACCTCTTCCACGAGCAAAACATGATCAACACCTTAATGCCATGGGTGTTAGATTGTTGCCAGATGTAAACTAGATTATTGACTCTAGTGCAAGTGGGAGACTGTTGGAATTATGCCCTAGAGGCAATAATAAAGATGTTATTGTTATAATTCTTGTTCATGATAAAGTTTATATTCCATGCTAGAATTGTATTAAGCGGAAACTTTGATACTTGTGTGGTTTATGAACAACACCGTGTCCCTAGTACGCCTCTATGGACTAGCTCATTGATTAATGATGGTTAAGGTTTACAAACCATAGACATGAGTTGTCGATTAATAATGAGATCATGTCATTAGGAGAATGATATGATGGATAGACCCAAATCAAGCAGAGCAATTAGATCGTGTCATCGTGTTCATCTTTGCGAAGCTTTTTCCTATGTCAAATATTGTATTCCTTAGACCATGAGATAATGCAACTCCCTGGTATCGGAAGAAAGCTTTGAGGTCATCAAACGTCATCCTATGTGAGGGTGATCATAAAGGTGTCTCTCAGGTGATCAGAAAGTACTTATTGGGTTGTATGTACCGAGATGGAATTTGTCCCTCCCGAGTCGGAGAGATATACTTCGGGCCCACTCGGTAATCGATATCAACACCGCTTGCAAGCACGTGGTTAAGGAGTTAATCACAAAGTGATATCGGATTCTGAGCAGTAAAGTACTTGTTGTGAACGAGATTGAACTAGGTATGCCGATACCAACGATCGAATCTCGGGCAAGTAAAATATCGCGTGACGAAGGGAATATATATGGGATTAATTGAATCCTGGCATCTTGGTTCATCCGATATGATCATCGATGAATATGTGGGAGTCAATATGGGTTTACAGATCCCGCTATTGATTATTGATAGAAGATCATGTCTGCATATTCTCGGACCCGTAGGGTCACACACTTAACGTGCCTCGACGCTAGGATAGAATGGATAATTGGTTTATGAGTTTTTGTTCGGAGTCTCGAATGAGATCCAGGACATCACGAGAGGTTCCGGAATGGTCCGGAGAATAAGATTCATATAAAGGAAAGCAGTTTTTGGATTTCGGAATTGTTTCGGAGTATTCGGTATTGTACCGGAAGGTTCTAGAAGCTTCCGGAGTGGGACCAGCGTGGCCCCACTTGTCGGAGGGGTGCGTGGGCCTACGAGGGAGTGCCCTGGCTGCTTTGGGCCAGGGGCAAAAGGCCCCATAGGCCCAGCCGGCCAAACCCTAGGGGAAACCCTAGGGAAACCTTCTAGAAGGGGAGGGGAAGACTTGCCCCCCACTCCACCCTTGGGGCCGCCGCCCTAGGGCTTGGAGGAGGGGCCAAGGGGTCCGGCCAGCCCCTATATAAGGTGGGCAGGGGGCGCACCCTCACCTCACCCCAAAACCCTAGCCACCAGCTGCTTCCCTTCCTCTCTCTCTCTCTCTCTCTCTCTCTCTCTCTCTCTCTCTCTCTCTCTCTCTCTCCCGACTGCGTGTAGGCGAAGCCCTGCTGCAGAACCTCTCCACCATAGCACCACGCCGTCGTGCTGCAGATCCAATCCATCTCTCCACCCCACTTGCTGGACCAAGGAAGGAGGAGACGTCGCGGCACCGTACGTGTGCATCTCTCGGAGGCACCGCCACTTGCGGCGTAGGATCGGATCGGATCGCGAGGAGGAGACGGCTAGTACGACTACATCAACCACGTTCTGTTGAACATTTCCGATGTGCGATTTCTTCAAGGGTATGAAGATCTCATCTATCCCTCTTGTTGATTGCATCTCCTAGATTAGATCTTGGCTTTCCCATTCGCATCCGTAGAATTTTTTTGATTTACTATGTTGCGAAACCCTTCATGTCTGTCTCTCCTACTATAGTCAATATCTAATTTGCAATGAGTTGTCAACAATTTGGTTATCCTCGTTGTGGTTCATGTTTGTAGGTAAGAACACTTCTGTCTTCGAAAACCCTAAGCCACGTAAAACTTGCAATGGATAAATTAGAGGCATCTAGTTTATATTGTTGCTGGGCTAGTGTTATGATATGGTGATGTTGTAAGTATAAGTATGAGATGATACTCTTACAACACACATAACGTGTAAGTTCCATAGACTTTGGCCTTACACATAGAGGTATGATAGAGATCATACCACGGTGCACATGATGGAGATCATATGCAGGACCATATCATTTCACTTATAAACATGTGATGTTTGATTGCATCTTATATTGCTTGTTTGGAGTTTTATTAGCATAATAAGATGATCCCTCATTTAGATATCAAGATAATAATGTGTTCTTCCTTAAGTATGCACCGACAATGTTTTGTCGCTTAAATACATCATGTGATGATCGGGTGTACTTGAATCCACGAGCATATCTCGGGTGTAAGACGTTACACACGCGAATACTAAGGTTCTTACTTGGCGAGCCTAGCATGTAAAGACATGGTCTCGGAACACGGACCGAAAGGTTAAGCATGAGTCATATGTTTTGATATGATGACCATATGGATGCTCGCCTTTGAAGCTACACCGACTCACGTGATGATCGGACTTGGTGTAGTGGATTTGGTTCATGTAATCACCAAAAAGACACGAGGGATGTCGTTTTTGAGGGGGAGTTCATTTCTAATTTGGATTAGTAGAACTCAATTTATCATAAATTAAATCAAAGTGAATTTGCATAATTTGTTGTAGTCATTGGCATTCGTTCACCACTTTATGCATAGTTGTAATTGAGATAATAGAACTATAGAATTCTGGATATTTATTTTATGAACTGGTATCGTATTGTGTTGAGTGTCAATCTAAAGTTTAAATTCCTATTGCAAACTTTCAGCAAACTCTGTTTACTCCGTGAAATTTAATAATTGGTATTAAATCGAGAGTAACAATTCCAGTGTTAGTATCTTAAGTATCATGTTTGCCTCCATGATTCTTGATTGTTTTAATATCAAGTTTATCTAGGAGCTGAAAGAATTGTTTCAGAAACCATCATGTGTGGCAGATATAACGATATCTGAAACAATATTTTGGTTGCAATATGATAGAGTATAATATATGTTCTCATATTGGCTGTGAATTTGCAAAGGTTGGAGATGCTAGACATCCTAATGATCCAAAAGGGTTTTGAAAAGTAATGTTATACTCACGATTCTCCTTTATAAGCTACATTAGCTTGATCATGAAAGTCGTCATGATAAGGATGAATAGAAGATGTATGTAAAGTGTTCACTACACTAAAAGATTACTAAAGAATGGATTTTGAAAGAATGTCGATCATTTGATGATGGTGCTACTTCAAAGTGCAAGTCCAAAGGTATTATTATTTGAATATACACGATTTGGACTATGTGTCATGTATATGGCGCCACTGTTGATGTTGATAGATTCTTTTTAAAAGGAAAAGGAAATGCTGAAAGAGAATCTATAAAATATATTTGGCAGAAAAGAAAATATTGGAAATATCCAATTTAGGTATATGGATGATATACATGTTATGGTTGTATTCTTTGCTTGTTAGACAATGTGGTTCTTGGGTATTGGATACCGAATTGGTTGGTATGCATACAGAACGATGCAATTCATGAACTACAATGGCCTAAGTAACTAGCAAGAGAATATGTGATGATATTCATCGAAAACAAACAAACCGTTGTTTGTATTTCTCGTTGACATCAAAGCTTGACTTCAAGATTTGTTTTAATAATTTTTATTTAAATCAGGTATTATGAGAACAAAGGTTGTTCAAATAATTACCGTACTCCATATAAGATGGATGATTTACAAATCTAGTTGGAGAAATCACATCCATAAAACCTAATGCTAAAATGTCGCAAGACAAATGATTGAAAGATCACTTACGAAGTGACATCACCGTTTAAATTATATTGGAAAGAAAACATGAAGAATCTCCATATTCATGGATTTTTGGAGTCTTTGATTTGATCAAGTGACGCTTGTGAGACTTTCCTCGGGATAATTAAAACTTCGTTCAAGGCCAAAGAAGAACGATCGACTAAATATTGGAATTTATACATATCGATGTATGTAGTCCATTATGTATGGTCGTAAGCGATGGATTTCAACTTCATATGCTTTCTCCGGAAATTTGAGTGAATGTTCACTTAATGAGAAAGAAGTATGAAATATTTGAAAACATTCAAAGACTTTCAAGATGAAGTGGAAAATCATTGTAACAAGAAAATAAATGGTTTATGATTTTATCATATGGGATTTATTTGAGTTACAAGTGTAACAAGAAAAATAAATGAATTATGATTTATCATAAAGGGATTTATTTGAGTTCCAAGTTTAGCAAAAACACCTAGATTTACATCTTTCGAAAAACCATAGGAGTATGGAGTGTTTTGAGATTTGTAATAAAACCTTATTTGACATGGTTGGATCAAAGGTGTTATTTATAAAACTGCCATTATGTTTTAAAAGATTAAAAGCTTTAGAGACTACCGCTTTTACACTGAAAAGAGCTCCATCTTGATCCGTTGAAATGACACCATGGAAGTTATGGTTTGGGGTAAAACCCAAGTTGTCATTTCTTAAATTTTGGTATGCTAAACATAAGTAAGATGTTTACAACCGAAGTCGGATGAGCATGTCTTTGTAGGTTATTTCGAATAACAATTGGGTATTCCTCCATAACACCAAGGACAAAAGGGTCTGTCGCTTGAAATGTCAAGTTTCTTGAAAAAGGAATTTTTCGCAAAAGTTAAGTGGGAGGACAATAGAACTTTGATAGGAATATGCCCGAGAGGCAATAATAAAGTGGTTATTATCGTATTCCTTAATTATAATAAATGTTTATTTTGCATGCTATAGTTGTATTAATATGGAAACGTTAATACATGTGTGTTTAGTAAACAAAAAGGAAGTTCCTAGTTATGCCTCTCTTATAAACTAGCTCGTTGTTTAACAAGATGATCAAAGTTTCCTGATCATGGACATTGGATGTTGTTAATAACGAGGTCACAACATTAGTGTAATGATGCGATGAACATTCATCCAAAGTATAGCATTACGATCAAAGTCATTGAGTTTATATTGCTATAACAACTTACGAAGTGATCCTAATCCTTAGACCATGAGATCATGTCAATCACTAACGCCGGAAGAGTTTCTCGATGACATCAAACGTCACACCATAACTGGGTGATTATAAAGATGGCTTTAGAACTACTAAAGTGTTATGTTGAGGTTCATGGATCGAGAGTGGAATTTGTTCATCCGTATGATGGATAGATATGCTTTGGGCCCTCTCGGTGATATCACATTGATTAGCTTGCAAGCAAGTGATTTGATCACTAGAATGTTATATCACGGGAATGAGAAAAGAGTGCATATCGGTAACGATATCAAACTAGGTATGGAGATACCGATGATCGAATCTTGGACATGTAATATATCGTGAAACAAAGGGATTAAGATAATAGCGTAAAAAGGTTCACACGATCACAGAAGTCATCGTTGAATGTGTGGGACTCAGTACGGATCTCCAGGTTCCGCTGCTGATTATTGATCAGAGAGGGGTCTCAATCATGAATGCATTATTCGTGAACCGTAGGGTGACACACTTAAGGGATACCGACACCATTCGGAGCAAATGATATGTCAGAAAAAGAAAAGGAAAGCGCAGGAATTTATTTCACTAGACACCAGAACTGTTTCGGTTGAAATTGCTGAAACTGGTTCTGCATATGAAATTGAATACTAGCAAGGGGTTTTATGTGAATGTTTGTTAATTAAATTAATTAACAAAATTCTGAATAAATAGATAAAAGAGTTTTATTTAAATGAGAGCTTGCATTAATTTTGGTGGAAAATTAATGCATGTGAGTGGAATTGTGAGTGGATATGTTTTTATGTGAGTGGAGCTTCCACCACATGAATGAGGGAGAGGTGGGGGCACCTCCTTGGCCGGAGGCCATGCCCCCTTGGGCTACCCCCTCCCCTATAAAAGGACCCCTCCTCTCACTTGTCACTCACACCTCCTCGCGAAGGATCTCTCCCCCCTTTAGAAATACCCCATGGTCTCGGATCAGCGAGATACATGTTCTTGGTGGCTTTTTATGGAAGGATTTGTTGCTTCCATTGCCCTGGAGCGGTAGCGGAGGTTGTCGGGTACCCGCACGCGTGTGTGCGATCACGGATGCTGCTTTGCTGCGGTGCTAGACTTGATAGTCTGGACGGATGGACTTCATCACGATCTTGAGATGTGGCGTTAAATCTACATCATCCACGAGTACAGTCTCGTTAACGCTATCCGGTCTTCGAGGGTATGTATTCTATGGATGTATATCCACCCGTTTCTTGTATCTAGTAGATAGATCTTGGTACATGGTTGTTCCCATCGTAGGAAATTTTTTCTTTCTATGCTGCGAACCCTACAATTACACAATAGTCCACGACGGAACCCACAGAACATATATATACAACAATGACTCCATGAGTCAAGAATATAGATATACAATACAAAGGTCCAAATCACCTTGAAAACGATACAACGTCCGACTACGAACAAGATTCAAATGGGGCTAAGAGCCCTGAAGAATAACCAATGGCGTCCATAACCACCTTGAGCCAAGCGGAAGGTAACCACCTTAACAACGTCGATCTCAAAACCTTCTAAAACAAAAAGGGGTGCCAGCAAAGGGCAAAGGAAAAAAGAGAGTGGTCAGTACTGAGGCCAGTACACGGCGATACTAGAATTCGGCGGCTCTCGCCTACATAGGTATGGTGGACTGAAGCGGCAGCGCAGCATGCACTAAACAACCTATGGAGACTCGATACAACTGTTGGCTATTAGAGAGGGATAAGAAAGACCTATTAGGATCCAACCTAATACTAACACCAATCATACCCATCCCGGTGTTTCCCTCTCGATACCAATCGAGGAAGTTGTACCGAGGAAACTCACACAGTTGGCAATTTTATCCATTCCCTTATAGTTGCGGCAATTACTAGTCAGATATAGATAGCATGAGTCATCCTGATAACATAAGCAGTGGGCAGTTTTAGATAACCATTCTGTTGTAGTATCAATACTTACTAGTCAAATACATATACCATGAGACATTCAAAAACCCAGCAGTTGTTGGTACTTTTATTTAGCCATTCCGTTAAAGTGAAGCTGATTACTAGTCATTCCAAAGGCAAATTTATAGCACTACTTTAGTTATAGTTGTCTATGATCGAGATACTGTGCTCCAAGTCGTCCATAACCGCGGACACGGCTTTCAGAAAGTTTACCCTGCAGGGGTGCACAAATAGCAACACACGCACGATCAACCTCGGAAAAACCAAATGACAACCCAACGAGGCATCACGACAGAACATTCGCAAGATTCATATTTGATTTCAGGGGACCACCCCACCAAGCTACCCGCGACGAAGTTGGCCGGCTCCGAGACGGACCCAGAGGTTTGTGACAATGGCTGTAAACAACTGGGAACCCGAAAGTGTGACTGAGTTTGTCGATACCGCAAAAACATTCCACATTTGTTCCTAAACAGTACAGGCGCTCCACGCATAATAGTAAATAAGGCAGTAAAACATGGCATAAGTAGAGGATAGTAATAAAGTCCCAAACTACTTTGTGGCCCCAAGGAATTAAATATAACTCAAGCTAGGGTTAGGGGGATTCATGGTCCCACATGCGGATAGTGCGAATATTCAAAGAACAGGTATCAAGTACTTGGGGTCCTACGGGACACAATTGGACGGTTAAAAACCAAATAACATATATTTCCCACCTGTGCCTCTGCATTATTTACCTACTTCAATTTTAGTTATTAAACGGTAATTAAAGCCATGATCATCTCCAACATTAAACATGCGGCATTACTCCAAGATCGACGGCGCGACACATCACCTACGCAAGCAACTACGACTCGCAAGGCCGACTATCTACCAAACAACAGGTAATAGGATGTGTCCATGGCAATATAAGGGTTGTAGGGAAGTATAACGGGGTACAGAATCTATAGCATCGCAACACAGATAGCAATAGATCAACAGGAGGAAATAAAGACTATAAATGTAAAATAGGTAGAAAGGGGGGAATGCTCTCCTGGAAACATTGCCGAAGATTCATCCAAAGATCGGGTCAACACTCGCATCAACTCATCGTCCTAATCCGTGAAGAAGCAAAGCACTAGCACAAACACCGGATGCACTATTTAATACTACGGCAGAAGACCGGGCATGATGCATGTATGATGTATGACATGGCAAAGATGCGATGCAACTAGGCAATATTAAGCGGAACTGGGGTCCCGACATTTAATTAGATAGTTCATGATATTTAGATACCCCACAATTTAAATGTTGTCTTAACATGGCAAAATATATCATTGGTGATGGGGATATGCCTACCGGGGTATACCCAACAGGACGTTTCCGACTGGCCCAGGAACTGGCGAGTGGGCATGCAAGACGGCGACTGGATCAAGGCCCGGTGTGGATCCAAGTGACAGGAAGATGAAGGCCCAGGCGAGTGGATAGGCCCAGTCGGATTAGGTTAAACAAGTACCGAAGCCTTAACTGATTCGGTTGAGATATGTAAACCCTAGGGGAGGTAAGCCTATATAAACCTCCCTGCAGGGCGTGTAGAGATACGTTCCATCATACACCCAAGCGACTCGCCGCCTAGCCGCCGAGTTCACCCATTGTACCTCCATCATAATACAATCTAGCAGGAGTAGGTCCTTACCCTCCGGGGGGCCGAACCTGGGTAAAACCTTGTGTCTCCGCCCTCATCTCGCACCGCAGATGGCTGCCGCCCTTGCCCCTCGTTCTACTACTCGCTGCCGATTGCAGCATCTGCCGTGACCATTCCCACGATAGTGGCGCCCACCTTGGGGCCTGGCGGTCGGCGGTGTTACTGGCGGCGAGATCCAATCTGCCCATCAGCGAGGCGGTCGCCACCGCGCATGATAGCGATCGGCGAGATGCTCCAGATCTTGCCGAGCTGCTACGTCCGGGCGCGACCGTCACGCCTGACATGATCCTGCCGGTCGGCACGATCAGCCTCTTCGTCGGCCTCACCGATGTCATCGTCTCGGAGGATTCGGCTCGCATCCGCAAGTCGCCGCCACGCGATCGACTCTCCGAGAGCCAGGTCCGCACGATCCATCGCCTCGCCTCCGAGTACAACTCGGCCCACAGCAACGTGGCCGAAAACTCCGCGGCTGCGGAAGACGCGGCCCTCAATGATGACGCCGACTCGGCGACCCCGGCGTCACTCGCCGGATCAATCACCGCGGCTTCACCCGCGGGCTCCATCACCCAGGTCTCCAACATGGGAGACTTCGAGGATCCCTCCATCCTTGGGATCTTCGACTTCGACTCCGGGTCGGAAAATTCCGCCGACCTCCGCGACGGGACCGGTCGCCACGCCGCGACCTACATGGCGACCAGCACCGACCCGCCGGAGGATCCTTTCTCCATCTCGATCCCTCCTAACGCCACGGCAACGGAGGTCGAGGAACTCCGCCTGAAGCTGGCGGAGGCAGTCCGCAAGGAACAAGCCGAGCGTGAAAAATTTCGCCTCGGCGGTGTGGCGCGCAGAGCTGCTACCACCAGCAGCGAATCAGGTCGCGCCTGAACTCCACCGTCCAGGGGCGCGTCCTAAACTTCGACGACGAAAACGACATGGCCCGCGCGGCCGAGCGCGCGATCTGCGAGAACGCGCCACCAGGAGGAAGCGCCCGGCCCCTGCCAGGGTCGACGGTGATGGGCGCCCCACCTCCACCCAACCGCACACCCCCCAGAGATCAGCCGCGGATAGTAGTCTCCTCACGGGAGCGAGACGCGAACGGCCTCCCACTGTTCTCCACCCCGATGGACAACCTCGTGGCGGGCCGAGCAGCAGCCGACAACATCACGGCCACCGGCGACGACGCCCTACAGATCCAGTATGTCAGGGCCCTGCTCGCAAAGGCCGTCGAGCAGCAAAACGCAGGCACCGACTCGCAGGGTCGAGTGTACTCACGTTCTTCGGGAAGCAGAGCGGCCTCAAGTGGCCGCCCAATGGCGGCAAACACCCTCAACTGCCCGCCACCAGAGCCATTGCAGCTCCAACACCGACCCGCGAACGCGGCACTCTCCACCAACGACCCCAGGCCAGCGACCAACTTCGTCGCCGCCAACGGTCAACCCATCGACGCCCGCACCAACATCACCAACAACCAAAGCTGGCGCGCACGCCAGCCCGACGACCTGTGACACACCCTAACCAATCGCCGCGACAGCGAGCCGATGGGGTCGCTAAGTCGACTCGGCCCCAAGTGCTTCGGACCGATGATCCGAGGCGAGAAGTACCCGCCGAACTTCAAGGCGCCGAAGGAGATAGAAAAGTACGACCCTTCGTATGACCCCTCCGTGTGGCTCGATACATACCTCATGGCGATGGGGATCGCAGGCCACACCGACCTGCTAGCCGCCCGTTACCTCCCCCTGATGATGGAGGGGACGTGTAGGCAGTGGATCAACACACTCCCCCAGGATAGTATCGACTCCTGGGAGGAGATGCGCGACGCCTTCATCAGGCACTTCGAGTGCTCCTACACCCGCGCCACCACCATCGAGGACCTAGAGCGATGTGTCCAGGGACCCCGCGAGTCGACCCGCAATTGGGTCCAGCGGTGGCAAGAACTCTGGTACAACGCGGTCGGCATCCACCCGGACACCGCGATCCATTACTTCAAGACCTCGTGCCGCTACGAGCCCTTGGTCGCTAAGCTCAAGCGACATTCTCGCACACTCGACAACATACCGGACCTCCTCGAGATCGCCAAATGGTACGCGGAGGAAGATCCAAACCAGGATACCGACGACGAGTCGGGAGGCCAACGCCGCACGAGCGGCAACGACAACGGACGATGGTCCGACCTACGCTACAGCAACACTCGCCTCACCGGCAAGCGCCGTAGTGACGGGCGAGTCGACTTCGTCGCCAACGCCTGGCACGCACAACGCGAGCCCAAAAGCTTCCGCCGCGACGGGGGACAACACCGCGACGGGGGCAACTACAAGGCCAAGACAAGGTTCGACCCCGCGGCCCTCCTTAACCAACCTTGTGCGTTTCATAGCAGGGAAGGGAAGCCCGCAACGCACACGACCGCCGACTGCCACACCCTCAGGGAGATTGAGAAGGCACGGCGAGCACGGGAGGACCCCGACAACAACCCGCCAAACGGCAGAAAATTCGGCAACGTGGCCGGCTCACTCCATACCTTCACAGGCTTCAACACGAAGCGCGAGAAGAAGGTCATCACCGGCGTCGTCGCCGTCAACGCGGTGGCCCAGGTGGACGTTCCCCAGTTCCTCAACTGGTCGGAGCAGCCCATCACCTGGAGCCGCCAGGACCACTCGCCGCGCATCGAGTACCCAGGCCGAGTCGCCCTGGTGGTCAAGCCAAAGGTGGGCGACTACTGGCTCCCCAAGACATTGATGGACGGCGGCAGCTCCATCAACATCCTGTACCTGGACACCTTCAGGCGGCTGCGGCTCCCGCAGTCGATGATCGAGACAACCCACACCACGTTCCACGACATCATCCCCGGTCGGAAGGCGTACCCGATCGGCAAGGTCACGCTGCCAGTCACCTTCGGCACACCAGCAAACTTCCACACCGAGCGGATCGTCTTCGAGCTGGTACCCTTCGACAGCCCCTACCACTGCGTCCTGGGGCGCCAGGCGTTCGCCAAATTCATGGCAGCACCACACTACGCGTACAACGCGATGAATCTCCCCGGGCCATGCGGCGCCATCACCATCAACGGCGACCCCGACATGGCCGCCGAGTGCAAGGCCAAAGGAGCCGAACTCGCCGATGCCGTCATCGCGGCAGAGGCCAACCACGCTGACGAGCTCGCCAAGTACGCGAGCGAGGTGAACAATGACGACCCCACCATACTCAAGAAGCCCAATTCGGAGGGCGCAAACACCTCAGCCTTCGAGGCAACGACGCACACCCGCACCGTCGAGCTGGTCCCAGGCGACTCAGGCGACGGTGGCGATCGAACGAGAATGAGCCCAGCCTAGGAAGGCGCGCTCATCGAGTTCCTCCGTGAGAACAGGGACATCTTTGCATGGAAGCCCTCTGACATGCCTAGTGTCCCTAGGGAGCTCGCTGAGCACAAACTAAACGCCGACCCCAAAGTGTGACCTGTCAAACAGTCACTGCGGCCCTTCAATGAAGAGCGCCGCCGAGCCATCGCCGAGGAGGTGCAGCGTCTACTCGCTGCAGGCTTCATCCGGCCAATCAAGTACTCCAAGTGGCTGGCAAACCCAGTCCTGGTCGAGAAGAAGAACGGGACCTGGAGGATGTGTATCGACTACACAAACTTGAACAGCGCCTGCCCGAAGGAGCAGTTCGTCCTCCCGCGGATCGACCAAATAATCGACTCCACCGCGGGCTTGGAGTCGCTATGTTTCCTCGACGCCTACTCTGGATACAACCAGATCAAAATGGCTATCGAGGACGAGGTGAAGATGGCGTTCATCACGCCATTCGGAGCCTTCTGCTACACCGCCATGACCTTCGGCCTCAAGAACGCCGGGGCGACCTACCAGCAGTGCATGCAAGAGTGCCTCGCGAGCCAAATTGGCCGCAACATCCACGTCTACCTCGATGACGTGGTCGTAAAATCCGCTCGCCAGGGTGATCTACTCGCCGACCTGGCGGAAACATTCGCCAACTTGCGAAAATACAAGGTAAAGCTTAACCCAGGCAAATGCACCTTCGGTGTACCAACAGGACAACTACTGGGGTACGTCGTCTCCAAGCGAGGGATCGAGGCAAACCCCACCAAGATCGACACGATCGCCCGACTCGGCAAACCCGAGTGCCTGCGCGACGTCCAGAAGCTGGCGAGTAGCGGCTCTCGATCACTTCATCCCCGCTGGTAAAAGGCGATGCCCCTATACCGTCTGATGCGCAAGAACCCCACCTTCCAGTGGGACAAGGAGGCGGACGACGCGCTCCGCGACCTCAAGAAGGTGCTACTCGCCGCACCGCTACTCGCCGCCCCAGCCGACAAAGAACCCATGCTGGTCTACGTCGCGGCTTCCGAGCGCGTTGTCAGCACCGTCATGGTCGTCAAACGGCTGGAGGAAGGAAAGGAGCGCCCAGTACATCGACCGGTGTACTACATCAGCGAGGTCCTCACCAAAGGCTTAACGATACCCGCAGTACCGTAAACTGGTATACGCGGTCTTGAGCAATGGCGCGCCAGCACTACTTCCGGAGCACCCGATCACGGTCGTCTCTCAAAGACCGTTGCAGGACATCATCCGCAACCGTGAGGCGACTGGGCGAGTCGCTAAGTGGGCCGTCGAAATCGGCGTCCATAATATCAAGTATGAGCCACGAAAAGCGATCAAGTCGCAGGCTCTAGCGGACTTCATCGCCGACTGGGAAGAGGCCCAGCAGCCAGAAAAGCTGCCATACCTCCATTACTGGAGCCTGCACTTCGACGGCTCCAAGAACGCGGACGGCGCAGGAGCAGGGATCGTGCTGACTTCACCGAAGGGCGACAAGCTCCGCTACGTCCTCTGCCTCGACTTCACCCCCTGCACCAACAACATGGCCGAGTACGAGGCACTACTCCACGGCATGCGAGCTGCCAAGGAGATGAACGTCAACCGCCTACGCTGCTACGGAGACTCCGACCTCGTCGCTGGGCAAGTCGCTGGCACCTGCGACGCCGTCTCCCCCACCATGGCGGCATACCGCCAAGCAGTGGACAAGCTGGGCGGACACTTCGCAGGCTACTCCGTCGAGTGGATTGACAGGCGGAAGAACGAGGAGGCCGACGCACTCTCTCGCATTGGGTCGGCTCGACTCGCACCACCCGCCGGCGTCTTCCTCGACACGATCACCAAGCCATCAGTCTCTCCCCCAAGGGAGATCGACATCGGAGTCCCGCTGCAGCCAGAGGCAGCCCTGGTCGCACTCGTCACCGAGCCAGACGACTGGACCAAGCCCTACGTCGCCTACCTGGAGGCCGGCACCTTGCCGGCAGACGAGACGGACGCCCGGATGATCGCACGCCGATGCAAATCCTTCACCATCATCGACGGCGAGCTCCACAAGCGCAGCGTCACCGACGTGTTCCAACACTGCGTCCAACCCTCCGAAGGACGCAAGATCCTCCACGACATCCACTCCGGCGACTGCGGCCACCACGCCGGCGCCCGCTCTCTGGTCGCCAAGGCCATGCGGCATGAGCTTCATCGCCCACCGCTGACACGCCGACGCCGTCGACATTGTCCAGCGCGCGCCGCCGGCACGCCAACCAGATGCATGTGTCGAGCTCCGCGCTCAAGACAATCCCCATCACCTGGCCATTCGCCGTGTGGGGTATGGACATGGTAGGCCCCTTCAAAAAGGCTCCCTCTGGCTACACCCACCTCCTGGTCGCGGTCGACAAATTCACAAAGTGGGTGGAGGCCAAACCAGTCCGGAAATGCGATGGGAAGACCGCCACTAAATTCCTACGCGAGCTCATATATCGCTACGGGTTCCCAAACAGCATTATCACGGACAACGACACCAACTTCGCCAAAGGAGCCATGGCCGAGTTCTGCGAGGAACACCACATCCGGCTCGACCTCGCGTCAGTCGCCCACCCGGAATCCAACGGCCAGGCGGAACGGGCCAACCAGAGCATCCTCCATGGCACCGGCCGCGGCTCCAAAGTACCACTCGAGCGCACCGCCGGGTCGAGAGCGCCCTCCGTCATCTGGGGCATCCACACCTCGGTCAACAGGTCAACAGGGTTCACCCCCTTCTTCATGTTGTACGGCGCCGAGGCAGTCATGCCCACCGACCTCGAGCACGACTCGCCACGGGTCGTCCACTACACGGAGGCTACGAACGAACTCGCCCGCCAGGATGGAGTCGACTAACTCGACGAGGCATGTGACCTCGCTCGATCACGCACCGCCATCTACCAACAAGGACTCCGCCGCTATCACAGCCGGTGGGTGAAAACTCGCACCTTCCAAGAAGGCGACCTGGTGCTGCGCCTCATCAAGGACAAGAATGTAGGGGTTCGTAGCATGGAAAACAAAATTTTCTATCGCATACAAACAAACAAGCCAAGATCTATCTACTAGATTGTAGCAACGAGTCGATAGAGGAACTCACCCTCGAAGATTCCAAAGCGGTTAACGAGAGCAGATTCTCGTGGGTGATGTAGTCGTACTCTTTCCGATCTCAAGATCGCGTAGACGATCCTTCCAGCGCCACGTTCCAGCAGCGCCCCAATCGGTCACATGTTGTACTGACGAAGACCTTCCTCTCCTTGTTCCAAGACGTGGAGGTTGTAGCACTCTCTCGCGATTCCGCAAAGACAACGGCGTGGTACCTAAGTAGAGGGAAATCCCAGGCTTCGCCTTAAGCCGGTGCGAGTATGGTGGAGCTTATGAGAGAGGCTATTAGTGGTCTAGTAATTAGACACACCAATTAGAAGGCTCTAAACCAATTAGAAGGCTCTAAACCGCTGGCTAAAGCAATTAGAAGCTCTAAACCAAAACGGCTCTAAACCGGAGATCTAGAGGTGGAAACTTGTGTGTGCTAGGAGGGAGCCCTGCCCCTCCTTATATAGGTGGGAGGGGCTGGCCGGCCAAGGGGAGGGAGTGGAGTCCCTCCCCAACTCGGCTTGGGTGGGGCGCCGGCTTGGGGAGGACTCCTTCCCCAACTCGGCTTCACCTCCTCCTCTTTCCCACTTCCCAAAATTGCCGTTTGACTTTCAAACTAGCCGTTTGACTTTTCAATTTAGGATTTAATTTAATCCTTTATTTGGGACAGCAAGAACACTTAGTACATGATGCAATCATTCCAACTTACAATGACACATTCATGTACCCTTCCCCCCCGGAGTGCCGGACATTCCGGGACCTTCTAGAATGTTCCCGATGAAAACACCGGAACCATTCCCCAACTCCGAAATGGGACTTTCCTTATATGAATCTTATTCTCCGGACCATTCCGGATCTCCTCGTGATATCCCGGATCCCATCCGAGACCCGAACAACATTCGGTCTCTTTCTCATAATACCATAACTACTCAAAACAACGTCGAATCCTTAAGTGTGTCTCCCTACGGTTCGTGAATTATGCGGACATGATCGAGACACTTCGATCAATAACCAATAGAGGAATCTGGAAATTCATATGGCTCCCACATATTTCTACGATTACTTTGCGATCGAATGAACCACTTACATACGATACCAATTTCCCTTTGTCTCACGATAGTTTACTTATCCGAGGTTATGATCGTCGGTATCTCTGCATACCTAGTTCAACCTCGTTACCGATAAGTACTCTTTTCTCGTTCCCGTGATATGTGATCCCTTGTGAGCCAGTCACATGCTTGCAAGCTAATTGGATGACATTTCACCGAGAGGGCCCAGAGTATATCTATCCGTCATATGGATGGACAAATCCCACTCTTGATCCATGTGTTTCAACCAATACTTTCCGAACACTCAATGCCACTTTTATAGCCACCCTGTTACGGTGTGGTGTTTGATGACATCAAAGCATCCATCCGGTAAAGGTGATATGCATGATCTCATGGTCGAAGGAATTAGGTTACTATGTATCAGAAAGCATATAGCAATTGAACTATTGAAATGACTTGATCTTTATGCTACGCTTATCTATAGGAGTATGTCCATCACATCATTCTCCTAATGATATGACCCTGTTGTTAATAACATCTCTATGTTCATGATCAGAAACAATGATCATATATTAACCAACAAGCTAGTTTAACAAGAGGCTTTACTAGGGACTCTTATTTTAGTTTACAAATCACACAAGTATTAATGTTTCGGTTAATACAATTATAGCATGGTATGTAAACATTTATCATAAGTATGAAGATATGATAATAACCACTTTATTATTGCCTCTTGGGCATATCTCCAACAGTCTCCCACTTGCACTAGAGTCAATAATCTAGTTTCAAACCTTTGTGTATTCAACACCTATGGCTTTACGGTGTTGTATGTACACGATTGCTAGTGGTTAATCGATCTCCGGATCGACACTTCCAGTCCGTGTGTAATTGCATGTCTTTGCGTCTCACGCATCACTCATTCTCTAATGAGATGGCTTTGTATGATTTGGTCTTTCGGTGTGACCTTTAGTTCTTTGGGGTTAAAACATGTTGATAATATTGTCGCACAATATATCTTCATAGTATTATCATTGTGAACTACACCTAGTTTGATAACAAACTACTTGACACAAATGCCCTCCTTTGCTGCTATAATAGCAGTCATATACTTAGCCTTTTGTTGAAGTATCTGTCACAATGTCTTAACTTTGGAACTCATCCAAATCCATTATGGAACTCACTTTCCATTATATTGTGCCACCCTTAATTTAGATTGAGATAAACTTAATTTGTACTTTGTGACAAAACTAGTATCAATGTAGTACTTTTACAATGAACTAACCATCTATTTGTCACTTCTACAAATAATATACTCTTAGTTCTTCCAAAAGATCATAAGAATATCCTTACTATTGTCCAATGATCATCTTATGAATCATTCGTATATGCTCATAATATTTATAGCATAGGACATATCTGGATTTGTACATATCACAGTATGATTGATATAAATACTCTTTGTGATTTCATACATCAAGTATCAATCTATACTTGAATCTTTTTTTCACTTACCAAGTGCCAATACACTTGAATATTTCATCAACATTGAACTCTTTCAATCCTTTACGTGCAACAAGAACCTTTCTTGTAGTTTCTATATTGAATTCATTCAATATCTCGTCTATGTACTTCCGCACAACCATATTAGCGTCTAATGATGCCAAATATTTGGGTTTTTGCCTAAGTCTTTCATCGGGATGAAATTCTTAATATGTGTTAATAAAAGATACATTATTTCCAATCAACAATATGTCTTCCACATAATGTATTAGAAACATGTCTTAGCGCCCCACTTAATTTCTTGCAAATGCAAGCATCTTCATTGTCTCCGATGAAATTAAACTCTTTAACAGTTTCATCATAGTGAAGATTCCAACTCCGCTATGCTTACTTCAACCATTGAAGTTTGCATATTCTTTTAGCATCATTTGAATTAACAAAACCCTTTGGACCGTGTCATGCACACGTCCTAGGTAACCATTCTATTAGAAGAACTTGTTTTGTTTATTCTACTACCACATAACAAATTATATGTAGTGGTTGCTACATTAATCCGTCTAGACTAAAATCGCTATGAAAGATCAAATCTTGTCATATACAACCTTTGAACATTGTTGTGAACTCTTTCCCAACATGTCGACTATTTCATAGATGTGAAACATCCATGTCTACTTCTTTATAGATCCAAACACAACTGCAAGGTCTTACACCTTTTCGAGGGTCCTTCAAGTTCAAAACTTGATTTCTCGTATGGAACTATCACGGATTATATGGCTTCAAGCCATTTGACGGAGTCAGGGCCCATCATCGCTTCTTTGCATGTAGTAGGTTCATTATTCTCAAATAATGATTCAACCCTCAAATCTTGGTATTTGATTGTTCATCCGACCTACTTGTTTCAATAGAAACTTAGACCTCCGTGACCACAACCTTTGAGGCACGTGAGCCATGAGCATTATTCTTGCCTCGAACACTTTTCGGTGCTGCGCAACTTTGCACATATAGCTAAGGTTCTTTTAACCTTATCAAAGTTCTATTGTCCTCCCACTTAACTTTTCACGAAAAATTCCTTCTCAAAGAAACTTGGCGTTCTAAGCGACAAACACTTTTGTCTCCGGTGTTTATGGAGGAATAC
This sequence comes from Avena insularis, assembly GCA_023614405.1. Classification (NCBI taxonomy): domain Eukaryota; kingdom Viridiplantae; phylum Streptophyta; class Magnoliopsida; order Poales; family Poaceae; genus Avena; species Avena insularis. The sequence goes on from CM042689.1 coordinate 55,158,366, forward strand.
TTACAATAATACAAAGACAGGTTTATCCGACTTTGGTTGCAAACATCTTTCTTATGCATAGCATACCAATGTTTAAGAAAGGACTACTTGGGTTTTATCCCAAACCATAACCTTATATGGTGTCATTTCAGGATTATGATGGAGCTCTTTTAGTGGAAAGCGGTAGTCTCTAAAGCTTTTAATCTTTAAAATATAATGGCAGTTTTATGAATTATACCTTTGATCTTACCATGTCAAACAAGGTTCAATTACATATCTCGAACGCTCCATACTCTTATGGTGTTTCGGGAAATGCAAATCCACGGAACGATTCCTTAAATCTTAGGTATTATGCTAAACTTGTAACTTAAATATCTTCCTTTATGATCTTATCATAAACTATTTATATTCTTGTTACAATGATTTTGCACTTCATCTTGAAAATCTTTGAACTTTTCAAATATTTCATACTTCATCCTTATTAAGTAAATATTCACATATTCACTCAAATTTTCGGAGAAAGCATATGAAGTTGAAATCCATCGCTCTTGACTACACATAATGGAGTTCATACAACAATATGCACAAGTTCCAATAAGCTAGTCATTCATTCCCTTTTGGCCTATGAACGAAGTTTTAATTATCTCTAGGAAAGTTTCACAAACGTCATTTGATCAAAAATCAAAAGACTCCAAAATTCCATCCATATGGATTTTCTTCATGTTTTCTTTCCAATATAATTTAAACGGCGATGTCACTTCCTAAGTGATCTTTCAATCAATTTGTCTTTCGACATTTTTAGCACTAGTTTTATGGATGTGATTTATCCAACGAGATTTGTGAATCATCCATCTTTTATGGATTACGCAATTATTTGAACAACCCTTTTGTTCTCATAATACCGATAAAACAAATCTCGAAGGCAAGCTTTGATGTTTAACGAGCAACACAATAACCCTTTATTTGTTTTCGATGAACATCATCACATATTCTTTGCTAGTTACTTAGGCCATTGTAGTTCATGAATTGTGTTGTTTCGTATGACGATTCACACCAACAAATTCAGTATCAAATACTTAAGAACCACATTGTTTAATAAGCAAAGAATATAGCCATAACACGATATCATCTATATACTTAAACTGAACAATTCTAGTCTTTTCTTTTCTGCCATATACTTATGAGATTCTCTTTCAGTATTTCCTTTTACATTTGAAAGAATCTATCAACATCAATAGTGGAGTCATACATATGACACATAGTCCAAAGCGTGTATAGTTAAATACCAATGTCTTTAGACTTGCACTTTGAAGTAGATCACCATTATCAAATGTTTGGTGTTCTTTCAAATTCCTTTCTTTAGTTAACTCTTGGTGTAGTAAACATTTTACCTACATCAAATATTCACCTTCATCATGGATTTATCCATGATCAAGCTACTTTAGCTTATAACGGTGAATCGTGAGTATAATGTTGCTCTCCAAAACCTTTTGGAAGATTAGGACAACTAGTGTCTCCAACCTTTTGCAAATTCTCATCAAATATGAGAACATGACTTTTGCCATATTATACTCTATCATGTTGTAACAAAAACTTCATTTCAGATATCACAATATCTTCCACACACCATGGTTTCAAACAACTCTTTCAGATCCTAGATAACCTTGATATTAAGACAATCCTTTGAATATCAAGAATCATGGAGACAAACATGATACTCAAACACTAACACTTGGAATTGTCACTCTTGTTTTAATACTAATTATTAAACTTTATGGAGTAAGGAAATTACTGAAAGTTTGCAATAGGACTTTTAAACTTTAGATTAACACTTCAAAACAATACGATACCAGTTAAAGTAACTAACCAGAATTCTATAGTTCTATCATCTCAATTATAACTAAGCGCAAGGTGGTAAACGGATGCCAATGACTACAACAACTATGCAAATAACCTTTGATTTAATTTATGATAAATTGAGTTCTAATTAATAATTAAATTAATCCAGGTGAACTCCCACTCAAAACAACATCCCTCACATTGTTTTAGTGATCACACGAACCAAATCCACCACATCAAAACCGATCATCACGAGAGTTGATGTAGCTTCAATGGCGAACAATCAACATGTTCATCATATCTACTATATGACTCATGCTTTACCTTTCGGTGATCCGTGTTCCTGAGACCATGTCTGTACATGCTAGGCTCGTCAAGATCAAACCTTAGCTACCGCATAAGCAAATCTGGCTTGCTTACGTTGTATTCACCATGGAATCAAAGACACCCGATCATCACGTGGTGCTTCGAAGCAGCAAGCTTTGGCAACGGTGCATACTAAGGGTGAACACTTTAGAACTTGATATTTATGTGCATGAGGGATCATCTTATAATGCTACCGTCGTCTACTAAGCAATACAAGATGCATAAAGGATTAACATCACATGCAATTCATAATATGTGATATGATATGGCCTTTCTTCTTTGTGCTTCCGATCTACATCTTCAAGCACGAACATGATCTCTATCATCACCGCATAGCATCAAGGTCAATGACGCTTCTTCATGGTTGTCCACCAGCTTCAACTATTACAACTATTTTGAATAGACACGCAGTCTTAACAGAAATTAAAGACAACCATATGGCTCACGCGGTTGCCAACTTACAATAAGGAACATTGCATACATCAAATATAATCACAATCATGGCCATATCACATCCTTTGACACCCTGCAAAACAAAGTTAGACGCCTATACTTTCTTTGCATATTTTACGTGGTTTGGGGCTTTCAATAAGTGTCGTTCTAACTTACGAACAAGAACCACAACATTGATACTAGCATTGTTGATCACCCGTTGTAAATTGGATCTTTACTATGCTAGGAGAAAGCAGGCACCATAAAGCCACTTATGCAATACAAGTTGCATGTCAAGCGTGGAGCAAGTCTCATGAACGATGTCATGTAAGGTTAGTCCGGGCCGCTTCATCCCAACATACCGCAAGATGCAAAGTACACAAAAAGCAATCTACAATAAAAGCATCAATGCCCTCAATGACCATTGTGTTCTACTCGTGCAACAGATCTACATATAGACACGGCTCTGATACCACTGTAGGGGTTCGTAGCATGGAAAACAAAATTTTCTATCGCATACAAACAAACAAGCCAAGATCTATCTACTAGATTGTAGCAACGAGTCGATAGAGGAACTCACCCTCGAAGATTCCAAAGCGGTTAACGAGAGCAGATTCTCGTGGGTGATGTAGTCGTACTCTTCCGATCTCAAGATCGCAGAGACGATCCTTCCAGCGCCACGTTCCAGCAGCGCTCCTTGATCGGTCACACGTTTGGTACTGACGAAGACCTTCCTCTCCCTTGTTCCAGCAGGCAATGGAGGTTGTAGCACTCTCCTCGATTCCGAAGACAACGGCGTGGTACCGGAAGTAGAGGGGAAATCCCGCAGGGCTTCGCCTTAAGCCGGTGCGAGTATGGTGGAGCTTATGAGAGAGGCTATTAGTGGTCTAGTAATTAGACACACCAATTAGAAGGCTCTAAACCAATTAGAAGGCTCTAAACCTGGCTAAAGCAATTAGAAGCTCTAAACCAAAACGGCTCTAAACCGGAGATCTAGAGGTGGAAACTTGTGTGTGCTAGGAGGAGCCCTGCCTCCTTATATAGGTGGGAGGGCTGGCCGGCCAAGGGAGGAGTGGAGTCCCTCCCAACTCGCTTGGGTGGGCGCCGGCTTGGGGAGGACTCCTCCCAACTCGGCTTCACCTCCTCCTCTTTCCCACTTTCCAAAATTGTCGTTTGACTTTCAAACTAGCCGTTTGACTTTTCAATTTAGGATTTAATTTAATCCTTTATTTGGGACAGCAAGAACACTTAGTACATGATGCAATCATTCCAACTTACAATGACACATTCATGTACCCTTCCCCCCCCGGAGTGCCGGACATTCCGGGACCTTCTAGAATGTTCCCGATGAAAACACCGGAACCATTCCCCAACTCCGAAATGGGACTTTCCTTATATGAATCTTATTCTCGGACCATTCCGGATCTCCTCGTGATATCCGGATCCCATCCGAGACTCCAAACAACATTCGGTCTCTTTCTCATAATACCATAACTACTCAAAACAACGTCGAATCCTTAAGTGTGTCTCCCTACGGTTCGTGAATTATGCGGACATGAGCGAGACACTTCTCCGATCAATAAACAATAGAGGAATCTGGAAATTCATATGGCTCTACATATTTCTACGATTACTTTGCGATCGAATGAACCACTTACATACGATACCAATTTCCCTTTGTCTCACGATAGTTTACTTATCCGAGGTTATGATCGTCGGTATCTACGCATACCTAGTTCAACCTCGTCGATAAGTACTCTTTCTCGTTCACGTGATATGTGATCCCTTGTGAGCCAGTCACATGCTTGCAAGCTAATTGGATGACATTTCACCGAGAGGGCCCAGAGTATATCTATCCGTCATATGGATGGACAAATCCCACTCTTGATCCATGTGTTTCAACCAATACTTTCCGAACACTCAATGCCACTTTTATAGCCACCCTGTTACGGTGTGGTGTTTGATAACATCAAAGCATCCATCCGGTAAAGGTGATATGCATGATCTCATGGTCGAAGGAATTAGGTTACTATGTATCAGAAAGCATATAGCAATTGAACTATTGAAATGACTTGATCTTTATGCTACGCTTATCTATAGGAGTATGTCCATCACATCATTCTCCTAATGATATGACCCTGTTGTTAATAACATCTCTATGTTCATGATCAGGAAACAATGATCATATATTAACCAACAAGCTAGTTTAACAAGAGGCTTTACTAGGGACTCTTATTTTAGTTTACAAATCACACAAGTATTAATGTTTCCGGTTAATACAATTATAGCATGGTATGTAAACATTTATCATAAGTATGAAGATATGATAATAACCACTTTATTATTGCCTCTTGGGCATATCTCCAACAAAGAAGGGCATGCACAAGCTTTCCCTTCCGTGGGAGGGACCATTCGCCATCGGGCGCGTACTCGGCAACGACGCCTACTACCTCATCGACGTCCGCGGGGACGGCAAACTCGACGTCAAGCGACCGTGGAATGTAAACCTCCTACGGAAGTTCTACTCCTAGAACCCCACTTATGTACCCTCCAGTCGATTTGAAATAAAAAGAATTGGTTACCGCAAATTGCGCCTACTCTCCATGTCTTGTGCCACTCGCACTCGTAATAACAACGTCAAGCTAACTGCAGAAGTCAACCGTTGGTACAGCGATCGGCACGGCCAAGTAGTGCGTTACAAGGGCACTGGGTCACCTCAGGCCTTGCAACGTCCACGAAAAACGCCTACCCGGAGCCCCATCGGAGTCGCCTAGCCCGACTGGCTCTACGAGCCAAGACAACTGCCTTCGCTTCTCACAGCGACCACGATCCTCCGCATCCTCGACATAGCGACTCGAACGGCCAAGTACCACGCTCGGGGACTGACGACCAGTCCAGCGCGAGCGGCTAGGAAAAACGCCAAGTATGAGAGCATGCCCAGGACTCGCCATGCGACTGTCCCAACGGGCCAGGCAGGAGTGACGCGCTCAAACTAACGCGCCAAGCCCTCACCCACCCTCGAGTCGCGCCTAGAACAACCAAGTACCACGCTCGGGGACTCGGCCACCCGACCTCGTTCGCGCAAGGGAAAACGGCAAAGTACAGAGCGCTCAAGGGAGTCGCCTTGCGACTGGCTCTCCGAGCCCGGGCGAGTCGACCACAATAAAAAAAACATCCAAAACCGCAAACACATAACACACGAGGTAAACCCCATAAAAAGGGCGGACGCGCTCGGGGACTCGCTCAACCCTCAATCAAAATAAAAACACACGACAAATCGCACAAAACACGATATCTCATTAATAGCATGTCGCACATTGTCTCAAAATACATAGTATGCCCAACGGCAGAACTGTTACTAACGCCCCAGGGCAAATTAGTTCACTCTGCAGGCTTCGACGACGACTCGCCAGCACCCTTGCGATTGCGGATGAAGGGAGTGTACGGGTTCGACGGATACGTCGTCAGCTCACCCGCCATCGCCGCACGAAAGGGCTGCTCGACCTTGAAGTCCCGGTGCTGCGGCTCGGGGTCGTTGGGTGCGACGACCGTCTCCTGGTAAGGAAGGAGGTCGCCCATCGCCCAAACGCGCTCGGAGTACACCGCGGCGCGGTCCGTCAACTTGAGTACCTCAGAGATCTCCACCGAGCCAGTCGACGACGGGTAGCCACTCGTCACGTCGTCCAGATCGAAGTCCTCCGGGAAGTGGGCGAGCCCAAGGCTAAGCGCCGTCGCTGCTCCACGTCGGAACGCCGACCGCGTCATAAACTCGACGACCGACGGCGCCTTCTCCAAGTACCGCCACACCTCGACGAGGTCGCTGGGAATTACTTCCGTAGGCGACATCTCCTGGAGGTAGGCCCGGATGCATGTCGCCGACAACTCGCCGAGTCGACGAGCGTGGCTACACATTGCCGCGCGTCGAACGAGCTCGCCTCTTTCGCGCTATCAAGGATGCGACCTGCGGATAGAAGATAACAGTGAGTACATCGGATATCACAAAAAGGCACATGCAATAGGCAGCGGCAGACACACTCACCAATCAAGGGACGGGAGAGATCCGTGATGAAGCTCTGAAGAGAAGTGTAATTATCCTGAAGCCCAGCAACAAGGGCGTCAGAAACTTTACGTTCTTCTGCGGCGGCCGTAACAGCGGCCTTGGCTCGACCATCCGCCAACCTCGCTTCCTCTTTCGCCTCCCTCAGCTCGCGCTCGAGGTCGGCGATCCGCTTCTCAGCCGAGCTCAACGCCGATTGAGCCGCTGCCAACTCACTCGCTGGGACAAGTCCCTGGCGGGCCTCCTCTGCCTTCGCGGCAATTGCCTGAAGCCCCTTATTCGCCTCTTGGACGGTGGCCAGTTCCTTCTCATGGGCGTGCAGCAAAGAAGACGGTGACTCACGTTGCAGACCCTGCACACAACTCAAACAGTTAACCAAAGCGGAATCCAATGTGCCCACCCGCTGAAATTCAGCGAGTGCGCACTCGGGGACTGGCAATCAAAAAATCCTAAGTGCCCACCCGCTGAAATTCAGCGAGTGCGCACTCGGGGACTGGCAATCATAAAAAATCCTAAGTGCCCACGCGCTGAAAGTCAGCGAGTGCGCACTCGGGGATTGGCAATCAAAAAATCCTAAGTGCCCACCCGCTGAAATTCAGCGAGTGCGCACTCGGGGACTGGACGCGAAAAATAACAAGACACTAAAAGAATCAGACCGCTGCAACACACTGGCCTGATTCTCGGGGACTGGACATACCTGGATGGTTGCGCCAAGCATGCCATGAAGTTGTATCGCATCCACGAACGCGAGGAGAGCTGGCGTGTGCCCGCGACGCTGCTCGACCTCCGTATCGGCGACCCCAGGTGCATGGCTCGAGGGCGAGGTACCACTCGCTATAGCCGCTTTGGCCATGAAGCGCGGGAACGTTGCGATGGAGGCACCGGCACCAAAGGAGGCCGGCTCGCCCGCCCCAGGCGAAGGAGCACCTTCCTTGGTCGGTAAGGCTTCCTCCGCGACGGGTTCACTCGGCGCGATCGCCGTGTCATCAGACACCGTGACGACTTCATCGCTTCTGGCCTTCTTGGCGCTATCCGCGGGGACGACAACCTCGTCCGCCTTCCTCTTCCGGGAGGGATCCTCCTCGCTGACGACGGGTGGCACCTTGGCCATGGTCGGATGGCCTATCTTTTTAGCTCCGGTCCTACAAGTTGATCGCGTGAGCAAAATAATCAAAATACATCGAAAGACGAAAGTAGGTGAGCAAAACTCACTTGGCGACTGGAACGAAGCGTAGCCCGGTGCGGATGCCGGCCGGCTTCTCTAGTTAGGGGCCCAGTCGGCGACTGAGGCCCATTTCCAAGACATCGTGTGCCCAAGACACGGATGGTTTCTTCGTCGTTGAGGCTGCGATGGGAGCCTCTGAGACATCTTCAGCGGGAGCTTCCCTGCGAGGTGAAGCCGCCGCAACCGGAGCGGCCCCTAGCACAGAGGCTGGGGCGAATGGCGGAGGAATCGAGGCCAGTGGCACCTCGCTCAGATGGGCCGTGTGTCCAGCTGTTCTTGCCGTGGCGCCTCTCCCTTGGCTAGGCTGGTGGCGTGGAGCTGCTTTCGAGCTGGCGGGAGACCGGTCTCACCGGCTTCGTCTTCTTCTTCGGAGGGGCCTTTACCTCCTTCTCCTTCTTCTTTTTCTTCTTCTTCAACGGAGTGGCCTGGCGGCGCGAGGTGGTTTCCGGAAGTTCGTCATCATCATCATCATGACGCTCGAGGCTTTTACTCGCCTCAAGCTCACGCTGACGCTGCCCGCGGGTCTTGCGAACCAGCGGGGCGACCTCCTCCTCGGATTCGTCGTCGCCATTGCTCTCGTCGCTCTCGGTGTCGCCCTTGGCGAGAGGCGACTCTCCCATGTCCCGGACGGACGAGCTCGAGTTCTCGTAAATGCAAGGCGGAGCCATCCTTCCACCACTTGGAATAGCTGCAATGAGCACAAGATGAAATTAGAATGACCGCGACTGCATAAACTGCGACTACGAATGATGCAAAGTGACTTACCGTTGGGGCTGGATGCTTCGCGGTGTAGGGGGCGACCCCGGCCTTTGCGTCCTGGTACACCGCCTGGGTGATTTTCTTCAGTGCTGGGATGTAGTCCTCGAGCCTCCACTCGGCGAGGCAGGACTTCGTCGAGTCCTCCCGTCCCGTGTATTGGTACATATAGTGGTCGCGCTGAGCCAGAGGGACGAGCCGCCGCCCGAGCCAGCAGTTGTATAAGTTAATTGTCTGGAGGCCCTTCTTCTTCAGACCGCGGATGGTTTGAAGCATTTCGTCCACGACCATCCGCTGGTCGGTGGGGAGCTTGCCGACTTGGAGTCGGCGCGGTTCGGGCCGGTCGGCGGAGTATCGTGGGATCGCCGCCTCGCCCTCCGGAGTCGCCTCGGTAACGTAGAACCAAGACTTCTTCCACTCGCTCGCCGCCTTGGCGGGCAGCATCAAGTCAAAAAACGAGGCCTTCGACTTCAGCTGGAATGTCAGGCCGCCCGCGGCAAGCATTGGGCCGCCCGCTTCCTCGCGACTGATCCGTCCGTGGAACAGATCTTGCCATAGAGGGAAGTAGGGCCGGAAGCCAGTACTTCATGAACGCCACGAAGATGGCGAGCTGCTCGATGTCAGGCGTGCCAGTCCGACGGTTGGATCCCGTAGTAGGCGCAGAAGCGCCGGAAGAACAGGAACGTAGGGAATCCTAGCCCCCGTTCTAGGTGGCTGGTGAAGCAGATGAACTCTCCCTCGCGCGGATCCGGAGTCACCTCTCCGGCCGCGGGGATGCGCTACCTACCGGCGCGTAGGATCCTGCTTCCTCGAAGGAAGCCAGGAGCGCCCTTGTACACTTGGACCTGCCCCATGGTTCGGTGGAGGGGGCCATTCGTGAGAAGGTTTGGTGAGGTCGGAGGATTTCGGTTCGACTGGATCGCAACGCGGAGGAGATCGAAGGAGCACGCAATCGGAGGAAATAACGAGGAAGTGGTTCTCCGATCGCCTACCATTCCCCTTATATAGCGGTTGTTACCCGCCAAATCAGAGAGCCGTTACTACGCGGTGATTACGCCAAAAGTTACCGTTGGATTACCCCAACGACTAGTTTGACCATGTTTAACGGTCCAACTTCAGCCACTCGGCTCGCCGACCCGATCACTACGACAGTGACTAAGAGCCCGCCAACGATTCAACTGGATGTCTGCTTTGAAGCCGTATACTCCGACTGCCAGCAACCACCTGCGCCCAATCAACGACGGCCTCGGGGACTACTGATGGGGATATGCCTACCGGGGTATACCCAGCAGGACGTTTCCGACTGGCCCAGGAACTGGCGAGTGGGCCTGCAAGACGGCGATTGGATCAAGGCCCGGTGTGGATCCAAGCGACTGGAAGCTGAAGGCCCAGGCGAGTGGATAGGCCCAGTCGGATTAGGTTAAACAAGTACCGAAGCCTTAACTGATTCAGTTGAGATATGTAAACCCTAGGGGAGGTAAGCCTATATAAACCTCCCTGCAGGGCGTGTAGAGATACGTTCCATCATACACCCAAGCGACTCGCCGCCGAGTTCGCCCATTGTACCTCCATCATAATACAATCTAGCAGGAGTAGGTCCTTACCCTCCGGGGGGCCGAACCTGGGTAAAACCTTGTGTCTCCGCCTCATCTCGCACCGCAGATGGCTGGCCGCCCTTGCCCCTCGTTCTACTACTCGCTGCCGATTGCAGCATCTTCCGTGACCATTCCCACGACAATTGGTTCGCTGCACAATTTTAAATGGAGCCAATATTAGACTAGATTCGCCCGCATATGGCCTCCATATTTAATTAGGTGAATCGGCATAATGCCCCCAAACCACGCAATATGTATGCGACATGAACATTTTAAATGCAACAAGTAATATCATTTATAAAATATAGGTCTTGGAAAAGAGGTTCACACATCGGTATCGGTGATCTTGGGGTTCGTCGAGGGTTTGGGTTTGGCGGGATCGGTCTTCGGGGTTTCCGGCTCCGGGAAGGCGATCTTGTCGATCCGGCATCATCGCATCCGGTTCCATGTTGAAGGGCTTGGTGGTCTTCGGGACCGTGTGGTAGATCTTGTCGCTCCGCGGTGGAGAACTTGGTTCGGCGCCGGTGTTGATCTTGCTTGTTGAGGATGCGGTGATTAGCATCAACAACAAAAATCTTGGCGGTAGCAACTGAAGCCACATAGCAGAGACCACATGGTCACCACGATAGCACAACCAAAGGATGAACCCACACAGGGTTCCTAGATCAAAGGCGATAGGAGTAGCAGGAGATCTACGGCGCCAACACGCAACATCGTGACTAGATAAAAAGAAAGGTGAGAGGATAGCGTCCAGCAATCCAAGCGATCAGAGGCAAAGCTGGCAGCGAGGTGCAGGCGCAGTCGGACAGGAAGCACTGGGAAGGGCTTGACGCAGCAATAGAGGTCGGGGAAGGGACCACGCAGGAGAGACGACAAGGAGGGGAGCATCGGCGCCAGGGGCTCGCAAGGTTGGCGGTGTCGACCGGAAGTGAAGGCCCGAGGAGGCATGCCTGCTCAGAGAGTCTGGATTAGGCAGGGGCCTGCAGGAGAGGCGTCGGCCCGTGGCGAGGCCGCTCGATGGAGGCGACGCGCTCGTGGCTGTGAAGCTCGGTCGGCCGGGCGCCATGGCGCGGTGCTTGGGCGTCGGGGAGCCATGAGGGGTGGTGATGGCGTTCGCGGCCGAGGATAGGCAGCGACGGCGTGTCCTGCGTGGGCCCTGGCCACAGGCGGCGGCGAGGTGCAGAGGAGGACGGGGAAGGGCGACGCGGAGCTTGCTATAGGGCGCGGGTCGAGCGGAGGCGAGCTTGCACGGTCGACAACAAGGTCCGCACGACGATGGGAAGGAGCCGAGGAGGAGAACCGATGGCGGCGTACGCGGCCAGCGGAGCGAGGAAGATGGCGACGTGGGTCGGGTGGGTAATCGCGGGATGGAAGCAAGACGAGAGGTGGGCGATGCGCAGGGTTGGTGGGGTCGCGCGGGGTGGGTCCGGGTGGTGCGCTTGTGTAGGTTTGTCATGGGTCGTGTCGGGTGCGTGCGTTTTGTTTGATACACACAGGGTGTGCATGCTGCGTGCAGAGTGAGTGGCGGCGGGGTGAGGAGAGAGGGGTTGGGGTGCGATCTGGTTAGGGTTAGGGTTAGGCTAGGGTTTGGTCTAGTGGGTTGTAGGTGGCATGTTGGTTGGGCCTTTGGGCCTTGCCGACTAGGCTGCCTCCCCACAAAAATAGTTTTTATTATATATTTAGTTGTAGATATTCTTTTGTAATTAATTTTTAGACAAAACAAAATATTCGGACGGACCGGATTTTGCAGTTGAAATAAAGAGGGGGGTAAATAGAAAATAAATAGGTATTTGGAGAAATAGTTTTTAGGTTAAAAGTTGCATGATGGTGTCATGATGATGCAAAAATAAAATAACAAACATTTTCTAGTAGTAGTTTTTACCCGGGGTGCTACAATTCGACACCACCAACAATGGATCTCGCCCTCGGGATCCGCCTCATGGTACGGGGAAGATGGCCAACGGTCTGAATCTTCTCGCTTCATGTAGATCTTCGCGATACCACTAACAAGGATTCTTTCTTCGTCTTGAAATCCACGACACCACCAACAAGGGTCAATGCTATCGTTCGTCGAGAGAACACTCCGTATAAACAAAGAAGAAGGTCGAGGTCTCAAAAAGGGAAGGCCACCTCTAACTTCTGTGGAATGAGTAGAATTTCTTAATCCACCGATTCAATGTACAGGAGAGAATGATAAGATTAGTCGGATGGTGATCAGTCCATCATGCACTTAAAGCATTACTCTGCACATGAATAGGGGAATTATGCAACCAACTCACGGAAACATACTAAAGATCTCGACAATCGAGTTTCAGAAACAAAAGAGTGGTATAGGCTCTTCACCAGGTCGGATGCAGATGAGGTCATCGCGTTGAAAGACACCGGAAGATACAAATAAAAATTTAGTGAATTTTTAGTCCACTGAAAGGTACAATAGATGAAAACTTCATCAGATAGCATGAAGACCGAATGTCAAAGCACCGTTACAAGAGGAAGGAAGTGAAACCCTGAAGGTACGACGGAAACCCAACCACGAGAATTCCTGGACTCGAAGAAAAGATAAGGGTATAGATTCAAAACACGCAAAGGTAAGAGGAGAATAGCAGAGGAATAAGGAGTAAATGCAGATCTAATCAGATCTATCCAACCGATTTTGTAAAATAGTTTTGACACTCTACATCGGCCGTTGGCTAGGTTATCCTACAGGCTGGACCAGTGGGGTATCGTAACTGCTGAGCTCTGATACCACTCTGTAACACCCTCGGATCGACCCTTTGCAAGTTTTAGTGATTCCTGCCAAACCCGCATAGAAACGATTCAAATGCGCCCACCAGGCACTTGCATGCGGGTGGAAAACGAAGTAATATCATTACACAATAGTCCACGACGGAACCCACAGAACATATATATACAACAACGACTCCATGAGTCAAGAATATAGATATACAATACAAAGGTCCAAATCACCTTGAAAACGATACAACGTCCGACTACGGACAAGATGCAAATGGGACTAAGAGCCCTGAAGAATAACCAATGGCGTCCATAACCCTGCCTAGGCCAAGCCGGAAGGGTAACCCTGCTAACGACATCGATCTCAAAACCTGCTAAAACAAAAAGGGGTGCCGGCAAAGGGCAAAGGAAAAAGAGAGCGGTCAGTACTGAGGCTAGTACACGGCAAGATTAGAATTGCGCAGCTCTCGCCTACATAGGTATGGTGGACTGAAGCGGCAGCGCAGCATGCACTAAACAACCTATTGAGACTCGATACAACTATCGGCTATTAGAGAGGGATAAGAAAGAGCTATTCGGATCCAACCTAATACTAACACCAATCATACCCATCCTGGTGTTTCCCCCTCGATACCAATCGAGGAAGTCGTACCGAGGAAACTCACACAGTTGGCAATTTTATCCATTCTATTATAGTTGCGACAATTACTAGTCAGATATAGATAGCATGAGTCATCATGATAACATAAGCAGTGGGCAGTTTTAGATAACCATTCCGTTGTAGTTGCAATACTTACTAGTCAAATACATATACCATGATACATTCAAAAACCCAGCAGTTGTTGGTACTTTTATTTAGCCATTCCATTATAGTGAAGCTGATTACTAGTCATTCCAAAGGCAAATTTATAGCACTACTTTAGTTATAGTTGTCTATGATCGAGATAATGTGCTCCAAGTCATCCATAACCGAGGACACGGCTTTCAGAAAGTTTTACCATACAGGGGTGCACAAATAGCAACACACGCACGATCAACCTCGGAAAAACCAAATGAAAACCCAACGAAGCATCACGACAGAACATTCGCAAGATTCATATTTGATTTCAAGGGGCCACCCCACCAAGCTACCCGCGACGAAGTTGGCCGGCTCTGAGACGGACCCAGAGGTTTGTGCCAATGGTTGTAAATGACTTGGAACCCGAAAGTGTGACTGGGCTTGTCGATACCGCGAAAACATTCCACATTTGTTCCTTAATAGTACAGGCGCTCCACGCTCAATAGTAAATAAGGCAGTAAAACATGGCATAAGTATAGTATAGTAATAAAGCCCCAAACTACTTTGTGGCCCCAAGGAATTAAATATGACTCAAGCTATGGTTAGGGGGATTCATGGTCCCACATGCAGATAGTGCGAATATTCAAAGAATAGGTATCAACTACTCGGGGTCCTACGGGACACAAGTGGACGGTTAAAAACCAAATAACATCTATTGCCCACATGTGCCTCTGCATTATTTACCTACTTCAATTTTAGTTATTAAACGGTAATTAAAGCCATGATCATCTCCAACATTAAACATGCGGCATTACTCCAACAACCGTGGAAGATCGACGGCGCGACACATCACCTGCGCAAGCAACTACGACTCTCAAGGCTGACTATCTACCAAACAACAGATAATAGGATGTGTCCATGGCAATATAAGGGCTGTAGGGAAGTATAACGGGGTACAAAATCTATAGCATCACAACACAGATAGCAATAGATCAACAGGAGGAAATAAAGACTATAAATATAAAATAAGTAGAAAGAGGGAGAATGCTCGCCTGGAAACATTACCGAAGATTCATCCGAAGATCGGGTCGACACTCGCATCAACTCATCGGCCTAATCCGTGAAGAAGCAAAGCACTAGCACAAACACCACATGCGTTATTTAATACTATGGCAGAAGATCGGACATGGTGCATGTATGATGTATGACATGGCAAAGATGTGATGCAACTAGGCAATATTAAGAGGAACCGGGGTCCCGGCATTTAATTAGATAGTTCATGTTATTTAGATATCCCGCAATTTAAATGTTGTCTTAACATGGAAAAATATATCATCGGTTCGCTGCACAATTTTAAATGGAGCCAATATTAGACTAGTTTCGCCCCCATATGGCTTTCATATTTAAATGGAGTCAATATTAGACTAGATTCGCCCGGTGTTGATCTTGCTTGTTGAGGATGCGGTGATTAGCATCAACAACAAAAATCTTGGCGGTAGAAACTGAAGCCACATAGTAGAGACCACACGGTCACCATGATAGCACAACCAAAGGACGAACCCACATAGTAGAGACAACACGCAACATCGTGAATAGATAAAAAGAAAGGAGAGAGGCCAGTGTCCAGCAATCCGAGCGATCAGAGGTAAATCTGGCAGTGAGGTGCAGGCGCGGTCGGACAGGAAGCGCTGGGAAGGGCTTTACGCAGCAACAGAGGTTGGGGAAGGGACCACGCAGGAGAGACGACGGGGAGGGGAGCATCGGCGCTAGGGGCTCGCAAGGTTGGCGGTGTCGACCGGAAGCGAAGGCCAGGGAGGCTCGCGGCCTGCGCGACTGTAGAGTCTGGATTGGGCAGGGGCCTGCAGGAGAGGGCGTCGGCCCGTGGCCCGGGAGGGGCCGGCTCGATGGAGGCGACGCGCGCTCGTGGCCAGGAAGCTCGGGTCGGCCGGCGCCGTGGCGCGACGGTGCTCACGGGCGTCGGGAGTAGAGCAGCGAGGGGGTGGTGCTGGCGTCCGCGGCCGAGGATAGGCATCGGCGGCGTGTCCTGGGCGGGCCCTGGCCACAGGCGGCAGCGAGGTGCAGAGGAGGACGGGGCAGGGCGACGCGGAGCTCGCTGCGGGGCGCGGGTCGAGCGGAGGCGAGCTTGGCGCGGTCGGCAACGAGGTCCGCGTGGCGATGGGACGGAGCCGAGGAGGAGAACCGGCGGCGGCATACGCGTCCAGCGGAGCGAGGAAGATGGCGACGCGGGTCGGGTGGGGAATCGCGGGATGGAAGCGAGACGAGAGGTGGGCAACGCACAGGGTTGGTGGGGTCACGCTGGGTGGGTCCGGGTGGTGCGCTTGCGTGGGGTTGTCGTGGGTCGTGCCGGGTGCGTGCGTTTTGTTTGATACACACATGGTGTACGTGCTATGCGCAGAGTGAGTGGCGGCGAGGTGAGGAGAGAGGGGTTGGGGTGGGGTGGGATCTGGTTAGGGTTAGGATTAGGCTAGGGTTTGGTCTAGTGGGTTGTAGGTGGCCTGTTGGCTGGGCCTTTGGGCCTGGCCAACTAGGCTGCCTCCCCACAATAATAGTTTTTATTATATATTTGTTGTAGATATTCTTTTGTAATTAATTTTTAGACAAAACAAAATATTCGGACGGACCGGATTTTGCAGTTGAAATAAAGAGGGGGGTAAATAGAAAACAATAGGTTTTTGGAGAAATAGTTTTTAGGTTAAAAGATGCATGATAGTGTCTTGATGATGCAAAAATAAAATAACAAACATTTTCTAGTAGTGGTTTTTATCCGGGGTGCTACATCTTTCTCTCTCGATCTTTTCCGCCCCCAGAGGCGATGGAAATCTATTTGTGGTCGCTCCCTGAACCTTAGGGTTTCGTAGGGAAGATATAGGCGAAGGGCCAGTCAGGCCAGGCGGTGGGCCACACCGCCTAGGCGTGAGTTAGGTGGGCACGCCTGGCGTCAGGCCCCCTGAGGCCCATCTCCGTCCCTCCTTCTGGCTTCCTTCATCTTCTAGAGAAATAATATGTTTCCATATTTTTCTGGTATTTTTCTGATCTTCGCAAAATTGCACCGAAACTCCTTCTTTTCCATCAGAATCTAGACTCCGGCAGTCCATCCTCCAGGAATCATCCAACATGCATAAACAGATGAAAAGCCATAAGTAATACCTCATAATAAGACAAATATCAATGAATAGAGGTAAATTATGATATAGAAAGGTTATGCAAATTGGGCGTATCAACTCCCCCAAGCTTAGACTCGCTTGTCCCCAAGCGAATACTGAGCTCAGTAAACATGTCCATAGGTTTATGGAGTGAAGTGTCGATAAAAGAATACGAAAAAGAAGCATCACACTTACCATTGCACAACTCATAGAAGAAAGCAACTCACCATTATATAACTTAGCTTGCAACCAAGTACAACAGTCACAATAGAGATGCATAAAGCTAAATCATAATTGGAATTGGCAAACTTGTTCTTGGTTAGAGAACACCTGGGAAACAGTTTCACAAAAGCTTTTTGTAGAAGTTTCAAAATAGGAACACTCTTTGCTCAAAAAGGTTTTTCACAAGTGAAGGCTTTCAAACTAATACTCAATAGATAAGAGTTTTGTGCAAACAAGGAAAATAAAGAACATGATTGAATAAATCACCATATGAATGCTTGAAACACAACGACTCAAAAGCTTGCTGGAGATGAGAGGAAGTAGGTTTACTGACTCAACTGGTAACTAGGAGAAATGTCCCTTCTTAGAGGGTAGCAGGGGTTACAAGTCATAAAGAGCTTCCAAAAGATTATGGTACTTACTAGCTTTGAGCCCTTATTGCCCCTATCATAAGCATCTTGAGATGATTAAGGTTAAAGTGAACAAAGATGGAGTATATGCTTAACGAAATATAAGTTGGCAATCTCATGTCCCTTGAATATGAGGGCCACTCCTCATGCATACTCAACTTTGGGCCCAGGTAAGTTCTTGTCATTGTAAGTATTTGCATATCATTGAGAACCGCCAACGGGGTACCCCTTGCACATGGCACATGAGTTTTCCCATAACCAAAATGACAAGGCAAGCAGACAATGAGCATCTCAGCAATCTTTTTATTTACCATATGCATAGCTTTTTATTGAGGATGCTTCATAGATGACTCACTATGGCGATGCTGCAAGTTTCCACCATGATTAAGCATGGCTTAGGCTAGCGGCCTAGGCGTTTCTCTAACACAGAATACAAACTCCATGGACTTACAAGTTCCCTCTTTATTTCACACCGTTGACATCCATAGACAAAAGAACACGATATCAATTGTGTACAAATTACAAGTGCAATGTTGAAAACGTTCCCCGTGACAACACGATTCTGCTATTTCCAACGTATAGATGCAAGCATATACAACTTAGATGTTCACAATGGTTCAATTTTATTAGGGGCAAGTAAATAAAGTGTGCCATCAAGTTCATGAGAGCTTTACTAACTAGTTTTCACATAACAAAATACTTTTTAATTCAAAAGGTAGATGAAGCTTGAGAATTTGATAGGAATAGCAAAAGCTACTAGGTAGATATGGTGGACACAAGTGGCAAAGGTTTTTGGTTCAAAGGATTTTGGAAATATGAGAAGTATGCCTTCTCAAAATAGGTTTTTGGCTAGCAAGGCTGGGTAGCAAGCAAGAGAGTTGAAAGAAACAAGCAAACATACAAGTAATAAAGCCAAACATGCAATCTTCCTTGAAGACACAAAAGGATCTTAAATAAAGAATACTAAGCTTATGAGCCAACAAGAAAGAAAACAAATGATACAAAATACCTGTAAGCTTTTTCTTTCTTTTTCTCTTTCATAGTAATGCTACTGACCAGAACTCGGTTTGCTAAAACCAATTTAGATCCACTTGATGATCCCAAAGTGGTTCCAATACTGATCAACAAGATTCATCATATAATAGAGATTGCAAACTAAAAATAAGAAGTGCAAAAAGTAAATGATGAGACTTCTCATTAATAATCCAATAAAGGCACTCACACCAAGGGATACATTGGTAATCAACTAAAGGAGAGATACTTCCACATGCAAACCAAACTATAAGATAACCTCTCTACCACAGATATGAATCCACCAAGAAGGTAAAAGATAAAGATAATGGTGGTAATACCGCGGCACTCCCCCAAGCTTGGAACAAGCCAAGGGGATGCCAAACCTGATGACGAATTACTCCCTCGGTGGTGGTGGTGTTCTCTTGTCATTCTAAAACTTCCAAGGCAATGGTTCCCCATCCAAAAAGGATGTCCTTGTCTCTGCAATCCTGAAACTAGCAGTAGAGCTTATGCGATCAAATCTAGCCTCATACTCACAATTTTGATTCTGTATGTCATAGAGTTGTGCTTGCAATTGATTGGTGGTCTGACAAAGTGAGAAGATCTCTTCTCAAAGCTCAACAACTTCCCGCTCGTGCTTGGTGATGAGTTCTGAACTTATCTTGTGAATAGTATCCACTTCGTGTTCCACCATCTTCTTGTATCTGAAAACTTCTTGTTCCAGACCGCCTTCTCCGTTAGGCCCTTGAACTTCTTTCATCTGTACCTTCCCCTCCTTGAGAATCAACTCTTTGGTATGAATCCTCAACTCATACATGTACTGGTTGGGGACTTCCACAGAGGAATCCTCCGTGGGTGATCCAGAGGAAGACATTGAGGATCCAAATCTGAGAACTTTCCTGACAGAAACAGATCGAAACGAAAACACGACGAGAACACGATTCAAGAACCTTGGGGAACACGGGGGTTATATATTATGAAGTTTTAATGTATAAGGGAGGTTTTGACACGGAAACGAGGTGGAGATGGAGTTCGAGGGTGGCAAACCCCCTCTAGGCGCGACCAGGCTAGGCCCGCGCCTAGGGTGGGTTTGTCCACCCCGGGCTCCGTCTCCTCTTCAGTTACGTCTCATAACTTCCCTTATGTATTAAAAACATCAAAAATATAAAAAGATTGGGATTTCACGAACCTTCTGTTTTCACCACTTTTACCTATTCAAAGACGAACTCTGCAGATTCCTTTTCTCTTTCTCCTGAGAATTTCCTTCATATAAAACCCTTGCACAAACTCAATGACAACATTAGTGTAAGCAAAAACAATAACCTTTGGGCACACACTTCAACTAAAAACCCATCAAAACAAAAGCTTCTGTAAGAGGCAAATGCAAATGATGGCAGAAATCTGTCAAAACAGACCAACAGGTAAAGATTGATTTTTTTGAAGACCTTATGTTGCTCAAATCAAAAAGTGCAAAACTGATGAAAGTTGGATAACAACTTGGAGAATAATCTCAGAAAAATGCAGTTCCATCCGAGGTACTGAACTTCCTCACAAATGTTTACAATGTAGCACAAAAATCTGTCAAAGGACAGCCACTTTTCACAACTCCTCTACTTCACAAAAGTAGTTGAACTTGACACAAAAACCAAAACAAAAAAAGATAAGGAGCAGTTATTACAGAGGCAATAACTTCCAAGACTCGACAAAACTCTTGGGTTATCTCCCAACAAGTACTTTTCTTTAATGCCTTTAAGTTAGGCTTGAAACTTCCAAAGATGCTCACATAGGATATATATATCTGAAGTGAAAGAGAGCATCAAGAAGCAAATAACCAACACACTTGAGTCTAACCCACTTCCTATGCATGGGGGTATCATGAGAAAATGAATTGTTGAAACAAAAGGCCACAAGCATAGGAAGACAAAACAGATGCAACTTTAAAGCTTTCAACATAAAACGAGGAAACTTAACATCATTGAGATGCATAAAACCATGTTTCCCTCTCTCAAAATAACTTTCAGTAGCACTTTGAATAAAGTTGACAATATAACTGTCACTAGAAACAACTTTATCATCAGAATAAGCATACTTACAGTCACCAAAAAGAGGTCCCAGGTCATAGACTGGATCAATAGAAGCAAGTTGTTCCATCCTGAAATCTTTATTAGGCAAGCTATTTTCACAAGGAGCTTTAGCAAATTTGGAAAAGTTAAACTCATAAGAATCTCCATCAAACTTAGTTAAAACTTTTTCCTTCTTACAATTAATAATAGCTCCACAAGTGTTCAAGAAAGGTCTACAAAAAATGATAGGACAAATTTTGCTAGCTGCTGAATTAAGCACTAGAAAATCAGCAGGATATTTGATCCTACCACAGAGAACCTCCACATTTCTTATAATGCCAATGGGGCAAATGGTTTGCTTATTAGCAAGGTGAATAACCACATCAATGTCCTCAAGCTCACAAGGACCAATCTCATCCTAATTTCCCTGTAAATCTCATAAGGAATAGAACTAGAACTAGCACCAATATCACATAAACCATAGTAGCAATGATCACCAATTTTAACAGAAAGCACAAGAACACTAGCTTTTCTAGCCTTACTAGGATGAGAGATAATATTGGAAGCGTCTTCATAGAAGACAATGTGCTCATCCTCTCTATTTCTAGTGACAGGGTCTTTCACAATAGCTACCATAGGTTCAACATTCAATTGCTTACCAGGCTCCACAATTTTCATGGTACCTTTGTTATTTGCACTAATAATCATAGAATACTCCTTTATCTTAGCTGGAAAAGGCATTTTCTCAACATAAGGTTCAGGCATACTGTGATTAGTAGTACAAACTTGAGTACTTCTAACTGGAACATGACTAACAACGTCTTTATACGGAGCATGGTACTTATTCCACTTCTTCTTGGGGATTTTTATGTAAGACGCAAAGGCCTTAAAACATTTGGAAATACTTTGGGAATCAAGACCAAACTCATTGCGAATATCACGGAAGTTATCAGTTCCCATAAAAGATTTAATGCATTCATAATCATAGTTTATACCTGACTTTCTTCCTTTGTCATTCTCCCAAGCCTCAGTGCTATCTTGAATACGGTCTAAGAGATCCCATTTAGCTTCTTACTTCATACGGGTGAATGATCTAGCACAAGAAGCATCTAGTATATCTTTATCATGAAGAGAAAGCCTAGCATAAAAGTTATTGAGAATAATATTGTTAGGGAGTTCATGAATAGGACATTTAAGCATTAGTAACTTCAGTCTCCCCCAAGCTTGAGCTGTACTCTCTCCATCAAGAGGCCAAATGTTATATATATAAGACTTATATCCTTATGGATTTCACTGGGAGGATAAAATTTAGAGTAAAAGAGAGATGCCATCTCCTCCCATTCCATGGATTGTCCATTCTTCAACAGCTTATACCATGCTTCAGCTCTCCCTTTCAAGGATATGGAGAGTAACTTCTTCTTCACCTGTTCAGTTGTGATACCTGCACACTTAAACAACCCGCATAATTCATGGATAAAAGCAAGTGATCACCAGGATGGACAGTTCCATCCCAAAAATAATAATTATCCATAACAAGATTAACAATACTTGTAGGTATCTTAAAAGGATCTATCTCAACAGGAGGTGGTTCATCTACTACCATAGGAGTGGTAGTATTTTTCCCAAATAGAAAACCAAGTGGGTTATCCATATTAGAAACAAAGTAACAAGCAGTAACAAAAGCAATACTCATAGTAAAAGTTTCCCTTACCAGTTCCACTCTTCAATAGAGCTTCACTCCCTGGCAATGGTGCCAGAAAATAGTCTTGATGACACACAAGTATACGAGGTGTATCGTAGTACTTTCGATAAATAGGATTGTCGATCCCAACGAGGAGCAAAACGTGCCGAACAGTGGTATGGAGCAGGAAATCCCTATGAATACTTAGCAAACGGATTTTTAGAGGTTTTCTGACAAGGCAACTAAACAAAGAGCAAGTAACAGAAGTAACAAACAAACGGAGCAAGAGTCCCAATCCTTTCTTAGCAAAGGACAAGCCGGTGGAAATACTTATAAGGACCAAACGTTCTCGAGGACACATGGGAATTCTGTCAAGTGCTTTCGCTTCAAATAGTTGAGTACTCTTCTTTGGTGTTTGTAAGTGTTGTGTGGGTGAACCTGTGCTAACATACCGCCCTTCCTAGGACTAATACATACTTGTGATTAAACCCCCTACAAACATTCGTAAACAAAGGAAAGTAATTAAGATATAAATCTAACCACAACCTTAAACTCTGAGATCCTACGCTGCTTTGTGCAAAGGTGTCCTAACAGGGGTTCAGGTTTCTGTCACTCCGGCAACCCCGCGATTAGTAGCCAAATATACAATGCATCCCCCTAGGCCCATAAATGGTGAAGTGTCATGTAGTCGACGTTCACATGACACCACTAGAAGAATAGCACCACAACTTAAATACTAAACCATTGAATAATAACTCATTACAGATTCACTAATAACAACATGACTTCTCCCATGTCCTCAAGAACTAGACGAACTACTCACAAGACATCATATGGATCAAGATCAAAGATGATATGATGATGGATAACAATCTGAACATAAACAATAATCCAATGTTTCCACTCACAAGCATCAACTACAATAGTAATTAACACCGGGAAAGTTTCCCCTAACGAACTAAAGCAATATCCAACACAATTGTTACAGCAGGACGGAGTGGTCATGATGGTGCTGGTGGAGATGATGTTGTGGATGATGATGATGATCCCGATGAAGCCTAGCTTGATGACGGTGTTAATGGCGACGGTCTCCCCTCTCCGGGAAGTAATTCCCCCGACAGAAATCTGTCTGCCGGAGAGATCTTTCTCTCTCAGTCTTTTCCGCCCCCCAGAGGCGGCGAAAATCTTTCTGTGGTCACTCCCTGAACCTTAGGGTTTCGTAGGGAAGATATAGGCGAAGGGACGGAGTTAGAAGCCGGTCATGTGGGCCACACCTGCCCTAGGCAGGGGGTCAGGTGGGCCTGCGCCTAGGGGGTGTGGGCCCCCTGAGGACCATCTCCGTCCCTCCTTCTGGCTTCCTTCGTCTTCTGGAGAAATAATATGTTTCCATATTTTTCTGGTATTTTTCTGATCTTCGCGAAATTGCACCGAAATGCCTTCTTTTCCATCAGAATCCAGGCAGTCCATCCTCCAGGAATCATCCAACATGCATAAACAGATGAAAATCCATAAGTAATACCTCATAATAAGACAAATATCAATGAATAGAGGTAAATTTTGATATAGAAAGGTGATGCAAATTGGGCATATCAGGCCTCTAGGGAACTACTGGCAATTAAGGTGCTCATTTTAATAGAGCACCGGAGTAAAGCATTAACACTCTATGAACACATGTGATCCTCACACCACAACCATCCCCTCCGGTTGTCCCAATTATTGTCACTTTGGGGCCTTTGGATCCGTACAATGATATGTGTACACAACTTGTAGATAAGATCACAAACAATACTATCATAATGATTCAATAATAAGTTCAGCTCTAAGATCATGGCACTCGGGCCCTAGTGACAAGCATTAAGCACAACAAGTTGCAAAAAAGTCAAATAGCACTAATAGAGATACTAGGCACTATGCCCTAACAGATCTTATTCGATTACATGATAGAACTCATCCAATCCCTACCATCCCCAAGCCTACAGCGGGGGATTACTCACTCATTGATGAGGGAAACATCGGTGGTTGATGGAGATGCGTTGGTGATGAAGATGGTGATGATCCTCTCCAAATTCCCCGTCCCGGCAGGGTGCCAAAACGGAGTTTTTGGATCCGAATCTTGGTTTCTGGTGGCGGCGTTGGAGCGGAAATCTTTCTGGAAAACTATTGAACCCCCTCGGTTTTTACGTTGAGAGGCAACTTATAGGCACAGAGGGAGGCCGAGGGGGTGCTTAGGGTGGCTGCACCCCTAGGCGCGGGGCAGGGCCCACCCGCGCCTGGCAGGGATGTGGGGCCCCCAGGCCCCTTCTCCGTCTTGTCTTCTGGCTCCGTGGGTCTTCTGGTGAAATATAATTTTTGGCATATTTTCCGGGATTTTTCCTGATAGTTAATTTTCTGCATAAAAACAAGACACCAAGGTAATTCTGCTGAAAACAGCGTCAGTCCGTGTTAGTTGTATCCAAGTCACACAAGTTTTGAGGAGAAACAATAGCAAAAGTGTTCGAGAAAGTAGATATGTTTTGGATGTATCAACTCCCCCAAGCTTAGCTTATTGCTTATCCTTAAGCAATTCAGTTGAAAACTGAGTGCGATAAAAAGAACTTTCACAAACACATTTGCTTCATATGATGTATATATTCTCAACACAGGAGTAGATGCTTAAACCATTCATAATAAGAAGCATGCAACCAAGACTACTCAATAATCATTGCAAGCTATGAAGAGAAACCAACTCAATAATAATAAGTAGCATGGAACATAAACATAAGCAACATTGCAATGCTCATAGTAAGGTATGATAGAGTGGTATCTCGCTTGCCTTTGTTTGTAGATCACAATATAAATGCCGAGGCACCTCTGAAGTTCAAGTGAAGACTATAAGTAAAGATATCAGAGATAAAAGCATCAAAGTCATGACATAATTAACCAAGTTTTGGAACAAACACAAGAATGACAACTATGCTCTCAAGAAGGTGCTCATAGAATAAGTGGTGACTCAACAAGGTTGTGAAAACGATTTTGAAAAGTTTTAAAGGCTTCCTAATGCTTAAAGGAAGGTTCTCATTAGCTTTGAGCTCTCATTGCCCCTATCATAGGCATCTTCATGTGGTTAAGGTGAAAGTGAGGTCCAATCTGAGTTATATGCTTGACAGACCATAAACTAGAAATCCCATGTCCCTTGAGTATGAGGGCCGCTCCGCATGCTACTCCACTTTGGTCACCTGCAAGTTCTTGTCATTGTACATACATGCATATCATAGAGAACCGCCAACGGGGTACCCCTTGCACATGATACAAGAGCTATCCCGTGATCAAAATGACAAGGCAAGCAGACAATGAGCATCTTAGCGATCTTTTTATTTACTATGTGCATAGCTTTTTATTGAGGATGCTTCACAGAATGCTCATTATGGTGATGCTGCAAGTTTCCACCATGATTAGGCATGGCTTATGTTAGCGTCTCAGGCGTTTCTCTAACACAATATATATACTCCATGAACTCACAAGCTCCACTTTTATTTCACATCGTCGACATCCGTAAACAAAAGAGCAAAGTATCAACTGGATAGGATATCCAAAAAGTGTTGAAAGCGTTCCCCGTGACAGCACGGTTCTGCTGACTCCCAGCATATAATTTGCAAGCATATAACTTTCATGGACAGGTCACAATGGTTCAAGATTATTAAGTGCAAGGAATAAAGTGTGCTATCAAGTTCGTGAGAGCTTTACTAACTAACTTTCTCAAAACAGACAAACATTTTATTTGGAAGAAAACAAGGCATATAGAATATGCACTGAAATAGCAAATGATGCTAATAGGTAGGTATGGTGGACACAGTTGGCAATATTGGTTTCGGGGAATTGGAAACACAGGTAGAGCTCATGCTCAGTGCAAGTGAAGGATAACAATAGAGACGAAGCGACAAACGAGAGAGCAATAATTGTCATAATCATGCTTGCAACAAAACAGGACTAATTATGGCATGAAAGTGATACAAGAACTCTGAGGCAAAATAAATCATCAAGGCTTACTAACTATTTTTTAGTCATATGCATGCGTGAGCATGTGCCAAGTCGATTCACATGAAACATTCATAGGAGGATACCACAATATCATACCAAAATATGAATAAAACAATGCAAGCAAACATTCATATGACATGCTACAAACTATTAGCAAGATGGAGCTAATCATAGACAAGCAAGAACTACTAAGCATCCATCAGTAACACACTCCTTACAATGAACAGACTAAGCATGCTCACAATGATGAGTATATGTACAAAAATGAAACAAATAGAGTTCGTTACTAGCCTCTTACCACTCCTCAAGTTGTCTTAATCTTCATTATTGCCCTTCACTTGTGTGACTTGAATAATAACATGAAACCCAAAATCCACTGAGGACGGCTGGACCCTGCAAAGAACTTACAAAACCAAAGAAGAAGAACACATATTTTTGGTGTTTTCGATTTTTTTCAGACAAGCCAACAAAGCAAAAAAAACCAAACAAAGCAAAATCTTTTTGGATTTTTCTTTTAAGGCAAACCAAAGCAAAGAAACAAACCAAGAGAAACAACAAAAATATTTTTGGTATTTTTGTGTTTTTGAGAAAGAAGCAACAAGAACCAAAAACAAAGCGAAACAATGGATATACAAAGAACCGACCGAACATGATATATATATGAGTGTGATGTTGGTATACCTCCCCCCAAGGTTAGGCTTTCGGCCTAAGTGGGGCTCAATCCCATGGTGACCAAGTAGATGCACCTCCGTAGTACGACGAGGATGCTCCCTCGTCCTGGTACGAGCTCGAGGACTCTCCAGTGTAGTGTATAGCAGGGTCATACGAGGGTGCTTCCTCCTGAATGTGTCCATAGAAGCTAAGAGAGCGCAACTTGTCATCTATCTCATCCTTGGAGCGTGACAAAGATCCCTGAGAAATACTGAACAAAGTGGTTTGGGGGAGAGGGATCTCTCTCTCTTCCCCGTCAACAAACAACATTCTATAAACCAAGTTCTCAAGGGTAGAGCCATTAGTGACAAAGTGGTGCGCCTTCATGGCAGCAAGATCAAGCCTCTAAGGAGCCAAAACTGCATCATTTGGATCAACAACAATGTCCAAGGCAGTAGTAACAGGCATAGCAATAATTCCCCCATAAATGGGTCCTTTAGCAGTTAAACGACGAGCAATGAGAGAACCAAGATTGTACTTGGTATCATTGTTGAGCGCAGCAGCTAATAAGGCCAAATGATAGCTGGAAGTATTAATAGTGTTCTCCCTACCAAGAACACTAGTGGCAAGATAGTAAGTGTAGTACGTGATGGCTGGAAGCTGAATGTTTCTTATATTTCCCCGTTGAGCCCTACGGTTATCATCATTGGTTATCCCGTGGTAAAGCTCCAACAAATCAGCGGGTTGAGCTGGGATCTTCTTTGCTGACCCAGCTGTACCAAGTCCCAGAGACTCACAAAATTTCCTCAACGTCATATGGTAAGACCTGCCATAAATCTTGAAAGAAACATCTGGACTAAACATGCTGTTAGTAAAGGAGAAGCTCTCTGCAAATGTTTTAGTGAGCATAGCATATTGCATGCTCTCATCTTGCATAAGACTTGTTAGACTAGCCCTCCAAACCAAGGTCATAAAATCATCAAGAATCCCAGCAGCCCGCAGGAAGGTTTGGCAAGGAAAAGCGGAGGGGTGCACATCCCCCTCATCTTCCTCGTCGCCGAATCACGTAGTGATGAGATCCTCATTGTATGAGGGCCTAGCACGGTAGTATGATCTTGAAGGACTTGTCCTTCTAGGTGCGTCACTCTCAAATATCTCTCCAAATGTGTGGTTGTCCATGACCACTCTATTCTGAAATTTTTAGACAAGCATCAAACCAAGTGATTTCCAAGTTGATAAATGATGAGAAACTACTATAGGAACTTGCTAGAGGGCTACGCATGCATTAAAATGAAATCTCTAAGCATAGAACAAGTATGCAAGCTCACACAGCCTGTCACCTATAACAGCAAAATACTCAAGATACAATCTACCAATCACAAATCTAATTGGGCAAGTGGAGGAGGCACATACCAATGAGAAATCCCTCCAAAAATCAGCAGCAAAGATGGGTTGAGCAAATATATCGAAAATCGCGAGCAAGAATAGCAAGAACTCGAGCTTGAGCAAGTTTTCTAGTGTTTTTCGGGAGAGAGAAAGAAGATGGCTGTGAGGGGGCACCTTGAAGGGGCCCAGGTGGGGCAGACCCCCCTAGGCGCCACCCACAGGTAGGTCGCGTCTACCATCGGTGTGGTGGCCTGTGGTGGCTCCCTGGGTCACTTCAGGTGTCCCTCTGCCCCTTTTTTCGAGGAAAAAAATACTTTGAATTTTTTGGGAAACTTTATTTTTGTCCAATTTTCAGGGTATGAAAATTGATTTTCTCGCAGAAACAGTTTTTTCAGAAGAAGCAAAATCAAACCAAAAGCCAAACTACAGAAGTTCTAAGACAAACTAATAAGCAAACAACTAACAAAACCAAAGCTAGCAAAAGAAAGGCAAAGACTAGGAAGGAGAAAAGTAAAAGAAAGCAAGTATAACCACAGTGAAAACAATATTTTGTTCATTAAAATCCTTTTGTTAACAAGGTTGATCTATCAAAACAATCTTATATAAAACAAAACTTTGCATTCCACAAGGTGATTATGTTACCTCATACTTTATAGCAATGGTCCCAATCATAATAGTTTCATAATTTTCTTGTGGAATGAGACAATATATTTCTCCAACATTGATGCTCTCAATATTTTCAATGGAATTCAGGCAATAGCTTCTAACAACCTTCTTGGGAAAATAAACAGTATGATCTTTGTCATCAATATTGAATGTTACTTTTCCTTCATTGCAATTAATAACAGCACCTGCTGACGAGGTTTAATCTCGTCAATGCCCATTGTTATGAGCTTGGGTTTTGGAGAAGATGGGGATGCTGGAGATCGCGGAACGGTTAGAAAACAAGCGACACGGGGACACGAGGTTTACCCAGGTTCAGGCCCCCGGAGGGAAAACCCTACTCCTGCTTGTCTGCTCTTGGTTACTGCGGAACCGAAAAGTACAGGGGTGCACATATGCAATCTGGGGTGG
The DNA here is from genome assembly GCA_023614405.1 of Avena insularis. Lineage (NCBI taxonomy): Eukaryota > Viridiplantae > Streptophyta > Magnoliopsida > Poales > Poaceae > Avena > Avena insularis. The sequence continues at coordinate 55,187,808 of CM042689.1, forward strand.
AGGTGTGTATACGGTGGTATGCGAAGTGCCCTCCTCGTCGTGCCCTCCTAGCCTTTATATAGAGATAGGCAGGTCTCGAGCCTGCATCGAGTCGATTCTGAGTTCTAGGGTTTTCCCCTTTGAATATTCTATCTACTCCAGTCTTGTTCTCCAAGGATCCGAAGGCGTAATGGGCCTTGGCCACCCGAAAGTCTTCATGGGCTGGCGCATGTTCTCGTGGGCCTTCCTTGGGATGGACTAGGTATGCTAAGATCGTGTACCCGCAGGGCATAACCATGTCAGTAGCCCCCGAGTGTTCAGTCGAATCGTAGATTCGGCTAAGGACTCTTTAATCCTTCGGGTGCAGCTATCTCTGTTTGTCTAGAGAATGATTTGAGTGTCTAGGGATTGTTGATGCGTGTGCCTGACTCTCCCGACAGATCAGGGTCAGTTAACTGTCTTAGGACAAAACAACACGATCTTCTTTAGATTCGAGTCCTTCGACTCGAACCTGGAACATATGCTGGCATAATTCGACTCAGGCCGCGGAGGACTTACATGAGTGGAATTCCATTGAATTTAAATGATGTACCCAACGCGTCCGTCGGGATTTTCCATCGCGCCTGCTGGCATGGATTTTTACTAGCAGAGCGCAGCCGTGTGCGTTACCAGGCCATCAGATGGTATCTGTAGGTCTTATCTTTGCGTCACAGACACAACATCCGAATGTTTATCACCGCAGAGGTGTTTCGGATGGCCAAGAAGGATGCTACTTACTTAGCGTTAATTGGGGCAGAGTTGCCGATTTTTTTTTGCATGCTGATCTGAAGGATCGCAGTCGAAGAATTCATAGGGTGCACAACCAGTGCTCCCTATGAGAGTAGCCCCCGAGTGTCTATTCGAGTCGTAGACTTGAGCAGAGACTTTAATTCAGCCGTTGTTTGGCTTCAGGTCTGTAGGACACAAATTTTTCGGATGCTTGAATCCATCCTCCCTATGGGAGTAACCCCCGAGTCCGTAGTGGAGTCACAGACTCGACGTAGGACTCGAAGAATAGTTCCATGATATAGTGCTTTGATTATGTTTTCGGGCGCGCGGCCAGCGCTCCTGATAGGAGTAGACCCCGAGTAGTTAATCGAATCGTAGATTCGAGTGAGTACTCTTAGCTGTGTAGCCGAAGAATTGTAATCGTTGCTAGTATAGCTTTTGATGACATCAGTGCTGAAGATCAGTGACCTCAAGCGTCTGCGGCACCAAAGATGACGTGACTAGACGAACATGGGTCCCACCTTCTAACTTTGAGTTGACTGGTCACGCGCGGCGTGGAGATAATTACGGCGTCGCCTCGATTTCCGTGCGTAGTGGGCGGCGTGTTAGCGACGGTTCGCTGCTGTGCTGACACGTGGACGGTCATATCTTGATGCTGGCTCTAGATCTTCCCGATGAACGGTCGTCGTGCATCGTCCTCGTCCTTATAATCATTGGGGAAAAGTGAGTTTGTTTTCACCGCAGCCATTCCTGTTTCACTGCTCCCATCTTCTCTCACTGCGCGTTGGAATTTCCTCGAGCCTTTCCTTCCTTGTTTCTGCGTGCTCGTCGTCGTTGCCGTCGTACTGCGATGGGGAAGTCCAGGAAGGCCTCCACCTCAGTTGGTACCAGTGCTGCCGCCGGTGGCAAGAAGGGTTCCGCCGCCACTTGCATCACCGATGGTGGCTGGCGGCGATCGGAGACGCGTGAGGGTGACCTCCGCAAGCTCCGTCAGCGGGGTCTTATCCCGCAGGATAGAGAGGCCGTCAGATTTCCCGACGACGAGGTTATTCCCCGTCCTCCCGCTGGGTTTTGGGTTATGTTCATCGCCTTTGTCCTTCGGGGCCTTTCTTTCCCAATCCACGATTTTCTCCGTGGATTGCTTTTTCTTTATGGCATTCAACTTCATCATCTTTCACCAAACTCTCTTCTTCATGTTGCTTGTTTCATCACATTCTGCGAGTGCTGGCTCAGTATCGAGCCGCACTTTGGCCTCTTCTAGAAGCTCTATTCCGTGAAGAGGCAATCTGGCTCCGATGGTGTTTATCCCATTGGTGGCTGCATCATTTCCCTTAGATCCAACTTTCTCTTCTTCTCCTTTCTATGTCCGAATTTGTCCAGTACTGGCGGAGGCGATGGTTTTACATCCGCGACTCCACAGTGGTCCGACAGAACTTTGGTCTTGCTCCTTTTGACCCCTCCCAGAAAATCGAGCCGAAAAGGTCCTGGAAGAACCACATCTTGGATGGCGAGGTGGCGGAGATAGAGGGGCTCTATCGTTGGGTTGAGGATCTTTAGTTGATTCCGGATAAAGAGGTGAACGGTGTGGATATCATCTGCACCTTCATCAAACATCGGGTGAAGCCGCTCCAGGCTAGGGAGCACCCGATGTTCCTTTATTCTGGTCGCCATGATTCGACTAGGGTTTTGGCTGAGGAGTTCTCCAGGGGGGATCTTGATAGGATTTTTCTGCTGCTGCTGAAGTTCAAGGATAGAGAGGATCTCCCGGGGAAGTCGCTGACTCCTCCATTCGCGGCCACAGGTGTAGATCTGGGGCGTGCGCGTAGCGCTTTTTTCGACTGTGTTTTTCTTGCACTTGGTTGTTTGCTGAAAGTTTGTTTCTTTTGCGCAGGAGTTCAAGGTACCGGGCATGTCGTCGCCACTACCCGAACTGTTTCTGGATGCACCGTACAATGAGGTAGTGGACTCCATGTCTGAGCTTCCTTTGGTGCGGTCGCTGACTGAGGAGACTTTTGAGTCTAGCGAGGAGCAGACTCAGAAGCGGACGCGGAGCTCGAGCGAAATGTCGGATGCCTCAACTCCACCGACTCCTAGGAATCCGACGTGCCTTGAGCGTCACAGTGGGGGTCATGATGGCTCTTCCTCTCCTATTCCTGCCGTTCCCGTGCGGGCTGTGGCACCGCAGCCACCGGCGAAGCGGAAGAAGGAAGAGAAGAAGGAAGAGAAGAAGGGCAGGAGGACCCCGCCTGTCTTTGACTTGAGTGATTTCGACTTGTAAGTTTTCTTTAGTTGATTTTTGCTCTCTCTCGTCTTTTTGCTTGTACTTGGCTGATTTTTTCTTTTGTAGCTACTCCACCGATGATTCCTTCAGCGATGGCGCTCGGGAGATGGTGGGGGATTCAAAGGTTGTTCCTCCTCCTCCTCAGACGGTGGCCACCTCTGAGGGCGCTGCTCCGAACCCTTCTCCGCAGGAGGCTCGGGTGGTTGTCCCCCAGAAGACTTTGGCCGGACCTTCGGAGTCGCCGTCTGATCATGTAAATCTCTTCGTTCTTGCCGTGGGGGGGAGCCCCTGAGCGTTTTTGGATGATCTGCTGATCACTTTGATTTTTGCTTCGTGTCTCGGGGGGAGCCCCCGAGCACCTGTAGGATGATCTGTTGATCATTTTTGCTTTGTGTCCCGGGGGGATCTCCCGAGCATTTTTTTCGTATGTGTAATCTGTCTTGATCGTTCTTTGGGCGCAGCCCCTGAGCCTTTCTTTTGACGAGTAGTGTCTTTTTGCAGCCTTTTGTGCAAGGCGCCAACCAACTGGTGCAGCAACACCTGGTGTTGGAGGCCAGCTTCAAGCAGCTTCAGGGTACGTTCGTGAGTTGTTCTTTTTGCGTCTTCTTCTATTTCCTTTTTCTCCGATCTGATAAGTGTTCTGCTGTTTTGCAGAGGACAACAATACCACCCTCCGCGAGCTTGATGCTCTCAAAAAGAGCCTTGGGCGAGCAGAGAAGAAGGCCGAGGACACCGTTGGTGCGAAGGAGCACCTCGAGCAGGAGCTAGCCAACGCAGCTGCGGCCAAGTAGCGCCTGCAGCAGGAGGCTACGGACCGCGAGGAGCAACTCGCCACTGCTGTGGTCTAGCATGAGAAGGAGGTAGCCGGCAAGCTGATGGCGGCTGCCAAGGCTATTTCGGGTGAGTGGTTTCGTCTTTTCCTTTTCGGCTTCCTTGTCTTCGATTTTTATTCGCGTTGCCTCTTCCATTTGTTTAGATGCCGCGGGCATCGAGTTTGATCGCGGTGCTCTTGAGCACAGAAGTGCTCTGGATGATGCCACCGCGGCGGTCGAAGACCGCTGCAGTACCGTGGTCGGCTCGCTTGCCAAGGCCAAGGAGGTTCTTGGGCGCTTCTACAAGGAGCTCGTCCCCAAGGGCGTCGCCCTCGAGGATGTCGACTCGTTGGCGGATGTGTTGTCAGCCGATGCACCTGTAGCGTACAAGCGCAAGCAGAAAGGTATCGGTGTATCTTCATTAGGTCACCTCCCAGATGCCAACGGTTGCTGACGGATCCGAGGTAGCCTTCGTGTAACACCACGGTTCTGAAAAGACCGTAGCTTCTATGTGACATGCCAATCCCTGGATCGGTTCATTGGCCCACAATAGAATAAGATGAATAACATAGCAAAATATCCGTGTATCATAAATATCGAAGATCCAGAATATCATTATTACAATAAAAGCTTAGCTCAAGGCTAGCTCAATGTTATTCAAGTAGCAACATAAATATAGTAAATCCTCCATTCTTCAAATTGCCCACAAGTGAACAAATGCCGAGTGGAGTACCGTGACCTAAATCGATTACTCAGAATCGGAATATCCTGCAACATGAAACGTAGCAGCCCCGAAGGGTCAATACATGGAATGTATGGCAAGTAGAGCTATTAAGGGAGACAATAGTGCTAACATCTACATGCATATTTGGCAAGTGGAGCTGTGGCTAGCTTGCATTTGTAAATACCTTTGTCCTACTTTCATAAACAGTTTTTGATTTTCTTAAAAAAATCCCAATTAAGTTAACCCATCAACATTAAAGCAATTATGAAATTAGAATGAGCGAGAAACATGTCATGGAATCAAAATCAAGCAACTCAGTCGTCCATAACCGGGGACATGGCTAATCGATTAGATTATACACCCTGTAGGGGTTAGTACACTTTACCCATGTGACTTGGCCAGCCCAGCTCGTACCATAACTCTCATTTTGGGTGATGATAGGGAGAAGTTCAAGAAGAGACCGTTTTGGAAGTAGCTCCCCAATCCCGATGCGTACCGGTCCAACCTACCAAAATTCTACATCTCTGGATACGCGGGTTCGAGTTACCACAACCTACTAAGTCCAACTAACCACCCATTTCATTATTGGAACATGGTCGTACACGTAAGCTATAAAATAAAGAAGCCAATCATTTTCTCTTGATACCTGGGTGCCTTTCCGCAATGATACCACCAAAAATTATCAATCCCATCACACCCAAAAGATTCATTGATTAAGTTGTTTTAGTTTTCACAAACCTAGGCATTTAGAAACAACTTATAGTGATGTAACCCAACCCTCGTTCATCATAGCATGGCTAAACACATCTACTAATGGTGGTTCATCTACAAGGAAGATCCTACCACATAATAGGACGTAGCATAGCGATAGTATTATCCTACACATGCATCTACAAAATACACGACAATGCATTGAAAATAGTAGGATAATATCATGAACAAAGTAGCATCTACTTGCCTTGGTTGTAGCGGTCGGAAGAACAATCCACACACGAGAAAGCGTTGCACTCGTCACAATCTACACGATACAATTGCAATCATAAACAATCCATCCACAATCATATGCAAACAAAGATGATGCAAGATGCACGCATGACAAGTGGATTGATGCTACAGCAGCATCACGTAATCCTATTTAGTATAGCTACTGTATGCATGCATGAAAATTATTTTTAGTGCAAGAAAACAAGTATGCAATTTATAATGCTCAATAATAGAGCTAGAAACTAAATAATTCACCACTGCTAACCTGCTGTTTGTAAAATCTTGGAAAAATTCTACTGTGTAGGCAACACTATAGGAACAGTACCAATTGGAATTTCTCAAAAAGGATATATATAACTTCCTGAGTAATTAAAATACTGCAGTAAGCCTTTAAATAGATTATGCAAAAATTATTACTATAAGCCTAACTTTTTAATTCACTTTGAGATTACCCTTGTTCTACTGATTCCAGGGACATATCATTTGCAATTTTTGGAGTTACAGAACTTATTCTATGATTTAATTACTTTAAAAAGGGCATTAACTCATTTAATTAATCAGGACAAAACCTTGCTGTAAAAGTGTAAAACAAATATACAGCAAGATTCTACGTGAGTCACTGAATCTACACATATTTTATTTGTAATTTTTGGCCCAATAGATTAATTCCTACGAATTTTACAAGTTTCAGCTATTTTCTGCAATTTTAAATCAATTTCTTATTTCCAGAATAGTCAACACTGACGCGCAGACACGCGGGCGCCACGCGGCGTGCTTCAAGTGGCCGGTACCGGTTCGATGCAGAAACAAAAGGAGGCCGTTGGATCTTATGAAGATCGGACGGTGGAGGGCGTCCGTGGCAAGACTCACCGGCGCGATGACGTGGCGGCGGCGGGCTCGTCGGGCGGCGGTGCTGGCGGCGGTTGTGGCGGTCTCCGGCGTGGAATTGGGCGCGGTCGGCTACTCCTGCACGGGGAAGAGGTGGTCAGGGCGACGCGGTCAAGTGAGAGGGAGAGGTCAGACGGAAAAGAGAGGGTCGGGGGCGACGAGAACGAGCTCAACCTGGCTCGGTAATGGAGCTCGACGGCGGCGAGATCAGGAGGCTCCGGTTGAGGTTCTAGGGTTCACAAAAAGGACAAAAAACGGAACAAGGAGACGGAGGGAGGTTTAAATGGAGGGGTTGCGTGCGGAACGGTCAAAAATCGAACGGAAATTGCGAGTTCGGAGGAGGGATTTGGATCGGGGCGGCGATGGCGCGTGCAGGCGGCGGACTCCGACGCGGGGAAGGAGATGATAAAGGGTCCCTTTGTCGTGGCTGACGCTGGCAGTGGCTGGCTGCGCTTGCTGGCGCCAAGCGGCTCTTGATTATCTGACAGACGCAAGCCCAGGCGGGTGTGTGAGTTAGCCGGGGTGGGCTGGGGTTAGGTGGGCCGGGCCAGGGTGGTTCGGCCGGGTAGGTTAGTTCGTTTTTTTTGTTCTTTTTTTCCAAAATCTGTTTATTTGTTTTCCTCACAACTTTTTCTATTGAACTCCAAATAAGTTCAAACTTGTTTCTAAAATTTTCTAAACTTGAGCAGATTAATCTAGGCTAATATTTAGCAATAAATGCTGCCCTAGCTGTAGTGAGTTTTTGTGAATCCAAAATAATTCCTTTTAGGAATAAAATGACACATAGAAATTAGGGTTTTATTTCCTTGTTTCATTTTGGGGTTTTCTTGCCCTTTTCATTAGCCTGATGTGGTCAGCTACCCAGGTGTACACGCGTTATTCTCAGTCGACGAAGTCGTGAGGTGAGGGGAGCCCCCGAGTGTGTTGTAGTATGAAGAAAATGCGAATAATAGACAAAAAATTTGGGGCAAGACACTTAGCTTTATTCATATCGTAAGGAGGAGGTACATTGTTCGGCTGAGTAGCCTTGGCTGAATAGCCTTATTGAAAGTAAAAAGAGGGAGGTAGCTAGGGGTAGAAGCGTCGCAATTGGGCGACGTTCTATGGGTTGGAGTATGCGACTCCAGACTCCACGTGCTTGAGGCGATAGGCGCCACCTGGGATGACTTCAGTGACGATGTAGGGTCCTTCCCAGGGTGACTCGAGCTTCTTCGGTCGCTCTTGCTTGAGTCGCAAGACTAGGTATCCTTCAACGAAGGACCTTGGGCGCAGCCGACGGCTGTGATAGTTGCGGAGGCTCTGTTGATAGACCGTTGATCGAGCTGCGGCGATGTCGCGTGCTTCGTCGAGTGTGTCGACGGCGTCTTCGAGTGCGGCCGTCGATTCGGCCTCGTTGTAGGCGACGACCCGTGGGGCCTTGTGGCGTACCTCTGCATGCACCATAAAGAAGGGCGTGTAGCCAGTTGAGCTATTTGGCGTCGTGCGCAAGGTCCAGAGAACGGAGGGTAGCTCTTGTGTCCAGGCTCCTGCGAGTCGCTGGAGTAGGCTCATGAGGCGCTTCTTGATGCCGCCACCGACGAGGCTATTGGCCTTTTTGACCTGCCCGTTTGTTTGCGGGTGCGCCACAAAGGCGTATGTGATGTTGATTCCGAGGTCTTCGCAGGAGTCCTAGAATTCTTTGGAGATGAAGTTCGACCCATTGTCGGTGATGATGCTGTGCGGCACGCCGAACCTGTCAACAATGGATTCGAAGAACTTGACGGCCGTTTTGCCCTTTTGGTTAGTAACGGGCATGGGCTCGATCCACTTGGTGAATTTGTCGACTGCGACCAGGAGGTAGACGTGGCCTCCTTTCGAGGACTTGGGCAGTTTGCCGATCATGTCGAGGCCCCATTGGGCGAAGGGCCAGGCCAGGGGTATGGGCCTGAGCTCCGATCCTGGTGCGTGTGGTTTATCTGCGAACCTCTGGCACCCGTTGCACCTTCGGACGATGTCCTTGGCGTCGTTCATGGCCGTTGGCCAGTAGAACCCAGCTCGTAGAGCTTTGGCGACAAGGGCGCGGCTGCCCTCATGATGGCCGCAGATGCACTCGTGGATGTCTTGGAGGATGGTTTTGCCGTCGCTGATGGTGACGCACCTTTGGAGTACACCCGAAATGTTGCGCTTGTACAACTCGCCATTGATGATGGTGAAGGCCTTGGACCGGCGAGATATGCGCTGGGCATCTGTCGGGCTGTCAGGCAGCTCTCCATCTATCAGGTACCTGAGGTACGACCTTGTCCACGTTTGCTCGACTGCCATGACCAGCATGAGGTTGACCATTGCGACCTCTGTGTCGAGTTTTTCGGGTCCTTCCTGACCGTCGGGTAGCGCAGCCCCCGAGTGCTCTGCTTCTTCAGGTGATCCCTTTGGGAATTTCCTTTTGATGGATGGCACGCAGATCTGTTCAAGGAACACACCTGGTGGCACTCGTGCACAGGTGGAGCCGATGTTGGCAATTCTGTCGGCCTCTTCATTAGTTTCTCTCCCAACGTGCCGAAGCTCGTAGCCGTCAGAGTCTCCTTCGAGTGTGTTGTAGAGTACGCGGTACACAATCATGTTGGCGGCGTGTGCGTCGCACTCGTTCATCGTCTGTTGGATGACGAGGTTCGAGTCTCCGTAGATGACCAGGCGTGTCGCGCCGCAGATCTTGGCCATCCTCATGCCGTGGATGAGGGCTTCGTATTCGGCCTCGTTTTTGGAGGCTCGAAATTTCATCCAGAGGACGTACTTCATCTTGTCGCCCTGCGGGGAGGTCAGTATGACCTCGACTCCTGCTCCGGCCTCGCGCTTGGAGCCGTCAAAGTGCATCGTCCATGACTGTGTCATGTCTGGTGTGTCTGGCAGCTGCAGTTCCATCCAGTGGACGAGGAAGTCCGGAAGAACTTGAGACTCGATCGCATGGTGCTTCTCGTAGACGATGTCATGTCCGGTGTCTCTGGCAGCTGCAGTTCCATCTTGTATTAAGCAAAGGTCTCCCAAGAATAATAGACATATTATCTTCTTCAGGCATCTCAAGCACCACAAAATCAGTTAAAACCAAGCAATTATGAGCCACTTGAATAGGAACATCCTCACATATACCAACGGGAATAGTAGTTGACTTATCAGCCATTTGCAAAGATATATCAGTTGGTATCAACTTTTCTAGCTGGAGTCTCTTGTAGAGAGAAAAATGCATAACACTAACTCCAGCTCCCAAATCACATAAAGCAGTTCTAACATAATTATTCTTAATAGAGCAAGGAATAGTTGGTATACCTGGATCACCAAGTTTCTTTGGAACCTTACCATTGAAGGAATAATTAGCAAGCAAAGTATAAATCTCCTCATTAGGAATCTTCCTTTTATTAGAGACAATATCCTTCATATACTTTGAATAAGGAGGCAACTTAGTAGCATCAGTCAAAGGAATTTGCAAAAATAAAGGTTTCATCCACTCACAAAACTTGTTGTAGTGTTCTTCCTCCTTTGACTTGTGTTTCTTACCTGGAAAGGGCATAGGTTTCTGCACCCAAGGTTCTCTCTCATTACCATATTTCTTAGCAATAAAATCTTCCTTAGTGTACCTAGTGTTCTTAGTGTGCTTCTCAGGTTCTTCCTCAACTTCCTCCTTATCAGGAGCATCATTTTTATCATTACCACTCTCAGTTTCAGCATCAGAGACAGGTATACTATTAGGATCTACAGCAGGTTCAAGTGGTTCCTCAACTACCTTTTGTTTATTTTTCTTTCTCTTACGAGTACTACCACTACTTTCACCTTGTTTAGAATCCTGCTCAATTCTTCTAGGGTGTCCTTCAAGATATAAATGATCTTGAGTAGCTATACCACTCCTAATTCTAATTCCATAAGCATGTTTATCTCCTGAGGCATTAACTAGCATATCCTTTTTTACCTTAGCAAGTTGATCAATTTGGGTTTGAACCATTTGAAAGTGTTTACAAAGCATTTTAATATCATTAAAAGTTCTTTCCATGATATCTTTCAATTCATTAATAGCTCTAGAGTTTTCCAATAAATGATTCTGAACTTGTTTAATAAAATTGCCTTGTTTAACAATAAAAATGTCAAGTTCCTCTAAACATTGATCAGGAGGCTTACCATAAGGAATATCACCTTCATCACAAGGTTGGAGAGAGTGTACCTCAATAGTAGATGAGTGGGGAATTGGCTTGCATAATTCTTCTATAGGAGGTAAATTCTTCACATCTTCAGCTCTAATACCTTTCTCCTTTAGACATTTATTAACTTTCTTCATCACTTCATCATTTAATGCAATAACTCCCCTCTTCTTTGGTGTTGGTGTTGGAACTGGTTCAGGCACAACTGTTTAGGTATGTCCTAGTCTCAGGTGTATTTTGCTCAGTTCAAGTCCAATCATCATAATTCTTGCCTATTTTAGCCATTAACTCTTCAGCATCTGTAGGAGTTCTTTTCTTGAAAACACAATCAGCAAAGCTATCCAGGTATGTCCTAGAATCATCGGTTAGTCCATTATAATAAATATCAAGAAGCTCATTCTTAGGCAATGGACATCCAGGATGTGCATGAATCAAGGCACATAACCTTTTTCATGACTCAGGCAATTTCTCTTCTTCTCCCTGTTTAAAATCAAAAAGTCTCTGCAAAGCATCATGTCTAGCACTAGGAGGAAAATATTTCTGGAAGAAAGAAGCACTCAAGCAATCAGGGCTATCAATGGACCAGTAGGTAATCTATTAAACCAAGCCCTAGCTTCTCCTTTTAGTGAAAAAGGGAAGATCTTAGTAACAAAGTACTTGCGCATCTTAAAATCATCAGAGAATAAAGCACCCATAGTAGAAAGCTCATTCATATGAGCCACAACACTTTCATTTTCAGTCCCACAAAAAGGTTCTTTCTCAACAATGTCCAAATAGGATAAATCAAGAGAGAAACCATAATCTTTATCTTTAATATCTATGGGAGAGGTGGCAAACTTAGGACCAGAGGTCAATTTAGGCATAATGGTGCGTCTAGCAAGGAGACTATTAATAGCACTAGTACCATGTGTGTTTAGGCACTCTTCAACAAATTCATCAGTGAAATCAATGTAACCATCATTAATATCATAACTCTCACTAGACTCAGGTGAGCTAACAGGTGTAATAGCGTCTTCACTAGGAGTTTTGGTATTTCCTAGACTAGCCATAGTAGCATCTAGGAAAGGACCTAATGAACCACTCGCATCAAGCACAGTAGAAGTAACATCATGAGCATCAAAAGCAGTTTCAGATTCAGCAGTAGTAGCAGTGTGTGTAGCATGAGTATGTGGAGGTGCTGTGACAAGCTTACTTATAATAGACGGTGAATCAAGAGAAACAGAGGTGTTTAGGACTGTACCTCTTCTTGTAGTGGATGGTAAAATAGGGAACTATCCATCACGAGACTTACCCATGATGAATGGAGTAGCAATGAATAATAATAGATCCAAGTGAACTTACAAATAAAGCTATGCTCCCCGGCAACGGCGCTAGAAAATAGTCTTGATGACCCACAAGTGTAGGGGATCGTGATGGTGCTCGATGTAGCACTTTGTTGGTAACCCCAAGCACATGGTGTGAAGAGCAAGCAACAAGTTTTACCTTAGTTGAGACCGAGGTTATCGAACCAGAAGGAGGAAGGAAACGTCAAGTGTTGCAAACAACATGGAGACCTGCACAACACAAACTCAAGACTTTGCCCCAACGAATAGCGAGGTTGTCAAGCTCATCAGTTTGTTGTAACAAAGGATTAAACGTATGGTGTGGAAGGTAATGGTTTGCAGCAAGTAAACAAGTAACAGTAGAAGATGTATTAATGGTAAAGATTGGACCGGGATCCATAGTTCACTAGAGGTGCTCTCCTTAGATAAACAACATGGCATGAAGGGTAAACAAATTACAGCAGGCAATTGAGGAACGAGCAAGGCATAACAATGCAATTACTAGTCAGAAAGATCCTATGAGGTTGATTGGGCAATACAACAAGATACATAGACCACCATCCAACTGCATCTATGACTAGAAGTCCACCTTCAGGCTATCATGTGAACCCCCTCCAGTATTAAGTTGCAAGCAACAGACAACTGCTTTAATAAAAGTGTGTAAGGTAAACAGTCCACATGTTCCATGAACAAGAGACCGTTGTTTTCTCCCTAGTAGCCACAACACATCTACAACCGAAGAGATTTCTGTCACTTCCCTTGGAAACTAAAGGCATGAACCCACTATCGAGCATAAATGCCCCCTCTTGGAGTCACTAGAAACTACTTGGTCAATATATCTACTAACAACAGAGAGCATGCAAGATCACAAACAACACAGACATGATAGAATCATAAAGACAAAACCATTAATCAAACCAACATAATAATCTCGATATCCATCGGATCCCCGCAAACACAACATGCATGATTACAAATAGATTAGATCTTGATCATGCACGGAGCTCACAAGATCTATACATGAAAGCACAAAGGAGGAGATACAACCATCTAGCTAATACATGGACCCATAGTCCAAGGTGGAACCACTTACGCATCATACCGGAGAGAAGGCCTCCGGGATGATCTCCCCTCCGGCAGGTTGCCGGGAAGAACTTCATATCCCCCCGATCTAGGGACGATGGTGGTGACGACTACAGACGGTTTCGTGGAGATTTGATCGGGTACTCAGGGTTTTTGCATCGGGGGCTTTTTATAGGCGAAGGGGGAGACCGAGGCGGCGGCCAGGGCGACCAAACCCTGGCTAGGCGCGGGTGGGCTATGGCCCCTCTGGCCAGCCCCTCTGGCTCTCCTCTAGACTTCTTATTCCCCACGGAAAGTAATTGACTTTGTCCTTTGTCCCGTCCAATTCCGAGAATATTTCTTTACTAACTTTTCTGAAACCAAAAACAACAAAAAACATGCATCTGGCACTGTTGCAACTTTTTAATAGGTTAGTACCAGAAAACATGTAAAAAGCACCTTAAAGTGTAGGCAAGCAAAGCAAAGTAGATACTAAACAAGCATGGAGCATAAAAAATTATAGATACGTTTCCAACATATCAGCATCCCAAGCTTAACTCCTGCTCGTCCTCAAGTAGGTAAGTGATAAAAGAATAAGTTTTGAGGTGACATGCACCCTCACAATAAAGATCCAACCATTTGCAAGCATTGAAAGCCGGGATCAAAGAACTCTGAACATGTGCATGAAAGATGGAGTTCTAATAATAGGACATAGTAACTATGCATGCAACATGAGAAGCTACAAACAAAGATCATGAATAACATGCATTGAAAAACATTTGTTTGTTTCACATACAGAAAACATAGCATAGTGGCAATCAGCTTGTCCCTAATAGAGTAGCAATATAGATGCATAGGACACCTGCAAAGTTCACAAGGGTGACTAGAAACAAGTAGCACAAGAGCAAGTAATAACACAATATGCATCAATTAGTAAGCTTTGGAAAACTGCACACAAAATGACAACTATGCTCTCTTAATGGTGCCTAAAGGTAGAAGGTGAAGACTCAATAGTGGTGGAAGAAAGGCCTTTTTGTAAAGGAAGCAGGGATTACAAGTTTCAAAAAGAGCTTCCAAAAATTATGGTACTTGTTAGCTTTCAGCCCTCATTGCCCCTATCATAAGCATCTTGAAGTGGTAAAGGTTAAAGTGGCAAAGCTGGAGTATATGCTTGATGAAGTATAAGTTGGCAATCTCATGTCCCTTGAATACGAGGGCCACACCTCATGCATACTCAACTTTGGGTCCAGGTAAGTTCTTGTCACTGTAAGTATTTGCATATCATTGAGAACCTCCAACGGGGTACCCCTTGCACATGGTACAGGAGCTTTCCCATAACCAAAATGACAAGGCAAGCATACAATGAGCATCTCAGCAATCTTTTTATTTACCATATGCATAGCTTTTTATTGAGGATGCTTCATAGATAGCCCATTATGGTGATGCTGCAAGTTTCCACCATGATTAGGCATGGCTTAGGCTAGCGGCCCAGGCGTTTCTCTAACACAGGATACAAACTCCATGGACTTACAAGTTCCCTCTTTATTTCACACCGGTTACATTCATAGACAAAAGAGCATGATATCAACTGAGTACAACAAGGTGCAAGTGCAATGTTGAAAACATTCCCCGTGACAACACGGTTGTGCTAATTCCAACTTATAAGTGCAAGAATATACAACAAAGTTGTCACAATGGTTCAAGTTTATTAGGGGCAAATAATAAAGTGTGCCATCAAGTTTGTGAGGGCTTTAATCACTAAGTTTTCACATAACAAAATAATTTTTAATTGGAAGATAGTTAAAAACAAGAATATACTTGGAATGGTGTAACACACCATGCATAGGAGTTTATAGTGGACACTTTGGAATAACTTGGTTTCTTGGGAGTTGGAAACATGAGTATAACTTACTCATACAAGTGGAGGCTAGCAAAAGACTGGGAGCAACCAACTAAGAGAGCAATAATGGCCATAATCATGCAGTGCAACAAAGCATACTAATCAAAGAAAAGAGTGGTACTACAAGTCAAGGACTAAATGATCATAGAGGCTAATGGTGACTTGTGAGAGTCATAACATGGTGTGAGCATGTGCCAAGTCAACCCAAGCAAAACATCAAAGGAGAATACACAATACTATGCTTTTGCATGCTAAAACAACGCATAATTTCTTCAAGGCACACTAAGCAATCCCAATTGTTTGGAACAAGACATGCTAAAGCAATAATCACTAAGCATAATGCTAAAATAACCCCTAGCATGTCATGCTAAAGTCTAAGTCACAATCAATGCAAGCTCCTCTTGCACTTCAAGCAAGAACTTACTACTCCTTTCCAAACACCAAGCAAACTTATTTGCAAAACAACACAGCGAGAACGGGGGTCCAAACTACTTTATTCAAGCAAACTAAACAACCTAAGCAAAGCAAACTAAAACTAAGACGCTCCAAGAACAACACAACTGTGCATGAAATAATAAAAACGAAGTGTCTAGACAGACCTGAGCTTTTTATTGATGAAGAAGGGGATGCCTTGGGCATCCCCAAGCTTTGACGCTTGTACCTCTTGGATATTTCTTGGGGTGACACCATGGTGACATCCCCAAGCTTTAGCTTTTGTCCATTCTTCATCTCATTGTATCGTTCTTTCTCTACACCTGAAATTTTTTCCTTTATACAAAACTTCACACAATCTTCATTAGCAACATTAATGTATTCAAAAGATATTAGACCTCTGGCAAAGCTTTGAAACAGCAAGGATTTTCACTAAAACACAATCTACTGTAGTAACTCCTTCAAAAAGCTCAATTTACCTGAAGAGAACTCAAAAAGGAATCAATAAGAAGCAAATGCAAATAATGGCAGAAATCTGTCAAAACAGACCAGTAGGTAGAAAGCGATTTTTTCGAACATCTTCTGTTGCTCAAATAAAAAAGTGTTGAACTAACGAAAGTTATCTAACATACTGGGGGATTTACTCGTAAATTTTGAGATCAATCCGAGTTACAGAGCCTCCTCATGGAGTTTTTTGGTGGAGGACAGAAATCTGTTTCGGGACAGCAACTCCCCAAATCTTACTTCCCTCTCATTAGAGGTCATTTTTTGCACAAAAAGCAAACAAAAAGGATAAGGAGAGGTCATTACAGAAGTTATAACTTCCAAGACTCAAGTAAAATCTTGGGTTATCTCCCAACAAGTACTTTTCTTTAACGCCTTTAAGTTAGAAGAATCAAGTATTTTCAAATGAAGAAGCATTAACATCAAATCTTGCTTTCAAGGGAGGAGCAAAAAGCAACTTCTCTCTCCTCATAGGGAAGTGTTTAATACCTTTTTTGAATGGAAAATGATATTTAATGGTGCCTTCTTTCATATTAATGATGGCACCAACTGTTTTAAGAAAAGGTCTTCGCAAAGTAATAGGACAAGAAACATTGTATTCAACATCCAAAACATAGAAATCAACAGGGACATAAGCATTGTTAACCATAATGAAAACATCATTAATACTCCCCATGAGTTTCTTCTTAGCATTATCATTGAGTGAGACATCCAAATAACAATCTTCCAAAGGTGGCAGATCAAACATTTCATAAATCTTCCTAGGCATAATAAAGACACTAGAACCAAGATCACATGAAGCTTTGAGATCAAAGTCATTCACTTGCATATTAATAATGGGTTCACAATTATCTTCTACTTTCCTAGGAATAGAAGCTTTGTGTTTTAGCTTCTCTTCCTTAATTTTCACAAGAGCATCTGTAATATGTTTAGTGAAAGCAACATGCATATCACTAGCATCGGGAATTCTAGCAACCTTTTGCAAGAAAATAATCACTTCAGAAATATTGAAACCATCAATATCAAAGTCAAACTTAGCATCACTAGTAGTAGGATCAATAGGCTTAGGTATAGTAGGAGGAGGAATAGGGACTACTTGTGGTTTAGTGGTGATGGTGCACACACTATTGTTTCTATCAATCTCAGCTTCCCTTTCCCACTTAGCATGAAGTTGAGCTAACAGCCTAACATTTTCATCAATAGTAACTTGTATGTCATGAGTAGTAGCAAAGGTGTTTTCCATATTTTCAGGTTTAGCAGCCATTTTATTAACCAAGGAAGTTTGAGCTTCAGACAAAGAGGATATATTTTTCTCAACAGTTAAAAGCTTTTCCTCTATAGTCTTATTGAAGGTGGTTTGTTTACTAATAAAGTCCTTGAGCATGACTTCAATTTCAGAGGGGGCACTTCTAGCATTATTGTAAGAGCTTCCATAGGATTTGCCATTATTAGGAGGATAAGACCTATAATTGTTGTTGCTACCAAAATTATTCCTACATGCATTGTTGTTGAAATTGTTGTTTCTAATGAAGTTCACATCAACTTTCTCTTCTTGAGCAACCAAAGAGGCTAAGGGAACACTATTAGGATCTAGAGGAGCTTTCCCATTAACAAGCATAGCCATAATAACATCAATATTTTCACTCAAAGAGGAAGTTTCCTCAACAGAATTTACCTTCTTACCATGTGGAGCTCTCTGAACATGCCATTCAGAGTAGTTAACCATCATATTATCAAGGAGCCTTGTTGCAGCACCCAAAGTGAGGCCCATGAAAGTTCCTCCAGCAGCTGAATCCAACAGATTTCTTGAGGAAAAGTTCAAACCTGCATAAAAAGTCTGGATAATAATCCAAGCAGTGAGCCCATGAGTAGGGAAATTTTTAACCAAAGATTTCATTCTTTCCCAAGCTGGAGCAACATGTTCAGTATCAAGTTGTTTAAATTTCATAATGTCACTTCTCATAGATATAATCTTAGCAGGAGGATAGTATTTTCCAATAAAAGCATCTTTGCACTTAGTCCAAGAATCAATACTATTTTCACGCAAAGAAAGCAACCATTCTTTAGCTTTTCCCATCAAGGAGAAAGGAAAAAGCTTGAGCTTAATAATGTCTCCATCTACATCCTTATACTTTTGCATCTCACAAAGTTCAACAAAGCTATTAAGATGGGCAGCAGGATCATCAGAACCAGCACCAGAAATTGCTCTCTCATCACAAAATTCAACAAAGCAGGCTTAATTTCATAAAAGGTAGCATCAGGATCAGGTGGAGCAATAGGAGTTCTTAGTAAATCATTGTTGTTGGTGCTAGTGAAGTCACACAACTTGGTGTTCTCAGCAGAGTTCATTTTGGCAAAGGTGGGCAAGCCAAAAATAGCAGCAGCTAGAGCAGGGACTAATTTTTTTGTGTTTTTTTGGAAAGAGGCAAACAAAACCAAGCAAAAGAAACAAAGCAAACTAAAAACAAAGTAAAGAGAAAGGAAGTGAAGGAATCCCCTAGTGAATACGTCCTTAGCCTCCCCGGCAACGGCGCCAGAAATACATGATGGTGCTCGACGTAGGACTTTGTTGGTAACCCCAAGCGCAGGGTGTGAAGAGCAAGCAACAAGTTTTCCCTTAGTTGAGACCGAGGTTATCGAACCAGAAGGAGGAAGGAAACGTCACACAGGTGTTGCAAACAACGTGGAGACCTGCACAACACAAACTCAAGACTTTGCCCCAACGAACAGTGAGGTTGTCAAGCTCACCGGTTTGCTGTAACAAAGGATTAAACGTATGGTGTGGAAGGTAATGGTTTGCAGCAAGTAAACAAGTAACAGCGGAAGATGTATCAATGGTAAAGATGGGACCGGGGTCCATAGTTCATTAGAGGTGCTCTCCTTAGATAAACAACATGGCATGAAGGGTAAACAAATTACAGCAGGGCAATTGACAGGAACTGAGCAAGGCATAACAATGCAATTACTAGTCAGAAAGATCCTATGAGGTTGATTGGGCAATACAACAAGATACATAGACCGCCATCCAACTGCATCTATGACTAGAAGTCCACCTTCAGGTTATCATCCGAACCCCCTCCAGTATTAAGTTGCAAGAAATAGACAACTCCTTTAAGAAAAGTGTGTAAGGTAAACAGTCCACATGTTCCATGAACAAGAGACCGTTGTTTTCTCCCTAGTAGCAACATCACATATACAACCGAAGAGATTTCTGTCACTTCCCTTGGAAACTAGAGGCATGAACCCACTATCCAGCATAAATACCCCCTCTTGGAGTCACTAGCAACTACTTGGCCAAGATAACTACTAACAACGGAGAGCATGCAAGATCACAAACAACACAGACATGATAGAATCATAAAGACAAAACCATTAATCAAACCAACATAATAATCTCAATATCCATCGGATTCCATAAACACAACATGCATGATTACAAATAGATTAGATCTTGATCATGAACGGAGCTCACAAGATCTATACATGAAAGCACAAAGGAGGAGATACAACCATCTAGCTACTACATGGACCCATAGTCCAAGGTAGAACTACTCACGCATCATACCGGAGAGAAGGCCTCTGGGATGATCTCCACTCCGACAGGGTGCCAGGAAGAACTTCAGATCCCCCCGATCTAGGGACGATGGTGGCAACGACTACAGAAGGTTTCGTGGAGATTTGATCAGGTACTCAGGGTTTCTGCATCGGGGGATTTTTATAGGCGAAGGGGGAGACCGAGGTGGCGGCCAGGGCGACCAAACCCTCGCCAGGCGCGGGGTGGGGCCCACCCACACCTGGGGTGGGTCTGGCCCCTCTGGACTTCTTGTTCCCCACGGGAAGTAATTGACTTTGTCCTTTGTCCCGTCCAATTCCGAGAATATTTCTTTACTAACTTTTCTGAAACCAAAAACAGCAAAAAACAGGCATCTGGCACTGTTGCAACTTATTAATAGGTTAGTACCAGAAAACATGTAAAAAGCACCTCAAAGTGTAGGCAAGCAAAGCAAAGTAGATACTAAAAAAGCATGGAGCATCAAAAATTATAGATACGTTTCCAACGTATCAGATTGAACAGTCTTCACGGGTAGTATCACCCAATTTATTGATTCGACACAAGGGGAGCCAAAGAATACTTGCAAGATTTAACAACTGAGTTGTCAATTCAGCTGCACCTGGAAATAGTTCTTGCTCACAGAAGTTTATCAGTAGCAATAGTTTGGTAGTAGCAACATCAAAGCAACAGCAAGAGTAGAACATGAGCAATAGTAACAGTAAACAGTGGGATTCGAGTGCGGTAGGCATAGGGATGGATGGACGGGCGTTGCATTAATGAGTCTAAACATGTAACTTCAAGATCTAGGGAATTGCAGATAAATAATAACAAGCATCCAAGTACTAAACAATCCTAGGCATGTGCTCCAAGTATAGTCATACATGCTCGCAATGAGAACTTGCACAATATCTTACATCCACTGCCCGATGTGGTAGGGCCTCTAGGGAACTACTGGCAATTAAGGTGCTCCTTTTAATAGAGCACCGGAGCAAAGGATTAACACTCCGTGAACACATGTGATCCTCACACCACAGCCATCCCCTCCGGTTATCCCAATTATTGTCAATTTGGGGCCTTTGGATCCGGACAATGATATGTGTACACAACTTGCAGATAAGATCACAAACAATACTATCATAATGATTCAATAATAAGTTCAGATCTAAGATCATGGCACTCGGGCCCTAGTGAAAGAACATGTTGGTCCCCCATGTGTGGTTTTGGTAATTAATGACAATCTTTATGGACTAATGTGTGTATTAAGTTGTACTTGTAGGATTTGTCCATTGGCATCGCTTGGAGCGTGTGTTGGCTTCAAGATCGATTAAATGAGAATAAGTTGTGTTGTGCAAGCTCAAAATACACCATCTATAGAAGATCTCATGTTTGATGCTTGTCATTCTCGGTGATCATGGATCGATGATGAAGAATCAAGAAAGGCGTTCCATCTTGAGAAGGGCAAGATCGTCTACATCGAGCTCAAGTGGAATGCTCAAGTCAAAGGTATAATCTTGATAGGTTTTCCCTTTTGCCGGTCTCACGTTGTGTGTGTGAGACCGGGTTTAGGATAGATAACCGTACTATCAAGAGGGGCTC
Source organism: Avena insularis (assembly GCA_023614405.1). NCBI lineage: Eukaryota > Viridiplantae > Streptophyta > Magnoliopsida > Poales > Poaceae > Avena > Avena insularis. Next base: position 55,208,776 of record CM042689.1, read on the forward strand.
TCGAATGAGTAACTCGATCACATCGTTCGGAGAGAGCGCAAACCTTTGCATACTTGCATAATTTTATTTGGTTGTTATTTGGTCTTATCCATGTGAGGATATAGAGCTTGTGGTAATCTCCATAACAAGCTCTTGTTCATCAAAATCGGATCTTCCGTTTGTATCTTGTTGCGATTTTGATCTTGGCGGTTTTTCGGTTTCCCACCAAGTGAGGTATCCCACATTATTCTACTTGATACTTTCTAACTTGGTGATAACCAATATTTCCACTTTTTATTGGGAAGCCCTTATCTTGCTCTATCCAACGACATTGGAATCGGGTCAATCGGAGCTTCCAGTCAAAAGTTATTGCCGTTTGAATATTTGCATGTTAATCTGTTTTCTGGGCCGAGCGGTAGTACCGCCCGGGCTGGTACGGGCTGAGCGGTACTACCGGTTAAATCCGGTACTACCATTTCGTCAAGAAAATAGCCTCAACGGGCAGATTTTTGGCCCCTCTTTAAATAGCTTTGCCCCTTTGTCTTTTGTGAAAGCTTCTTCCTCCTCCTTTTGTCTAAGCTTTGCCCCCATTTGCCTTACTCTTTGAGCTTGATTTATACTCACCCCTCCATTGATTCTTGCATATATTTGAGGGGTATTTGGAGGTGATCTAGATCTACGTTTTGACCTAACCGATTCATCTCTTTGTGAGTGTATCTTTGGGGATCTAGATTTTGGGGGATTTTGTGTCTCTCTTTGATTCCTCCTCTATTGTTCCCCCAATAGCTTTAGTAGCTTTGTTGGAACTTGAGAGTGAGGGATTTGAGCATCTTTGTGGTGTTCTTGCCATTTGCATTTGGTGCATCGGTTTGAGTTCTCCTCGGAGGATTTGGTTTGAGTTGCTCATTGGAGATTGTCCATCTTGGGTTCTTGGAACCCTAGACGGTTTTGTGGCCTTGGTGGCATTGTGGCCTTTTGTGGTATTTGTTGGGAGCCTCCAATTAAGTTGTGGAGAAGTGCCCCAACCTTGTCAGAGGTTCCGGTTGCCACCGACAACTGCACCGATAGTGGAAGCGTGGATCGATCCCGTTGGGGTGAGATTCACCGGAGAATAAGGGAGGCCTTTTGTGGCGTTGGTGGTTTGATACCACCCCTCTCCAAACGAGACATACTCCATGTTGGGAGGAACTCGGTAAAATATCGGTGTCCCTGCGTGCCTCGATTATCTCTATACCCGAGCTCTTTACTTATGCACTTTACATTGTGATAGCCTTCGTGCTTGAATTAATATATATATCTTGCTATCACTTTGTTGCTTGTATTGCTTAGCATAAGTTATTGGTGCACACAGGTGAACCTTAGTTGTTCTAGGTTGTGCTAAACAAAGTAAACACTAGTTTTATTCCGCCTTTGTTGAGCCACTCTAGGAAAAGTTTTTAATCGCCTATTCACCCCCCTCTAGGCGACATCCATCAAATAGCACTAATAGAGATACTAAGCACTATGCCCTAACAGATCTTATTCGATTACAACAAGTTGCAAGAAGTTGCAACAAAGTCAAATATCACTAATAGAGATACTAAGCACTATGCCCTAACAGATCTTATTCGATTACATGATAGAACTCATCCAATCCCTACCATCCCCAAGCCTGCAGCGGGGGATTACTCACTCATGGATGAGGGAAACATAGGTGGTTGATGGAGATGCGTTGGTGATGATCCTCTCCAAATTCCCCATCCCGGCAAGGTGCGAGAACGAAGTTTCTAGATCTGAATCTTGGTTTCTGGTGGCGGCGGCGGAGCAGAACTCTTTCTGGAAAACTATTGAACCCCCTCGGTTTTTAGGTCGAGAGGGAACTTATAGGCGCAGAGGGAGGCCGAGGGGGTGCCTGGGGTGGCTGCACACCCCCTAGGCGCGGGGCAGGGCCCACCCATGCCTAGTAGGGGTGTGGGCTCCCCAGGCCCCTTCTCTGTCTCGTCTTCTGGCTCCGTGGGTCTTCTGGTGAAATATAATTTTTGGCATATTTTCCGGGATTTTTCCAGATAGTTGATTTTCTGCACAAAAACAAGACACCAAGGTAATTCTGCTGAAAACAGCGTCAACCCGTGTTAGTTGTATCCAAATCACACAAGTTTAGAGGAGAAATAATAGCAAAAGTGTTCGAGAAAGTAGATATGTTTTGGACGTATCAACAACTATATTGTATATTTTATAATGCACCATGGGATTAGATGAAGACCAAGTAAACCGGAAGTCCTGCACAACAACCATGATTAGCTTAACATATTGAAGTGGTTCCCCTTCAACAAAGTGTACCAACCCTTCATTGATAATCATAGTTTGGAAATCTTGGAAGATCCCTGTGGCTCTCATAAATTCAGGGCATGGATATATGGAAGGAAAGACTCCTTCATCACGATGAACTTTCACTGGCTCAGGCACCATCAAGTCATATTGATTCAGTGGGTATGCACTCATCTTATTTTCTGAAATTTTTAGACAAACATCAAGCCAAGTGATTTCCAAGTTGATAAATGATGAGAAACTACTATAGGAACTTGCTAGAGGGCTACACATGCATCAAAATGAAATCTCTAAGCATAGAACAAGCATGCAAGCTCACACAACCTGTCACCTATAGCAGCAAAATACTCAAGATACAATCTACTAATCACAAATCTAATTGGACAAGTGGAGGAGGCACATACCAAGGAGCAATCCCTCCAAAAATCAGCAACAAAGATGGGCTGAGCAAGGAGATCGAAAATCGCGAGCAAGAACAGCAGGAACTCGAGCTTGAGAAAGTTTTCCGGTGTTTTTCGGGAGAGAGAAAGAAGATGGATGGGAGGAGGCACCTTGGAGGAACCCAGGTGGGCCACACCCTATCCAGGCGCCACCTGGGGGCTGGCCGCGCCCACCAGGGGTGTGCTGGCCTGAGGTGTCCCCCTGGGTCACTCCAGGTGTCCCTGTGCCCCTTTTTCGAGGAAAATTTTATTTAGAATTTTCTAGGATTTTTCGGGAAACTTTATTTTTGGCTAATTTTCAGGGTATGAAAATTGATTTTCTCGCAGAAAATATTTTTTTAGAAGAAGCAAAAACAAACCAAAAACCAAACTACAAAAGTTCTAAGACACTCTAACAAGCAAACAACTAACAAAACCAAAGCTAACAAAAAAAGGCAAAGACTAGGAAGGAGAAAAGTAAAAGAAAGCAAGTATAACCATAGTGAAAACATTATTTTGTTCATTAAAATCCTTTTGTTAACAAGGTTGATCAAGTCTTGTTACCAAAACAATCTTATATGAGACAAAACTTTGTATTCCACAAGGTGATTATGTTACCTCATACTTGATAGCAATAGTCCCAATCATAATAGTTTCAAAATTTTCTTGTGGAATGGGAAAATATATTTCTCCAACCTTGATGCTCTCAATATTTTCAATGGAATTCAGGCAATAGCTTTTAGCAACCTTCTTGGGGAAATAGATAGTATGATCTTTGTAATTAATATTGAACGTTACTTTTCCTTGATTACAATTGATGGCAGCACCTGCAGTATTAAGAAAAGGTCTGCCAAGAATAATAGACATATTATCATCTTCAGGCATGTCAAGCACGACAAAATCAGTTAAAACCAAGCAATTATGAGCCACTTGAACAGGAACACCCTCACATAAACCAACATGAATAGTAGTTAACTTATCAGCCATTTGCAAAGATATATCAGTTGGTATCAACTTTTCTAGCTGGAGTCTCTTGTAGTGAGAAAAAGGCATAACACTAACTCCAGCTCCCAAATCACATAAAGTAGTTCTAACATAATTATTCTTAATAGAGCAAGGAATAGTTGGTATACCTGGATCACCAAGTTTCTTTGGAACCTTACCATTGAAGGAATAATTAGCAAGCAAGGTAGAAATTTCCTCATTAGGAATCTTCCTTTTATTAGAGACAATATCCTTCATATACTTTGAATAAGGAGGCAACTTAATAGCATCAGTCAAAGGAATTTGCAAAAATAAAGGTTTCATCCACTCACAAAACTTGTTGTAGTGTTCTTCCTCCTTTGACTTGTGTTTCTTATTGGGAAAAGGCATAGGTTTCTGCACCCAAGGTTCTCTCTCATTACCATGTTTCTTAGCAATAAAATCTTCCTTAGTGTACCTAGTGTTCTTAGTGTGCTTCTCAGGTTCTTCCTCAACTTCCTCCTTATCAGGAGCATCATTTTTATCATTACCACTCTCAGTTTCAGCATCAGAGACAGATATACTATTAGGATCTACAGCAGGTTCAAGTGGTTCCTCAACTACCTTATGTTTCTTTTTCTTTCTCTTACGAGGAGTACCACTACTTTCACCTTGTTGAGAATCCTGCTCAATTCTTCTAGGGTGTCCTTCAGGATATAAAGGATCTTGAGTATCTATACCACTCTTAGTTCTAATTACATAAGCATGTTTATCTCCTGAGGCATTAACTAGCATATCCTTTTGTACCTTAGCAAGTTGATCAATTTGGGTTTGAACCATTTGAAAGTGTTTACAAAGCATTTTAATATCATTAGAAGTTCTTTCCACGATATCTTTCAACTCATTAATAGCTCTAGAGTTTTCCAATAAATGATTCTGAACTTGTTTAGTAAAATTACCTTGTTTAACAATAAAAATGTCAAGTTCCTCTAAACATTGATCAGGAGGCTTACCATAAGGAATATCACCTTCATCAAAGTGTTGGAGAGAGTGTACCTCAATAGTAGATGAGTGGGGAATTGGCTTGCATAATTCTTCTATAGGAGGTAGATTCTTCACATCTTCAGCTCTAATACCTTTCTCCTTTAGATACTTCTTAGCTTCCTTCATCACTTCATCATTTAATGTAATAACTCCCCTCTTCTTTGGTGTTGGTATTGGATCTGGTTCAGGCACAATTGGTTCAGGAGTAATAGGCTCAGGTGTGTTTAGCTCAGTTGAAGTCCAATCATCATAATTCTTGCTTATTTTAGCCATTAATTCTTCAGCATCTGTAGGAGTCCTTTTCCTGAAAACACAATCAGCAAAGCTATCTAGGTATGTCCTAGAATCATCAGTTAGTCCATTATAATAAATATGAAGAAGCTCATTCTTAGGTAATGGACATCCAGGATGTGCATGAATCAAGGCACAGAACCTTGTCCGTGACTCAGGCAATTTCTCTTCTTCTCCCTGTTTAAAATCAAAAAGTCTCCGCAAAGCAGCATGTCTAGCACTGGGAGGAAAATATTTCTAAAAGAAAGAAGCAATCAAGCAATTAGGGCTATCAATGGAACCAGGAGGCAATCTATTAAACCAAGCCCTAACTTATCCTTTTAGTGAAAAAGGGAAAATCTTAGTAACAAAGTACCTGCGCATCTTAAAATTATCAGAGAATAAAGCACTCATAGTAGAAAGCTCATTCATATGAGCCACAACACTCTCATTTTCAGTCCCACAAAAAGGTTCTTTCTCAAGAATGTCTAAATAGGATAAATCAAGAGAGAAATCATAATCTTTATCTTTAATATCTATGGGAGAGGTGGCAAACTTAGGATCAGAGGACAATTTAGGAATAATGGTACGTCTAGCAAGGAGACTCTTAATAGAACTAGCACCATGTGTGTTTCGGCACTCTTCAACAAATTCATCAGTAAACTCAATGTAGCCATCATTAATATTGTATCTCTCTCTAGACTCAGGTGAGCTAATAGGTGTAACAGTGTCTTCACTAGGAGTTTTAGTATTTCCTAGACTAGCCATAGTAGCATCTAGGAAAGGACCTAATTAACCACTCGCATCAAGCATAGTAGAGGTAACATCATGAGTATCAAAAACAGTTTTAGACTCAGTAGTAGTAGCAGTGTGTGTAGCCTGTGTATGTGGTGGTGGTGTAACAAGCTTACTTATAACATACGGTGAATCGAGAGCAACAAAGGTGTTTAGGACTGTACCTCTTCTTCTAGTTGATGGTAAAATAGGGAACTTTCCATCACGTGACTTACCCATGATGAACGGAGTAGTAGTGAACAATAATAGATCCAAGTGAACTTACAAATAAAGTTATGCTACCCGCCAACGGCGTCAGAAACTAGACTTGATGACCCACAAGTATAGGGGATCGCAACAGTCTTTGCGAGTAGTATTACCCAATTTATTGATTCGACACAAGGGGATCCAAAGAATACTTGCAAGCCTTCACAACTTAGTTGTCAATTCAGCTGCACCTGGAAATAGTTCTTGCTCATAGAAGTTTATCAGTAGCAACAACAGCAGCAAAACAGGAGCAATAGTAATAGTAGCAACAAACAGTAGGATATGAGTGCGGTAGGCATAGGAATGGATGGACGGGCGTTGCATGGACGAGTCTAAACATTTAACTTCAAGATCTAGGGTAATTGCAGAGAAATAAGAATAAGCATCCAAGTACTAAACAATCCTAGCCATGTGCTACATATATAGTCATACGTGCTCGCCATGAGAACTTGCACAACATCTTTTGTCCTGCCAGCCCGTGGTAGCGGGGCCTCTAGGGAACTATTGGCAATTAAGGTGCTCCTTTTAATAGAGCACCGGAGCAAAGCATTAACACTCCATGAACACATGTGATCCTCACACCACAGCCACCCCCTCCGGTTGTCCCAATTTTTGTCACTTCAGGGCCTTTGGATCCGGACAATGATATGTGTACACAACTCGCAGATAAGATCACAAACAATACTATCATAATGATTCAATAATAAGTTCATATCTGAGATCATGGCACTCAGGCCCTAGTGACAAGCATTAAGCACAACAAGTTGCAACAAAGTCAAATAACACTAATAGAGATACTAGGAACCATGCCCTAACAATCTTATTCGATTACAAGATAGAACTCATCCAATCCCTACCATCCCCATAGCCTACAGCGGGGGATTACTTACTCATGGATGAGGGAAACATTGATGGTTGATGGAGAGCCGTTGGTGATGACGATGGCGATGATCCTCCCCAAATTCCCCGTCCTGACAAGGTGCCAGAACGGAGTTTTTGGATCCGAATCGCGGCTTCTGGTGGTGGCGGCGCAGCGGAACTCTTTCTAGAAAGACGATGAACCCCCCCTCGGTTTTTAGGTCAAGGGGTAACTTATAGGCGAAGAGGGAGGCCGAGGGGGTGCCTAGGGTGGTCGCACCCTCCTAGGCGCGCCCATGCCTGGCCCGCGCCTGGCAGGGGTGTGGGCCTCCCAGGCCTCCACTTCGTCTCGTACTCTGGATCCGTGGTTCTTCTGGTGAAGTAGGATTTTTGGCATATTTTCCAGGATTTTTCCTAATAGTTGATTTTCTGCACAAAAACTAGACACCGAGTTAATTCTGCTGAAAACAGCGTCAGTCCGTGTTAGTTGTATCCAAATCACACAAGTTTAGAAGAGAAACAATAGAAAAGTGTTCGGGAAAGTAGATACGTTTTGGACGTATCAGTTTGCCGCCAGGTAAGTGGTGGCTGCCATGACTGCGGCCTGCGGTGTCTTGGGCATGATGTTACCCTGCAAGTCCATCGACATGAAGGATAGGTCGAGTGCCTTGGTGGCCTCGCGTCGTGCAACAGGGTCCATGCGCTCCATCGGGAGCGGTGCTTGTGGCCGTCGTAGCCTTTCGAGGAGGATCCGCCGGTGAAGGAGAGCGTGGCTCGCCATATGATTGACTCGTCAGCTGCCCTCCTATGTTGTTTGAGCTCCTTGTGCTTCTCGACTTATCAGTTGTGCTCCTTGATGAGGAGCCAGTGGTAGCCCATCAGCATGTCTCGAGAAGCGTCGAGTGGCAGAGGGTTGGTACCTCGCATAGCTTCCCGGACTCTTTCCCACTAGGATTCGTTGAGATGGATCTCCTGACTATTGCAATTGCTGCCGTTGGAAACTTCATGTGCCCATTCCTGTTGGGATTGGCCGGGGGTGGGACGTTTCCTCCATTCGTGGAGTTAGGATACTGCGGGTTGGGAGGGGGAGCCATTCGTTCGGCTCCGTTGTCAACATCGCCATCGATGATGACCACGCACATGTAGCGATGGGGGAGATCATTGCTCCCACAACTTTTAGACCCGGAACTGTAGGTTCCTTCCTCCGTAGGAGGGTTGCAGAGGTCAGAGTTATAGTTGTTGCTGTCATCCGAATCGCTTGTTAGCAATGGTGCGCTCAGGACACCGATCGGTGGTACCCATAGAGCGGGTGCGATTGTCGGAGGTACCACCCGCTCTGGGAGGCGGATGGTGCTGATCTTGCCTACCTGGAAGCAGAGGCCTCCAAGCATCAGGCTGACTCCGTATCCTACGGAATCGAAGTCATAGCGGGTTGCAGGTGAGTGGACGATGAAGTCGATGGTGCCAAAGAGGAGGTGGTTCTCTATGGCAGAGGAGTCGAAGATCGCGGTGGATGGGGCTGCCATGATCTCACAATCAGCATCCCCAGTACCCACAGACGGCGCCAATTGACGAGGGTTCGAATCATCAATGACCATTGTTATGGACTTAGGTTTTGGAGAAGGAGGAGATGCTAGAGATCGTGGAACGTCTAACAGATTCGCAACACGGGGACACGAGGTTTACCCAGGTTCAGGCCCCCGGAGGGAAAACCATACTCATGCTTGTCTGTTCTTGATTGATGGCGATGATTACAAGGGTGCGCATATGCAATCTAGTGTGAGGTGTGTTCTACGGTATGAGGCGAGAGAGCCTTCTCGCTGTGCCCTCCTGGCCTTTATATGGGGAGGCCAGGTCTCGAGGTAGGTCGAGTCGGTTACAGGGTTAACCCCTTTGAATTTCTATCTACATTGGCCGTGTCTTCCAAAAAGTCGAGTTCTCTCCGGGCTTGGGCCATACGAAGTCTCCTTAGGCTTCACGATTGCAGCAGGTCCTTCCCGTGGGCCTCTGTTGGGCTAGACCAGGTAGGATAATATCAGGTATCCATAGGGCATATCCATGTCATTAATACATGTGTGTTTAATAAACAAATAAGAGTTCCTAGTTATGCCTCTCATATAAACTAGCTTGTTGATTAACATGAGGATCAAAGATTTCCTGATCATGAACATTGGATGTTGTTAATAACGAGGTCACAACATTGGTGGAATAATGTGATGGACACTCACCCGAAGTATAGTAATACGATAAAAGTCATTATGTTTACATTGCTATAATAAGTCCTACGATGGTGGCGTCAATGTCTAGCATAACAATGGTCTCCTCTTCCCACCGAACAGCATGCAGCCGTGCGACATGCGCAGTCCCCCTAGGACACCATGAATCATGTGGCAGATGTACACGTTGCTGAGATTGAGTGCCCCTCGCCGCTAGAGAGGAGATTTGATGTAGATGGCAGCATTGAGGTCAAGGCCGAGGACGCTTGTGAAGGGGTTCGTAGCATGGAAAACAAAAAAATTCTACCGCATGAACACACAATCAAGATCTAATCTATGATCAATCCAAGATCTATCTACTAGATCGGTGCAACAAGTTGATAGAGTACTAACCCTCGAAGATCCAAAGCGGTTAACGAGAGCAGATTCTCGTGGGTGATGTAGTCGTTCACTTGCCGATCTCAAGATCGCGTAGACAATCCTTCCGGCGCCGCGTTCCGGCAGCGCTCCCGCAGTCGGTCACACATATGGTACTCGATGAAGACCTTCCTGTCCCTTGTTCTAGCAGGCAGCGGGGGTTGTAGTTCTTTCCTCGCGATTCCGTGACCTGACGGCGTGGTGTCGAAGTAGAGGGAGATCCGCAGAACCGCCTAAAGCAGGCGGTATGGTGGAGTAAAGGGAGCCCCGACGATCTAGGGTTTAGAGGCCGAGGTTTATAGGTATCTAGCAACTAGGGTTTAGCTAGTTGGTAGCGATTTAGAGGAGATCTAGATTGGCCGCAACTAGAGAGGGGGGCGGTGGCCAACCTAGGGTTTCTTGTGTGGGCAAGGGGGGGCGCCCTACCCCTCCTTTTATAGGTGGGGAGGCGCCAAGGGGAAGGGATTCCTCCCCAAACTCCACTTAATGTGGCCGGCCCAAGGGAGAGGGAGGATTCCTTCCCTAGGTAAGAATCCTTCTCTCCCTCCACTTGGAAATATTGTCCCAGTTTGACTTTTTCAAACTGCCCTTTTGACTTTCAAATTAGAGTTTGATTTCTCTCTTCCAAGTGTCCAGCCAAGTGACCTAGGCCATGATGCAACCATTCCACTTTGTCATGACACATCCATGTACCCTTCCCCTTCCGGATCGGTGAACCTTCTAGACCCTTCTAGAACATTCCGGTGAAAACACCAGAACCATTCCCGAACTCCGGAATTGGACTTTCCTTATATGAATCTTATTCTCCGGACCATTCCAGATCTCCTCGTGATATCACGGATCCCATATGAGACTCCGAACAACATTCGGTCTCTATACTCGCTTTCCATATCTACTAAACAACATCGAATCCTTAAGTGTGTCTCCCTACGGTTCGTGAATTATGCAGACATGACCGAGACTCTTCTCCGATCAATAACCAATAGAGGAATCTAGAAATTCATATGGCTCCCACATATTTCTACGATTACTTCGTGATCGAATGAACCATTTACATACGATACCAATTTCCCTTTGTCTCATGATATTTTACTTATCCGAGGTTTGATCGTCGGTATCTCTGCATACCTAGTTCAACCTCTTTACCGATAAGTACTCTTTTCTCGTTCCCGTGATATGTGATCCCTTGTGATCCAGTCACATGCTTGCAAGCTAATTGGATGACATTCCACCGAGAGGGCCCATAGTATATCTATCCGTCATATGGATGGACACATCCCACTCTTGATCCATGTGCCTCAACACATACTTTCCAAACACTCAATGCCACCTTTATAGCCACCCAGTTATGGTATGGTGTTTGATGTCATCAAAGTATCCTTCCGGTGATGGTGATTAGGATGATCTCATGGTCAAAGGAATTAGGTTACTATGTATCAGAAAGCTTATAGCAAATGAACTATATTAAATGACTTGGTCTTTATGCTACCCTTAACTATAGGAGTATGTCCATCACACCATTCTCCTAATGATATGATCTTGTTGTTAATAACATCTCAATTTTCATGATCAGGAAACCATGATCATATATTAACCAACAAGATAGTTTAACAAGAGGCTTTACTAGGGACTCTTTTATGTTTACAAATAACACAAGTATTAATGTTTCCGGTTAATACAATTATAGGATGGTATGTAAACATTTATCATAAGCATGAAGATATGATAATAACCTCTTTATTATTGCCTCTTGGGCATATCTCCAACAGTCTCCCACTTGCACTAGAGTCAATAATCTAGTTTCAAACCTTTGTGCATTCAACACCTATGGCTTTCCGGTGTTATATTTACACGATTGCTAGTGGTCAACTGATCTCCGGATCCGACACTTTCAGGTCCGTGTGTAATTGCATGTCTTTTCGTCTCTACGCATTACTCATTCTCTAATGAGATGGCTTTGTATAAATTTGGTACTTTGGTGAGACTTTTAGTTCCTTGGGGTTAAAACATGTTGATAATATTTTCGTACAATATACCTTCATAGTACTATATCGCTGTGAACCACACCTAGTTTTATAACAAACTACTTGACACAAATGCCCTCTTTTGTTGCTATAATAGCAGTCATATACTTAGCCTTTTGTTGTAGTATCTGTCACGATGTCTTAATTCTGGAACTCATCCAAAACCACTATGGAACTTACTTTCCATCATATTATGCCACCCTTAGTTTAGATTCAGATAAACTTAATTTGTACTTTGTGACAAAACTAGTATCAATGTAGTACTTTTACAATGAACTAACCATCTATTTGTCACTTCTACAAAATAATATATTCTTAGTTCTTCCAAGAGAGAATAATGATATCCTTACTATCGTCCAATGATCATCTGATGAATCATTCTGGTATATGCTCATAATATTTAGAGCATAAACATATCTGGATTTGTACATATCACAATATGATTGAAAAATACTCTTTGTGATTTTATTCATCAAGTATCAAACAATACTTGAATCTTTGTTTCACTTACCAAGTGCCAATACACTTAAATTTCAATTTAATCCTTTCTGTGTGGCAAGAACCTTTCTTGTCATTTCCTTATTGAACTCATTCAATATCTCATTTATGTACATTTGGCACAACCATATTAGCGTCTCAATCTATCTATATAGATATTGATGCCAAATATTCGGGTTTTGCCTAAGCCTTTCATCGAGATGAAATTCTTAACCTGTGTCAATAAAAAGATACATCATTTCCAATCAACAATACGTCTTCCACATAATGTATTAGAAACATGTCTTAGCGCTCCCACTTAATTTCTTGCAAATGCAAGCATCTTCATTGTCTCTGATGAAATTAAACTCTTTTAACAGTTTCATCATAGTGAAGATTCCAACTCCGCGATGCTTACTTCAACCATTGAAGTTTTCATATGCTTTTAGTATCCTTTGAATTAACAAAACCCTTTGGACCGTGTTGTGCACACGTCCTAGGTAACAATTATATTAGAAGAACTTGTTTTGTTTATTCAACTACCACATAACAAAATTATATGTAGTGGTTGCTACATTAATCTGTCTAGACTAAATATCGCTTAATGAAAGATCAGATCATGTCATAGTCAATCCTTTGAACATTGTCATGAACTCTTTCCCGACATGTCGACAATTTCATAGATGTGAAACATCCATATCTATTTCTTTATAGATCCAAACACGATTGTAAGGTCTTACACCTTTCCAGAGGGTCTTTCAAGTTCAAAGCTTGATTTCTCGTGTATGGAACTATCACGGATTATATGGCTTCAAGCCATTTGACGAAGTCAGGGCCCATCATCGCTTCTTTGCATGTAGTCGGTTCATTATTGTCAAATAATGATTCAAACCTCAAATCTTGGTATTTGATTGTTTATCCAACCTACTTTGTTTAATAGGAACTTAGATCTCCGTGTCCACAACATTTGAGGCACGTGAGCCATGAGCGTTGTTGCTGCCTCCGGAACACCTTTCGGCGCTGCGCAACTTTGCATATATAGATAAGGTTCGTTTAACCTTATCAAAGTTCTATTGTCCTCCCACTTAGCTTTTCACGGAAAAATTCCTTCTCAAAGAAACTTGACGTTCTAAGTGACAAACACTTTCGTCTACGGTGTTATGGAGGAATACTTAACGACTATTCAAAATAACATACAAATAAATATTCATCCGACTTTGGTTGTAAACATCTTATTTATGCATAGCATACCAATGTTTAAGAAAGGACAACTTGGGTTTTATCCCAAACCATAACTTTATATGGTGTCATTTCAACGGATCATGATGGAGATCTTTTCAGTGAAAAGGCGGTAGTCTCTAAAGCTTTTAATCTTTAAAATATAATGGAAGTTTAATGAATTACACATTCGATCTTACCATGCCAAACAAGGTTTCATTGCATATCTCGATTATTACATACTCCTATGGTGTTTCGGGAAACGCAAATCCATAGAACGATTCCTCAAATCTTAGGTATTATGCTAAACTTGTAACTCAAATATCTCCCTTTATGATCCTATCATAAATTCTTTATTTTCTTGTTACATTGATTTTGCACTTCATCTTGAAAGTCTTCGAACTTTTCAAATGTTTCACACTTCATCCTCATTAAGTAAATATTCATATATTCACTCAAATTTTCGGAGAAAGCATATGTAGTTGAAATCCATCGCTCTTGACTACACATAATGGACTTCATACAACAATATGTATAAGTTCCAATAAGCTAGTCATTTGTTCACTTTTGGCCTATGACCAGAGTTTTAATTATCTCTAGAAAAGTTTCGCAAGCGTCATTTGATCAAAAATCAAAAGACTCCAAAATTCCATCCACATGGAGTTTCTTTATGCTTTCTTTCCAATATAATTTAAATGGCGATGTCACTTCCTAAGTGATCTTTCAATCAATTTGTCTTTCGACATTTTTAGCACTAGTTTTATGGATGTGATTTCTCCAACGAGATTTGTAAATCATCCATCTTTTATGGATTACGGCAATTATTTGAACAACCCTTTTGTTCTCATAATACCTGATCGAAATAACAATTATTAGAAACAAATCTTGAAGGTAAGTTTTGATTTCAACGAGCAACACAACAACCCTTTATTTGTTCTCGATGAGCATCATCACATATTCTTTTTCTAGTTACTTTAGGCCATTGTAGTTCATGAATTGTGTTGTTTCGTATGACGATTCACACCAACAAATTAAGTATCCAATACTCAAGAACTACATTGTTTAACAAGCAAAGAATATAGCCATTACATGTATATCCTCTATATACCTAAGATGAACAATCTAGTCTTTTCTCTTCTGCCAAATATTTCTTAGATTTCTATTTCAGCATTTCTTTATCCTTTCAAAAGAATCTATCAACATCAACAGTGGCTCCATACTCATGACACATAGACCAAAGCATGGATAGTTAAATACCAATGTCTTTGGACTTGCACTTTGAAGTAGATCACCATCATCAAATGTTTGGTGTTCTTTCAAATTCCATTTTCTTTAGTAATCTTTTAGTGTAGTAAACATTTTACCTACATCAAATATTCATCCTTATCATGGAACTATTCATGATCAAGCTACTTTATCTTATAACGGTGAATTGCGAGTATAATGTTACTCTCCAAAACCTTTTGGAGGATTAGGACGACAAGCGTCTCCAACCTTTTGCAAATTCTCATCAAATATAAGAACATTAACTTTGCCATATTATACTCTCTCATGTTGGAACCAAAACATCGTTTGTATCTCAATATCTTCCACACATGATGGTTTCTGAAACAACTCTTTCAGCTCCTAGATAACCTTGATATTAAAACAATCTTTTGAATATCAAGAATCATGGAGACAAACATGATACTTATATACTAACACTGGAATTGTCACTCTTGATTTAATACCAATTATTAAACTTTGCAATGGGACTTTTAAAATTTAGATTAACACTTCAAAACAATACGATACCAGTTCGTAAAGTAACTAAACATAATTCTATAGTTCTATTATCTCAATTATAACTAAGCGCAAGGTGGTAAACGAATGCCAATGACTACAACAACTATGAAAATTCACTTTGATTTAATTTATGATAAATAGTGTTCAACTTTTAATCATATTGCTGTTGAACTCTCACTCAAAATAATATCCCTCACATTGTTTTAGTGATTACACGAACCAAATTCACTACACCAAGTCCGATCATCACGTGACATGATATAGTTTCAAAGGCGAACAATCATCATGTTCATCATATCATCTATATGACTCATGCTTTACCTTTCGGTATTCCGTGTTCCGAGACCATGTTTGTACATGCTAGGCTCATCAAGATCAAACCTTAGCTTCTGTATGAGCAAATCTGGCTTGCTCCTGTTGTATACACTCGCAGAATCTAACACACCCGATCATCACGTGGTGCTTCGAAACAACGAGCTTTGGCAACGGTGCCTACTAAGGACGAACACTCTATAACTTGATATTTTGTGAGAGGGATCATCTTATAATGCTACCATCATGAACTAAGCAATACAAGATGCATAAAAGGATTAACATCACATGCAATTCATAATATGTGATATGATATGGCCTTTCTTCTTGTGCTTCCTATCTCTATCTTCAAGCACGAACATGATCTCCATCATCACCGACGTGGCGTCAAGGTGAATGGCACCGCTCCATGGTTGTCTTCCACCAGCATCAACTATTACAACTACTTTGAATAATAGACACGCATGTCTAGACGAAATTAAAAGACAACCATATGGCTCCTGTCGGTTGCCGACTTATAATAAGGATCATTGCATACATCATATATAATCACAATCATGGCCATATCACATCACAACACACCCCTGCAAAACAAAGTTAGACGCCTCTAATTTTCTTTGCATGTTTTACGTGGTTTGGGGCTTTCATTAAGTGTCATTCTGACTTACGAACAAGAACCATAACGTTGATACTAGTATTGTCAATCACCCGTTGTAAATTGAATCTTCACTCTATTGGGAGAAACAGGCACCAGCAAAGCCACTTATGAAATACAAGTTGCATGTCAAGCGTGGAGCAAGTCTCATGAACGATGTCATGTAAGGTTAGCCGGGGCCGCTTCATCCCACCATCCTGTAAGATGCAAAGTACACAAGAAGCAATCGACAACAAAAGCATCAACGCCCACAATGACCATTGTGTTCTACTCGTGCAACAGATCTACATATAGACACAGCTCTGATAGGTGCAAGCCAATATCTATCTACTAGATAGGTGCAACAAGTTGATAGAGTACTAACCCTCAAAGATCCAAAGCGGTTAACGAGAGCAGATTCTCGTGGGTGATGTAGTCGTTCACTTGCCGATCTCAAGATCGCGTAGACGATCCTTCCGGCGCCGCGTTCCGGCAGCGCTCCCGCAGTCGGTCACACGTACGGTACTCGATGAAGACCTTCCTCTCCCTTGTTCCAGCAGGCAGCGGAGGTTGTAGTTCTTTCCTCGCGATTCCGGCAACACAACGGCGTGGTGTCAAAAGTAGAGGGGAGATCCCGCAGGGCTCCGCCTAAGCCGGAGCAGGTATGGTGGAGTAGAGGGAGCCCCGGTGATCTAGCGTTTAGAGGCCGAGGTTTAGAGGTAGCTAGCAACTAGGGTTTAGCTAGTTGGTAGTGATTCAGAGGAGATCTAGATTGGCCGCAACTAGAGAGGGGGGCGGCGACCAACCTAGGGTTTCTTGTGTGGGCAAGGGGGCGCCCTACCCCTCCTTTTATAGGTGGGGAGGCGCCAAGGGGAAGGGAGTCCTCCCCAAAATCCACTTCATGTGGCCGGCCCAAGGGAGAGGGAGTATTCCTTCCCTAGGTAAGAATCCTTCTCTCCCTCCACTTGGAAATATTGTCCTAGTTTGACTTTTTCAAACTGCCCTTTTGACTTTTAAATTAGAGTTTGATTTCTCTCTTCCAAGTGTCCAACCAAGTGACCTAGGACATGATGCAACCATTCCACTTTGTCATGATACATCCATGTACCCTTCCCCTTTCGGATCGGCGAACCTTCTAGACCCTTCTAGAACATTCCGGTGAAAACACCGGAACCATTCCTGAACTCCGAAATTGGACTTTCCTTATATGAATCTTATTCTCCGGACCATTCCGGATCTCCTCGTGATATCCCGGATCCCATATGATACTCCGACCAACATTCGGTCTCTTTACTCACTTTCCATATCTACTAAACAACATCGAATCCTTAAGTGTGTCTCCCTACGATTCGTGAATTATGCAGACATGACCGAGACTCTTCTCCGATCAATAACCAATAGAGGATTCTGGAAATTCATATGTCTCCCACATATTTCTACGATTACTTCGTGATTGAATAAACCATTTACATACGATACCAATTTCCCTTTGTCTCACGATATTTTACTTATCTGAGGTTTGATTGTCAGTATCTTTGCATACCTAGTTCAACCTCGTTACCGATAAGTATTCTTTTCTCGTTCCCGTGATATGTGATCCCTTGTGATCCAGTCACATGCTTGCAAGCTAATTGGATGAAATTCCACCGAGAGGGCCCAGAGTATATCTATCCGTCATATGGATGGACAAATCCCACTCTTGATCCATGTGCCTCGACACATACTTTCCGAACACTCAATGCCACCTTTATAGCCACCCAGTTACGGTGTGGTGTTTGATGTCATCAAAGCATCCTTCCGGTGATGGTGATCAGCATGATCTCATGGTCGAAGGAATTAGGTTACTATGTATCAGAAAGCTTATAGCAAATGAACTATATTAAATGACTTGATCTTTATGCTACGCTTAACTATAGGAGTATGTCCATCACACCATTCTCCTAATGATATGATCTTGTTGTTAATAACATCTCAATATTCATGATCAGGAAACCATGATCATATATTAACCAACAAGCTAGTTTAACAAGAGGCTTTACTAGGGACTCTTTTATGTTTACAAATCACACAAGTATTAATGTTTCCGGTTAATACAATTATAGCATATGGTATGTAAACATTTATCATAAGCATGAAGATACGATAATAACCTCTTTATTATTGCCTCTTGGGCATATCTCCAATAGCTTGCGCCTTGCATGTCAGACGTGATGGGGGAGAAGACGACGTTGTAGTCGGTGGGGGCCTCGATCTCGCTAATCATGGGGGAGAACCGTGACGACGAAAGCAGCATTGCCTCGTAGCTCTCGTTGAAGAAAGTCAGTGACGATAAGGAGGTGCTCTTTGAAGAGTCGCCAATGGTATTCCCTTGAGTTCCTCTGGTGTCACCGGTGCTTTTCCTTCCATAGTTGTAGCCACATCCCCACCTTCAAATTGACTTAAGACCAACTCCACCGCCATCGATGCTGCCTTTCTCATCGTGGTGGTGGCTCCAAATTTGCGGTGTGACTCGCGTACTTGCGACGGGTGAGCTCCTCCTCCCAAGAGTCATCTGACATCCTGTACGGCTTCTCGCTGACCCTCTTCTTGTGCGGCTGCTTTTCGGTGATGGGCATCATGACACAGTGGTGAAGAGGCGAGTGTGTGGTCTTTGGACGCGAACAATAGCGGACGAATTGGGGAAGGACAAGTGGTGGAATATTGATAAAGGCATAGGCTATGGGTTTTTGTGGCT
Source organism: Avena insularis (assembly GCA_023614405.1). NCBI lineage: Eukaryota > Viridiplantae > Streptophyta > Magnoliopsida > Poales > Poaceae > Avena > Avena insularis. Next base: position 55,227,474 of record CM042689.1, read on the forward strand.
GCCAACAAAGTCCCGCAAGCGAAATCTGACATGGCTCAAGGTGCCGACACCCCGCGCTAGTCCATTTCGTATTGGGCGCGTAAGTGGGATACCAAACTGTTGCCGACACCCCAAGGGCTACTAGGCCACTATTGGGGGTCGCCGGTGAGATGCTCTTACCACTAGATCTTATTTCAGATTCAATGATATATTTTTAGTGACATAGCTTATTTTTCTGGTCAAATTAATAATCAAGAATAAAAAAAAATAGGCTTTGTAAATTCGGAATGAGAAAGTACCAAGTCCACCCACCTTTATAAAAAGACCAAGTCCACTGACGGGCAACAGAGCACAAGAGAAGAAACACCCTCCTCTGCCTTCGCACGCGTAATCGTTTGACCGGAGAGTGTAAAACAATCGCGAGTTGTTGTGCACAAAATGCCTAAGCATGCGAAGAAGAATATGGACACTCGTGAGAGCAACTCCAACAACCTGCTCCAAACAGACCGAACCGGTCTGATTTCATCTGAATAGACATAGGGCAGGGCCTAACGGGACATCAAAACCGGATTAGAGCCTCTGCTGCATCCGTTGCATTTTCAGCCTAAATTTAGGCTCGAAATGCATCAACATGGATAGGTGGACCGAACATGTCCTCTTGAGTTCACCCTAAGCCCACGTGTTAGCGACCCATAGTCCCCTTACCTCCCTCACTTGGTCCTTTTTAATGGGGACTACCTATCCTTATCCCTACTCTTACGGCCAATTCACACCCTAGCACCCAAGCCCACTCCTCGTCAGGGTCGTCCTCCGGCTGAAGCCATTGCGTGTGGGCCCATGACAATGTTTTGGTTGAGGTCAGACATATGTTCTAGCAGATGTGCCGGACGTTGTCGTGTCCTCATGTGCACCTCCTGGCGGGCTGGCACCTCAACATGAACCACATTTTGGTGTCGCCCGTGCCTACCGACGAAGAGGCACGTCGTCGGCAGACACTCTGATGTCATGCATTTCTCCCGCCAGATCAGCGGCACGACCGGGCCTACGCCAAGGACTCGCCGCTATGGGACGGCTATTTCGAGGCAGAGCATGACCTCCTTCATCGTGCCTATTTCACAACCCCATGTCGCCGTCGGAGCACGTCGAGTGGGAGGAGGAAGAGTAGTCGCCCGCCAACGAGTAGCCCGACTAGCACGCCTCGCGCAGTCGCGCCTCAAGAAGAAGGAGGTGGAGGATGCGCTTTTGCCAGCGCAAGATGGAGGAAAGGAGAAGGGCGTGCTCAAGGCACGCACCGAGGAGTCCGACCTATGGCGAAAGAGGAGGAGGAGGCCGCGCACGCCCCCCGCGCAAGATGGAGCAAGAGGAGAAGGACGTGCTCAAGGCTGCCATCACGGAGTTCGACCTAGCGGAGCTCGCTTTGTAGCCCTACTTAGCACTCGCACTCTAAGAGTAAGCAGTGATGGCGGCAACTTCGCCGGCCACCGCACCGGCACCTACCTAGTGGTCGGCGTGGAGCAACTGTGCGGCTCAGTCCCCGTTTGCACCTACAGCTGGCGTCATGTCGCCTGCATGGCCACCCGTTGTCGTCGAGATCTAGGACGGCGACCGGATCACCGGCAGTGAACAAGGCCGGAGAGAAGGACGCCTAGGCCACCAACGGTAAACCTGTAGACTAGGGTTTTATTTTTTTAGTTGAACAAAGTTTTATTTAATGTCTAGATAAAATATGTTTTTATTTGTGTTATTACTTGCAGTATCTTTTCTTACGATGGAGACGCGGTTGGGTGCACGAGCGGATGAGCCTCTGCAGCGGCATATACCAAACAGCCAAATCAGACACTGGAGTTGCCTTAATCGCATCTCCAGACAGGGCACGGGTCGACGAAATCATGACACGCACATTCTCACAATCCCAGTGGCCAACACGGCGAAAGGCAAAAAAAAAAAAAAAAAAGGTTGAGCAGCAGTAGCGGAAGAACATCGAAAGGCAAGGCTACGGGGCCTGGCGCGGCATGTGTCCGCGTCCTGAGAGCTAGTCGCACGTACACGCATGAGGCACGGTCGGGTGTCGCCGTGTCGGGTGGCGGAGATGGCCGTGCGCGCACGCACTCACGCACGCAAGCTGCTCCACACACGGCTACGAGCTGTAAACCAGTACAGATCTGGAAGACTGGAAGCAAGCTGGGTGCCTGGCTAGGCCGGCGGCAAGAGCAGCGATCTCGTTCTCATGGGTGCCACGGGTGTTGCGGTCCCCGCGGGAGCGGGTATCCAGGGTCGTGCCATCCCGGGTCGTGGCGGGCATTGGCGGCTGAACCGGGGTAGTCCTGGACGTCGACCTCCATCTCCACCCTCACCGGCACTGCTTCATCCTTCCCGGTCGCCGCCGTGAACCCGCGCGCCGCCTCCTGGACACCACGGATTTGTCAGTTTGCGGCGGCATGCGATTTGTCAGTTTTGACATGCGTATCAGCAGTTAATACAGTACACTGTCGATCCCTAATTAAACACTTGGGAGGCGATAGAGAGGAGGAGCAAACCTGTCCGGCACCCTTCTCTGTCGCCGTCGTCGCTCCATCCTCCCGGTGGTGAGCACGACCCGCTACAAGGAAGAAATGAACACTCGCGCACCTGAACAGCAAGTAACAGGGACGGCAAGCAAGTATGTAGTACCTAAAGAAGCCGCCGACGCCGCGCCGCCGAGGCTCGCAAGGCCGCAGAGGGAGAGCAGCACCAGTAGCCCCGCGGCCGCGAGGAGGCGGCGACTTCGTTGCCGCGGCGGCGGCGCCATCACATCGCCGAGCACGGACCTCTGTCTCCCTCTCTCTCTCTCTCGGTTCCGTGCGGGCAGCGCGTGAAGAGTGAAGACAAGTAGTAGCACTTTCTGCTTCTTGTTTGGATCCACCTAGCTCCTCGATTGACCTGTGCACAGCACACACGCAGTAACCGCTTTGTTTATTGACAGAGAAAGAGAGCATCGGCCCGTGCTTGTCCTGCAGCTACCGCGTGCGACAGGCAGAGCGAGTGGGTGGCACTCCGGTGCTGGCCAGACGATCGTGATCCGGCCTCGGCGTTATTACCCTTGCCGCCGTCTCAGGCCACGGCGTTCCGTTTGACCGTAGACACACTGTTCACACGCTCGACAGACACACCCCAAGGGGTCAACCGCCGCACGCCGGAAACGCCTCTTTTGCTCTGCGCGCTGTCGGGTTGGACTTTTGTTTGCATCTGATCTGCGCCGAGTTCTCACCGCGGGCCAACGCCAACGATGGAAGAGATCACCAACCGTGCATTGTTTAAGAAATGGTAACTTCAGCTTAGGATCTTCCCCACTTGCTAACGGATCACGGGTACTCCAGTCAGATAGAGAAACGTAATGTATGGTCCACTTATTTGTCGGGGCATGTGGTTTGGGTCATGATTCGAGGTTTGTCTCATGCCTTGGGCTCGGATGGTCGGCGATTAATTGGCTGTATGCAATCCCTCTTTTTCAACATATAAAATATTTTAGCTTCTTCTAAAACTATATATATCTAAACTATTTTTAGTGTATAGGTTCGAAGCAAAATTAGTGAACCTAAAACTAAAATGCCTCTAAATATGTGCGTTTAAAGAAAAAGCTAAACTATTTTATATTTTGAAACCGAGGAGTGTGTATGCTTGCTATCTAAGTCATAAATCAACTCTTAATTACTATATCTAGTTCAATATTGTTATCGATATGTACTTTTTACTTATACATGTACGCTATGACCGAACTCATTAGTCACGATACTTGCAAGCAATGTAGGATGTGTATTATCCAGTGGGTCCATAGTATATCTCTTCATCAAAAGGAGGAATAAATTCTGGTATTGATTCATGCAACTCAATAAATACTTTCCGAAGTATCTGAAAGACATATTTATAGTCATCTTGCTATGGTATGACGGTTGATGTCTCCAAAATATTCTCCTGGTACAAGTGAATAACATAATCTCATGGTCTAATGATTAGGATACTTGATATAAATCAGTTTTGGCAATTTCAACTTTGTGACACGATCTAATTGCATTGCTTAGTTGGGTCTCTCCATAATGTCATTCTCTGAATTACACAATCTCTCTATTAATTGATAACACATGTCCATGGTTAGGAAAATATAACCATCATTAATCAACGAGCTAGGCTAGTGGAGGCTTGCTAGGAACACAATGTTGTTTATGAAACCATACAAGTATTATGTTTCGTATTAATGCAATTATAGCATAGAATACAAACATTTGTCATGAACTAGAAATGTGATAATAACATTATTATTATTTTTCTCTAAGGCATATTTCCAACAAGGCGACATGTTACCCATTTATTGTTTGCAGATGATAGTGTGGTCTTCCTCAAAGTCACTGATGAAAGCATGCAAACGTTGAAGGCAATACTACACGACTATGAAGTTAGTTTAGGCCAGTATGTTAATTTATCCGAGTCCTCGAACTTTTTTGGGCTTGGATGCTCGGATGCGGCAAAGGTCGGGCTGAAGAACATGATCGATGTTGCCTCTAAATCTCTCTCAGAAAAATACCTAGAACTGTCCGATGTGGTTGGTATATTAAAGGAGTGTGTTTCAAACATACTAGGGAGAGATCACGAGGCAAGTTGCAGGGGTACAAGTGCCAAGGTCTGTCGAAGGATGCGAAGGGAGTACTAACAATTGTTCTAATTCCAATTACTATTGTGGATTTGCACTTGTTATCATCCATCTATTCGTATTCATTTCATATATCCATTATGATGTTGTTGATTGCCTCCATGGGTGAGTAGTTTACCATATTCTTGGAGAGATGGAGAAACCCTAGCAATATTATGATATAAAATAAAGATGATCTATAACTTTGGTTTGTGATTATGTGTTGGTTTTCTCTCTAGATATTATGTGAAGTCGATCATGTAATATTTTCCTTTGGGACTAAAGAGAGAATTATCGTTGGATGTATGATAGTACATATGGTGCTAAGTGATATAATGTGCCGACATGTTATTCATATGGTCAAGGGGACAAGGAGAGATTCACTAAGTTCATATCAATATCCAAGGGGAAACCCTTAATTGTGAGGGATTGGAGTGGCCTCCTTACGATCATCACAATGGTTATTAGGGATGAAATAATAGATGGATTTCTGTGATCATTCATTTATGGATTTCTCCCCTCACGTGTCACGAAGAAAGACATAGATTTATCCTAATCATGATTAATACCAATGCTAGAGGTAGATCCTACACTCCCCGAGAACAATCCGCCTTACTACAGTTTCATTACCATTTACGTCGTGTTTATATCCTTGTTGCTTTACTCTTTAGTCTTTAATTTACGCACAAAACAACCCTTTTAAAACACTCTTACTTGAGATCAAAAGTAGCTTACAAGTATTTCTTGATAGATAGTAACGATGGGCATTAAGACCTTAACTAAATAGCTCTTCGTGGTTCGATACTCTTATTTTGAAAATAGCTACATTGTGCTTGTGCTCTTGCAGTCATCACCGATGAGGCCCTTCTGATTCGGGTCGCCATTGTAGGCCACGGAGAAACATTAGTCTCCATTACCAATATTTTGCCAACGGTTCTTTCTTGAAGCCCGTTTACGATAGATATTCTAAATGATTTCTTGAGCGGCTTGTTGCCGATGTGACCGGCCCCTCTATTTAATGCTCACCTCTAAGAAACCCTACCTCTCACTTTTTCTCGCCACATCTTGAAGCGGCGACCCTCTAAATGACCTCGCTTGGTGTCTCCCGCGTACTCCCCTGGATCGAGAGAGTGCATCCTCTCTTATTCGTCTAGACCTGGTGAAGGAACCACTTCTACTCAGCCACCTCTCCTCTTTGTCTAGATCTGGTCAAGGCACATGTGCTGCTTCTTCACCTCTCCTCTTTGTTCAGATCTGGTCAAGGAACGACTACTGCTTGTCCACCTATTCTCTTCTTCTAGATCTGGTCAAGGCATGACTTCTGCTCGTCCACCTCTAGATCCAGTGTAGCCCGCCAGGTTTCATTGTGTCCGTCCAGAAGGGCACATACGGTTGCGGTTGCATCTGGAGGATGATGGAAGCATCCGGTTGTGGGTGCATCCGACTAGTGTCAGGTGCATCAGGATCTGGTTGCATCCGGCCTATATCGGGCGCCGACGCGGAGTTTGCCACTATCACATGGCTCCACGATCCAGAGGACGGCGACGAGGACCTCTGGCTAGCAGAAAGGTATAAATATTTCTATGACCGTCCATCATGACGATGAACTAGGGTTTATCTTGTTGTTTTATTATTTATGTTCTATTTAGCCATCAAGAATTTCCCACTTGATTCTATATAAAGCATATTCTACATGGTATGTTCATGCTAGATCATGTTCTAAAAAACATAGGATTGTGTGAGTTAACTTATGTTTCGATTTGAGTGTGCGCATATATGTTGCTAAGTTGGGGCTTGTTTAAAATAGGAGTTTATTTTGGAAACACTACATAAAAAAGTACTTGGATCGAGCATTTCGATATGCTTTGTGTAAAAGGGCTCCAGTGAGTAAATTGTTCTCATATATTATTGTGTTTGCAATTAATCTTTTCTATTTGTGTTTACAATCTTTTCTATATTTTTAGGTATTTGAAGCAACCATTGCAAGATCTCAAGGATAAATGGAGAATTTTATCCTTGCAGGTACTTCACTGTCATGGACTTGAAGAATTCACCAAGAAAACCAAGAAATTAAAGGCAAAGACGCATCTAATAAAACCAAGAAACTTAGCTTTGCATAGTTATATCGTGATGGAAATGTAATATTGACAATATGTGAATAAAAATTTGATTCTGGTTTAGTGCTCGTAATTTGGCTTTTCATCCAAGAGTTGTTTATGCTGACAAGTACTTGGATCGAGCATATCGAGTAAAGGATTTATTCACTAGCCAATTATTTTAAAAGACCGTTCTAATGAAAAAGAGCTAGCCAATATATTTATGTGTAACACCCCCTACGTCTAGGCTATTTTAGTCCTTAGCATGAGATAAGAGTAGGCGCAATTTTTTTAATACTACGTGAGCAGGGGGGACTCAAAGCCTATTGGCTTTCATACCATAAAAGATTTATGCACTAGTCAATTATTTCAAAAGATCGATCTAATAAAAAGATACTAGGAAATATATTTACATTTATCATCAAAATCGCTGTAAAAAATCCAGTGTAAACGAGTAAAAGCAAAATAACTGTAACCGATGTGTTTTACCCTAAGAAAACATGATGTTGATGTAAACCGTCGCCAAAAACCTTTATAGGTGATGGGTTTTGGTTCCGTTGCCAACGAGATATTCACATCAGCAACGAGTGTGTGGCAACGTATCATTTCTCTATTGCCGGTTGGGCTTTGGACCTCTGTCCGGAGTGTCGCTCTGTACTAGTATGGTGTGGGTCTGAGTGACCACCATGTGATGTTTATTGCTAGAGCAACCTAGTTTTTCCCTCATGTCACATATGCTGAAGGTCTATGGCGGACCGCGATAAGAAAATCTGGAGGGCAAAACATAAATCTTGAATTTCTAGAGAGGGGGATGCAAAATGCTATAAATTTTCTAATTTATATCTTGCAGAAAAAATTCTTCACTAACTATCTAAAAATTAGAGGGCTGCAGCCTACTTTCGCCTACACTACGCTCCGCCAGCGATGAAGGTGCCTTGTTGTTGTGATGCCACCGTGCTCTAATGCTTGCAAAGGAGATGCATGTGGTGCTTGAAACTGATAATATGAGTGTTGCTACAAAGCTGAAAAAGAATGATCATGGTCGGTCTCTTCTTTAATTCAAGAAATCAAGTCAATTCTTGGAATCTTCAATGATTTCATGGCGAAGGCGGTTAGGCCTATGCCTAATGAGGCGACACATCTAAGAGTGCTTGAATGAATTAGTAAGTCATGGTTGCATGTACCACCGTTGTTGATTGTCAACAGGGTGAATCTAGACATTTAGTGTAACATCCCAAAAATTATTAATCAAGGTTATCATTTTCAATCACTTAAATTTAGGGTTAACAAAAACTTTTGTTAATTAAATCCATATAAATGCATGTGTGTATGTGATGAATGCAAAAATGCTTATATGGACTTGTGTGATTGTTATGAATGGCAAAGATTGGTTTAAAGATGAAAACAACATCATCAAAATCATTTTCAAGCAGAATCAAGCAAATACTCATTTTTGCCAATCTTGCTCACTAGACCACTTTAAGTGTTTCTAGTCCATGATTTCTAACAGAAACAAATCCAATTCTTTCCACCCCTTGATAGACCAAGTAAAAGTGAACCCAAGCCCACCTTGCAAACCCATAGAAATATTTGGCAACCCTATTCAAATGACATTTAAAAATTGAATCTAGTTCATATGGTAAGATCACCGTTTCTCAAAACCCAACCAAATCAGTTCACCTTGACAAATCCAACAACCAGATACTACCTAGTATGTGCCCAGTGAAGGGAATATGTCCTGAGAGGCAATAATAAAGTGTTTATTATATGTATTCCAAGTATATGGTAGATATTTATTTTGCATGCTATAATTGTATTAATACGGAAACGTTAATACATGTGTGTTTAATAAACAAACAGAAAGTTCCTAGTTATGCCCCTCTCATAAACTAGCTCGTTGATTAACAAGATGATCACAGTTTCCTGATCATAGACATTGGATGTTGTTAATAACGGGATCACAACATTAGTGTAATGATGTGATGAACATTCATCCAAAGTATAGCATTATAATCAAAGTCATTGAGTTTATATTGCTATAAACAACTTGCGAAGTGATCCTAATCCTTAGACCGTGAGATCATGTCTATCACTAACACCGGAAGAGTTTCTTTATGACATCAAACGTCACACCGTAACTGGGTGATTATAAAGATGGCTTCAAAACTACTAAAGTGTTATGTTGATACTCATAGATCAAGAGTGGAATTTGTTCATCCTGATAACGGATAGATATACTTTGGACCCTCTCGGTGATATCACATTGGTTAGCTTGCAAGCAAGTGATTTGATCACTAGAATGTTATATCACGGGAACGAGAAAAGAGTGCATGTCGGTAACGAGATCAAACTAGGTATGGAGATATCGATGATCGAATCTCGGACATGTAATATATCATGAAACAAAGGGATTAATATACTAGCGTAAAAGGTTCCGACGATCACATGAAAGTCATCGTTGAATGTGTGGGAGTCAGTATGGATCTCCAGGTACCGCTTCTGATTATTGATCGGAGAAGGGTCTCGATCATGTCCGCATTATTCGTGAACCGTAGTGTGACACACTTAAGGGACACTGACATCCAATTGGAGCAAAAGTTTCATGCCGGAAAGAATAACAAGCGCAGGAATTTATTTTACTAGATACCAAAACAGGTTTTCAGGTGAAATTACATAAAGTGTTTTTGCATGTGAAATTGAATTCTAGCAAGGGGTTATATGTGAATGTTTGTCATTAAATTAATTGACAAAATTCTGAATAAATAAAAAGAGTTTTATTTAATGAGAGTTTGCATTAAATTTGGTGGAAAATTAATAGCAATTTTGAGTGGGATTTTGAGTGGAGGAAATTGAAGAGGTTTTTGTGAGTGGAGTGTCCACCCACATGAATGAAGGAGAGGAGGGGGCAGCCCCCATGTCCGGCGGCCACCCCCTTGGGTGCCCCGTCCTCCTATAAAAGGCACCCCTCTCCCTCTCTATCACTCACACCTCCTCATGAAGGATCTCTCTTCCCCTCTAGAATTTATCCCCCATGGTATCAGACTAGCGAGATACATGTTCCCGGTGGCTATTCGGCAAGAAAGGGTTGTGCTTCTGCTGCATCGCTGGAGCGAGGAGGCGGAAGTTGCTCGGTGTCTTGTACGTGTGTGCGAGCACGGATGCGCTGCTGCTTTGCGGCGCTAGGACTTCCTCTCGATCTTGAGATCGACAAGAGATCGTCTACATCAACCACCAGTTCAACTCGTTAAGCTTTTTCGGTCTTCAAGGGTATGTTCTCTACGGATATACATCCGCCCGTTATTTGTATCTAGTAGATAGATCTTGGTACTTAGTTCCCATTGTAGGAAAATTTTTGTTTTCTATGCTGCGAACCCTTCAGTGGTATCAGAGCCGGATCTATGCGTAGATGCTTTACACGGGTAGTACACATATGAGTATGTGGGCGATGATGATCATGTTGTTGCTTCTTAGTTGTAATTTTGGATATTGGTGGCATAGTGGGATGAAGCGGCCTGGACAAACTTGACATGTCCTTGCACATGATACATGTTCCACGCTTGACATGCAACTAGTTTGCATAAGTGGCTAGCGGGTGTCTGTCTCTCCTACTATAGTCAATATCTATTTTGCAACGAGTTGTCGAAAATTTGGTTATCCTCGTTGTGGTTCCTGTTCGTAGGTAAGAACGGTTCTATCTTCAAAAGCCCTAAGCCACGTAAAACTTACAATGGATAAATTAGAGGCGTCTAGTTTAGATTGTTGCTGGCCTAGTGTTATGATATGGTAATATTGTAAGTAGAAGTATGCGATGATACTCTTACAACACACATAACGTGTAAGTTCCATAGACCTTGGCCTTACACATAAAGGTATGATAGTGATCATACCATGGTGCACATGATAAAGATCATATGCGGGAACCATATCATTTCACTGATAAACATGTGATGTTTGATAGCATCTTATATTGCTTGTTTAGCGCTTTATTAGCATAATAAGATGATCCCTCATTTAAATATCAAGATAAGAATGTGTTCTTCCTTTAGTATGCACCGATTATGTTTTCGTCGCTCCAAGACATCACGTGATGATCGGGTGTTCTTGGATCCATGACCATATTTCGGGTGTAAGACAGTTACACACGCGAATACTAAGGTTCTAACTTGGAGATCCTAGCATGTATAGACATGTCCTCGGAACACGGACCGAAAGGTTAAGCATGAGTCATATAGTAGATATGATGCCCATTTGATGCTCGCCTTTGAAGCTACACTGACTCACGTGATGATCGGACTTGGTGTAGTGGATTTGGTTCATATAATCACCAAAAAGGCACGAGGGATGTCGTTTTTGAGTGGGAGTTCATTCGTAATGTGGGTTAGTTCAACTCAATTTATCATAAACTTAGTCTAAACTTTACAAATTCTGTTGTAGATGGCACCACCTGCTTTTAATTTCAATGTGTTCATGGAGAAAGAGAAACTTGCAACGAACGGTAGCAACTTTACCGAATGGGCCATGAATTTGAGGACTCTCCTCTCTGCTGCACAAAAGCAATATGTGCTAGAAGCGTCGCTAGGCCCCCCACCTTTTGATGATGCCCCTGACGAGGAGAAGAATGTCTATCAGACTCGTTAAGAGGACCACAACTTAGTTCATTGCGGCATATTGTATGGGCTAGAGCTGGAACTTCGAAAGCGTTTCAAAAACGGCAATGCATTTGATACAATGGGTGAGTTGAAAATAATTTTCAACACACATGCTGCTGTAGAGAGCTACAATGCTCCAGAGAAGTTCTTTAGCTGCATGATGGAAGAGCACATATCCGTAAGTGAGCATGTGCTCAAGATGTCGGGTTACACCGATAAGCTTGTGTCCTTGGGAATAACGATTCCCATTGACTTACGCATCCATCGTGTTCTGCAGTCTCTGCCACCTAGCTATAAGAGCTTCGTGATGAACTATAATATGCAAGGCATGAATAAGTCTCTCCCTGAGCTTCTGTCAATGCTTAAAACTGCAGAAGTGGATATCAAAAAGGAACATCAAGTGTTGATGATCAATAAGAACACTGGTTTCAAGAAAGAAAAGAAGGGAAAACGGAAGGGAAGTAAGGGCGGCAAGCCGGTTGCCGTGCCTGAAAAGAAACCCCGAGTTGGCCCTAAGTCTGATACCAAGTGCTACTATTGTAAGGGGACTGGCCACTGGAAGCGCAACTGCCCCAAGTATTTGGTAGACAAGAAGGCCGACAAGGCAAATAAAGGTATATGTGATATACATGTTATTGATGTGTACTTGACTAGTGCTCGCAGTAGCACCTGGATATTTGATACCGGTTTAGTTGCTAATATTTGTAACTCGAATCAGGGGCTGTGGAACAAGCGACCGCTAGCAAGGGGTGAGGTCAAGATGCGTGTCGGCAATGGATCAAGAGTTGATGTGATCGCCGTCGGAACGCTACCTCTCCACTTGCCATCGGGATTAGTAATAAACTTGAATAATTGTTATCTGGTGCGAGCACTAAGCATGAACATTGTATCTGGATCGTGTTTGATGCGAAGTGGTTATTCATTTAAATCTGAGAACAATGGTTGTTCTATTTATATGAATGAAGTCTTTTATGGTCATGCACCTATGATGAATGGTTTATTTCTATTGGATTTCGATAATAATGTTACACATATTCATAATGTTGATGCTAAAAGGATTAAACTTAATGATGATATATCCGCATATATGTGGCACTGCCGTCTAGGTCATATTGGCGTTAAACGCATGAAGAAGCTCCATTCGGATGGACTTTTGGAATCACTTGATTTTGAATCATTTGATACATGCGAGCCATGCCTTATGGCAAGATGACTAGAACGCCGTTTTCCGGTTCAATGGAACGGGCGACAGATTTATTGGAAATCACACATTCTGATGTATGTGGTCCAATGAGTGTGTCGGTGCGAGGTGGATATCGTTATTTTATTACTTTCACGGATGATTTGAGTAGAAACGGTTATATCTACTTGATGAAACACAAGTCTAAAACGTTTGAGAAATTCAAGGAATTTCAGAAAGAAGTGGAAAATCATCATAATAGAAAGATCAAATTTCTACGGTCCGACCGTGGAGGTGAGTATCTAAGTTACGAGTTTAGCACTCACATGAAAGAGTGTGGAATTGTTTCACAACTCACACCTGCCGGAACACCACAGCGAAATGGTGTGTCGAACGTCGTGTCGTACTTTATTAGATATGGTTCGATCTATGATGTCTCTGACGGACTTGCCGTTGTCATTTTGGGGTTATGCACTAGAAACTGCTGCATTCACTTTAAATCGGGCACCATCTAAATCTGTTGAAAAGACACCGTATGAATTATGGTTTGGAAACAAACTAAGCTGTCATTTCTTAAAGTTTGGGGATGCGATGTTTATGTGAAGAAACTTCAACCGGATAAACTCGAACCCAAAGCGGAAAAATGCGTCTTCATAGGATACCCTAAGGAAACTATTGGGTATTCCTTCTATCACAGATCCGAGGGTAAGGTTTTTGTTGCCAAGAATGGATCCTTTCTAGAGAAAGAGTTTCTCATGAAAGGTGTGAGTAGTCGGAAGGTAGAACTCGAAGAGGTTATTGAACCTTCTCTTCAAAGTATGGCGAGTAGCGTAGCGCCGAAAGTCGTTCCAGAGTTGGCTTCACCAGTTGAAGAGGGAACTAATGATGATCATGAAACTCCGAAAGAGAATACTACCAAACCTCGCAGGTCTAGTAGGACGCGTGCAGCTCCATTTGACGGAAATCCGCCATGAATTTCATGGTTGATGAAAATGATGACCCTGCGACGTATGAAGAAGCGATGATGAGCCCGGATTCCAACAAATGGTTAGAAGCCATGAAATCCGAGATGGAATCCATGTATGAAAATCAAGTTTGGAACTTGGTGGACTTACGTCACGACCGAAAGGCCGTGGAGAATAAATGGATTTTCAAAAGGAAAACTGATGCTGATGGTAATGTGACCGTCTATAAAGCTCGACTTGTCGCAAAAGGGTTTCGACAAATTCAAGGATTTGACTACAATGAGACATTCTCTCCAGTAGCGATGCTAAAATCAGTTAGGATTATGTTAGCAATTGCTGCATATTTTGATTATGAGATATGGCAGATGGATGTCAAAACCGCGTTTCTCAATGGTAATATTGAAGAAGAGTTGTATATGATACAACCAAAGGGTTTTGTCGATCCTAAGGATGCTAACAAGGTGTGCAAGCTTAAGCGATCCATCTATGGATTGAAGCAAGCATCACGAAGTTGGAATCTCCGCTTTGATGAGGTGATCAAAGAGTTTGGATTTGTCCAAACTTATGGAGAAGCTTGTATTTACAAGAAAGTGAGTGGGATCAATGTGGCATTTATGATACTATATGTGGATGACATATTATTGATCGGAAATGATATAGATCTTTTAACAAGTGTTAAAAGTTATCTAAACAACAAATTTTCAATGAAGGACCTAGGTGAAGCGTCATACATATTAGGCATAAAGATCTATAGAGATAGATCTAGGCGCCTATTAGGGTATCGCAAAGTACATACCTTGATAAGATTTTAAACAAGTTTAAAATGGACGAAATTAAGAAGGGGTTCTTACCTATGTCAGTAGGCACGACATTGAGTAAGACTCAAAGTCCGGCTAGGGCGGAAGAAAGAGAGAAAATGGACAAAGTCCCCTATGCTTTAGCCATAGGCTCTATAATGTACGCCATGCTATGTACAAGACCGGATGTGGCACATGCTATTAGTTTGACTAGTAGGTACCAATCGGATCCAAGTTCGGAACACTGGAAAGCGGTCAAGAATATCCTTAAGTACTTGCGAAGAACTAAGGATATGTTTCTTGTATACGGAGGTGAAGAAGAGCTCATCGCTAAGTGTTATGTCGACGCTAGCTTTGACACCGATCCAGATGACTCTAAGTCTCAATCCGGATACGTATTTCTCATGAATGGCGGAGCGGTTAGTTGGAGGAGCTCCAAACAACCTGTGGTGGCGGGATCAACAACGGAGGCCGAATATGTTGCTGCTTCAGAAGCGGCTCAGGAAGCAGTTTGGATGAAGGAGTTCATATCCGAACTAGGTGTGCTTGCAAACGCGTTGGACCCAATGGTGATCTATTGTGACAACAATGTTGCCATTGCCAATGCTAAAGAACCAAGGTCTCACTAGCATTCCAAGCATATTAAGCGTCGGTTTCACTCCATCCGCGACCATGTCAAGGATGGAGATATAAAGATTTGTAAAGTACATACGGATCTCAATGTAGCAGATCCGTTGAATAAAACTCTCCCTAGAGAAAAACATGATCTACACCAGAACTCCATGGGTGTTAGATACATCACTATGTAACTAGATTATTGTCTCTAGTGCAAGTGGGAGACTGAAGGGAATATACCCTGAGAGGCAATATTAAAGATGGCTTCAAAACTACTAAAGTGTTATGTTGAGACTCATGGATTGAGAGTGGAATTTGTTCATCCCGATGACGGATAGATATACTCTGGGCCCTCTCGGTGATATCACATTGGTTAGCTTGCAAGCAAGTGATTTGATCACTAGAATGTTATATCACGGGAACGTGAAAAGAGTGCGTCGGTAACGAGATCAAACTAGGTATGGAGATACCGATGATCGAATCTCGGACATGTAATATATCATGAAACAAAGGGATTAAGATACTAGCGTAAAAGGTTCCGACGATCACAGGAAAGTCATCGTTGAATGTGTGGGAGTCAGTATGGATCTCTAGGTCGCACTTCTGATTATTTATCGGAGAAGGGTCTCGATCATGTCCGCATTATTCACGAACCGTAGGGTGACACAATTAAGGGACACTAACATCCAATTGGAGCAAAAGTTTCATGCCGGAAAGAATAACAAGCGCAGGAATTTATTTCACTAGATACCGAAACAGGTTTTCGGGTGAAATTGTAGGAAGTGTTTTTGCATGTGAAATGGAATTCTAGCAAGGGGTTATATGTGAATATTTGTCATTAAAGTAGTTGACAAAATTCTGAATAAATAAAAAGAGTTTTATTTAATGAGAGTTTGCATTAAATTTGGTGGAAATTTAATAGCAATTTTGAGTGGGATTTTGAGTGGAGGAAATTGAAGAGGTTTTTGTGAGTGGAGTGTCCACCCACATGAATGAAGGAGGGGAGGGGGAAGCCCCGATGGCCGGCGTCCACCCCCTTGGGTGCCCCCTCCTCCTATAAAAGGCACCCCTCTCCCTCTCCCTCTCACTCTCTCTCACTCACACCTCCTCATGAAGGATCTCTCTCCCCCTCTAGAATTTATCCCCCATGGTCTCGGACTAGCGAGATACATGTTCTCGGTGGCTATTCGGCAAGAAAGGGTTGTGCTTCCGCTGCATCGCTGGAGCGAGGAGGCGGAGGTTGCTCGGTGTCTTGTACGTGTGTGCGAGCATGGATGCGCTACTACTTTGTGGCGCTAGGACTTCCTCTCGATCTTGAGATCGGCAAGAGATCATCTACATCAACCACCAGTTCAACTCGTTAAGCTTTTTCGGTCTTCAATGGTATGTTCTCTACGGATATACATCCGCCCGTTGTTTGTATCTAGTAGATAGATCTTGGTACTTAGTTCCCATCCGAGGAATTTTTTTGTTTTCTATGCTGCGAACCCTTCACCTAGTAGACCCACCAAGTTTCATCCAAAAATTCAAATATGAATTTCTTTCGGCCATTTCATCAAACATCTGAGCACAAATCAAATTAAACAACAAACACTATTGTGAGCAGTGTTTGTGCGAAACTTGTTTCCTCTCTAGCTCTCACCATACTCCCTGTAGGTCACTAACATTGTCTAAGCAGCTCTAGCCCACTGTGTACTCAACCATGCCATCAATGGCCACCATGGCCGAGCACACTTGCCACCCCCACCATCGACAGCAAGCTAGAAGCATAGCCAGCCTCGCCAGCCTTGTCTACCATGCCGCCCGTGCCTCACTACCCCCTTTAGACCAGCCCTAGATCGAAGACAGAGAAGGGAACCGCCGGAAACGCCGTGCCCGCGCCACTGTTGCGGTGACCCAACATACCACTGCATGATGTAGTGCACTATATTCGTTGACATAACACCAATGGAACACCATTCCATCCGCATTATATCCCTCAGAGTGGTACAACAGAAACATCACGGGTCCAAGACAACACTTCAGATTACATATAACATATTACAAAAGATCCAGAAAACTTCCTCGAATAGTGAGGAATATTATACAGAAAGATCCACTCGGAGTTACTTTAGAAGTACTACTATTAATATATGTATAAGGCTTGAAAGTACTACTAAAGTATTGTTCTATAGAAGTAGGTTCTAGATTCTAGGAGTTTTATTTATATTCTATGCTTCAGCTTATCTTTGATTCCGGTAAGGTCTTCAATCCGTTGATCTCCCTCAAATATCTTCAACTCTTTAAGTAACTTATTTCCTGGGAACGCCATTGGTTTCTCCGAGATCTAGCAAGGTTTAAGAAGATACGTTGAGTACGAGCGTACTCAGCAAGTTCTCTAAAGAGAAGTGTTTGATGCACTATCTACAGCCACAGACCATAGGTCGTAGGCAATGCAAGTTTTCGAAAACATTTCTTCAAAGGTTGCTTTTATTCTGAAAAGCTATGTCCATCAGCCTTCACGGGTTTACCAGAACTTTCATGGAGTTCCTTTCCCGCAGCGTTCGCAGCTCCTTCCCTTAACAGGGAGTAACAAGTTATAGTTCTTACACTCTGCAGAGGTGCGTCACTTTACCCATGAGATATCTTAGCTTTGTTGCACATCCGAGTTATAGGCTCATTCACACTTCCTTGGTGTGAGGCCCAGACTAAGATCCAAGGCAATCACTGTCCTTCTCCGTGACCCTGCATACCCAACGGATTGCACACCAGGCCTAGGATAAAACTTGTTTCCATTATCAGCCTAAGGTGTACAACCCTCATTGATACCAGAAGCCGTGGGGCGTTGAGGGATCCCACCCATAACCTGCTAACCCTCTACAAGAGGAGTTGCAACAATGGCCTGGTCATCCGTTGGCATGCGAGAGAGAGCCAATCCAGCTGACTTCTCCGTCCCATTCCAAATCTCATGGTTAACGCGTAATATACGGCGCAAGAATCACTGGCAACATTGGTTGTTAAGTCCTAGATAATATGTTCCTTTGCCACTGGAACTTTCATAGTAGGTTATTACCTCATGGTAAATAACCTATAATCATATTATTATGAAAATAGTGTTTTCTGACCTTTTTCAAATGCAGGTGATGACAACACTAGATTTGCAAAATACTTTACAGAAAATAATCAAAGGACATGAGAAAGTGTGAACTTTCCTTTTGTGATTGCAAGATTATGCACTCACGGTCTTCGAGACGATATAAGATCCAATATCTGAAATCAGCATCATTGGTCCGTTAAGGACTAATTTTTAAAGAAGCAAGATGCCATTATGCATAAGTAATTCTATGCAATTTTATAATTTCCAGAGTGAAACCCTCAGCATTATAAATGAGTTGATCTAAGGTATCTTCTTTAAGATTGGGTTTATTTTTAGGGTTATTTCATAAGTAATGGCATTGATAAGGAACTTAAGTGTTAACATTCCAAAACATACAAGTAAGGATAAAGTAATGTGATTATGATTAGTTGTTATCTGGTGACTAGGATAAAAAGTCCTTGGGTTGAGTTGTTAAGAGCTGAAGGAACTATTATAAACTTGTTTGTGTGAAGTGGCAAAAAGAATAACATTTGAAGAAACTAGTGTTTAGTTAAGGTTAATCAGTCTTGAGGGTTATTTAGGTTTCACATTAGGGTTTGTGAGGGTTACAAATGATGTTGAGTTATCATATTTCAATTGATAATACAAGTAACTAAAGTTAACTTTAAAAACATGAATAAACTTCAAATGAGATGTTTATGATTGTTTAGACCAAAGTTAACTATAAAAAATAGAACATCATTTTGTTTTAGGGTTTGGACAAATATGATTATGGATTATCCCTTTTAATTTAAGTGAAAGATGAATTTAATAACATGCAATTTATTAATAGGAGCATAATTAGATGATCTTATAAATTTGTTAGGGTTTAGAGTCATTTTAAGAGTGGTTAAGATATGAAGATTATTCACCATCTTATACATGAGTGATATATAATATTTATTTAAAAGGAGTTTTATTTGAATTTAAGATTTAATAAGAGTATTTAAAAGTTAATAGTTATTCTTAAGTTTTATTATGAATTATGATTATGGAATTGGACTTAATAATTAATTTTAAAGGATTTAGTGTTTTTACTAAGAAATGTGATTATTTCTTTCTTAGCAAATAATTTTAGAGAATTACAAAGTGGTTACTTTTTTTAATATAATAAGTAAACAAGTTTTATTATCTAAGGTTATTAAAATGTTTTTGAATAATATATATAGTATTTTTCTAATAAAAGATATTTATTCAAGATCTTAAAAATGAATTTTATTTATTTTTAAGTATTACCTTTATTTTTATAAAATTCTTCAAAGAATTAAGTGTCTATAAATATTTGCTTATATTTTATTTGTAAAACTCTAAGTTAGTATTTTTATAAAAAGGTAGACTTAATTTTTATACACAAAAATGATTTTTTGTTTATTTTTAGGAGTTTTTCTTATTTTATGAAATTTTACTCAGGATTTAATGATGTTAAAATTTATGTGCTTTATATTTGTTTTAAATAAATAAATTTATATTTTTATTAGATAGATCTTATTTTTATTATAATTTTAACATATTAAATGTATTTTTATGATTTTTCTATAATTTTCTATAGCTAAAAATGTGTAGAGGTTATTTTGGTAATTCATTTGTTTTATTTTTATTTTATTTTTTATCCTAATCAACTTGGGCTGTTTGGTTGGGCACATGGGCCGGCCTGGCCCATTTAGAGCTGGCCTGGTCATCTAGACCACGGCCCACCCCCTCTCTTCCTCTCCTCTCACTCGCACACACGCGATAGAATCCCCCACTCCCCCTTTCTCGTTTCTCTGCCTCACCCTCACACGCTACCGCCGCCGCCCTCACCGGCCAACACCGGCCAGATTCGACGCTGTCGGTTGCTGCTATGGGTTGGTGCTGGCTTGCCACCACCCCTTCTTCCCTTCTCCTTGTCGATTGGTCTCCCTCGTGGCCTCGCACGCGTCTGGCCGAAACCCTAGTTATGCCCTGGCCGGACTGCTGTCTGCTTGGCCATGACCCTCACCGTGCTACAAATGTTGTCGGGGCGGCTAGGCGCGGTGCAGGTGCTTTGGTTCCCATCGTGCCGCCGTGCTGCTACACTCGCGACCTTTGCCTCCTCTTCGGCGAGCTTGAGTTCGTCTCGGGTAGGTATCCCTTGTTCCCTCTCTACTCCTTCCTACTGGGAACCCTAAAACCCTAGTAATATTTGTTGATGCTTGGTATTTTTGTGTTGTCAAATCTTTGACCTAGGTTTTGGTGGGACGGCAGTGTATCTGCAACCCCAACGACCTTGATCTGTTCCTTTTGGACTGTTTATTGGGGTGGTGTGGTTGATGGTGTGGTATGGGAGTGATGGTGTTGTGTTAGTGTAGCATCCGATGGGACGACGGTGATTTCATCCCTGCAACCTTGCTGGTGTGTTGTGCCTTGGATTCGTCACGCCTATGCTCTAGGTGCTCGGCACCCTCAGTAAGTTCTTTCCTGTGACCGGCCATCGAGCCGATGACACTGCTCAGTGGTGTGTGGTGTCTCTTTTGAGCCAACACATGATGTTGAGTGCTGATATATGATGATGATGGTTCAGTGATGTTGTCATTACTATACTTAGGATTTTCCTGGGATACATGAGATACTACTAAGTGCCTAGTGCTTCAGTTTGGATGAATTATCCATCAATGCATATGTTGGTGGATAGTTCCATATTGTTTTGATTTTGAATGACTATAGTATAGTAGCTTGATTCATTTGGGATGGCTTGCAGATGTGATTAGTTTAATGAATGTTTCCTAGCTGATGTGACTAGGGAGATGATTTGAATTCTTTTAAACTTATATGAGAGGTAGCTTTTGAATTCTAGATGATCCTATAAAATGAAGATTGTGATTTTCAGTTGTCCTTTCTTTAAGAGTTGCTACTGTGGTGCCTCCATCCTGAGTGTGCATAGTAGTGACCTTGGTGGCTTACTGTGATGCTTATTAGTTGGATGGTGAATGATATATGACAACCAACTCTGAGTGTGTTAAGATATGCACTCCTCTGCCAGTGATAATAGCAGTACACTAAATGATTCCTTGCCCATTAGCTAGGAAAATGATTTGAATTTATTTGCAAGTGAGATTTGGTGATTATGTATGTATGTTGTCAACATGACAATAATTGATCACATGATTCTTAACTATTCTGTTAGAAAGATGTTGCAAGGATTTAGTTTGTTTGATGATAGATGATACAAGCATGTGTACTTGCTAATGTTGCTAGTGTAAATTTTTAGTGATCTTTGTGGCTTGGAATTTGCTACTGTGGTGCCTCAGTCGAGTGTGCACAGTATAAATCCATGGTTACATGATCTACTATACCTGCCCCTATCAATGATGCAAAGACTAAGACACTAATGGTAATTGAAATAGATGCTATAGTTTATCTTTCTAACTCAATGATGAGACTAGCATAGAACTTCTATGTTAGTCTGAGAGTTCTCCAAATCTCAACAAAAACTCTATTTTTAAATCTGATTAAATCATGTGTTGATTGGGTTGTGGTCTAACAACCTGATGCCTGTAGATCTGCTGATATGTGGCTGTGCACCTTGTCTTATCGATGTGCTACCAAGGAATCTCCTTGTATTGCTATTGCTCGACTTCTGCTTGATAAACTTGGTCTGCTCCTGCCCCCTCCTTCTTGTGCTCCTGTCTTGGACTATTTTCTAAACTCCTCTAAGTAACCATGCTGGTTATAGTGGTATTGGCTGATTTGTTGGGAAGAATCTGGTGATGAACTAAGGTGAACTGGGGTGGTTTTTGGGCTAAGTAAGGTGTGTGGAGATATTCTAATCAGCTTCTAGTTTATCAGCTACGACTGTGCTCTCTTCTTTGTACTCCCTGTGATGCTTCTGATGTTTGACAGCACATCAACATGCATGTATGTGTAAGCTTCTTACAGCTGGGCCCCATATGGTGCAAGTTCCCATCTGTGGAACTTGTGCCTATGGATGATCTCGGTTGGAAGATATTTTCTATGGATCACTTTGGCTGGAAGTTTGGTATTATCTTGAATTGGTTTAATAATTTGATGTTGCCAAGTGGATTACTAAGGTTGGTAATGCCATCTAGCTCATCTTGGGCTGAGGACCTTATGAGCTTAAACATAATCTGTTTAGTTGATTTAGTGCTAAACATGGTTATTCTTTTTTATTATTGTTGCCCCTTTCTTTCTAATTGATTTTAGCTAGGCTTAAGAGGGTGCCATAGCATGCTAGTTGTTGCCTAATGATATAAATGATCAAATCTATGCTGGTTTCTTTGGACCTTAACTTTGCCTCTCAAACTCAAGTGTATAGCTCACAGATCAAAATTTCTACTTATGGTCTAGATTGGGTGGTACCCTATTAGGTCATTAGTGGATTCCCTAAGCTATTTTTATAAATCAAATTGCCTCACCTATGGTGGGGCAAATATTTTAACATTAAAACAATGTTTCTTCTCTATTGTTTATTTTACAGGAATGAAGATCAAGAATAAGAAAAGAAGCTTAGTTAGGTTTTATTTTTAATCTTTTTGTAATTTCCTTTTTATTTACATGTGTAAAGATTTTGTATTATTATTGTGTTTGTAAATAATGAACTATTCATTTATTAATTCTTCCTTTGTAAATCCTAATTGTAAAGACAATGTTATATATAAAGAATTCTTTTATTTATTTCAATAATGTAATTCTTTTTTTCTACTTATTTGTTTCCTAATACTTTACTTTTATTTATCTATTGTAAATTAATACTATATGCATATATATTTATATTAATAAAGAATCCTTTTTATATTATTTATGTAATCATTTTATTTCAAGTTATTAACTATTTCCAATTCCTCTTCGTGAATTTTATAAATTCATTTGAATTTTATATTTGAAATTCAAATACATGTTTGAACAAATTTCCCCCGAAACAAAGAATTCTACAAAGGTCAATGCAAAATCTATCGCACTTGCTCCGAAGTTTTCTTCAGTACAAGAGAGATCCTGATCCCGCCATAGCTCTTTTAGTTTTGCGCGAAAATTCCCCGGATTTTCTTATGCATGAATGCAATGCACAAACCTGTGTCCTTTCTATTTCTAGGTGCTAATCCTGGGATGTTACAACTGTCGACCATGCCGACGCGCACCATAGTGCATGCCCCGTTCCCGTTCAACCGACCGCGCCTCACCTTCGCCGCCCGTCTACTTGATCACCACCATCCTAGGAGACCACCAGACATCCCCGTTCGCTGCCGCGCGACCAGGAGCGCCTGTGCGTCATCAAAAACATCATCGGTGCCGCCCAGAGCACCAGCGTGTTTCGACCGAACTGCACCGCCCCTTGTCGTGCCATCAAGCTGTTGAGCACCGCCAGGAGACCAGACATCTCCCCCTATCCTCAGCCATGCCCGTAGCTCGCTGTAACCCTGACCCCGATGAGCACTGCCCATGCCGCTCGGCCTCTCTCGCTCGCCTATAAAAGGAGGCCTCCCCATCTCGTTTTATTCACACTAGTTGATACGTCCAAAACGTATCTAATTTCTCGAACACTTTGCTATTGTTTCTCCTCTAAACTTGTGTGATTTGGATACAACTAACGGACTGACGCAGTTTTCAGCAGAATTACCTTGGTGTCTTGTTTTTGTGCAGAAAATGAACTATTAGGAAAAATCCCAGAAAATATGCCAAAACTATATTTCACCAAAAGAGAGACGGAGAGGAGACCTGGGGGCCCACACCCACCCCAGGCGTGGGCCCACCTGTCCCCGCGCCTGGAGGGGGTGCAGCCACCCCAAGCACCCCTCGGACTATAAGTTGCCTTTCGACCTAAAAACCGAGGGAGGGGTCGATAGTTTTCCCGAAAGAGTTCCGCTCCGCCGCCGCCACCAGAAACCAAGATTCGGATCCAGAAACTCCGTTCTGGCACCCTGCCGGGACGGGGAATTTGGAGAGGATCATCGCCATCGTCATCACCAACGCATCTCCATCAACCACCGATGTTTCCCTCATCCATGAGTGAGTAATCCCCCGCCATAGGCTTGAGGATGGTAGGGACTGGATGAGTTCTATCATGTAATCGAATAAGATCTGTTAGGGCATAGTGCCTAGTATCTCTATTAGTGCTATTTTACTTTGTTGCAACTTGTTGTGCTTAATGCTTGTCACTAGGGCCTGAGTGCCATGATCTCAGATCTGGACTTATTATTGAATCGTTATGATAGTATTGTTTGCGATCTTATCTACAAGTAGTGTATACATATCATTGCCCGGATCCAAAGGCCCCAAAGTGACAATAATTGGGACAACTGGAGGGGATGGCTGTGGTGTGAGGATCACATGTGTTCACGGAGTGTTAATGCTTTGCTCCGGTGCTCTATTAAAAGGAGCACCTTAATTGCCAGTAGTTCCCTAGAGGCCCCGCTGCCACGTGCTGGCTGGACAGAAGATGTTGTGCAAGTTCTCATTGCGAGCACGTATGACTATATTTGGAGCTATTGCCTAGGATTGTTTAGTACTTGGATGCTTGTTATTATTTATCTGTAATGCCCTAGATCTTGAAGTTACATGTTTAGACTCGTTCATGCAACGCCCGTCCATCCATCCCTATGCCTACCGCACTCGAATCCCACTGTTACTGTTACTATTGCTACAGTTTCACTGTTGCTACTACAAACTGTTACTAGTGATAAACTTCTGTGAGCAAGAACTATTTCCAGGTGCAGCTGAATTGACAACTCTGTTGTTAAGGCTTGCAAGTATTCTTTGGCTCCCCTTGTGTCGAATCAATAAATTGGCTAATACTACCCGCGAAGACTGTTGCGATCCCCTACACTTGTGGGTCATCACCAGTTCACTCCCCACCTCTCACTGATCTTCCCACTCATTCTTGGAGCAAGGCAAGCTCTCCCTCGCCAGAATTTCGTCAGAGCCTGCCGCTGCTGGATGAGAAGGCCTCGTCGATTGGAGCCACCCTAGGAGGAGCCACCAGTACCAGGAGAACCGCCGTCGTCGACTTCGTCATTCCCCCCATCGCTGACCATCGCCTGAGCCCCAGTGTGTAACATCCCAAAAATATGAAACTTGGATCATCAAACTCTAATCATCAAAATTTAGGATTAACAAAAACTTTTCTAAATAAAAATATGAAAGCATGCATGTGTGTATGCATTCCAATTTGAATTCTTTTGAATTACCTTGCTTGTGTGTTTCTTTGCTTGTAAAAGGATTCTAGGTGAAATAAACATCATCTAAACAATCCCCACACTTTTCCCAAAGGCAAATAAATCAAAACAAACAAAATAAAGGAATGGTCACTTTAGCCAATTTAACTCCCATGCCTACTTTGGCTATCTCTAACTTTCAGAACTTAACAGAAACTTGTTTGGATCTTCGCACCCCTTGATAGTACTCATAACAAAGTAACAAGGCCC
Organism: Avena insularis; assembly: GCA_023614405.1. Taxonomy (NCBI): domain Eukaryota; kingdom Viridiplantae; phylum Streptophyta; class Magnoliopsida; order Poales; family Poaceae; genus Avena; species Avena insularis. The sequence continues at coordinate 55,252,927 of CM042689.1, forward strand.
ACCTTGTGATCATCCAGAAACATTCAAATGCATAGTTTAAATGATAGTTTAAAATTGAATCTTTATCATATGGGAAGATCCCACTTTTGCAAAAACCACTCAAACAAGCTCAACTTTCAAAACCCAAGCATCCACAGACTCACCAACACATGCCTAGCACACCCACCAAAATCTTTTCAAAATTCAAAACTTGAATTCATGCGTCCATTTCATCAAACACATTGTTGATTCAAATCAAACAAAATCAAAACACTATAGTGTGCAGTGTTTTGGGCCAAACTTTTTCCCTCTCTCGACACCACTAGCCTTAGTAGATCATCTAACAAACTTAACTAATCACTAGCACCACTGTGAGCTCGCCAATGTCATCAATGGTGAACAGGCCGAGAGCACCTATGTCATCAATGGTAGGATTCCTTGGTCACATTGTATCAGCCGGAGGAATTGCCGTTGACCCTGCAAAGGTGAAAGATGTCGAAGATTGGCAAGCCCCAACCACTCAAACCCAAGTTCGTGCATTTCTCAGATTGGCGGGATATTACCGCAAGTTCGTAGAAGGATTCTCGAGTATTACCAAACCCATGAATCAATTGCTGAAGAAGGACAAGAAGTTTGAATGGACCGACAAATGTGAGGCGAGTTTTCAAGAACTCAAGAGGAGATTGATTTCAGCCCCAATCTTAATCATGCCGGATATCACAAAGCCCTTTGACGTGTATTGTGACGCATCCAAGATCGGTCTCGGATGTGTGCTAATGCAAGAAGGCAATGTTATATCTTATCTATCCCGACAATTGAAACAACATGAGCAAAATTACCCAACCCATGACCTCGAACTCGCAGCCGTAGTTCTAGCCCTGAAGACATGGAGGCACTACCTGATGGGACACCGTTGTGAGATTTATTCGGATCACAAGAGCCTGAAGTATATATTCACTCATAAGGAGCTAAATATGAGGCAGAGAAGATGGATTGAGCTAATCAAGGATTACGATCTAGACATTCACTATCATCCCGGTAAAGCCAACATGGTAGCAGATGCCCTTAGCAGATTGCCGTGCCGCTTGAACTCCATGATTTTGAAGGAGCAACCAAGCTTGCACAAAGAGATGGAAGATTTTCGAATGGAATTAGTGAGTGAAGGATTTTTGGATAGCATAGAACTTCAACCCACTTTGATCAGCCAGATCAAAGAGGCACAGAAAGGAAATGCTAGTATCAATGGAATCAAGTGTCGTATCGGTACAAGCAAAGTACCCGGATTCACCGAAGACGAAGAAGGAGTTCTGTGGTACAAAGGACGCCTTTGTGTACCAGCAGATTCTGAGTTGAAAGAAGTTATTCTGAAGGAAGCTCATGATACTCTTTATTCTATCCACCCCGGAGGAACTAAGATGTATCAAGATTTGAAAGAGCAATTTTGGTGGCATAAGATGAAGAGAGAAATCGGAAGCTATATCGCCAAGTGTGATATATGTCAGTGAGTCAAGGCTGGACATCAAAGACCCGCTAGATTGTTGCAACCATTGCAGATTCCGGAGTGGAAATGGGATTCCGTTATAATGGACTTTATCACCGTATTGCCTACTTCTAGTAGGGGAAATTACTCTATCTGGGTCATAGTGGACAGATTGTCCAAAGTCGCCCATTTCTTACCCGTCAAGACCACATATCAGAGTTCGAAGCTAGCGGAGTTATACATTGCTAGAATCGTCAGTTTGCATGGAGTCCCCAAGAACATCGTATCGGATCGAGGAACACAGTTTACCTCAAGATTCTGGAAGAAAGTCCAAGAAGGTTTAGGAACCCGATTAGATTTCAGTACAGCTTATCACCCTGAGACCGACGGACAAACGGAGCAGGTAAATCAAATACTCAAAGACATGTTGAGAGCCTGTGTGTTAGAATATGGATCTAAGTGGGAAGACTGTCTGCCGTTTGCAGAACTTTCGTACAACAAAAGTTATCAAGATAGTTTGCAAATGGCCCCATTTGAATTCATGTATGGAAGGAAGTGCCGCACCCCTTTGAACTGGTCGGAAGTAGGAGAGAGTCAAATTTTCGGACCCGATATCCTACGAGAAGCAGAAGAGAAGGTTCACAAGATTCGTGAGCACCTCAAGACCGCCCAGTCCCGACAGAAGAGTTACGCCGCCAAGAGACGTCGAGACCTCGCCTTCAACATAGGAGATTTTGTGTATCTGAAAGTGTCGCCATTGAAGGGAATGCAGCGTTTCCAGCTGAAAGGAAAGTTAGCCCCCAGATATATCGGACCCTTCAAGATTCTGAACCGTCGAGGAGAAGTATCGTATCAATTGGAACTACCCGAAGAGATGTCAGCCGTGCACAATGTGTTCCATATCTCATTACTTTGCAAGTGTCTCGAAGTCCCGGAGAAGACTGAAGTATTCAAGAATATTGATCACCGGACTATAGAGATCAATGATGACCTGACCTATCCCGAAGTACCCATCCGTATTTTGTATGAAGCTTTCCGAACTACCAGAACCCGAAGCATCAAGTTTCTCAAAATTCAGTGGAGCAACCACACAGAAGAGGAAGCTACCTGGGAGCGCGAGGATCACATCAGGACGGAGTTTCCCGATCTCTTCAAATCCTAGGTAATCTTTTCGTCCTTTTTCAAATCTCGGGACGAGATTTTTTTTAAGGGGGAAGGTTTGTAACATCCCAAAAATATGAAACTTGGATCATCAAACTCTAATCATCAAAATTTAGGATTAACAAAAACTTTTCTAAATAAAAATATGAAAGCATGCATGTGTGTATGCATTCCAATTTGAATTCTTTTGAATTACCTTGCTTGTGTGTTTCTTTGCTTGTAAAAGGATTCCTAGGTGAAATAAACATCATCTAAACAATCCCCACACTTTTCCCAAAGGCAAATAAATCAAAACAAACAAAATAAAGGAATGGTCACTTTGGCCAATTTAACTCCCATGCCTACTTTGGCTATCTCTAACTTTCAGAACTTAACAGAAACTTGTTTGGATCTTTGCACCCCTTGATAGTACTCATAACAAAGTATCAAGGCCCACCTTGTGATCATCCAGAAACATTCAAATGCATAGTTTAATTGACAGTTTAAAATTGAATCTTTATCATATGGGAAGATCCCACTTTTGCAAAAACCACTCAAACAAGCTCAACTTTCAAAACCCAAGCATCCACAGACTCACCATCACATGCCTAGCACACCCACCAAAAATCTTTTCAAAATTCAAAATTTGAATTCATGCGGCCATTTCATCAAACACATTGCTAATTCAAATCAAACAAAATCAAAACACTATAGTGTGTAGTGGGCCAAACTTGTTCCCTCTCTGGACACCACTAGCCTTAGTAGATCATCTAACAAACTTAACTAATCACTAGCACCACTGTGAGCTCGCCAATGTCATCAATGGTGAACAGGCCGAGAGCACCCATGTCACCCTAGTGTGGACAGCAGGCTAGAGGAAGAACTAGCCGTGCCAACCTTGTCTGGGAGGTAGCCCATGCCTCGCCACCCCCTCTCGACCAGCCTCGCCTCAGGGCAGCGCTGAGACCGCCAGAACGCCCGCTGCAGCATTCGACCATGCCGCCCTCGCCGCAGAGCACGCCCGTTCCCATTTAACCGCCAGACCACCTCGAGCACTCGTCGCCGACATGCCTACAAGCACATTTACACCTTAGAGCATCGCCAGGAGACCACCGATCGATCGCCACCCTCAGCCATGCCTCTAGCATCCCGTAGCCGTGTCACCACCGTCGCCCGCCCATCCCGTTCGGTCTCACCGTCGAGCCTATAAAAGGAGACGACCCCTAGCCAAATTGAGCACACCATATCACTTCCCTCACTTCACTGATCGTTCCACCTCATTCCCGAAGAAAGGCGAGCAGCGTATCGCCGGAATTGCACCAGAGCAGGCCCCCTCTGGAGAAGAAGGGCGCCATCGATTTCGTCCACCCTAGGAGGATCTGCCGGTACCAGGAGGTTCGCCGTCGTCGACTTCGTCGTTCGCCCGCATCGCCGACCTTCGCCTGAGCCCTGGTGAGACCCCCGACGACCCCCACCTGCCGCGTTAGGTTCCTGTCTCGCCGGCGCCACCCGACGTGGACGATGAGTAGCATCCGTTCGATTAGACTTAGATCGTGCGGATGAGATTGCCCCGTACCACTTCGCGTTTAAAAAGCCACTGACTGGTGGAACCCCCATGTCAGTCGTGCCCCGCGCCGCGGAGTGACACTGGGCCGGCCCATTAGCAGTTCCCGCACAGCCCAGTCGTTTGAATTTAATTTTTCCATTTTCATTCAAACACAGTTCTGTACCTAGTTTAAAAAATCAACCCAGATCGATTCAGTGAACTAAATTGAATGAAACCAATTTTGTTAGAAAGGTTTTGAAATGCTTAATCCAAGCCCGTTGGATTCAAATCATTTGAATCTATAGATCAACCTTGGTAAAAATAACAAGGCAGAACCTTTTCTGCATTCAAACATTTTTCAAATTTAAACCATAATAGCTTTTGAGTTGATTCCAACTCTCAAAAATCACATTTGATCATACCTTTCAGAATATATAAAAAACATATGGGTTTACTTATAGAATAATGTTTAAGTAATAAAAGAATGCCACATAGGCAATTCTAGTCATTTATTTTTATTTGAAATAAAAGGTTAAATCTTATTAAATTGTGACACCACTTTAAATCACATTCCCATGTACTGAATTATGTGGTGATGACATGTGTCAACATGATCCCATGTTTGGTTTGGAGAATATTAAATCTTAAGTAGTTTTTCAATGAGTAGAAATTACTTTTCTAAAAATAAAATCATTAAGTAAAGTGTTTGTAATGTTAGTGATGATGCTAAATCATATAGAGAACCCCTTTGTGTGATGATTGAAAGTAGTTAAGTATTGTTTGGTGATTGTGTACCTCGTATTTATTCATAGACGCTAGTACCGACCAAGGATACGAGGAGGAAGGAGGATACTACGAAGAAGAAGCCGAGGAGAACTTCAACCACTGCTCTGCACAAGGCAAGCCTAATACTACTAGTTGATTGACCAAGCTAACACTTGCAAGATACCCTACATTAGCAAGCTTATACTGACACTGATGCAAGCCAATACTTGCTTGTTACCATGCCAACTATATGCCTTAAGCATATATGATTATACCCATTTGCTGATACCGCCTCCTAGTTTTACTTGCAAGATTTCTACTTTATTTCTTTATCAAAGCTACTACTGATAGTTTACTTGAGTAAATTGTAGATACTAGAAAGATAATTGAAGGTTGCATAAAGAGCATAAAACTTGGCCTAAGCTAGATAATCTTGATGTCATCCCAAGGCATGAGATGGTACTTAGTTAAAACTCCACTTGTTTACCACCCCTCATTAGTACTTACCCCCACTTGTAGATGCTAGTGCTAAGCATAAAACTTGATCAACTTTAGATGGGAATACTTGGTAGAAAAATGGTTATGAAAACCTTGGAATGATGGATCATTCTATTGAGATGTTTTGACATGTGTTTCGGAGCACCAGATGATTTTGGTGATGAAAATATTGAGGCATTAGCCTTAGCCCTTTATAAAACTGATGGTTGTCTGGATGCGATACCATTCCAAATTTTACCGTACAACCACAATACCCGAGAATTGGGTAGGGCTTGACTGGAAACTTATATACCTTAGTATTGGTTCCCTCATGGCCAAGATCTGAGCTGAGGCTACCTTGTGAAGATTGTCCACCTGTGCAGTACCCAAGATGACAGTTGGTCATGGTTGGGAGGCCAAACTCACAGGTGAGGTGCTTATACTAGGGCGTGTAATTGAAAGGTTAGGATTGATTATCCGCATACTGAGTATGGTGAATTCAGGATTTGTTCCTGACGGATGTATCAAATGTTGTGGTGAAAGTGTACAATCTCTGCAGAGTGTCAAACTATTCGAATAGCCGCACCCGCGGTTATGGACAGTTGGAGTGGCCATACTGTTCCCCCGTCAGATGTTTTCAAAATGACTTGTGAAATGAATTGAGAATTTGACTTGACCACAACAGAGTTGTGGCATGAGATACAAGTTCCCGCTTAGGTGTTATAAAACTTCAACTAGCATTCTTTGCTTCTGAACTTAGTATAGGTAAATCTGGCTTTTTGCAAAACAACCCTAGAGCTTAGTGTCCTATTACAAAAACCCCCCTTCACTTGTTAGTCTTAGTTTGCGAGTACTTAAAGAGTACTCATGGCTTTGTCCCTGGCTATTACCGTGGCCAGACTATGAAGAGGAATACCAGGAGGATGGACCCCAGGAAGGTTACGACAACTAGGATCATCTCCCATCGTCAGCATTGCCTGTGACCCCGAAGATGGAGCTTCGCCTACGCTACCGTTATTATTATGTATTTCCGCTGCTTGAGTTGTATTAAGAACTGGATCATGAGATCCTTATTTGTGTAAAACCTTATGTATGGTTTGTAATGGATGATGTACTATGGTATCCAATTCTATTATGTCTCGCAAAAATGGTAATCCTGGGATTGCGATGGATGGCATAACAGGCATCTAGTATTAAAAATCCGGGTGTTGACAAGTTGGTATCAGAGCCATCCTGACCATAGGAGACCCTAGTTAGACTGGACGTTTGAATCAAAAACTTGGTTTCAAAACCAAAGGAAGCAAATATTTACAAGAACTTATTCCCATTCTTATCACTTTGATTCTTTCATGAAAATTCATGTTCCTCAAAAACTCTTGCAAAATACATAAAATTTGACACACTTGATCACTCTACTAACTTACTCATCCTATATTCTTATAGATGGACGTGAAGTACAACAAGTTTTATCAATTGGGGAATGGAGGAGACCTTATCTTTGAGAGGGATTTGGACCAGCTTTCGGAACTTCTGGAGCGTCCGCACCCCGAGTTCTTCGGAGCTCAGCTCAATGATCAAGGAGGAGAATATCTGTAGTGGCTAATTGTTGCAAGTCTCCGAGGAAAGATTGAATCTCCCATTGCTGAGGGAATTCAGTTTACCTTAAGAGAGAACAACTGGCTCGATGGACTTGCCAGGGACATGCAGGAAGCTCTTGCCCGTCTGTGTGGGCAGAGTATCAACCAGATCAAGGGTACCCTCTTTGAGTTTTGGCCAAGGCGTGACGCTAATGGACAACCACTGGAAGCCCCATACAACCTCAAGCTGAAGACTCAATTGGACCACCTTAGCTTGATGATGTACGATTGTCAGCAGGAGTTGGATAATTGTCGTGACTACTCCAACCACAAGTCCGCCATCATCAAGACGAAGGATCAGACCATCGCCATGCTAGCAAAGGATCGCAAGTCTCGTCGCCGTCAGCTCGACAAGAAGGAGCGCATCATTGCTCGTCTTCGCCACCGTATCTCGGACTTGGAGGAGACCATCCATGAGAGAGACATGTAGTTGGAGGAAAGGGAGAATGCCGGAGAGGATCTTCATGGAGACCCCTACTCCTATCTCAGTGATGATGATGATTTTCTGGAGGATCAGGCTATGGACTTCTTCACCGATGAGGATGATTTCGCCTTCATCAATGACGATGAGGATGATGACTACACCGACTCCAAGGAGTAGTAGCACTTGAGCACTAGCGTAGTGAGTAGTATTCGGTCCCACTGTATCATAATTTCCAGAATGGTTCCTAAAACCATTTGTTTACCTTTGTTGTGGTGTGTGTTGTATCGTGTGAATGAATGAATGAAAAGCAAGTTGCTAGAAAAATCTGAGTCAAACTTTAAAAACTTTTCAAAGTCCCAAAACCTTAGAAATTTCCCTCTTTCCTCATGATCTATCTCAATCTTCAGATGACACGCGGAGGAAGTGGTTCATCCCCGGATCGGATGTTGCAGATCCTGCAAATTTTGGTTTCTGACCGCGAAGCTGAAAGAGCCGAACGTCAAGCCAACCTAGCCACCCTTCAGCAGATAGCCCAGCTAGCCCACAACAATCAAGGCCAAGGAAATCAGGACAACCATGGATCTAAGCTCAAGAATTTCCAGAACACCAACCTACCTGTTTTCACTAAGTCGGAAGAGCCCCTAGATGCCGATGATTGGCTGCAGACCATGGAAAACAACCTAGAAGTCGCCGGAGTGGAAGCTAACGAGAAAGTTCAGTTCGCCACCCACTATCTAGCCGGAGATGCCAGAGCATGGTGGAATAGCGTTCGTGCGATGACCGGAGGATAGATGATGACCTGGGAGGAATTCAAGGTCAAGTTCAGCAGAACCCATGCGCCAGGTTTGATCAAGAGAATGAGAGATGAGTTCAGAGAACTGAAGCAAGGACGGATGACCGTAGTGGAATACCGTGACAAGAAGGAACTGAAGCAAGCTAGGTATGCCCCGGATGAGATCGACACTAAAGGCAAGAAGAAAGAAAGATTCTTGAATGGTCTGCACGATGAGATGCAGACGGTGTTGGTCAATATCCCCTTTGCTGATATTGAAGCCCTCGTCGACTCTGCCATTCAGATGGAAGGAAAGATCAACCAAGCCAATGAGAACCGCAAGCGCCGCATGATGCATCAGCCAGGAACCCATCATACACCAAAGTGTCGCCCCAACCCATCTCCAGGATTTTCCCCAAGAACCAACAGACCCCCGATGAACCGTCCGACCTATCCAAACCGTGGAAACCCAAGACCCGGAGGAAATCACAACAACCCCGGCAACTCTAGCAATTTCAACCGTGCACCACCCAAGTTCAACAACAACAATGCTACCGCCAAGGACTAGAAGCAATGCTATGCCTGTTGTAGCAAAGGACAAGTCGCAAGTGACTTGTTATGACTGTGGAAATAAGGGTCACTACTCCAACGAGTGCCCCAACAAGAAGAATGCCGCAGCCCCCCAATGCAAATGCCCCAGCTCAGCAGCAGCGTCGTGTTCAGCCAGGAAGAAGGTTTGCCCCAGGGAATTCGCTCAACCGCAACAGCCTTATTTTTATCATGCATGCTGAAGAAGCTCAGGAAGCGCCAGACGTCGTGCTGGGTATGTTTTCTGTTAATTCAGTACTTGCAAGAGTGTTGTTTGATTCGGGTGCATCGCATTCATTTGTCACCGAAGAATTTTCCTGCACTAGTAAGATTTAACCAACAAAACTGAAGCATGTTATGATCGTTCAAATCCCCGGTTCAACCACCAAGGCTAGGCAAATTTGCAAAGCCGTCCCTATCTGAATCCATGGCATAGATTTTTATGCTAATCTGATAGTACTCGGAACTAAAGGTTTGGAAGTAGTACTAGGAATGGATTGGATGTCCAAACATAAAGGATTGATTGACTGTGCTAAGAAAGCCATAACCATGACCAGTACAACCGGAATATCAGTCGAGCATATATCTGAAACCTTACCTCGTCAATTCAAGTGCAACAAGAGTATAGCCCAACCTACCATTGACCAAGTCCAGATAGTCTGCGAATACCCCGATGTATTTCCAGATGTTTTGCCCGGTATGCCCCCAGATCGGGATATCGAGTTTATCATTGAACTAATCCCCGGAACATGACCCATAGCCCAGAGACCCTATAGTATGAACCCGTCGGAACTAGCAGAACTGAAGAAGCAACTGGATGCCATGCTGGAAATTGGATTGATTCAACCAAGTGCGTCACCATGGAGATCACCTGTCTTATTTGTGGACAAGAAGGATGGAGGTAACCGTTTGTGTACGGATTATCAGAAGTTGAATGATGTCACCATCAAGAACAAGTACCCCTTGCCCAAGATAGAAGATTTGTTTGATTAGTTGACCGGTGCCAAAGTGTTTTCTAAGATTGATCTTAGAACAGGCTATCATCAACTCAAGATTCGCGCAGAGGATATTCCAAAGACTGCCTTTACCACCCGTTATGGATTATACGAGTATACTGTCATGTCTTTTGGATTAACCAATGGCCCCGCTTATTTCATGAATCTCATGAATAAGATTTTTATGGACTTCCTAGATAAGTTTGTCATTGTTTTCATCGATGACATTTTCATTCCAAATCAGAAGAAGAACATGAGCTACACCTAAGGACCATTCTTGGAACCCTTAGAGAACATAAGTTGTATGCCAAGTTTAGCAAATGTGAATTCTGGTTACAGGAGGTAGGATTCCTCGGTCACATTGTATCAGCCGGAGGAATTGCCGTTGACCCTGCAAAGGTGAAAGATGTCGAAGATTGGCAAGCCCCAACCACTCAAACCCAAGTTCGTGCATTTCTCAGATTGGCGGGATATAACCGCAAGTTCGTAGAAGGATTCTCGAGTATTGCCAGACCCATGAGTCAATTGCTGAAGAAGGACAAGAAGTTTGAATGGACCGACAAATGTGAGGCGAGTTTTCAAGAACTCAAGAGGAGATTGATTTCAACCCCAATCTTAATCATGCCGGATATCACAAAGCCCTTTGACGTGTATTGTGACGCATCCAAGATCGATATCGGATGTGTGCTAATGCAAGAAGGCAAGGTTTATCTATCCCGACAATTGAAACAACATGAGCAAAATTACCCAACCCATGACCACGAACTCGCAGCCGTAGTTCTAGCCCTGAAGACATGGAGGCACTACCTGATGGGAAACCGTTGCGAGATTTATTCGGATCACAAGAGCCTGAAGTATATATTCACTCAGAAGGAGCTAAATATGAGGCAGAGAAGATGGATTGAGCTAATCAAGGATTACGATCTAGACATTCACTATCACCCCGGTAAAGCCAACATGGTAGCAGATGCCCTTAGCAGAGTGCCGTGCCACTTGAACTCCATGATTTTGAAGGAGCAACCAAGCTTGCACAAAGAGATGGAAGATTTTCGAATGGAATTAGTGAGTGAAGGATTTTTGGTTAGCATAGAACTTCAACCCACTTTGATCAGCCTGATCAAAGAGGCGCAGAAAGGAAATGCTAGTATCAATGGAATCAAGCGTCGTATCGGTACAGGCGAAGTACCCGGATTCACCAAAGACGAAGAAGGAGTTCTGTGGTACAAAGGACGCCTTTGTGTACCAGTAGATTCCGAGTTGAAAGAAGTTATTCTGAAGGAAGCTCATGATACTCTTTATTCTATCCACCCCGGAGGAACTAAGATGTATCAATATTTGAAAGAGCAATTTTGGTGGCATAAGATGAAGAGAGAAATCGGAAGCTATATCGCCAAGTGTGATATATGTCAGCGAGTCAAGGCCGGACATCAAAGACCCGCTGGATTGTTGCAACCATTGCAGATTCCAGAGTGGAAATGGGATTCCGTTGGAATGGACTTTATCACCGGATTGCCTACTTCTAGTAGGGGAAATGACTCTATCTGGGTCATAGTGGACAGATTGTCCAAAGTCGCCCTTTTCTTACCCGTCAAGACCACATATCAGAGTTTGAAGCTAGCGGAGTTATACATCTAGAATCGTCAGTTTGCATGGAGTCCCCAAGAACATCGCATCGGATCGAGGAACACAGTTTACCTCGAGATTCTGGAAGAAAGTCCAAGAAGGTTTAGGAACCCGACTAGATTTCAGTACAGCTTATCACCCTCAGACCGGCGGACAAACGCGAGTAAATCAAATACTCGAAGACATGTTGAGAGCCTGTGTGTTAGAATATGGATATAAGTGGGAAGACAGTCTGCCTTTTGCAGAATTTTCGTACAACAACAATTATCAAGATAGTTTGCAAATGGCCCCATTTGAATTCATGTATGGAAGGAAGTGCCGCAGCCCTTTGAACTGGTCGGAAGTAGGAGAGAGTCAGATTTTTGGACCCGATAACCTACGAGAAGCAGAAGAGAAGGTTCACAAGATTCGTGAGCACCTCAAGACCGCCCAGTCCCGACAGAAGAGTTACGCCGACAAGAGACGTCGAGACCTCTCCTTCAACATAGGAGATTTTGTGTATCTGAAAGTGTCGCCATTGAAGGGAATGCAGCATTTCCAGCTGAAAGGAAAGTTAGCCCCCAGATATATCGGACCCTTCAAGATTCTGAATCATCGAGGAGAAGTATCGTATCAATTGGAACTACCCGAAGAGATGTCAGCCGTGCACAATGTGTTCCATATCTTATTACTTTGCAAGTGTCTCGAAGTCCCGGAGAAGACTGAAGTATTCAAGAATATTGATCACCGGACTATAGAGATCAATGATGACCTGACCTATCCTGAAGTACCCATCCGTATTTTTGAAGAAGCTTTCCGAACTACCAGAACCCGAAGCATCAGGTTTCTCAAAATTCAGCGGAGCAACCACACAGAAGAGGAAGATACCTGGGAGGGCGAGGATCACATCAGGATGGAGTTTCCCGATCTCTTCAAATCCTAGGTAATCTTTTTGTCCTTTTTCAAATATCGGGACGAGATTTTGTTTAAGGGGGGAAGGTTTGTAACATCCCAAAAATATGAAACTTGGATCATCAAACTCTAATCATCAAAATTTAGGATTAACAAAAACTTTTCTAAATAAAAATATGAAAGCATGCATGTGTGTATGCATTCCAATTTGAATTCTTTTGAATTACCTTGCTTGTGTGTTTCTTTGCTTGTAAAAGGATTCCTAGGTGAAATAAACATAATCTAAACAATCCCCACACTTTTCCCAAAGGCAAATAAATGAAAACAAACAAAATAAAGGAATGGTCACTTTGGCCAATTTAACTCCCATGCCTACTTTGGCTATCTATAACTTCCAGAACTTAACAGAAACTTATTTGGATCTTTACACCCCTTGATAGTACTCATAACAAAGTATCAAGGCCCACCTTGTGATCATCCAGAAACATTCGAATGCATAGTTTAAATGACAGTTTAAAATTGAATCTTTATCATGTGGGAAGATCCCAATTTTGTAAAAACCACTCAAACAAGCTCAACTTTCAAAACCCAAGCATCCACAGACTCACCAACACATGCCTAGCACACCCACCAAAAATCTTTTCAAAATTCAAAACTTGAATTCATGCGGCCATTTCATCAAACACATTGCTGATTCAAATCAAACAAAATCAAAACACTATAGTGTGCAGTGTTTTGGGCCAAACTTGTTCCCTCTCTGGACACCACTAGCCTTAGTAGATCATCTAACAAACTTAACTAAGCACTAGCACCACTGTGAGCTCGCCAATGTCATCAAGGGTGAACAGGCCGAGATCACCCATGTCACCCTAGTGTGGACAGCAGGCTAGAGGAAGAACTATCCGTGCCAACCTTGTCTGGGAGGTAGCCCATGCCTCACCGCCCCCTCTCGAGCCCTGCCTCGCAGACAGCAGCCAGAACCGCCAGGAACGCCACGCCCGTGCCGCTGTCGACCATGCCGACCCTCGCCGCAGAGCACGCGCCATTCCCATTTAACCAGACCACCTCGAGCCCTCGCCGCCCGCCAGCATGCTCCCCACCGTCCCAGGATACCGCCAGACATGCCCATCTCACCGCCCGTACCCCGTAGCCAGGCTACGCCGTCGAACGCCGCGCCTCGCCTCAGCATCGAGCGTTCCCGATCGTTTGCCACCGCCCCTAGAAGCGCATTTACACCTTAGAGCATCGCCAGGAGACCACTGATCGATCGCCACCCTCGGCCATGCCTCCAGCAGCCCGTAGTCGTGTCGCCACCGTCGCCTGCCCATCCCGTTCGGTCTCACCATCGAGCCTATAAAAGGAGACGACCCCCAGCCGAATTGAGCACACCATATCACTCCCCTCACCTCACTGACCGTTACACCTCATTCCCGAAGCAAGGCGAGCAGCGCATCGCCGGAATTGCGCCGGAGCAGGCCGCCTCTAGAGAAGAAGGGCGTCGTCGATTTCGTCCACCCAAGGAGGAGCTGCCGGTACCAGGAGGTTCGCCGTCGTCGACTTTGTTGTTCGCCCACATCGCCGACCTTCGACTGAGCCCCGGTGAGCCCCCGACGACCCTCACCTGCCACGTTAGGTTTCTGTCTCGTCGGCGCCGCCCGACGTGGACGATGAGTAGCAGCCGTTCGATTAGACTTAGATCGTGCGGATGAGATTGCCCCGTATCGCTTCGCGTTTAAAGAGCCACTGACTGGTGGAACCCCCTGTCAGTCGCGCCCCGCGCCGCAGAGTGACACTGGGTTGGCCCATTAGCAGTTCCCGCGCAGCCCAGTCGTTTGAATTTAATTTTTCCATTTTCATTCAAACACAGTTCTGTACCTAGTTTCAAAAATCAACCCAGCTCGATTCAGTGAACCAAATTGAATGAAACCAATTTTGTGAGAAAGGTTTTGAAATGCTTAATCCAAGCCCGTTGGATTCAAATCATTTGAATCTATAGATCAACCTTGGTAAAAATAACAAGGCAGAACCTTTTCTGCATTCAAACATTTTTCAAAGTTAAACCATAATAGCTTTTGAGTTGATTCCAATTCTCAAAAATCACATTTGATCATACCTTTCAGAATATATAAAAACATATGGGTTTACTTACAGAAATAATGTTCAAGTAATAAAAGAATGCCACATAGGCAATTCTAGTCATTTATTTTTATTTGAAATAAAAGGTTAAATCTTATTAAATTGTGACACCACTTTAAATCACATTCCCATGTACTGAATTATGTGGTGATGACATGTGTCAACATGATCCCATGTTTGGTTTGGAGAATATTAAAGCTTAAGTAGTTTTTCAATGAGTAGAAATTACTTTTCTAAAAATAAAAGGAATTAAACCAAGCCTTAACCTTGTAATGTTAGAGATGATGCTAGATCATCTATAGGACCCTTGTGTGTGATGACTGCAGGTAGTTAAGTATTGTTTGGTGATTGTGTACCACGTATTTATTCATAGATGCTAGTACCGACCAAGGATACGAGGAGGAAGGAGGATACTACGAAGAAGAAGTCGAGGAGAACTTCAACCACTGCTCTGCATAAGGCAAGCCTAATACTACTAGTTGATTGAGCAAGCTAACACTTGCAAGATACCCTACATTAGTAAGCTTATACTGACACTGATACAAGCCAATACTTGCTTGTTACCATGCCAACTATATGCCTTAAGCATATATGATTATACCCATTTGCTGATACCCCCTCCTAGTTTTACTTGCAAGATTTCTACTTTATTTCTTTATCAAAGCTACTACTTAGAGTTTACTTGAGTAAATTGTAGATACTAAAAAGATAATTGAAGGTTGCATAAAGAGCATAAAACTTGGCCTAAGCTAGATAATCTTGATGTCATCCCAAGGCATGAGATGGTACTTAGTTAAAACTCCACTTGTTTACCACCCCTCATTAGTACTTACCCCCACTTGTAGATGCTAGTGCTAAGCATAAAACTTGATCAACTTTAGATGGGAATACTTGGTAGAAAAATGGTTATGAAAACCTTGGAATGATGGATCATTCTATTGAGATGTTTTGACATGTGTTTCCAAGCACCAGATGATTTTGGTGATGAAAATGTTGAGGCATGAGCCTTAGCCCTTTATAAAACTGATGGTTGTCTGGATGCGATACCATTCCAAATTTTACCGTACAACCACAATACCCGAGAATTGGGTAGGGCTTGACTGGAAACTTATATACCTTAGTATTGGTTCCCTCACGGCCAAGGTCTGAGCTGAGGCTACCTTGTGAAGATTGTCCACCTGTGCAGTACCCAAGATGACAGTTGGTCATGGTTGGGAGGCCAAACTCACAGGTGAGGTGCTTATACTAGGGCATGTAATTGAAAGGTTAGGATTGATTATCCGCATACTGAGTATGGTGAATTCAGGATTTTTTCCTGATGGATGTATCGAATGTTGTGGTGAAAGTGTACAATCTCTGAAGAGTGTCAAACTATTCGAATAGCCGTGTCCGCGGTTATGGACAGTTTGAGTGGCCATACTGTTCCCCCGTCCGATGTTTTCAAAATGACTTGTGAAATGAATTGAGAATTTGACTTGACCACAACAGAGATGTGGCATGAGATACAAGTTCCCGCTTAGGTGTTATAAAACTTCAACTAGCATTCTTTGCTTCTGAACTTAGTATAGGTAAATTTGGCTTTTTGCAAAACAACCCTAGATCTTAGTGTCCTATTACAAAAAACCCCTTCACTTGTTAGTCTTAGTTTGCGAGTACTTAAAGAGTACTCATGGCTTTGTCCCTGGCTATTCCCGTGGCCAGACTATGAAGAGGAATACCAGGAGGATGGACCCCAGGAAGGTTACGACAACTAGGATCATCTCCCATCGTCAGCATTGCCTCTGACCCCGAATATGGAGCTTCGCCTACGCTACCGTTATTATTATGTATTTCCGCTGCTTGAGTTGTATTAAGAACTGGATCATGAGATCCTTATTTGAGTAAAACCTTATGTATGGTTTGTAATGGATGATGTACTATGGTATCCAATTCTGTTATGTCTCACAAAAATGGTAATCCTGGGATTGCGATGGATGGCATAACTGGCATCTGGGATTAAAAATCCGGGTTTTGACATAGTGAGCCGCCCCAGACCCCCACTGGCCGTGCTAGGGTTCGAGCCCGCTGTGTTCTGTTCCGAGGAGGATGACGGCCGTGAGCCGTTGATCCTTAATCTAATCCTACGGTCATAATCGCCCCGTATGTCGTGGTATTGCCGACAAGTACGCCATGGAGGGGTCCTCACAGTGCGTGTTTAGAGACGTGGGGTAAGGCGGACGGTTGACGGGTACGAGGTAACACAGCTTACCCAGGTTCAGATCCCACAACGGTGGCGGAATCCTACTCCTGCTATAAATCACTATAAGGGAAATACGCCGAGTTACAGAGATAGGTTCGTTGTGCGAGGTTGTATGAATCGATACTAGGTTGTCTGAAGTTGTGCCCTAAAGGCTCCCATAGGCCGGCTTATATGAGCGCCAGGACCTAGGGTTACATCGAGACTCCCAGCCGGATACGGTTACAGAGTCCTAGACTAACACTAACTAGTCTTCGTGTCCTCCAAGGCTCCGTCTTCCATATAAGGCGGTGGCACGTCGCCTTCCTTTATCCCTGCTAGACCTCCGTCTTGTCTATCAGCAACTGGGTCGCCCGGTTATGCCATAGGCCTAACCATCAACTGTGGGCCACCTGGGCTTGCCGGTATGAGACTATGCCGTAGGTATACCCATTTGGTATATCCACAACAGTAGCCCCCGGAGTTCTTTAAGATCCTCGCGTTCCTTCGTCTAGCTTTGAGCGTCAGTATCACGTCGTGTTCAATTTGTAGGCGTGCTTGGCTAAGAATCTTGGAGAGCTCCCATATCATATTCTCATCCGACTAAGCCTAGCCAGAGAGTTTCTTGTATGCTTCTGTGAACGAGTCCAAGGCGGAGAATTCTCTAACAAATCGTTAGTGATTCTTCCAAGCTCTAGAAACGTCCTCAATATCATCATCCATGCAGGACGATATGTAAGCCAGAAAAAATCACGACTACCGGGCCACGGTCGTAATGGCTGCCAAATTGCCGACTTACAGCCTGCAAAGTCACATGCACAAGAGCTTGTCGAATTAAGGTCTTAGAGCCTCTCATATCACGGACGTTTTAGGCCATCGAGCCGTGTAACCCAGTGAAACTTCCATGAAGGCAAGGTTGATGTCGAGCCTCCGGGTTTCGCTAGCCGGATTTCTCACCGTCTTGAAAGTTTCTTGACATAACCATATGTAGCCCCCGAGCATTAAGTCGGCTTCGTGGAAGGCGGCTTGATGCTCAAAAGAACATGAATAATTGTACATCAAACGATTGTTGCCCCCGAGCGCCTAGTCGGAAATAATTTCAGCTTGGTGCTCCAGAGAGAACTTCACAAAAATTCAAAATCGGTGTAGCCCCCGAGCGTCAAGGTGGAATTCACTTGAATTTTCTGGCTTGATGCTCAAAGAGAACTTTCACCATATCTTGGAGATCATCGTACTGTAGCCCCCAAGGTTTGTTCCGGCTTGGACGCAAGGCGGGACAAAGCTCTTAAATTTAGAGATGTCAAGCCCCCAAGCGTTGATCCGACATTCTCAAAGGCGGCTCAAGTCTTGGTCAACGCTGCGATTCCAGCCCCCGAGGTGTCAAGCCTAGTGAAAATCCGTCTTAAAACACGTTAATTCCGAGGAACGCGGCAATGTCCAAGCGTCATGTACCTGAAACATAAACATGAAAATAGAAATGTATTAAATTGTTACTTTAATCGTGTCCAACAAACAAATATAAGGCGGAACAAACATGGCCTTTAAACAAATGCATTAAAGCTGAAACAATGCAGCAGTTGAACACATAAAACTGTTTAGGAGGAAAAACTCAACTAACTTTAAACAGTTTATGTAAAATTTTGTTTAAGCAAGTGCTGGCTTATCCATTATTCTGGTTTTTATGCTTGACCTTTCGTGAGACGCAAGACTCGCAGCACGGAACTATGTCCTTAGGTGATGATGCCCAATGGCATCGTCCAGAACCCAAGGCCAAAACGCCGGCTTTGAGTGCCGAAAAGTCACTACTCCGGAATCCACATAAAAACAACAGAAAACGTGTATCCAGAAAACTTAAGCTAACGCCCGAAGACGGGTTTTTTGCATGGTACTGGGACCTTAAATGGCAAGGCAGTAAAAAGTTTATACTCACGAGCGCAGGGCAAATCGTGAAAAAAGGTATGACCAAAATTAAAAGAGGTAGAAGACTCAGAATATGAGCGAATCAATCTTAATCTGATGATCATAAATAATTAAAATAATAAATATAAATAGGGACTTAGCTGTTTAAGTGACGAAGACGGATCTGGTCGTGATGAATACGGATCTGGTCGAAAGGTCGTCGCCACGGAAACAAAGCCGGACTGGTGTCGTGTATACACAAGTCATCTCTCAATCGTTTCCATCGGACGTGATTTCCTGGGAGAGCGTAACAAAGGCGGAGGCCCAAATTAAACTTGGCAGTAGCAACATACGGATTGATACCGACCAAAAATAAATCTATGATACGGTGGCCTAAAATCCACGCACGTAGCTAACTAGCCTTGTTTGATCTTGCTACAGCCATTACTTTTCCTTGGGATTTGCATGTGATCATCCACGTTTGCTTGGACTAATCTGACCGGCATGCGTGCAGCACCCCATGGCGATCGTTAATTCAGTCAAAGCTAGCAGATGGTGATTTAGTCAGGCCTGGGAGTTGCGACTCACGTTGCATAGCGCTTGACTCTCGATCACGCGAGAAAGCTAGCACGAGAGTACCCGAACTTGAACCATGATCTGACGCCAAGAGGACTCAATGCGAAAACTTAGAAGAAATCGCGCGAGTCAAAAATCCCGCTGGTTCTAACACAACAATGCATTAGAATTGAACTGATAGACTCCACGGTGGCCGAGTTAGACGAAACCCAGACCGTCTGCGGTGTTCACGCTTGATGTCGGATGCTGCCAACGAAATTGATACCGACAACGAAGATGTGTCAACCAGATGCGATCTGGCCGACTTCGATATC
Organism: Avena insularis; assembly: GCA_023614405.1. NCBI lineage: Eukaryota > Viridiplantae > Streptophyta > Magnoliopsida > Poales > Poaceae > Avena > Avena insularis. The sequence goes on from CM042689.1 coordinate 55,272,384, forward strand.
GGCGAGGGATCCCGTCCGGATCCGTGCTGTAAGCGCCTCTTGCCCCACGGTGGGCGCCAACTGTCGTGGTATTGCCGACGAGTACGTCATGGAGGGGTCCTCACAGTGCGTGTTTAGAGACGTGGGGTAAGGGGGAAGGTTGACGGGTACGAGGTAACATAGCTTACCCAGGTTCAGATCCCACAACGGTGGCGGAATCCTACTCCTGCTATAAATCACTATAAGGGCAATACAGGAATTCTGAGATAGGTTCGCTGTGCGAGGTTGTATGAATCGATACTAGGTTGTCTGAAGTTGTGCCCTAAAGGCTCCCATAGGCCGGCTTATATGAGCGCCAGGACCTAGGGTTACATGGAGAGTCCCGGATCTGATTCTGAGTCCTAGACTAACACTAACTAGTCTTCGTGTTCTCCAAGGCTCCGTCTTCCATCTAAGGCGATGGCACGTCGCCTTCCTTTATCCCTGCTGAACCTCCGTCTTGTCTATCAGCAACTGGGCCGCCCGGTTATGCCATAGGCCTAACCACCAACTGTGGGCCACCCGGGCTTGCCGGTATGAGACTATGCCATAGGTACATCCATTTGGTATATCCACAACACCGTACCCCTTCGCCAACCCCTGTCCCACTGACCTGTGGGGATGCCACTTAACCAGCCCGCGCGCATGCTATGCACAGTGGGCCGGCCCAACTAGCTCTCCCGCACGACCCGGTAGTTTGAACTTAGATTTATCTATTTATTTTCAAACCTAGTTCTGGCAGTAGATTCAAAATTTAATTGAGAGTGTTTTACTGAACAAATTGCATGAAACTAATTTTGCTAGAAAGGTATTGAAATTATTAATCCAAGCCCGTTGGATTCAAACTATTTGGATTTATAGATCACCTATAGTAAAAATAACAAGGCAAAGACTTTTCTGCGTTCAAATATTTTTCAAAATTCAACCATAAATGATTTTGAGTTGATTCCAACTCTCAAAAATCACATTTAATGTAACATCCCAGCATTAGAGCTTAGAAATAAGCTGAACCTAGATGTGTGCATTGCATTCATGCATAGAAAATCCGAATAATTTTCGCGCTTTTGAACAAAACTTGTCAAAGTGATTGAAGCTTCTCTCAACTTGATGGAATTGAAGTAGATCATCAAGTTGACTGTGATAAGTTTCAATATGACCTTTGCTAAAACCTTATTCTGGGTAAACATGATTTGATCTAAGGGTAGAACAAATGTAGTAAAATTAAACCCTAATACATTACTTAATGATTTATATATGATCCTTAGGTGATCATATCATAGTATTCATTACAACAACTCATGAATACCAAGTTATAAATATATAAGTAATAGGAATGTAACAACTACATCTTAATCTCATCTATTTGTACCATGAACATCATGGTAATACAATCTTAGCTCTTTAGTGAGTTTGAGTAGGAAAGGAATCAAGTCAAGACCAATCACCATATATCTTTCTTTCCATACCAATCCTTATGGAATCCTATTTCAATATTTGTTGTTCATCAATGTTGAGTAATCAACTATTGATTCACCAATTCTTAACCTATAAATTCTTGATCTATCAACTCTTGACCATATCATAGCATTCAGTTTAGGCCTATAAAGAAATAAGTAAGAAGGGGTAAATAGTAATGCTAGATTTAAATATCATATATAGGATGGAAGTGTTGTAAGAGAATAAGATCAATGAGATATTTGATGGAGTTAATTCACTCTTGTAATGATAGAAGTGTTAATTGGAATATATATTCAAATGGTAGCAAAGAGGATTCCAAGGATGAATATTGAAGATAGTCACCAAGGAGCAATATTATTGGGTCAAGTAGGTATAGTCAATGAATATTATCTCTTAGTCCAAAAGGGATAAACAGAAGATAATTTCAATACTTATATCATGTATAAGTGACATTGGTGGATAGAACATGATTGAACCCTAGTATAGATATGTTATTATAAGATAGCCTTGATAAGTCCTCATGATATGATGTGAAGCTGGAATACCAGATACTAGAGTTAAGAAGAGACAAGATAGTATGACTAAGATGAAGCTAGAGTAGCATGAAGTTATTGAAGTAATAATATTCCTCTTAAAGAATAGTAAGCACTTGAGGGGAAGTAGTTTGATGTATACATCCATTGGAGTAATGATAGGGATGAATGATTAAGGAAGAGTATGAGTGGAGTTGGAAGTAACTACTTGTTGGATTGGAGGTTATCAGTAGTGGAGTGGATGATATAACCAAGTGTGGATATGATAAGATTATGAAAAGCTTTAGTGTCAAGCTCATTGGATTCACAAATGTATTTAAAGAATAAAAGGTGGATAATAATATTCTTGTGAAGTAAAGCTCATCATGTTAACACATGAGGATGGATATGAATAAGCAGTATATCTAGGAAAGGAATTCCTTAATCAGAAGTCCAGGATTGTGAATTATGGAAGATAGGAATTCTTGGTAAACACTAAACCCTAAATCTATAATCAAACTTAACATCCATCCCATCTGTTGGATAAATCATTTTATAGTAATATTTTCCTATAGCAAATCACTTAAGAAAATCTCTGTTATTTCCAATTATCATCACCATAGGTGCTTAGGAGTCATCTTTATCAATTCTGTCCCATTAGACATTCCAGATAGTAACTACTATTTTAAAATGGTGATATCATTAAAAATCACAAACATAAAGACAATGTTTAGTCATTAACCTTTATTCGCATTAACAAAAGAATATAAATATGTACATACCCTAAAACCTAGGGTAAGCAATTACAATTCAGAACCCTAAATTTATTAATGAGTTTTATCATCAACACCTCATAAATATTCAATCTATATTCATTAGGCAAATTCCTTGATCCATTTCTCTAACCACTCATTCCATATGAGCATGGGATAAGTGGGGATACAATAATTATAAACCACCCTATACTTTACTAGATGATTAAATACATAAAAATAAACCCTATGACTATTACTAAATATTTTAAAACTTCATTACTCCAAATAAAAGTAAAAACAAAGTTATAGTTAATTTTTAAGATATAAACCCTAAAACCCTAATTCCTACCAAGTTTATTTAATACAAGAACCATAATTATTAAACCATTATCATTACTCTCATAAAGAGGAAATAAAAATCATTTTATAAGTTCTCAATAAATACATGTATAAAAGGCAAATCTCTAAAACTCTAAGTGATAAATATTGTAGTCAGTAAAATAGTTTCTTATTAGTTCAAAAATTATAAGAAAATCAAGAAAAGTATCAACACCACTTAGTTTCTAATATTCCTGTGTTATTTAATGTGCTCTATAAAAATTCTGGATGTTACAATCCTTATAAAAATTCATATTTGAAAGGGTTTAATGAAAACAGAAAATAAAAAAGTTTCTGCCTAATAAAAAACTGGAGCAAGAGCAGCATTGGCCCACGACCCATCTCTTCCCTTGCTTAACTGTCGCTCACGCACGTTCCACCAAAGCCCAGCTGCAGCCCACTCTGGCCCAGGCCCAAGTAACCCTTCGTTGTCGTCTTCCCCAGCGAGCCAAGCAGCTACATGTAGAGCATCGATGCTGTCCATCGTCATCGCTACGATTCCCACCATCGTCGTGGTCGCCGTGCGAGGATAAGATCGCCACGAAGACGCCCTTATTCCCCTCTATCTCTCAATCCCCAAATCCCTCGCTCTCTCGCTCTATACCGCACGCGCACAGACGCTCTGAAAACCCTAGCAGTGGGTGCCTCGTTGTCCCGACGAACCATAGCTCCCCTTGATCTTCCATGGACACCTTCGTGCTCCTGATGGTCGTCTAGGTAGTTTGCCCCATCTTGCTCAGGTCGGGGTGGTCTCGTGCAGCCGAATCAGGACCTCCATCTCCGACGCCGGTTACCGTCACTGCCATCGATTCTGGTCGGGTTTCGACTCACCAACCCCTCCACAAGCATCCTAGTAAACCACTGAGCCTCCCAGTGCCCTTACTTTCTTCAATTGTTTCCGGAATGATACTTCCGTCGTGCGCCGCCGTGCACAGCCGCCAGTCGCGGTCGTGCTCCACTCGCCGGTGACTAAAAACCAGCGGCGCCGCCCCTATCTTGCTCGCCTCACTACACTGATTCGAACTAGCACGCACGCATCCGCTCCCGCACCCTCTGTCGCGGTTCCGAATGTGATTCCAGCGAAACTCCGGTGAGCCCGCGTGGCAGCCAACGTGGCCACGGGCCCACTTGTTCATCTCTCTAGCTAGGTTAGTTCGGGGTGTAAAAATACTATAGGTTCGTGCTAATGTCATCGTGGCATCATGCCTGCGTCATCTTTTGACTGAGTCCACTTTTGACTAGTCCACTGCTTAACTGTCATCCCACGTGGCCAGTACCCCACAGGTCAGTGACTAGGGTAGGTTAGGTCAGGGTAAGAAAAGTAATTCTCTGTTTGTAATATTATATAGAAATTAATTAGAAAATTATTTAAGAAATGATTAAATTTTGTTTAATCAATAACTTTTGTTTTATAATTTAGAAAAATATATTTAATATATGAATTTTTTTAGAAAAATAAAATCTACAACATAAAACTATTATCAAATATTATTATGATAATTATTTAAATAAATATTATTTAATAAAGGTTTTATAAGTAATAAAACTTAGATAATTCATAATTAAATAATGGTAAATGATAAAAATATAAATAATACACCAAAAGTCTTTAAAAAATAAGAACTATAATTTAAAACTATAATCATGTATTATTATTTCACCTAATTAAATATTTATTATTTATTAAGTATTTATAAAGTGATAAACCTATCTTATTATTTATAAATCATAAAAATAAATGTAATATACCAAAATGATCACAAAAATAATACCTACATGTTAAAAATATGATATTCCACTTTTGAGGTAAATAAAAATTTAAACACTTTAATAACTTGAATTTAAACCTATTTCCTTAATTGATAATTCATATAAGGGTAAATAAAAATTGCTAATATTTCTAAAATTAGCTAATTGAGTCTAATAAATAGTATTAGTCTTCACTAATGATAATATGAAGTCAAAATGGTTCAAACACATTTTAAATACAATTTTATTGAATTGTCCTTAACCATAAGTGTTGATTATTTTATAAAAGGATCCTTATCCAATATAAAATATCCAAGAATAATTTGTAGTGAAATAAAAATCTATTCCTTTACTTTAACCACAAGTTTATCAACATACAAAAACACTATAGTGAATTAATAAGTAGCTAAATAATATTATTACCTTGATTATGAACCATAAACACTCATTTGTAAAAATATAAATGATTCTATTCCATTATAATCTTGAGAAACCACTATACCAAATAAAAGTAGTAGCATCCCTAATTCACTCTAAAGAAAACATTATAAAGTAAACAAGATACAAATATTATAAGCATTACACCTGAAGCCCATCTATATTTTTAAAGTTAACTTTAGTCTCAAGGCTTATAAACATTATGTCTAATAAACCACTTATGTTCTTATAGTTAACTTTGGTCTATTCCAATTAAGACATAAAGCATCTCAAGTCCAAACTAATCAATCACACACCAAAAGACATTGAACACATCCTATTAACAATAAAGATTGTTTAAACCTTAGAAAAGAATTATTTTCTTCAAATATTATTCTTTTTGCCACTTCAAACAACAAATCTTATATAAGCAATCTTGAGTAGCATTTCACATTTGTGTGTGTCTCATTGTTTTATGATATTGTAATTACATGTTGTTTCACACACACTCACAAGCCTTAATAAGAAGCACAAGTATGAAACTTATCTAAAAAGGACAACACATTCTAAAGTAACCATTTCCAGTATCCAAACCCTGGAACAACGTTAACCCCGGGATTCGAGTTTACGAAATTGCATTACATTACTTATGCATAATAGCATATTGCTTATTTAAACATTAGTTCTTACCGGATCAATGATGCTGATTTCAAATATTGGATCTTATATTGTCTTGAAGACCGTGAGTGCATGCTCTTGCAATCACAAAAGGCAAGTTCACACTTGCTCATGTCCGTTGATTATTTTCTGTAAAGTATTTTACAAGTCCAAGGTTGTCATCACCTGCATTTGAAAAAGGTCTGAAAACACTATTTTCATAATAATATGATTATAGGTTATTTACCATGAGGTAATAACCTACTATGAAAGTTCCGGTGGTAAAGGAACATATTATCTAGGAATTAACAACCAATGCCGTATATCACGCATTAAACAATGAGATTTGGAATGGGACGGAGAAGTCAGTTGTATCTTCTTCCTCTCGCATGTAGCCGGATGTGTAGGTCGTGGCTGTTATCACTCGTAGCGTGCATATTAATTGGTAATTCATAGAGGATATGCAGCATATGGGTGGGAACCCTCAACGTCCCACGATAGTTCTGGCATCTAACGGTCTGTACAAACCATTGTGGTAATTCAATATGTGGGTATGGTGTACACCAAGGAGGCATGCAAGGTCGCGAAGGGGGCAGTGATTTGCTTGGATCATCTACTGGGCCCCACACCATAGGAAGTGTGGACGGGAAAGATCGCCCGGTTGTGCAAAAAGGATTTGATCTCTCATGGGTAAAGTAACGCACCTCTGCAGAGTGTAATAACTGTAACTTGTTACTCCCTGTTCCGGGAAGGAGCTGCAAACGCTACGGGAAAGGAACTCCATGAAAGTTCTGGTAAACCCGTGAAGGCTGACGGACATAGCTTTTCAGAATAAAAGCAACCTTTGAAGAAATGTTTACGAAAACCTACATTGCCTACGACCTATCCTTTGTGGATGTAGATATAGTGCATCAAACACTCCTTTTCTAGTGAACTTTCAGAGTACGCTCGTACTCAACGTATCTTCTTAACCCTTGCTAGGTTCTAAAGCCAGTACATACGACGTCTACATCAAGTTATGCTCCAGGAATCATCACCAGAAGATAAAGTTCTTAAATGAGGTCAAGAAAGTCAACATATACATCAACTCAAGTGAAGACGAAGTTACTGATTAGATAGGAATATAATCTCCAGCCATAGAACCTATTTCTGTAGTGTATTGCGATAGCAGCAATGCCAGACCTTTAGTAAGATACTAGTCTTAATAGTATGTAGTTTTTGAGTTATTTATTTCTGATTCTTCTTTGTAAGAAGTTTCTTTCTCTTTCTTTAACTGGAGTGTTCTCTGGATCTTGTGTAAAGAGTTGATTTGTAACCTATAGTCATGTCTTGGACCTGCCGTGTTTCTATTGTACCACTATGAGGGATGTAATACTAGTGAACGGTGTTTCATTGGTGTTATGTCAACGACTATAGTGTACTACATCATGCAGTGGTATGCTAGGTCACCGCATTTGATAAGACCTATATGAATATATAAAAATATTTGGGTTTACTTACAGTAATAATGGACAAGTAATAAAAGAATGCCCCATAGGCATTTCTATTTACTTTAATTAATTAAAATAATAATGTTAAACCTTATTAATTTGTGATACCACTTTAAATCACATTCCCGAGTATTAGAATATGTGGTGATGACATGTGTCAACATGATCCCATGTTCTAATTGGAGAATATTAAATCTTACGTAGTTTTCAATGAGTAGAAATTACTTTTCTAAAATAAAATACATAAGACCAAGTCTTTAATTCATGTGATAATTGTGATGATGCTAGATCATCTAGTGTGAAGCTTTGTGTGCTAAAAAGTAGTTAAGTATCATTTGGTGATTGTGTACTTCGTATTTATTTATAGACGCTAGTATCAAACAATGATACGAAGAGGAATCCAAGGAGAACTTCAACCACTGCACTGCACAAGGCAAGCTAACACTTGCAACTATGAAAGATAGATAACCTATGCAATGCATTAGGCATGCTTTAATTAGACCATCTTGAGTATCCTAAATCCCAGTTTTACTTGCAAGCTTGATTATTTTATTTTATTTATCAAAGATTTTTATTTATAGTTACTTAGTGACTTGTGAAATTTGGAAAGATATTAGAGGTAGCATAAAGAGCATAAAACTTGGCCTAAGTTAGATGGAACTAGATGTCATCCTGATACATGAGATTAAACTTAGATAAGTCACACTTGATTATCACCCCTCATTAGTGTTTACCCCCAACTTTAGTGGCTAGTGCTAAGCTTAAAACTTGATCACTTTAGATGGGAATACTTGGTAAAAAGGATTATGAAAACCTTAGAATGATGAGTCATTCTAATGAGATGTTTTGACATGTGCTATGAGAACCAGATGATTTTTGATGATGAAAATGTTGAGGCATGAGCCTTAGCCCTTTTATAAAACTGATGGTTGTGTTCAGATGCGATACCATTCCAATGTTACCGTACAACCACAATACCCGAATTTTGGTAGGGCCTGACTAGAAGTTTATATATCTTAGTATGGGTTCCCTAGCAGCCGAGGTTTGAGCTAAGGCTACCTCGTGATGATTGACCACATGTGCAGTTCCCAAGAAGACAGATGGTCATGGTTGGGAGGCCAAACTCATAGGAGATGTGCCTATACTAGGGTGTGTAATTGAAAGGTTAGGATTGATTATCCGCATATTGAGTATGTTGAATCAGGATTGTTCTTAATGGATGTATCGAATATTATGGTGAAAGTGTACCACCTCTACAGAGTGTCAAACTATTCGAATAGCCGCGTCGCGGTTATGGACAGTTGGAGTGGCCATAATGTTCCGTCGTCAGATGTTTTCAAAATGACTTGTGAAATGAACTATGACTTTGACTTGACCACAACAGGGTTGTGAACATGAAAACTAAGTTCCCACTTAGGTGTTATTAAAAATTAGATTAGTTTTCTTTGCTTCTGAACTCAGACCTGGCTTTTTGCAAAACTACCTAGAGCTTAGTATTCCTACTTGAACCACTTTACTTGTTAGTAATGTTTACGAGTACTTAAAGAGTACTCATGGCTTTGTCCCTGTCTATTCCCATGGCCAGACTACGAGGAGGACTACCAGGATGATGGGAAACATGAAGTCTACAACAACTAGGATCATCTCCCATCGTCAGCATTTCCTGTGACCATGAAGATGGAGCCTCACCCATGCTACCGTTATTATATTATTCTGATGCGTTGATCGTATTAAGGCTGAATCATGAGATCCTTTATTTGTCAGGCTTTTATTATGGTTTGTAATGGATGATTCGCAAAAATGGTAATCCTGGGATTGCGATGTATGGTATAACAGGCATCTAGGATTAAAAATCCATGTTTTGACAAGTTGGTATTAGATCCATCCTGACCATAGGAGACCCTAGTTAGAATGGACGCTTGAATCAAAAACTTAGTTTCAAAACCAAAAGAAGTGAGTATTTACGAAAACTTATTCTCATTCTTACTACTTGGATTCCTTCATGAAAATTCATATTCCTCAAAAAATTCTTGCAAAATCATACATAAAATTTGACACACTTGATCACTCTACTAACTTACTCATCCTACATTCTTATAAATGGATGTGAAGTATAACAAGTTCTATTAGTTGGGCAATGGAGATCTCATCTTTGAGCGTGATTTGGACTAACTCTTAGAACTTCTGGAGCGCCCGCATCCCGAGTTCTTTGGAGCGCAGCTCAACGATCAGCAAGGAGGAGAATTGCAATGGTTGATTGTTACAAGTCTCAGAGGTAAGATTGAAGCCCCCACCTCAGAGGGAATCTAGTTCACCTTAAGAGAGAACAACAGGCTAGATGGACTCGCCAGGGCCATGCAGGAAGCTCTTGCCTGTTGATACGTCCAAAACGTATCTACTTTCCCGAACACTTTTGCTATTGTTTCTCCTCTAAACTTGTGTGATTTGGATACAACTAACCTGGACTGACGCTGTTTTCAGCAAAATTACCTTGGTGTCTAGTTTTTGTGCAGAAAATCAACTATCAGGAAAAATCCCGGAATATATGCCAAAAATTATATTTCACCAGAAGATCCACGGGGCCAGAAGACGAAACGGAGTGGAGGCCTGGGGGGCCCACACCCCTGCCAGGCGCGGGTGGGCCCTGCCCCATGCCTAGGGGTGTGTGGCCACCCCAGGCACCCCATCGAGCTCCCTCTGCGCCTATAAGTTATCCCTTGACCTAAAAACTGAGGGGGGTTCGACGTTTTTCCAGAAAGAGTTCCGCTCCGCTGCCACCATCAGAAACCAGGATTCGGATCCAAAAACTCCGTTCTGGCACCCTGTCGGAATGGGGAATTTGGAGAGGATCATCGCCATCGTCATCACCAACGCCTCTCCATTAATCATCGATGTTTCCCTCATCCATGAGTGAGTAATCCCTCGTTGTAGGCTTGGGGATGGTAGGGATTGGATGAGTTCTATCATGTAATCGAATAAGATTGTTGGGGCATAGTGCCTAGTATCTCTATTAGTGCTATTTGACTTTGTTGCAACTTGTTGTGCTTAATGCTTGTCACTAGGGCCCGAGTGCCATGATCTCAGATCTGAACTTATTATTGAATCATCATGATAGTATTGTTTGTGATCTTATCTGCAAGTTGTGTACATATATCATTGTCCGAATCCAAAGGCCCCGAAGTGACAATAATTGGGACAACCGGAGGGGATGAATGTGGTGTGAGGATCACATGTGTTCACGGAGTGTTAATGCTTTGCTCCGGTGCTCTATTAAAAGGAGCACCTTAATTTCCAGTAGTTCCCTAGAGGCCTCGCTGCCACGGGCTGGCTGGACAGAAGATGTTGTGCAAGTTCTCATTGCGAGCACGTATGACTATATACAGAGCACATGCCTAGGATTGTTTAGTACTTGGATGCTTGTTATTATTTATCTACAATGCCCTAGATCTTGAAGTTACATGTTTAGACTCGTTCATGCAACGCCCGTCCATCCATCCCTATGCCTACCGCACTCGAATCCCACTGTTTATCGTTACTGTTACTATTGCTCCTGTTTCACTATTGATGTTGATTTGTTGTTGCTACTCCAAAATGTTGCTACTGATAAACTTCTATGAGCAAGAACTATTTCCAGGTGTAGCTGAATTGACAACTCAGTTGTTAAGGCTTGAAAGTATTCTTTGGTTCCCCTTGTGTCAAATCAATAAATTGGGTAATACTACCCGTGAAGACTGTTGCGATCCCCTACACTTGTGGGTCATCAAGACTATTTTCTGGCGCCGTTGCCGGAGAGCATAGCTTTATTTGTAAGTTCACTTGGATTTACTATTGTTCACTGCTATTGAGTTCACTATTACTCCTAAACTGTCCTCTGATCCTAAAAGTTTGCCAATTCTCCCATAGATATTAAAGATGAAGATTATGATTTCTCTCTTGATTTGTCTTATTTAGATATTGTTGAGAAAGAACCTTTTTGTGGGACTGAAAATGAGACTGTTGTGGCTCATATGAATGAGCTTTCTACTATGAGTGCTTTGTTTTCTGATGATTTTAAGACGCGCAAGTATTTCGTTACTAAGATCTTCCCTTTTTCACTAAAAGGAGAAGCTAGGGCTTGGTTTAATAGATTACCTCTTGGTTCCATTGATAACCCTGATTGCTTGATCGCTTCTTTCTTCTAGAAATATTTTCCTCCTAGTGCTAGACATGCTGCTTTGCAGAGACTTTTTGTTTTTAAACAAGGAGAAGAAGAGAAATTGCCTGAGTCATGGACAAGGTTTTGTGCCTAGATTCATGCACATCCTGGATGTCCATTGCATAATATGAGCTTCTTGATATTTATTATAATGGACTAAATAATGATTCTAGGACATACCTAGATAGCTTTGCTGATTGTGTTTTCAGGAAAAGAACTCCTACAGATACTAAAGAATTAATGGCTAAGATAAGCAAGAATTATGATGATTGGACTTCAACTGAGCTAAATACACCTAAGCCTATTACTCCTGAACCAATTGTGCCTGAACCAGTTCCAACACCAACACCAAAGAAGAGAGGAGTTATTGCATTAAATGATGAAGTGATGAAGGAAGCTAAGAAGTGTCTAAAGGAGAAAGGTATTAGAGCTGAATATGTGAAGAATCTGCCTCCTATAGAAGAATTTTGTAAGACAATTCCCCACTCATCTAGTATTGAGGTACACTCTATCCACTTTAATGAAGGTGATATTCCCTATGGTAAGCCTCCTGATCAATGCTTAGAGGAACTTGACACATTTATTGTTAAACAAGGTAATTTCAATAAACAAGTTCGGAATCATTTATTGGAAAACTCTAGAGCTATCAATGAGTTGAAAGATATTGTGGAAAGAACTTCTAATGATATTAAAATGCTTTGTAAACACTTTCAAATGGTTCAAACCCAACTTGATCAACTTGCTAAGGTTCAAAAGGATATGCTAGTTAATGCCTCAGGAGATAAACATGCTTATGGAATTATAACTAGGAGTGGTATAGCTACTCAAGATCCTTTATATCCTGAAGGACACACCAAAAGAGTTGAGCAGGATTCTCAACAAGTTGATAGTGGTAGTCCTCGTAAGAGAAAGAAAAAGAAACTCAAGGTAGGTGTGGAACCACTTGAACCTGCTGTAGATCCTAATAGTATATTTGTCTCTGATGCTGAAACTGAGAGTGGTAATAATAATGATGCTCCTGATAAGGAGGAAGTTGAGGAAGAACCTGAGAAGCACACTAGGTACACTAAGGAAGATTTTATTGCTAAGAAACATGGTAGTGAGAGAGAAGCTTGGGTGCAGAAACCTATGCATTTTCCAGGTAAGAAACACAAGTCAAAGGAGGAAGAACCCTATAACAAGTTTTGTGAGTGGATGAAACCTTTATTTTTGCAAATTCATTTGACTGATGCCATTAAGTTGCCTCCATATTCAAAGTATATGAAGGATATTGTCTCTAATAAAAGGAATATTCCTAATGAGGAGATTTCTATTTTGCTTGCTAATTATTCCTTCAATGGTAAGGTTACAAACAAACTTGGTGATCTAGGTATACCAACTATCCCTTGCTCCATTAAGAATAATTATGTTAGAACTGCTTTGTGTGATTTGGGAGTTGGAGTTAGTGTTATGCATTTTTCTCTCTACAAGAGACTTCAGCTAGAAAAGTTGATACGAACTGATATATCTTTGCAAATTGCTGATAAGTCAACTAATATTCCTGTTGGTATATGTGAGCATGTTCCTGTTCAAGTGGCTCATAATTGCTTGGTTTTAATTGATTTTGTTGTGCTTGAAATGCCTGAAGATGATAATATGTCTATTATTCTTGGGAGACCTTTTCTTAATACTGCAGGTGTTGTCATTAATTGCAATCAAGGAAAAGTAACATTAAATATTGATGACAAAGAGCATACTGTTTATTTCCCCAAGAAGGTTGTTAATAGATATTGCCTGAATTCCATTGAAAATATTGAGAGCATCAAGGTTGGAGAAATATATTGTCCCATTCCACAAGAAAATTTTGAAACTATTATGATTGGGACCATTGCTATCAAGTATGAGGTAACATAATCACCTTATGGAATGGAAAGTTTTGTTTCATATAAGATTGTTTTGGTAACAAGACTTGATCAACCTTGTTAACAAAAGGATTTTAATGAACAAAATAATGTTTTCACTGTGGTTATACTTGCTTTCTTTTACTTTTTTATCCTTCCTAGTTTTTGTTTTTCTTTTGCTAGCTTTGGTTTTGCTAGTTGTTTGCTTGTTAGAGTGTATTAGAGCTTCTGTAGTTTGGTTTTTGGTTTGCTTTTGCTTCTTCTAAAAAAACTGTTTCTGCACGAAAATCAATTTTCATACCCTGAAAATTGGCCAAAAATAAAGTTTCCCAAAAAATTCAAAATAATTTTTTCTTCGAAAAAAGGAGCAGAGGGACACCTGGAGTGACCCAGGCGCCCACACCCCAGGTAGGCGCGGCCTGCCTATGGGTGGTGCCTAGGGGGGTATTGCCCACCTGGGCCCCTTCAAGGTGCCCCCTCACAACCATCGTCTTTCTCTCTCCCAAAAAACACCGGAAAACTTTCTCAAGCTCGATTTCTTTTTGTTTTTGCTCGCGATTTTCGATATCCTTGCTCAGCCCATCTTTGCTGCTGATTTTGGAGGGATTTCTCCTTGGTATGTGCCTCCTCCACTTGTCCAATTAGATTTGTGATTAGTAGATTGTATCTTGAGTATTTTGCTGCTATGGGTGACAGGATGTGTGAGCTTGCATGCTTGTTCTATGCTTAGAGATTTCATTTTGATGCATGTGTATCCCTCTAGCAAGTTCCTATAGTAGTTGCTCATCATCTATCAACTTGGAAATCACTTGGTTTGATGTTTGTCTAAAAATTTCAGAAAAGAGTGGTCATGGACAACCACACATTTGGAGAGATATTTGAGAGTGATGCACCTAGAAGGGCAAGGCCTTCAAGATCATCCTCCCATGCTAGGCCCTCATACAATGATGATCTCATCACTCCGCGATTAGGCGACAAGGGAGATGAGGGGGATGCGCATCCCCCACCTGTCCTTGCCAAACCTTCTTGCGGGCTGCTGGGATTCTTGATGATTTTATGACCTTGGTTCGGAGGGCTGGACTAACAAGCCTTATGCAGGATGAGAGCGTGCAATATGCTATGCTCACTAAAACATTTGTGGAGAGCTTCTCCTTTACTAACAACATTTTCAATCCAGATGTTTCCTTCAAAATTTATGGCAGATCTTACCATATGACGTTGAAGAAATTTTGTGAGGCTCCAGGACTTGGTACAGCTCGGTCAACATAGAAGATTCCAGCTCAACCCGCTGATTTGTTGGAGCTCTACCGCGGAATAACCAATGATGATAACCGTAGAGCTCAACGAGGAAAGATAAGAAACATTCAGCTTCCAGCCATCAGGTACTTCACTTACTATCTTGCCACCAGTGTTCTTGGTAGGGAGAACACTAGTAATATTTCCATCTATCATTTGGCTTTCTTAGCTGCTGTGCTCAACAATGATACTAAGTACAATCTTGATTCTCTCATTGCTTGTCGCTTAACTGCTAAGGGACCCATTTATGGGGGAATTATTGCTATGCGTGTTGCTACTTCCTTGGACATTGCTATTGATCCAAATGATACAGTTTTGGGTCCTCAGAGGCTTGATCTTACTGCCATGAAGGTGCATCACTTTGTCACTAATGGCTCTACCCTTGAGAACTTGGTTTATAAAATACTGTTTATTGAGAGGGAAGAGAGAGAGATCCCTCTACCTCAAACCACTTTGTTTAGTATTTCACAGGGACCTTTATCACGCTCCAAGGAGGAGATGGATGACAAGTTGCGCTCTCTTAGCTTCTATGGACACTATCAGGAGGAAGCACCCTTGTATGACCTTGTTGTACACTACACAGGGGAGTCCTCGAGCTCGTACTAGGACGAGGGAGCCTCGTCGTCGTACTACGGAGGTGCACCTACTTGGGCACCTTGGGATTGAGCCCCACTTAGGCCAAAAGCCTAAGCTTGGGGGGAGGTATACCGACATCGCACTCATCTATATATCATGTTCAGTCGGTTCTTTGTATATCCATTGTTTCGCTTTCTTTTTGGTTCTTGTTGCTTTTTTCTCAAAAACACAAAAATACCAAAAATATTTTTGTTGTTTCTCTTGGTTTGTTTCTTTGCTTTTTTTTTCTTTGGCTTGCCTTAAAAGAAAATCCAAAAATATTTTGCTCTGCTTGGTTTGTTTTTGCTTTGTTGGTTTGTTTGAAAAATCGAAAACACCAAAAATATTTGTTCTTCTTCTTTGGTTATGTGAGTTCTTCGCAGGGTTCAGCCGTCCTCAGTGGATTTTGGTTTTCATGTTATTATTCAAGTCACACAAGTAAACGGCAATAATGAAGATTAAGACAACTTGAGGTATGGTAAGAGGCTGGTAACAAACTCTATTTGTTTTCATTTTTGTACATATACTCGTCATTGTGAGCATGCTTAGTCTGTTCATTGTAAGGAGTGTGTTACTGATGGATGCTTAGTAGTTCTTGCTTGTCTATGATTAGCTCCAGCTTGCTAATAGTTTGTAGCATGTCATATGAATGTTTGCTTGCATTGTTTTATTCATATTTTGGTATGAAATTGTGGTATCCTCCTCTGAAAGTTTCATGTGAATCGACTTGGCACATGCTCACGCATGCATATGACTAAAATGAAAGCAAATAACATACAATCAACCATAAAACATACATGTCATGGCATACAAAGTCTACCACAAATACTAAGGTTCAAACATAACTTAGAATTTTTTTTGTGAAAATACGACAAGTGTGGTGGTCCAACTAGCGGAGTACGTTACAATTCTCACTCATAAGCTAAGTCTATGATATCTTCCCTTAGTCGTTTTATGGCGGTCTCTAAGTATTGGGCATACTTCTTCTCCTCTTCAAGGTCATTTTTAGTGTTGATCATTCTACACTTGAGTCTTTCACCAAGCTCCTTGATAGCATTCCAAGCTGATTTTCTTGCAGAGTCAAAGAATGTTGTATAGATTTCTAAGTTGGTGCCCATGTAGAATCCCAGCTCTTTGTGGTTGTCTCCCTTGTTTTTCTACAAGTGAAGTTGCACCCACCAATATTCTTCTCCTTCATCCATAACTGGAAATCCTTTGTACACGGCCTCACCATGTATCCCCAAGCTAACCATAAGGGTTTTGAGTGCTTTGGGAAACTCCGTCTCACATTCTAAAGTCATGGTCATTAGTGGTCCCTTCTTGACGGCTTCGTTGATGGTGGCCATCTACAAATTGAGATGAGAAAGAAGATTAGAAGAGTTTACGAGAAGAAAAAGACAAGTGTAGAATTTGCAAAGAGTTGCATTTTTCCTTAGTGGTTTCTTGGTCTAATCCATCCTAGGGTCATAATCTTACAGGCAACACAGTGCTCTGATACCATCTGTAAGACCCCACCTTTATAAAGGTAAAGGTCCCTATGATTGCAATGGTAGTCCCTGGATCAAATGCTAGCATCCACAGTTTAAGATGAAGTACACAGATACAAAGGTCTTTATTACATCGTCATTCCAGAGATAAACATAGTCTTTTAAAACTCCATAGCCAAAGGCTAGTACAAGAGTTCATAACATGAGTAAATAAAGTAAAGTCTTCATCTTCATGTGCCACAGAAAAGCATGTTGAGTGTAGACTCATAACCCTAATCCTCATCAGAATAACCTGCAACATCATAAGTTACACCCACAGTGGGTCAATACATTTGGAATTCTATTGGCAAGTGATACCATAGTAGAATAGTAGTATCTAACATCTATATGAATTTGGCTAAGTGTAGCTTAGGCTTGCTTTGCTCAAAATAGGTTTTTATCCTATCGGTTGAAAACACTAAGTTTTTGTTTGACAAAACTCCCAAGGAACCACCAATAGACATTGGTGAACCTTTACCCTTGTTCAACCACAAGTTTTTAACTCAAAAATTGGGATAAGGAGATCCTTGATAGCTTCAATGTCTTGATGCTCAAATTGTCCGTTGCCAGGGATACGGCTAAGTACTTAGATTTTTCCTTCTCGAGAGGTGGTGCACTTTCCCCCACAAGACTCGACATGCATCGAGACGAGATATTTCAGAAGCCTTCCCTTAGACCAAATGGACGTGTTCCATCCTATCACCCTGCCACCATCTGTCCATCTGGCTAAGTTATTGCAACCTATATGATCAAGGCAGAGCCCATATGCCATGTGGTTGCATTAGAAGCTTCTAAACACTAAGTATCTCAAATCCCTTTGTTCCTGGGTGGATTTACATAAGTGTGATACACAAGGTAGATCATAGACATGGGCCTTGTGTAACCACTCAACATAACACAATCATACCATTGCATCCAGGTGATTCATTCACTTAGTTGTTTTATTAAGCAAAAACATAAGTCAAAGACTTAGCAAAATTTCCATAACATGTATATAATCCACCCTTGTTTGCTACTAGCTAGACTAAGCATGATAACATATCAAGTATCTTAACTTAGAGAAAATTCTACCAAGACTACAACTACTAGGATTTTCCAAGGCATATCATAGTTTATACTTAGCAAAATTTCATGCAAGTCCTATTGAAAATATCACTAGTGCATAGTAAAAATAATAGGACAAATACATGTAGCACCACTTGCCTTGGTAGTTGGGGGAGTAGCAACAATCTTCACAATCACAATCACCACTAGCTCCAAAATCTACACATAAAATGATAGCACCAAATTCTCATTCAAAATATTCAAGCAAAAATATATGAATGCACGCAAATGCAATGGAATGAATTTTTCTACACTAAACCATACAAACCAAATAGTACTGAAAACAAAACCATCTATTTATAGTTTAAATAAACCTAAATTTGCTTTAAAATCATTTTCCAAATATTTTATATAGCCAAAAGAAGCCTATATTTGATTCTACAAATAAACCTAATTTTACGGAAGCAAAATACAAATTCAAGCCCACAATAGTGTAGGATTTAATTTTCTGAATCCATTGATATGTTATTTGCATTTTTTGGATAAACAGAACTCAAGTTATGAATTTTACAAGTTTGAATCTCTAATAGATATAAAATCAGATTTTAAAACAAAATTACAGACACGTGGCTGTGTTTTATTGGCCTGTACCGGTTCGCTTGGATCGATCAACTAGAGCCGTAGGATTTAAATGATGATGTGCGATCCAGATCTGAGCATACCCCTTCATTAATTGATCTAATCTGCACCCTACGATATAGATCTAACGGTGCCAACACGTGTAACCAAAGTCTGGCGGCGCTACTGGGTGTGACGGCGGCGCGCTACTGGCGGCGGTGGTCCGGCGAATACATAGGGGGATAGGGGTGGTACAGCAGCTTACCAACGTCGCAAGGCCGCAAGGAAGCTCAACATGTCGCTGGCGTGGGCATGGGCTCGGAGTTAGTGGGTTCGTCGGTTGCGGCGACGAAGGCGACGACCAGGGTCAAACTAGCACGAACCAGGGGCATCAGTGTGCGCACAAGGGTCAGGCAAACGGAATGGTGTGAACTAGAAGCCAAGGGGCAGTCGATTCGTACCGCTATTGCTCGCCGGAGTTGATGACGGCGTCAGGTACTTGCATGGCTTGATGGAGGCAACGACCTGGGCCATGAACAGAGGAAATAAAGGTATGAGAAGAAGCACACGAGCAAGGGGAGCACGGCAGTAGGAAGTAGAGGGCACGGGGCGGACAGAGTTCGCCGGATTACCTCATTGGAGTTCGTCGGGCAGCGAGGTTGCGATTCAAAATACGGGCATCCTGGTGGCGAAAAGGGGGTGGCGAGTGAGGGGAAATGACCTCGGTGGGGAGGGGTTTAAGTAGGCAGAGGCACGGCGAGAATCACTCATTGTATCAATGGCAATTAAGCCGCGCCATCAATGGCAGCGAACGGCAGCGGCGACGTGGTCCGACGCAGGATTTGGGGAAGAAGGGGGTGAGCTAGCGTGGGGCCACTAGGCAGTGACAGCGGGGTAGGGTGAGTGCGGGTGAGAGTGGGGGAAGAGGGGGAAATGGCCGGGTGGGCTCATGGGCTATTTCTGGCACTAGGCCGATTAGGTAGCGTTGGCCCTTTTCTAATTCTTTTCTATTTTTATTTTTCTATTTGATTTTCCAAGAATCATTTTCAAACCTAAATCAAATGAGTTTGAATTTCAAACCTTCTCTAAATTTTTATACAATGAACATAGCACTTATTTGTGTATAAAGCACTACTATCCAAACAAATAAGCTTTGATCCTTTGATAAATAAAATAAAACCATGCCGTATTTATATATAGATAATAGGCATAAAATGGCTTTATTTAGAGTTTTTATTTTAAAAATTTGTGTAAGTCAAGAATGCTATGAATGCATGAATGAAATGCAAGCTTTTGTAATTCATGAATTTTGGGATGTTACAATCTAACCCCCCCTTAAGATGAATCTCGCCCTCGAGATTCGGATTGGCTAGCAAATAGGTGAGGGTGATCTTTCCGGAGGTCATCTTCTATTTCCCAAGTTGCTTCTTCTTCGGAATGGTGGTTCCACTGAACTTTGCAGAATTTGATAGTCTTGGTTCGAGTAACTCTTTCTGTAGTCTCAAGAATCTTGATAGGTTTCTCCTCATAGGTGAGATCACTCTCAAGCTGAACCTCTTTCCAAGGGTATAGTATCCTTCAAAGAAGTTTCTTCCATCTCCGGATGGCATTCCAGGCAATTCCTCCGGAAACACATCCGGATACTCTTTCACAATTAGCACACTGTCTATGCTAACCCCCTTAAGAGAATTTAACTTACTCCCTTTAGATTCAAAATTAGACTTGAATCTAATCCATTTCTTATCCGGGGTTGTGAGTGTGACAGTACGATTGGCACAATCTAGTACTCCTTCATACTTAGTCATCCAATCCATGCCCAGAATAACATCCAATCCTTGGGAATCTAGGATTATCAAACTAACTGGAAACTTATACTTTCCAAACTCTATCACTAGATCATGACATCCAAAATTCACTATCATCTCTCCTCCTGGAGAGCTTAATTTTATAGGACACCCAATAGTTTCAGTTGGAAGTCCATTTTTATCAACAAATGCTCTTGATATGAATGAATTCAATGCGCCAGTATAAAAAAGAACAAGTGCTGGAAAATAATTGAGCTTGAACTTACCAGCCATAGCATCAGACTCTTCATATATTTCTTCCGCATTGATGTGGTTCACTTGTCCCTTCTGGAAAGGGTTGGGCTTGTTGGATCCTTCTACTTTCTTATCTGGGCATTCATTTTCATAGTGCCCAGTTTTCTTGCATTTGCAGCACTCAACCTGGCTGATATTTTTTTAGCAGGCTGACTCCCATTACCACTTCCACTGTGGTGGCTCTTGTGTCCACTCTTGTGGTTCTTATACTTGTCATTGTCATGACTGCGATGATGCTTGTTGTCATGGTGACGGTTGTGGTTGTGGTGGCTGTTATACTTCCCATGCTTGTGGAATCCAGAACCTCCACTATCATCATTATGGAAACGCTTGTGAGACGATCCCGAGTTGTGCTTATCAAAGTTATGCTTCCTCTTCCTGCCCTCAACCTGTTTCATCTTGTTCCCCAAGATGGTGGCCTTGTCACAAAGTGACTGGTATGTTGGGACATAAGCAACAGATAGTTGCAAGTTCAATTCATCATTCAATCTTTCGAGGAACTTCTCCTTCCTCTTAGCATCAGTATCAACTTCATCCGGTGCATAGCGCGCCAGATTGTTGAACTCCTCAATGTATTCAGCCACACTGCGGTGACGCTGTTTTAGATTGTGGAACTCTTTCTTCTTCAAGTTCATCACTCCTGATGAGATGTGGGCAGTGCAGAAACCGTCCTCAAAGATAGCCCATGTCACATCCTCAAGGGGAGTGGTGATCTGAAAGTTGTCCCACCATGTTGCTGCTGGTCCTTCAAGCATATGTGCTGCGAATCTGACCTTTTATTCATCAGTGCAGCCCACAGTGACTAAGTCCTTGTTCACGGAACGTAACTAGTCATTGGCTACCATTGGATCAGTTGTTCCCGAGAACTTGGCTGGCCTCAACCTTAGAAATCTGGTAAGCATGTCAAATGCTGGTGGATTATTGGGATTGTTGTTGTTATTGTTGTTGTTGTTGTTGTTGTTGTTGTTGTTGTTGTTGTTGTTGTTGTTGTTGTTGTTGTTCTGATTCTGTTTTTGAATGAACCGAGTCATCATATGCATCAGTTGAGCTTGAGCTGTCATCAACTGCTGCATCTCGGGGGTGACATTATTGTTGTTGTTTTGGTTGGGATTGTCACGACGGGGAGGCATATGTGGTTTCAATAAGGATAAGGAATGAGATATAACCCATAGATGCTTAACATGCACAATACATAACATAACAACAATCACAATAACCAAGCTCAAGATAACATAGAGTTTGAACAATGTAAACAACAAGTTTTGGAAAAAGTAAACACACCATAGCAAGCCATCCACATGTTGGATGATCATTGCGACTCAATAATCAAAGGATGGTAGATAAATAGGTATCCGAATAATCAACTACTCCTCCATGTCGACCTCCACGTCAACAAGTGTAAGTCCGGCTGTCTCCATGGCTGTCGTGTACTCCTCGACACTAGTGGTCAAGGCCTCAACCTTTGCACGGAGAGCTCTCTTCTGCAAGCGTAGACTCTCTATCACTCCCTGCCGAGTATCTAGCTCGAAGTCCTTGGCCTCTATCTCGGCCTTCATGTCCTTGATCTTCTTGTTTCTGTCCTGGACTCTCTTCTCTTGATTCTTGAACTTCTTGTCTTGGCTCTCGAATCTGGCCTCCATCTCCTTGACGATCTCGTCTTGCTCCGCGAAGAGCTTGTCCTTCTCCCTCAACTGAACCTGGAGCTCGTCATTCCTAAGCATGACGTTGGTCCTATCTCTGTCAAGGTGTCTAATAAGGCCCTCTAGGTCCTGGAGGTACAGACGAACTGGCTCAATCGTCTCTCTAGTAGCGCCCTCATACACCAAAGCCTCTCCCTCCTTGTCACGTCTCCCGAACGGGTGGAAGTAGAGGCCTCTAAGCTCGGCGGCGTGGCGTCCGTAGAGGCTTCCGAGTAGCTCCTGCATGACTACATCTAATCCCTTCTCCTTGTCATCGTGCATTAGCTTGAAGGAAATCTCCTCCGTGAGTGGCTCCGTCTAGCGTCCTGGCTGTGTGACTCTAAAGCCCCAAAGGTCCTTGCTCTCAAACTTGGTGAGCTGAAGTGCCTTGATACTAGGAAGTGGGAGGTTGAGCACACTAGTAAACTGCACGATGCGTGAACCAAAACGAGTTCCATTGAACTCCTCGGCAGTGTTGATCAAAAAGCTAGGAATCTAATGTAAGATACAGAAATATTAGAACACAAGTAAGAGAAAAACAAGACAGTAAAATGAAATAAAATAGCATACAATCAACCATAAAACATACATGTCATGGCATACAAAGTCTACCACAAATACTAAGGTTCAAACGCAACTTAGACAAATTTTTGTGAAAATACGACAAGTGTGGTGGTCCAACTGTAACTACCTCGGTGAATTACGCTCCTAGTTACAAGCCTGGATGAACGGAAATGGTTAAAGTAGTACGGTGGGGCCCAAATGCCACTCACAGGTAGACCTTTCGGCCGTCCTAACCATTTCCAAACATCGGGACAAGAACGGGCGGCGTAATCGGCAGGCGAAGGGATCAACTACATACACAAATGAGTATGTATGCAAGCCACCATACAATGGTTCTCAGAGTCATTCCATCTAAAAAGAAAGGAAATATTGCAACGCCATACGGCAAGATCCAAATATCCTAGGTAGATATAATAGTTTAGGATATCTCCTCATACACCAAACATCAGAGTATCAGGCGGAAGCGGCAAACAAGATCCGAGTACGGATAAGAAGCAAATCGGCATAAGATGCCCCATAAATAAACACATCCCGCCCACAGATCTCACGGATCCCCGTTCCCGGAATCTCTACACCGAATGGTCGTTGCCCGCATCGTCCGTCTCCTCCACCCAGTATCCATCTTGCGATCTTACCTGTTCATCTGAATCAAACAATTTATCGTGTGAGACCCTAGGGGTACTCAGCAAGTCTTTATGCCTCTAAAGGGGACACAACCTGGGGTGACGCAATTGCAGCAAAAGATAAACCCTAACAATTCTATAGATACTCGCTAACCATCCGCCTAACCAGAGATAGACGGATGTCCGTGAATTAATAACAACAGTTATAACAGTAATATTAACAGATCCATCCTCCTCCTCGCTTACCGACGAGGAAGCGGACGAACAACCCCCCATCCGTTGGCAGTTTTATTATCCATTCCATGAGAGTTGCACTATTTACTAGTCAGGTACTTAGTCAAATTAAAAGTGGTACTTTAGTTATACTTGTCTATGATCGAGAAACTGTGCTCCAAGTCGTCCATAACCGCGGACACGGCTTTCAGAAAGTTTTACCCTGCAGGGGTGCACAAATAGCAACACACACTCGATCAACCTCGGAAAACCAAATCAAAACCCAACGAGGCATTCATGACAAAGCAATCACAGATTCAGAATATTTCAGGGGCCACCCCATTAAGCTACCCATGACGAAGTTGGCCGACTCAGACGGACTCAAGGTTTGCGTCAATGGTCAGAAACGACGGGAACCCGAAAATGTGACTGGGCTTGTCGATACTGCTGAAAACACTCCGCTTACCTAAACAGACAGGTGCATTCCTCGCACAATTTTAAATTAAGCAGAAAGCATGGCATAAGTAATAGTAATAAAGCCCCAAACTACTTTGTGGCCCCAAGAAATAAGAATGAATCAAGCTCTGCTCGGGGTTCATAAGCCTCCCGATGTGGATAGCGAATATTCAAGGAACAGGAATCAAGTACTGGGGGTCCCACGGACACAAGTGAGCCTGAAAACCAAATAGCAAATATGGCTCACCGGTGCCACTTTCATTAGTTATCCCATTACTACTCAGGTTAAGTTGTTTAGGTACCTCGTTATCCATCAGACACTCACATACCCTACACATGCTGTTCTATGACC
This sequence comes from Avena insularis, assembly GCA_023614405.1. Lineage (NCBI taxonomy): Eukaryota > Viridiplantae > Streptophyta > Magnoliopsida > Poales > Poaceae > Avena > Avena insularis. The sequence goes on from CM042689.1 coordinate 55,296,978, forward strand.
CGCATGGCTCAAACAACTCCTGTAGTAATGGCTCATGGGATGGAGGAACAAGCTTCGGTGGGGTTTAAAAGTAAAGGCTATGCAATACTTGGGATTCAGTTTAATGCAATCGCGACTCAATGATGCAAGAGTAAGATAGAGGCAATAGGTACTATATGTATGCAAGCATGTGGTAGTGCTTTCCTGGCAGCTCAGTTGAAGCAAGAGAAGGATCTGGGTAGTGCTCCTGAGTGTCTTGATATATCCCCTGCTCAGCGTCTATTCGGAGAAGAACCAAACAAACAAGGGCCAACATAAATAAAGTGCACAAGCATATGAATAAAATGCGACAAGCAAACAATCATGCCATGATGAATGATGCACAATTTGCATGGCAATAAAGTAGCATGGCATGGGTGAGGTGTGGAAAACAATAATAAAGCATTTTATTGAGTTTTGGTCACATTTTAACCTCAAATAAGTTGCTGTATACATTATATTTATATGATGCATGCTGCAAAGCAGATCATGGAATGCATAAACAGAAAGGTCTCGTCGAGCTAATCATTTTAGACATATCATTTGTTAAATTTGGAGTTATAAAACAAAAGTTATTAATTAATTAAGGTAAAAGGGCATTTTATTGTAATTTTAATCATCTCGAAATTTAAAATGTTCAAAATATATTTTGAAGGCCATATTTGAATTCCTCACATTTTTCTGATTTCAAAACATTTATTATTTGTATTATTTGGATTTATAATTTAAAAGTTATTTGAAAACAGATTTAAATTTGAATTTGAATTAATTTGAAAAAGGTTTAAACTAAAACAGAAAACAGAAAGTCTTTTGTTACTCAGCCAGGTCTAATACAGATCCACAGTTGGGCCGAGCTGACTGGGTAAACAAATACAGAAAAGGTTTTCTTACAGACTCTATCTAGCCACGTAGTGACAAGTGGGAATTGAACTGCAGGTCCACGTGTGAGGTGATACCGACGTGGCTGGCAGGAGGGGGGTACCGGACCGCGGGTTGAGGCTAAGATCTTACGGGGCTCTTTGTAAAAGGCGGGGAGGTCAGTGGTGGGTCGAGGTACCGTGTGGTTGAGCGAAAAGCAAAAGAGGGGGTTTTCTATAAACGACACCAAGCTTGTGGCTTCTTCTTCTCGGAACCCTGACGACGGGTCGGGGCACGACAGCGGCAGAGCGCTGGGCTCGAACTCATGACGCGGCCACGCTGCTGTGATGGGCGGAGCCGCGGTAGGGCGGGTAGTTGTTAGGGGTCAGCGCGGCCTAGTTAGGGTGCTGCGGTGCGGAGCGAAGCGGACAGCGAGCGACGGTGCTCTGAGGGCGCTCGACGGTTGGTCCGGCGGCACTAGACGATGATGACGAGGCGGACCATGTCGGGGAGGGAGAGAGGCTCACCGCGGGCTCGATGGCGGGCTCGGATCGTGTCGGAGCGCAGGGAAACGGTGAGGACGCAGACGGACTGGCGTTAGGGTTTTGGCTCGGTGTCGACGACGCGCAGCAGAGTGCAGGCCTCCTCCTCCTCGCTGGCGCGGTCCAGGTGAAGCAGGGGTACCGTGCGGGCTTCCTCAACACCAGAGATCGCCACGCCACCGGCTGGTAAAAGAAGGGCGGTGGAGGCCGACGGTTCTGCCGGCGATGGGGTAGACGGAGGCTGTGGAGAAGAGGGGAGGAGCGGCAGGCGCCCTGGGGTAGATCTGGGGGAGGCAGCAGGCGAGAGAGAGGGAGTGGGCAAAGCAGAGAGGGAGAGGGGGTGCCGTGGGGGAGTGGGTAGGGTTAAAGGTGGCTCGGCCACCTTTTTCTCCTTCCTCTCCTCACGTGCTCTACCGGAGCCTGTGAGGCAGGAGGCGGTAGGGGAGGTGGCGGTGGGCGGGGAAGGAAGGAGAGGGTGGTGGGGCTAGGGTGGCAGAGAGAGAGCTAGAGAGAGGGAGGGGTAGGCTCGGGTGTAGCTAGGGTTGGAGCTAGAGGGGGCTCGGGTTAGGGTTGGTGCTAGGGTTGGGGAGAGGAGCTCGACCAGGGGAGGGTGGCTAGGTGGGGCCTGCTGGCAGGGAGAGGGAGGGTGAGATAGGAAAGGGGTAGATGGGGTAGGTCATGGTGGTGGTGGCTCGGTTTAAAGAGAGGGGAGGTGAGGGATTAGGGTTAGAGAGGGACTAGGGTTTAGGAGAGAAGAGAGATTAGGTGGAGTGGTTTTTCTTTTGACAAGATCAAGCAGAACATGCCAAGCTCAAACAAGATCTAGACAAGGAAAAGAGAGGGTGAGATAAAAGGTGGTAAGGTATGGATGGAGATGGTTATAGGATTTTGGATGCTTGCATGCATCAAGCAAGACCAAGCTTAAGAGGGGTAGAGAGATATGGGGAAGATCCACTCAATGATTCAAATAAAAACCAAAAGGCTAGAATGTGGTAGAACTTGCATGGGCCATGCATAAATAATTAATACCATGCTTATTTTTGTGAAAACAAGATTATTTACATGGCATTATTCTTATGCATTCCAAAAATGTGGAGTAAGGCCTAAGCAAAAGAATTTAAGAGAAAGTTCCAAGTGGAGTAGATGGAGATGATCACATTTGATTATAATTGGGACTTGCTAGTGTGTATATTCCACTAAATGCTTTCTATTCCCAAAAATATCCCCACCTGAGCATAAATCCATAATAATCCATATGGAAGCTAGGAAAAGGGTTCCACTCACAAGGCATGCAATGGTGGCCATGTGGCTCTCATATATCAATAATGTGAAAACAACATGATGCTAAGATGAGAGCATGTGGAAATAGAATTGGATCCATCCCAACCCACATGAGCTAGAGGTAAAACCCAATAAAGTGCAAAGCTCATATTTAGTTGGATGGTGGAATTATAAGGTGGTGACCGAGAAAGGTGGTGGAGTTAAATAAAAGATATGGCCCCAACTCAACTTGGGCATTAAACAATATATCAATAACCCAATACAATATCAAGAGGCAAATACAATTTACAATGCATATGAGAGAAGAACCAACACAAAAGAGTTTATATGATGCTCAAATGCAAGGTGGCATGATGACATGAGCATGATATGATTATGATGCAACAATTATATATATGAAGTAGCCATTATATTACTAGACCAAGTAGCATTACAATTGTTAGACAATTGGGATGCTACACCAACTAGCGGAGTACGTTACAATTCTCACTCATAAGCTAAGTCTATGATATCTTCCCTTAGTCGTTTTATGGCGGTCTCTAAGTATTGGGCATACTTCTTCTCCTCTTCAAGGTCATTTTTAGTGTTGATCATTCTACACTTGAGTCTTTCACCAAGCTCCTTGATAGCATTCCAAGCTGAATTTCTTGCAGAGTCAAAGAATGTTGTATAGATTTCTAAGTTGGTGCCCATGTAGAATCCCGGCTCTTTGTGGTTGTCTCCCTTGTTTTTGTACAAGTGAAGTTGCACCCACCAATATTCTTCTCCTTCATCCATAACTGGAAATCCTTTGTACACGGCCTCACCATGTATCCCCAAGCTAACCATAAGGGTTTTGAGTGCTTTGGGAAACTCCGTATCACATTCTAAAGTCATGGTCATTAGTGGTCCCTTCTTGACGGCTTCGTTGATGGTGGCCATCTACAAATTGAGATGAGAAAGAAGATTAGAAGAGTTTACGAGAAGAAAAAGACAAGTGTGGAATTTGCAAAGAGTTGCATTTTCCTTAGTGGTTTCTTGGTCTAATCCATCCTAGGGTCATAATCCTACAGGCAACACAGTGCTCTGATACCATCTGTAAGACCCCACCTTTATAAAGGTAAAGGTCCCTATGATTGCAATGGTAGTCCCTGGATCAAATGCTAGCATCCACAGTTTAAGATGAAGTACACAGATACAAAGGTCTTTATTACATCGTCATTCCAGAGATAAACATAGTCTTTTAAAACTCCATAGCCAAAGGCTAGTACAAGAGTTCATAACATGAGTAAATAAAGTAAAGTCTTCATCTTCATGTGCCACAGAAAAGCATGTTGAGTGTAGACTCATAACCCTAATCCTCATTAGAATAACCTGCAACATCATAAGTTACACCCACAGTGGGTCAATACATTTGGAATTCTATTGGCAAGTGATACCATAGTAGAATAGTAGTATCTAACATCTATATGAATTTGGCTAAGTGTAGCTTAGGCTTGCTTTGCTCAAAATAGGTTTTTATCCTATCGGTTGAAAACACTAAGTTTTTGTTTGACAAAACTCCCAAGGAACCACCAATAGACATTGGTGAACCTTTACCCTTGTTCAACCACAAGTTTTTAACTCAAAAATTGGGATAAGGAGATCCTTGATAGCTTCAATGTCTTGATGCTCAAATTGTCCGTTGCCAGGGATACGGCTAAGTACTTAGATTTTTCCTTCTCGAGAGGTGGTGCACTTTCCCCACAAGACTCGACATGCATCGAGACGAGATCTTTCAGAAGCCTTCCCTTAGACCAAATGGACGTGTTCCATCCTATCACCCTGCCACCATCTATCCATCTGGCTAAGTTATTGCAACCTATATGATCAAGGCAGAGCCCATATGCCATGTGGTTGCATTAGAAGCTTCTAAACACTAAGTATCTCAAATCCCTTTGTTCCTGGGTGGCTTTCCATAAGTGTGATACACAAGGTAGATCATAGACATGGGACTTGTGTAACCACTCAACATAACACAATCATACCATTGCATCCAGGTGATTCATTCACTTAGTTGTTTTATTAAGCAAAAACATAAGTCAAAGACTTAGCAAAATTTCCATAGCATGTATATAATCCACCCTTGTTTGCTACTAGCTAGACTAATCATGATCACATATCAAGTATCTTAACTTAGATAAAATTCTACCAAGACTACAACTACTAGGATTTTCCAAGGCATATCATAGTTTATACTTAGCAAAATTTCATGCAAGCCCTATTCAAAATATCACTAGTGCATAGTCAAAATAATAGGAAAAATACATGTAGCACCACTTGCCTTGGTAGTTGGGGGAGTAGCAACAATCTTCACAATCATAATCATCACTAGCACCAAAATCTACACATAAAATAATAGCACCAAATTCTCATTCAAAATATTCAAGCAAAAATATATGAATGCATGCAAATGCAATGGAATGAATTTTTCTACACTAAACCATACAAACCAAATAGTACTGAAAACAAAACCATCTATTTATAGTCTAAATAAACCTAAATTTGCTTTAAAATCATTTTCCAAATATTTTATATAGCCAAAATAAGCCTATATTTGATTCTACAAATAAACCTAATTTTACGGAAGCAAAATACAAATTCAAGCCCACTGTAGTGTTAATTTTCTGAATCCATTGATATATTATTTGCATTTTTTGGATAAACAAAACTCAAGTTATGAATTTTACAAGTTTGAATCTCTAATAGATATAAAATCAGATTTTAAAACAAAATTACAGACACGTGGCTGTGTCTTATTGGCCTGTACTGGTTCGGTTGGATCGATCAACTAGAGCCGTAGGATTTAAATGACGATGTGCGATCCAGATCTGAGCATACCCCTTCATTAAGTGATCTAATTTGCACCCTACGATTCAGATCTAACGGTGCCAACACGTGTAACCAAAGTCTGGCGGCTCTTTCGGTGGCAAGGCCAAGGCCATCTGGAGGCGGTGGTCCGCGAATACAGAGGGTGCTAGGGTGTGGTGTCACATCCCAAGATTTTCCAAATCTTGTAATGTGAAAATAAATGAATAAAATAAAACTTTGTTGATTTTCAGGGTGAGAAGAAACTTTTTGAATCCAATTGGAAACCTTCAAAACCTATTTGGATCAAAAGAAATCCTAAAGGGTTTTAAAAAGATAAATAAACAATAAAATTAAAATATTTGGAATTACTATTTTTGGATCTTTTAATAAAAGATTTGGTTTTCAAAAGAAAAGGTAGATTTATAAATAAGGATTATTTTATAGAGCCAAATTAAACCTTGGCCAAAATTTTGAAATAAAACATTTTGCTTTGATTAAGAGAATAAAGGTTTGTTTAAATAAAATAATAAGGATTTAATATCCAATTTTATTAAAGTAAAGGCTTTTCCCATTTTAAATAAACACTAAAAATTATTAAATTATTTAAATAAGTTTTCCAAGTTTTTATATTCTCAAAGAAAACCTACTGAAGTGTTTTTGGTTTTATTTTAGATTTCAAAATAAAGATTTTAATAAAACAAATCCTATTTGATATATTAAGTAAGGTCCATTTTATTTAATTATAAATGGACCCTAAAGTAAAAATATTTTATTATTTTGGGACATGGAGTGTTGTTGTTAAACAGAACCAAAACCCAATACAAGTGTGGTGAATGTTTGAATTGATTTGAATGCTTGATTGGTTGTTTGAATTTCAAAACAGAAAATAGAATTGGAAAAAGAAAAAGCATTCAGGAAGAAAAAAAATAGAAATGGACACAGCCCAGCCGGCCAGCCCAATAAGCCCAACAACCAGCCCACCCCCTCTCTCCTGAGGAAAACGATTCGCACCTGTTAACTGACCCACAGAGACGCTGACCAGTGGACCCTCTTTCCCTCTCACTCCCTCGCTGACAGCAAGGTCCCACCTCTCCTGTTCATCGTCTTCAGCCCCCCCCAAACCGCGCCCTGCCGTTGCAGCCAGTAACGCCGGCGATTAATTCGCGTTAACCGTGGCTTTAACTCCCCCTGCGACGACGCCTACTAAAGCGCTAGCACCTCCTCTCTCATTCTCCTCACGCGCCTCCCACTCTCTGCCACCACGCTGCTTCCATTTTGGCTTGCACCACCGCTGCTCCGACGAGCATCTCCAGTAAATTCCGGCCGAACCTTGCCGCCCCTTGCCTTCCTAAGCACACCTCCGTGATCCCCACTCCCAGGCGATTCATTGCCTCCCATTCACTGCGGCGCCAGGCGTCGGCAACCACTCGACCGTGGCGCCGCGCTCGCTACTTTCACCGGCGACCTCCCCCTGGTAAGCCAGACCGCCCCGCACTCCCTCGGTGATACTCCCGCTCTCGCCACACTCTCCTGCATCTGACCATGCTCTTATATTGTCTTAGGACGATCTGCAACGTCGCCCCCGACAACAAACAGAACCATCTGACGCCGACGACGTCTCCGGCGAGCGATTAGTCCCATCCTAGTGCGCCCCTCGCTTCCTCGCAACCACGTTGAGCATCAGCAAGCTTCGGCGATTCTGGTGAGCTACCCCTCTGTTCCTCTAGTTCCCTGTATCGCCAGCACCGTCATCGTCTGAGCGCACGCCGCCACCTGCCGCCGCCAGCCCCGCCCCTCTCTGGTCGCACACTTTACAACCGTTAGATCTTGATCAGACGCGTGAGAATAGATTTAACCCGAAGGGGTATGTATCCACCTGAGCCGCATGATTTCACTTTAATCCAACGCGCCAGAGCAGCTGATCCAGGCGAAACGGTATGGACGAATAGAATTAAGACGCGTGTCCCAGTGTTTGTTTTAAAAACAGAATTTGATCTATTAGATGATCAAATTTGTAAATTGCATAACTTTAGTTCTACACGTCCAAATTTTGCAAACTTTATATCAATGGAATCAGTGGAACAAGCCCTAGCCAACCCTGCAATTTGTTTAGTAAAAAGCTTCTGGTAAAATGTTTGTTTTTGCAGAAACATTTATATGCTTGTTTAGATTATAAAAATTGTTCAAAAATGATTTTGGGGATAAAATCTTTGGAAAATGGTGTGATTTGAACCTACTGACCATAGGAAACACTTTGTGGATTCAAAAATGTATTTGGAGAAACAAAAGAATGAGTCTTGGATTTAAAACCAATTCTAGTCAAATAAAAATATGGTTTATTTATTAAAAATGGTTTTGGAAGAAAACCTTTGGGAAATGTTTTGTTTTAAACTCTCTGACCCTAAACACAAAGTTTAATGGTTTGAAAACATATTTTGTGAACCCTATAGATTAAAGCCTTAGTAAAAACATTTCTACACCACATAAAATGATACCTTGTTTTGAAAATGGTTTATGAAGTGAAATATTTTTGCAAATGACTTTGCCACTTTATAAAATGACCAATAGGTGTTTTCAAATGTTTATGACCCATTAGAAACCACTTTTCCAAATAAAACAATCCTTGGCATGCTTGCATGCATCATCTTGGATTTATGATTTTATGTGATGTTTTGCTTGAATGGTAGATTGCATTATTGTTTGCTTGATTGCATTGTAGTGACTTGAAGTGTGTGAACATTGCAAAGATCAAGGAGTGAACTTATACCCTCTACCAAAAAGGCAAGTGATGCTTCATACTTTTGTCCCATTACTTTCACTATGCATTAGTGATTTTTCTAAGTAAAACTTGCATGGAATTTTGCTAAGTATAAACCATGCTATGGGAAATCCTAGTAGATGAAACCTTAGTAGAAAATTTCCTAAGTTAAGATTCCTACTACTATCAAGCTTAGCTTAGCTAATAGAAAACAAGGGTGGAATATATATTCACACTATGGAAAAATTTCTATGTCTAAGGACTTGTGTTTTTGTTTAATAAAACAACTAAGTTAATGAATCACCTGGGTGGAATGGTAATTGCTTGGTGGTTTTTGGTTGAGTGGTTACACAAGGCCCATGGCTATGGTTTACCTTGTGTATCACACTTGTGGATGGCCCACCCAGGAACAAAGAGATTTGAGATGTCAAATGTTGAGAAGCTTCAAGTGCAGCCACTTGGCATTATGGGCTCTGCCTGGATCATATAGGTTGCAAGAACTTAGCCATATGGACAGTTGGTGGTAGGGTTTGATAGGTTGGAGCGCGTCCATTTTGGTCTAAGGGAAGGCTTCTGAAAGATTTTGTCTTGGTGAAACCAAGTCTTGTGGGGAAAGTGCACCACCTCTGCAGAGTGTAAAATCTAAGTACTTAGCCATGTCCCTGGCAAAGGACAATTTGAGCATCAAGACATGGAAACTATCAAGAATCTCATAATCCAAATTTCTAAGTTAAAAACTTGTGGTTGAACAAGGGTTAAAGGATCTTCAATCTTTGATTGGGAGATGCCTTGGGAAAGATTATTTTTGTCAAGCAAAAACTTAGTGTTTTTCAAATGTTAAGGAAAATATATTTTGAGCAATGCAAGCCTCAGCTCCACTTAGCCAAATGCATATAGATGATAGACTCCACTATACTACCATAGTATCACTTGCCAATACAATTCAAATGTATTAACCCTTGTGGATGTAACTTGTATGTTGCAGGTTTGATTGATATTAGTGAAGTTGATTGATTAGGATTACAAAGTCTACAACCAACATGTTTGCCTGTGGCACTTTGAAGATGAAGGACCCCATGCTTATAGATTTTCTGCTGCAATGTAATGTAATAGCCAAATGAGCTATGTAAGATGTAATAAAATTATGTTATTCCTGATTATAAAGTTGTAATATGACCTTTGTTTCTTGATATTACATCTTAACTGTGGATGCTAGCTATTGATCCAGGGACTAGCATTGTAAACACATGGATCTCTACCTTATTAAAGGTTGGGACCTCTTACAATGAGTCGCCGGGCGGATCGGAGTTGCAGGCATCGGGTTCTGCGGCACGGCGACGACCAGGGTCACCCTAGCACAAACCAAGGGCATCAGTGTGTGCACAAGGGTCAGGCGAACAGAATGGTGTGAACGAGTAGCCAAGGGGCGGTCGATTCGTACCGCTTTTGCACGCAGGAGTTGATGGTGGCGTCGGGCACTTGCAGGGCTTGATGGAGGCGACAACCTGGGCCATGAACAGAGGAAATAAAGGTATGAGAAGAAGTCCACGAGCAAGGGGAGAACGGCAGTAGGAAGGAGAGGGCATGGGGCGAACGGAGTTCGCTGGATTACCTCGTGGCGGAAAGGGGGCGGCGAGTGAGGGGAAATGCTCACGGTGGGGAGGGGTTTAAGTAGCCAGAGGCACAACGAGAATCACTCGCTGTATCAATGGCAATTAAGCCACACCATCAACGACAGCGAACGGCAGCGGCGATGTGGTCCGACATGGGATTTGGGGAAGAAGGGGGTGAGCTGGCGCGGGGTGACTGGGCAGTGACATCGGGGTAGGGTGAGTGCGGGTGAGAGAGGGGGAAGAGGGGAAAACTACCGGGTGGGCTCGTGGGCTGTTTCTGGCACTGGGCCGATTAGGTAGCGCTGGCCCTTTTCTAATTCTTTTCTCTTTTTCTTTTTCTATTTGATTTTCTAGGAATCATTTTCAAACCTAAATCAAATGAGTTTGAATTTCAAACCTTCTCTAAATTTTTATATAGTGAACATAGCACTTATTTGAGTATAAAGCACTACTGTCCAAACTAATAAGATTTGATCCTTTAATAAATAAAATAAAACCATGCCTTATTTATATATAGATAATAGGCATAAAAATGGTTTTATTTAGAGTTTTGATTTGAAATTTTTTGTGCAAGTCAAGAATGCTATGAATGCATGAATGAAATGCAAGATTTTGTAATTCATGAATTTTGGGATGTTATAATTGCTAGCCTTCACTTGCACTGAGTATGAGCTCTACTCATGCCTCCAACTCCCCCAAACCAATATTGCCAACAGTGTCCACCATACCTACCTATTAGCATCGTTTTCTATTTCAGTGCATATTCTTTATGCCTTGTTTTCTTCCAAATAAAATGTTTGTCTGTTTTGAGAAAGTAAGTTAGTAAAGCTCTCACGAACTTGATGGCACACTTTATTCCTTGCACTTAATAATCCTGAACCATTGTGACCAGTCCATGAAAGTTATATGCTTGCAAATTATATGCCGGGAGTCAGCAGAACCGTGCTGTCATGGGGAACGCTTCCAATACTTTTTGGATATCCTATCCAGTTGATACCTTGCTCTTTTGTTTGCGGATGTCGACGGTGTGACATAAAAGGGGAGCTTGTGTGTTCATGGAGTCTATACATTGTGTTAAGAGAAACGCCTAGGCCGCTAGCCTAAGCCATGCCTAATCATAGTGGAAACTTGCAGCACCACCATAATGAGCGTTCTGTGAAGCATCCTCAATAAAAATCTATGCACATAGTAAATAAAAAGATCGCTGAGATGCTCATTGTCTGCTTGCCTTGTCATTTTGATCACGGGATAGCTCCTGTATCATGTGCAAGGGGTATCCCGTTGGCGGTTCTCTATGATATGCATGTATGTACAATGACAAGAACTTACAAGTAACCAAAGTTGAGTAGCATGCGGAGCGGACCTCGTACTTAAGGGACATGGGATTTACAGTTTATGGTCTGTCAAGCATATAACTCAGATTGGACCTCAATTTCACCTTAACCATATTAAGATGCCTATGATAGGGGCAATGAGAGCTCAAAGCTAATGAGTACCTTCCTTTCAGCATTAGGAAGACTTTCAAACTTTTCAAAACCTTTTCACAACCTTGTTGAGTCACCACTTATTCTATGAGCACCTTCTTGAGAGCATAGTTGTCATTCTTGTGTTTGTTCTAAAACTATGTTAATTATGTCATGACTTTGATGCTTGTATCTCTAATATTTTTACCTCTAGTCTTCACTTGTACTTCAGGGGTGCCTTGGCATTTATATTGTGCTCTACAAACAAAGGCAAGTGAGATACCACTCTATCATACCTTACTATGAGCATTGCAATGTTGCTTATATTTATGTTCCATGCTAGTTATTATTATTGAGTTGGTTTCTCTTCATAGATTGCAATGACTATCGAGCAGACTTGGTTGCATACTTATTATTATGAATGGTTTAAGCATCTACTCATGTGCTGAGAATATATACATCATATGAAGCAAATGTGTTCGTGAAAGTTCTTTTATCGCACTCAGTTTTCAACTAAATTGCTTGAGGACAAGCAATAAGCTAAGCTTGGGGGGAGTTGATACGACCAAAACGTATCTACTTTCCTGAACACTTTTGCTATTGTTTCTCCTCTAAACTTGTGTGATTTGGATACAACTAACATGGACTGACGTTGTTTTCAGCAGAATTACCTTGGTGTCTAGTTTTTGTGCAGAAAATCGACTATCAGGAAAAATCTCGGAAAATATGCCAAAAATTATATTTCACCAGAAGATCCACGGGGTCAGAAGACGAAACGGAGTGGAGGCATGGGGCCCACACCCCTGCCAGGCGTGGGTCGACCCTGCCCCGTGCCTAGGGGGTGTGGCCACCCCATGCACCCCCTCGGGCTCCCTCTGCGCCTATAAGTTACCCCTTGACCTAAAAACTGAGGGGGGTTCGACGTTTTTCCAGAAAGAGTTCCGCTCCACCGCCACCATCAGAAACTAAGATTCGGATCCAAAAACTCTGTTCTGGCACCCTGCTGGAACGGGGAATTTGGAGAGGATCATCGCCATCATCATAACCAACGCCTCTCCATCAACCATCGATGTTTCCATCATCCATGAGTGAGTAATCACCCGTTGTAGGCTTGGGGATGGTAGGGATTGGATGAGTTCTATCATGTAATCGAATAAGATTGTTAGGGCATAGTGCCTAGTATCTCTATTAGTGTTATTTGACTTTGTTGCAACTTGTTGTGCTTAATGCGTGTCACTAGGGCCCGAGTGCCATGATCTCAGATCTGAACTTATTATTGAATAATTATGATAGTATTGTTTGTGATCTTATCTGCAAGTTGTGTACACATATCATTGTCCGAATCCAAGGGCCCCGAAGTGACAATAATTGGGACAACCGGAGGAGATGGATGTGGTGTGAGGATCACATGTGTTCATGGAGTGTTAATGCTTTGATCCGGTGCTCTATTAAAAGGAGCACCTTAATTGCCAGTAGTTCCCTAGAGGCCCCGCTGCCACGGGCTGGCTGGACAGAAGATGTTGTGCAAGTTCTCATTGCGAGCACGTATGACTATATATGGAGCACATGCCTAGGATTGTTTAGTACTTGGATGCTTGTTATTATTTATCTGCAATGCCCTAGATCTTGAAGTTACATGTTTAGACTCGTTCATGCAACGCCCGTCCATCCATCCCTATGCCTACCTTCAATCCCCATTTTGCTATCACATTATTGCTCTGCTTTCATTGCTATTGCTTTGCTGTTGCTACTCCAAACTGTTGCTATTGATAAACTTCTGTGAGCAAGAACTATTTCTAGGTGCAGCTGAATTGACAACTCAGCTGTTAAGGCTTGCAAGTATTCTTTGGCTCCCCTTGTGTCGAATCAATAAATTGGGTGATACTACCCGCGAAGACTGTTGTGATCCCCTACACTTGTGGGTCATCACCCGTATGTGTGCGCAAAGTATTAATCAAGTCAACGGCATGCACTTTGAGTATTACCCAAGGCGTGATGCTATATTAGGACAGACACTAGAGGTACCATGTCACCCGGAGCTGAAGCATCAAGTGGACCATCTTAGCTTCATGATGTATATTAGGCAGAAGGAGTTGGACAATGCCCGCTCCTACGCCAACCACAACTATGCCATCGCAGTCAACAAGGACCAGACCATTGCCATGCTTGTGAAGGATCGCCAGTCTCGTCGCTGTCAGCTTGACAAGAAGGATCGCATTATTGCTCGCCTTTGTCACAGAGTGACAGATTTGGAGGAGACCATCCACGAGCGGGACATGCAGCTTGAGGAGAGGGAGAATGCAAGGGAAGATATCCGTGGAGACCCTTACTCCTACCTCAGTGATGATGATGACTTCCTGGAGGATCAATCCATGGACTTCTTCACCGTTGATGATAACTCCGCCTTCATTGATGATGACGATGATGAAGCCACCGACTCCGAGGAGTAGTATCACTTGAGCACTAGCGTTAGTGAGTTGTATCCGGTCATTGTATCGTAGTTTCACAGAATGGTTCTTAAAACCATCTTTTTCCTTATTGTGGTGTTTGTTTGTATTGTGTGCTATGAATGAATAAAAAGCAAGTTTCTAGTGGCAAAACCTGAGTCAAACTTTAAAAGCGTTTTCAAAAACAAACCCCTGAACCTTAGAAATTTCCCTCTTTTCTCATGATCTATCTCAATCTTCAGATGCCTCGCGGAGGAAGCAGTTCATCCCCGGACCCAATGTTGCAAATCTTGCAAATGTTGGTTTCGGACCGCGAAGCTGAAAGAGCCGAACGTCAAGCCAACTTAGCCACCCTTCAACACATAGCTCAGATGGCCAACAACAACCAAGGCCATGGAAACCAGGACAACCATGGATCCAAGCTCAAGAACTTTCAGAACACCAATCCACCCATCTTTAGTAAGTCTGAAGAGCCATTAGATGTTGATGATTGGCTGCAGACCATGGAGAACAACTTAGAAGTTGCGGGAGTGGAAGCCAATGAGAAAGTACTGTTCGCCACCCACTATCTGGCAGGAGATGCAAGAGCTTGGTGGAACAAAGTTCGATCCATGAATGGAGGATAGATGATGACTTGGGATGAATTCAAACTCAAGTTCAGCAGAACCCATGTGCCACCGGGTTTGATCAAGAGGATGAGAGATGAATTCAGAGAATTGAAGCAAGGGAGGATGATAGTAGTTGAGTACCGTGACAAATTTCTGTCATTAGCTAGGTATGCACCAGATGAGATTGACACGGAAGCCATTCTTGAATGGTCTGCACGATGAGATGCAGACAGTGTTAGTCAATATTCCGTTTGCTGACATTGAAGCCTTAGTGGATTCTGCAATCCAGATGGAGGGCAAGATCAACCAAGCCAATGAGAACCGCAAGCGCCGAATGATGCATCAACCAGGAACCCACCATACCCTAAAGTATCGCCCCAACCCGTCTGCAGGATTTGCCCCAAGAAACAATAGACCCCCGATGAACCGTCTGAACTATCCCAACCGTGGAGGAGGAAACCCAAGGCCCGGAGGAAACCACAATAACAACCCCGGCAAATCCAACAACTTCAACTGTGCACCGCCCAAGTTCAACAACAACAATGTCGCCAACAACACCAATACTACCCCAAGGACTGGAAGCAATGTTGTGCCTGTTGCAGGAAAGGACAAGTCTGAGGTGACATGTTATGAATGCGGAACCAAGGGTCACTACTCCAATGAGTGCCCCAAGAAGCTTGCCGCAGCCCCCAATGTGAATGCCCCAGCTCAGCAACAGTGTCGTGTTCATCCTGGAAGAAGATTTTCCCCAGGGAATTCGCTCAACCGAAATGGCCATCTGTTTCTCATGAACGCTGAAGAATCCCAAGAAGCGCCCAATGTCGTGTTGGGTATGTTTTTTGTTAACTCAGTACTTGCAAGAGTGTTGTTTGATTCTGGAGCATCGCACTCATTTGTTACAGAAGAATTTGCATGCACTAGTAAGATTTAACCAACCAAATTGAAGCATGTTATGATAGTTCAAATACCTAGTTCAACCACCAAAGCTATACAAATTTGCAAGTCCGTACCTATCAGAATCCATGGCATAGATTTTTATGCTAATCTAATAGTACTTGGAACCAAAGGTTTGTAAGTAGTACTAGGAATGGATTGGATGTCGAAACATAACGGATTAAACGACTGTGCCAAGAAAGCCATAACCATGACCAGTATAGCCGGAGTATCAGTAGAGCATGTATCTGAAACCTTGCCCCGTCAATTTAAGTGCAACAATAGTCTAGCCCAACCAACCATTGACCAAGTCAGAGTAGTCTGTGAATACCCTGACGTATTCCCATATATTTTGCCCGGTATGCCCCCAGATCGGGATATCGAGTTTATCATTGAACTAATCCCTGGAACCGGACCCATAGCCTAGAGACCATATAGTATGAACCCATCTATATTAGTGGAGCTGAAGAAGCAACTGGATGCTATGCTGGAGATATGCCTGATTCAACCAAGTGCGTCGCCATGGAGATCACCTATCTTGTTTGTGGATAAGAAAGATGGAGGTAACCGTTTGTGTACGGATTATCGGAAGCTGAATGATGTCACCATTAAAATAAGTACCCACTACCAAAGATAGAAGACCTATTTGACCAGTTGACTGGTGCCAAAGTGTTTTCTAAGATTGATCTTAGAACTGGTTATCATCAACTCAAGATTCACGCAGAGGATATCCCAAAGACTGCCTTTACCACCAGATGTGGATTGTATGAGTACACTGTCATGTCTTTTAGATTAACCAATGCCCCCGCTTATTTCATGAACCTCATGAATAAGATTTTTATGGACTTCCTATATAAGTTTGTCGTTGTGTTCATCGATGACATTCTGATCTATTCCAAATCAGAAGAAGAACATGAGCTACACCTGAGGACCATCCTTGGAACCCTTAGGGAGCATCAGTTGTATGCCAAGTTTAGCAAATGTGAATTCTGGTTACAGGAAGTAGGATTCCTCGGACATATTGTGTCAGCTGGAGGAATTGCTGTTGACCCTGCCAATGTTAAGGATGTTGAAGAATGGCAAGCCCCAACCACTCAAACCCAATTTCGTGCATTTCTCGGATTAGCGGGATATTACCGCAAGTTCTTAGAAGGATTCTCGAGTATCGCAAGACCCATGACCCAATTGTTGAAGAAAGATAAGAAGTTTGAATGGACGGAGAAATGTGAAGCGAGTTTTCAAGAACTTAAGAAGAGATTGATTTCAGCCACAATCTTGATCATGCCGGATATCACGAAGCCTTTTGATGTGTTTTGTGACGCATCCAAGATTGGTCTCGGATGTGTGTTGATGCAAGAAGGCAAAGTCATATCTTATCTATCCCGACTGAATCAACATGAGCAGAATTATCCTACCCATGACCTTGAACTAGCAGCCATAGTTTTAGCCTTGAAGACATGGCGGCATTACCTCATGGGTAACCGTTGTGAGATTTATTCGGATCACAAGAGCCTGAAGTATATTTTCACCCAGAAGGAGCTGAATATGAGGCAAAGGAGATGGATAGAGCTAATCAAGGACTATGATCTTGACATTCACTATCACCCTGGTAAAGCCAATGTGGTAGCAGATGCCCTTAGCAGATTGCCATGTCGCTTGAACTCGATGATTATGAAGGAGCAACCAAGTTTGCACAAGGAGTTGGAAGATTTCAGAATGGAGCTAGTTAGTGAAGGATTTTTGTCTAGCATAGAACTTCAACCCACTTTGATCAGTCAGATCAAGGAGGCGCAGAAAGGAAATGCTAGTATCGATGAAATCAAACGTCGCATTGGTACAGGGAAGGTACCCGGATTCACCGAAGATGAAGAAGGAGTTTTGTGGTACAAAGGACGTATCTGTGTACTAGCAGATTCGGAGTTGAAGCAACCTATTTTGAAAGAATCCCATGATACTCTTTATTCTATCTACCCCGGAGGAACAAAGATGTATCAAGATTTGAAGGAGCAATTTTGGTGGCATAAGATGAAGAGAGAAATCGGAAGCTATATAGCCAAATGTGATATCTGTCAGCGAGTCAAAGCAGGACATTAGAGACCCGCAGGACTATTGCAACCATTGCAGATTCCAGAATGGAAATGGGATTCAGTTGGAATGGATTTTATCACCGGTTTGCCTACATCTAGTAGGGGAAATGACTCTATCTAGGTTATCATAGATAGATTGTCCAAAGTAGCCCATTTCTTACCAGTCAAGACCACCTACCAGAGTTCGAAGCTAGCAGAGTTGTACATTGCTAGAATAGTCAGTTTACATGGAGTCCCCAAGAATATTGTGTCGGATCGAGGAACTCAGTTTACCTCGAGATTTTGGAAGAAGGTCCAAGAAGGATTAGGAACAAGACTAGATTTTAGCACAGCTTATCACCCTCAGACTGATGGACAAACTAAGCGAGTAAACCAAATACTCGAAGATATGTTGAGAGCTTGTGTGTTGGAATATGGATGAAAATGGGAAGACTGTCTGCCTTTCGCAAAATTTTCATACAACAATAGTTACCAAGCTAGTTTGCAAATGGCCCCATTTGAATTCATGTATGGAAGAAAGTGTCGTACCCCTTTGAATTGGTCGGAATTAGGAGAGAGTCAGATTTTTGGACCCAACATCCTACGAGAAGCAGAAGAGAAAGTTCACAAGATCCGTGAGTGCCACAAGACCGCCCAATCCAGACAGAAGAGTTATGCCGACAAGAGACGTCGAGACCTAGCCTTCAATATCGGAGATTTTGTGTATCTCAAACTGTCACCTTTGAAAGGAATGCAACATTTTCAGCTCAAAGGAAAGTTAGCCCCCAGATATATCGGAACCTTCAAGATTCTGAATCGTCGAGGAGAAGTATCATATCAACTAGAACTGCCCGAGGAGATGTCAGTCGTGCATAATGTGTTCCATATTTCGTTACTTCGCAAATGCCTAGAAGTCCCGGAGAAGACCGAAGTGTTCAAGAATATTGATCACCGAACCATAGAGATCAACGATGACCTCACATATCATGAAGTACCCATTCGTATTTTGGAGGAAGCTTTCAGAACCACCAGGACCCGGAGTATCAAGTTTCTCAAGATCCAGTGGAGTAACCAAACTGAAGAAGAAGCTACCTGGGAGCGAGAAGACTACATTAGGACGGAGTTTCTAGATCTCTTTAAATCCTAGTTTTCTCTTTTTCTCAAATCTCGGGACGAGATTTTGTTTAAGGAGGTAAGGTTTGTAACATCCCAAAAATTATTAATCAATGTTATCATTTCCAATCACTCAAATTTAGGGTTAACAAAAAATTGTTAATTAAATCCATATGAATGCATGTGTGTATGTGATGAATGCAAGAATTCTTGTGTGGACTTGTGTGATTGTTAGAATGGCAAGGATTGGTTTAAATATGAAAACAACATCATCTAAATCATTTCCAAGCAGAATCAAGCAAATGCTCATTTTTGCCAATCTTGCTCACTTGACCACTTGGAGTGTTTCTAGTCCAAGATTTCTAACAAAAAGAAACACAATTATTTTCACCCCTTGCTAGACCAAGTAAAAGTGACCCCAAGACCACCTTGCAAACCCACAGAAACATTTGGCAACCCTATTCAAATGACATTCAAAAATTGAATCTAGTTCATATGGTAAGATCACCATTTCTCAAAACCCAACCAAATCAGTTCACCTTGACAAATCCAAACAACCAGATACTACCTAGTATGTGCCCAGTACACCCACCAAGTTTCATCCAAAAATTCAAATACGATTTTCTTTCGGCCATTTCATCAAACACCTTCTAAGCACAAATCAAATAAACAACAAACAATATTGTGAGCAGTGTTTGTGCCAAACTTGTTCCCTCTCTAGCTCTCACCACACTCCCAGTAGGTCACTAACATTGTCTAAGCAGCTCTATCCCATTGTGTACTCGACCATGCTGTAGGGTTCACAGCATAGAAAACAAAAAATTCCTACGATGGGAACAACTATGTACCAAGATCAATCTACTAGATACAATCAACGGGCGGATATACATCCGTAGAGAACATACCCTTGAATACCGACAAATCTTAACGAGTCCAAACTCGTGGTTGATGTATACGATCTCTTGCCGATCTCAAGATCGAGAGGAAGTCCTAGCACCGCAAATCAGCGGTGCATCCGTGCTCGCACATATGTTCGAGGCACCGAGCAACCTCCGCCTCCTCGCTCCAGCGATGCAGCGGAAGCACAACGCTTTCTTGCCGAATAGCCACCGGGAACATGTATCTCGCTAGTCCGAGACCATGGGGGATAAATACTAGAGGGGGAGAGAGATCCTTCACGAGGAGGTGTGAGTGAGAAGTAAGGAGGGGGCTCCTTTTATAGGAGAGGGGGAACCCCAAGGGGGTGGCCGGTGCATGGGGGCTGCCCCCTTGCCCTCCACTCATTCATGTGGGTGGACACTCCACTCACAAAAATCCCTTTCAATTCCCTCCACTAAAAAACCCACTCAAATTCCCATTAAATTTCCACCAAATTTAATGCAAACTCTCACTAAATAAAACTCCTTTTATTTATTCAGAATTTTGTCAATTACTTTAATGACAAACATTCACATATAACCCCTTGCTAGTATTTCATTTCACATGCAAAAACAATTTCTGCAATTTCACCCGAAAACCTGTTTCGGTATCTAGTGAAATAAATTCCTGCGCTTGTTATTCTTTCCGGCATGAAACTTTTGCTCCAAAAGGATGTCGGTGTCTCTTAAGTGTGTCACCCTACGGTTCGCGAATAGTGCGGACATGATCGAGACCCCTCTCGGATCAATAATCAGAAGCGGGACCTGGAGGTCCATACTGACTCCCTGATGACCCATAAGTATAGGGGTTGTATCGTAGTACTTCTGATAAATAGGAGTGTCGATCCCAACAAGGAGCAGAAAGTGCTGAATAGTGGTATGGAGCAGGAAATCACTGTGCTAACATACCTCCCTTCCTAGGACTAATACATACTTGTGATTAAACCCCCTGCAAACATATGTAACTACAGGAAAGTAATTAAGATATAAATCTAACCATAACCTTAAACTCTAAGATCCTACACTCCCTTGTGCAAAGGTGTCCTAACGGGGGTTCAGGTTTCTATCACTCCGGCAACCCCACGATTAGTAGCCAAATACACAATGCATCCCCCTAGGCCCATAAATGGTGAAGTGTCATGTAGTCGATGTTCACATGACATCACTAGAAGAATAGCACCACAACTTAAATACTAAACCATTGAATAATAACTCAACACAGATTCACTACTAACAACATGACTTCTCCCATGTCCTCAAGAACAAGACGAACTACTCACAAGACATCATATGGATCAAGATCAAAGATGATATGATAATGGATAACAATCTGAACATAGACAATAATCCAATGGTTCCACTCACAAGCATCAACTACAATAGTAATCAACACTGGGAAAGTTTCCCCTAAGAACTAAAGCAATATCCAACACAATTGTTATAGCGGGACGGAGTGGTGATGATGGTGCTGGTGGAGATGATGGTGTGGATGATGATGATGATCCCGATGAAGCCTATCTTGATGACGGTGTTGATGGAGACGGTCTCCCCTCTCCGGGAAGGAATTCCCCCCATAGAAATCTGTCTGTCGGAGATTTCTTTCTCTCTCGGTGTTTTCCGCCCCCAGAGGCGGCGGAAATCTATCTGTGGTCGCCCCCTGGTATTAGGGTTCCGTAGGGAAGATATAGGCGAAGAGGAGGACTCGGAGGCCGGCAGGTGGGCCACACCTGCCCTAGGCGCGGGGTCAGGTGGGCCCGTGGCTAAGGGGTGTGTGGGCCCCCTGAGGCCCCACTTCATCCGTCCTTATGGCTTCCTTCGTCTTCTGGTAAAGTAATATGTTTCCATATTTTTCTGGTATTTTTCTAATCTTCGCAAAATTGCACTGAAACGCCTTCTTTTCCATCACAATCCAGACTCCGGCAGTCCATCCTCCAGGAATCATCCAACATGCATAAATAGATGAAAAAGCCATAAGTAATACCTCATAATAAGACAAACATCAATGAATAGAGGTAAATTATGATATAGAAAGGTGATGCAAATTGGGCGTATCAACTCCCCCAAGCTTAGACTTCGCTTGTCCCCAAGCGAATACTAAGCTCAGTAAACATGTCCACAGGTTTATGGAGTGAAGTTTCGATAAAAGAATACGAACAAGAAGCATCACACTTACCGTTGCACAACTCATAGAAGAAAGCAACTCACCATTATACAACTTAGCTTGCAACCAAGTACAGTAGTCACAATAGGGATGCATAAAGATAAATCATAATTGGGATTGGCAAACTTGTTCTTCGTCAGAGAACACCTGGCAAATAGTTTCACAAAAGTTATTTTGTAGAAGTTTAAAAACAGGAACACTCTTTGCTCAAAAAGGATTTTTCAAAAGTGAAGGCTTTCAAAGTAATACTCAATAGATAAGAGTTTTGTGAAAACAAGGAAGATAAAGAACATGATTGAATAAATCACCATATGAATGCTTGAAACACAACAACTCAAATGCTTGCTGGATATAGAGAGGAAGTAGGTTTACTGACTCAACTGGTAACTAGGAGAGAGGTCCCTTCTTAGAGGGTAGCAGGGATTACAAGTCATAAAGAGCTTCCAAAAGATTATGGTGCTTACTAGCTTTGATCCCTCATTGCCCCTGTCATAAGCATCTTGAGATGATTAAGGTTAAAGTGAACAAAGATGGAGTATATGCTTGACGAAATATAAGTTGGCAATATCATGTCCCTTGAATATGAGGGCCACTCCTCACGCATACTCAACTTTGGGCCTAGGTAAGTTCTTGTCATTGTAAGTATTTGCATATCATTCAGAACCGCCAACAGGGTACCCCTTACACATGGTACAGGAGCTTTCCCAAAACCACAATGACAAGGCAAGCAGACAATGAGCATCTCAGCAATCTTTTTATTTACCATATGCATAGCTTTTCATTGAGGATGCTTCATAGGTGACTCACTATGGTGATGCTGCAAGTTTCCACCATGATTAAGCATGGCTTAGGCTAGCGGCCCAGGCGTTTCTCTAACACAGGATACAAACTCCATGGACTTACAAGTTCCCTCTTTATTTCACACCGGTGACATCCATAGACAAAAGATCACGATATCAACTATGTACAGAGTACAAGTGCAATGTTGAAAACGTTCCTCGTGACAGCACGGTTCTGCTAATTCCAACGTATAGATGCAAGCATATACAACTTCGATGTTCACAATGGTTCAAGTCTATTAGGGGAAAAGAAATAAAGTGTGCCATCAAGGTCGTGAGAGCTTTACTAACTAGTTTTCACATAACAAAATACTTTTTAATTCGAAAGGTAGATGAAGCTTGAGAATTTGCTAGGAATAGCAACAGCTACTAGGTAGATATGGTGGACACAAGTGGCAAAAGTTTTTGGTTCAAAGGGTTTTGTAAACATGATAAGTATGCCTTATCAAAATAGGTTTTTGGCTAGCAAGGCTGGGTAGCAAGCAACAGAGTTGAAAGAAACAAGCAAACATACAAGTAATAAAGCCAAACATGTGATCTTCCTTGAAGACACAAAAGAATCTTAAATAAAGAATACTAAGCTTATGAGCCAACAAGAAAGAAAACAAATGATACTAAATACCTGTAAGCTTTTTCTTTCTTTTTCTCTTTCATAGTAATGCTACTGACCAGAACTCGGTTTGACAAAACCAATTTAGATCCACTTGATGATCCCAAAGTGGTTCCAATACTGATCAACAAGATCCATCATATAATAGAGATTGCAAACTAAAATAAGAAGTGCAAAATGTAAAAGATGAGACTTCTCACTAATATTCCAATAAAGGCACTCACACCAAGGGATACAAAGATAATCAACTAAAGGAGAGATACTTCCACATGCAAACCGAACTATAAGATAACCCCTCTACAACATATATGAATCCACTAAAAAGGTAAAAGATAATGGTGGTGATACCGTGGCACTCCCCCAAGCTTGGAACAAGCCAAGGGTACGCCAAACCTGATGACGAATTACTCCCTTGGTGGTGGTGGTGTTGCCCCCTTGTTTAGAATAAGAAAACCCTTCAGCATCTTACGAAGCTTGTTGTTCTCCTCTTGAAGTTCATCCACCTTTATCCTCAAAGCACGGTATCTTTCACAAAACTCGTTGGTGGTTCGAAGGGCTTCCGCTGCCTCAGGGCAGTATACGAGTTGTGTACCAAAGGCTATGATTCCCTGCATGTGACGAGAAAAAGCATCCGCATTGTTAATTGCTCCTACAACAGTAGGTTTCCTTCCCCTTGTTCCCGTTGTGGTTTATTCTTCCAACTCTATCTCCACGGGCTTCTTGCCTTTGTCGTTGGCGGAGGACATGGTGCTCTAAACTTGAGAAGATTTCCTGACAGAAACAGATCGAAATGAAAACACGACGAGAACACGATGCACGAACCTCAGGGGATCCGGGGGGTTATATATTACGAAGTTTCAATGCATAAGGAAGGTTTTGACACGGAAACGAGGTGGAGACGGAGTTCAAGGGGGGAACAGCCCCCTCAGGCGCGACCAGGCTAGGCCCGCACCTGGGGTGGGTTTGTCCACCCCGGACTCTGTATCCTCTTCAGTTTCGTCTCGTAACTTCCCTTATTTATTAAAAACATCAAAAATATAAAAATATTGGAGTTTCATGAACCTTCTGTTTTCACCACTTTTACCTATTCAAAGATGAACTATGCAGATTCCTTTTCTCTTTCTCTTGAAAATTTCCTTCTTACAAAACCCTTGCACAAAATCAATGACAACATTAGTGTAAGAAAAAAATAAACCTTGGGCACAAACTTCAACTGAAAACCCACCAAAATAAAAGCTTCTGTAAGAGGCAAATGCAAATGATGGCAGAAATCTGTCAAAACAGACCATCAGGTAAAGATTGATTTTTTTGAAGACCTTCTGTTGCTCAAATCAAAAAGTGCATAACTGATGAAAGTTGGGTAACAACCTGGAGAACAAGCACAGAAAAATGCAGCTCCATCCAAAGTACTGAGCTTCCTCACGAATTTTTACAATGCAGCATAAAAATCTGTCCCAAGACAACCACTTTTCACAACTCCTCTACTTCACAAAAGTAGTTGAACTTGACACAAAACCAAAACAAAAAAGGGTAAGGAGCGGTTATTACAGAGGTGATAACTTCCAAGACTCGACAAAACTCTTGGGTTATCTCCCAACAAGTACTTTTCTTTAATGCCTTTAAGTTAGGCTTGAAACTTCCAAAGATGCTCACAAAGAAGAGATATATTTGAAGTGAAAGAGAGCATCAAGAAGCAAATAACCAACACACTTGAGTCTAACCCACTTCCTATGCATGGGGGTATCATGGGAAACAAATTGTTGAAACAAAAATCCACAACCATAGGAACACAAAACAGATGCAACTTCAAAGCTTTCAACATAAAACCGGGAAACTTAACATCATTGAGATGTATAAAACCATGTTTCCCTCTCTCAAAATAACTTTCAGTAGCACTTTGAATAAAGTTGAAAATATAACTATCACTGGAAACAACTTTATCATCAGAGTAAGCATACTTACTATCATCAAAAAGAGGTCCAAGGTAATAAACTAGATCAATAGAAGCAAGTTGTTCCATCTTGAAATCTTTATTAGGCAAGCTATTTCCACAAGGAGCTTTATTCAATTTAGAAAATTTAAACTCATAAGAATCTCCATCAAACTTAGTTAAAACTTTTTCCTTCTTACAATCAATAAAAGCTCCACAAGTGTTCAAGAAAGGTCTACCAAAAATGATAGGACAAGTTTTGCTAGCTGCTGAATTAAGCACTAGAAAATCAGCAGGATACTTAATCTTACCACAAAGAACCTCCACATCTCTTACAATGCCAATGGGGCAAATGGTCTCCTTATTAGCTAGGTGGATAACCAAATCAATATCCTCAAGCTCACAAGGACCAATTTCATGCATAATTTCCCTGTAAAGCTCATAAGGAATAGCACTAGAACTAGCACCAATATCACATAAACCATAGTAGCAATGATCACCAATTTTAACAGAAAGCACAGGAACACTAGCTTTTCTAGCCTTACTAGGATGAGAAATAATATTAGAAGTGTCTTGACAGAATACAATGTGCTCATCCTCTCTATTTCTAGTGACAGTGTCTTTCACAATAGCTACCACAGGTTCAACATTCAATTGCTTACCAGGCTCCACAGTTTTCATTGTACCTTTGTTATTTGCACTAATAATCATAGAATACTCCTTTACCTTAGCTGGGAAAGGCATTTTCTCAACATGAGGTTCAGACACAATATGATTAGTAGTACAAACTTGAGTACTTCTAACTGGAACATGACTAACAACATCTTTATACGGAGCATGGTACTTATTCCACTTCTTCTTGGAAATTTCTATGTAAGAGGCAAAGGCCTTAAAACAGTTGGCAATACTTTGGGAATCAAGACCAAACTCATTGCTAATATCACGGAAGTTATCAGTTCCCATAAAAGATTTAATGCATTCATAATCATAATTTATACCTGACTTTCTTCCTTTGTCATTCTCCCAAGCTTCAGTGTTATCTTGAATACGGTCTAAGAGATCCCATTTAGCTTCTTCCTTCATATGTGTGAATGATCCAGCATAAGAAGCATCTAGTAAATCTTTGTCATGAAAAGAAAGCCTAGCATAAAAGTTATTGAGAATAATATTGTTAGGGAGTTCATGAATAGGACATTTAAACATGAGTAACTTTAATCTCCCCCAAGCTTGAGTTGTACTCTCTCCATCAAGAGGCCAAAATTTATATATAAGATTTCTATCCTTATGAATTTCACTGGGAGGATAAAATTTAGAGTAAAAGAGAGATGCCATCTCCTCCCATTCCATGGATTGTCCATTCTTCAGCAGCTTATACCATTCTTCATCTCTCCCTTTCAAGGATATGGAGAGTAACTTCTTATTCACCTGTTCAGTTGTGATACCTACACACTTAAACAACCCGCATACTTCATGGATAAAAAGCAAGTGATCACCAGGATGGACAGTTCCATCCCCAAAATAATAATTATCCATAACACGATTAACAATACTTGTAGGTATCTTAAAAGCATCTATCTCAACATGAGGTGGTTCATCTACTACCCTAGCAGCGGTAGTTGTTTTCCCAAACAGAAAACCAAGTGGGTTATCCATATTTGGAAACAAAGTAACAAGCAGTAACAAAAGCAATACTCATAGTAAAAGTTTCCTTTACCAGTTCCACTCTTCAATAGCACTTCACTCCCCGGCAACGGCGCCAGAAAATAGTCTTGATGACCCACAAGTATAGGGGGTGTATCATAGTACTTTTTATAAATAGGAGTGTCGATCCCAACGAGGAGCAGAAGGTGCTGAACATTGGTATGGAGCAAGAAATCCCTGTGAATACTTAGCAAACAAATTTTTAGTGGTTTTCTGACAAAGCAACCAAACAAGGAGAAAGTAACAAAGGTAACGAACAAACGGAGCAAGTGGCCCAATCTTTTCTTAGAAAAGGACAAGCCGGTGGAAATACTTATAAGGACCAAACGTTCTCGAGGACACATGGGAATTCTATAAAGTGCTTTCGCTTCAAATAGCTGAGTACTCTTCTTTGGTGTTTTTAAGTGTTGTGTGGGTGAACCTGTGCTAACATACCGCCCTTCCTAGGACTAATACATACTTGCTATTAAACCCCCTGCAAACATTTGTAACTACAGGAAAGTAATTAAGATATAAATCTAACCACAGCCTTAAGCTCTGAGATCCTACGCTCCCTTAAGCAATGGTGTCCTAATGGGGGTTCAGGTTTCTGTCACTCCGGCAACCCCACAATTAGTATCCAAATACACAATGCATCCCCCTAGGCCCATAAATGGTGAAGTGTCATGTAGTCGACGTTCACATGAAACCACTAGAAGAATAGCACCACAACTTAAATACTAAACCATTGAATAATAACTCAACACACATTCACTACAAACAACATGACTTCTCCCATGTCCTCAAGAACAAGACGAACTACTCACAAGACATCATATGGATCAAGATCAAATATGATATGATAATGGATAACAATCTGAACATAGACAATAATCCAATGGTTCCACTCACAAGAATCAACTACAATAGTAATCAACACCGGAAAAGTTTCCCCTAAGCACTAAAGCAATATCCAACACAACTGTTACAGCAGGACGGAGTGGTGATGATGGTGCTGGTGGAGATGATGGTGTAGATGATGATGATGATCCCGATGAAGCCTAGCTTGATGACGGTGTTGATGGCGACGGTCCCCTCTCCGGGAAGGAATTCCCCCGGCTGAAATCTATCTGCCAGAGACATCTTTCTCTCTCGGTGTTTTCCGCCCCCTAGAGGCGGCGAAAATCTATCTGTGGTCGCCCCCTGGTATTAGGGTTATGTAGGGAAGATATAGGCGAAGGGGCGGAGTCGGAGGCCGGGCAGGTGGGCCACACCTGCCCTAGGCGCGGGGTCAGGTGGGCCCACGCCTAGGGGTGTGGGCCCCCTGATGCCCAACTTCGTCCCTCCTTCTGGCTTCCTTCGTCTTCTGGTAAAATAATATGTTTCCATATTTTTCTGATCTTCGCGAAAATTCACCGAAACGCCTTCTTTTCCATCACAATCCAGACTCCGGCAGTCCATCCTCCAAGAATCATCCAACATGCATAAACAGATGAAAAAACCATAAGTAATACCTCATAATAAGACAAACATCAATGAATAGAGGTAAATTATGATATAGAAAGGTGATGCAAATTGGGAGTATCACTCCCACACATTCAGCGATGAATTTCTTGTGATCGCGAGAACCTTTTACGCTAGTATCTTAATCCCTTTGTTTCACGATATATTACATGTCCGAGATTCGATCATCGGTATTTCCATACCTAGTTTGATCTCGTTACTGACATGTACTCTTTTCTTGTTCCCGTGATATAACATTCTAGTGATCAAATCACTTGCTTGCAAGATAACCAATGTGATATCACCGAGAGGGCCCAGAGCATATCTATCCGTCATCGGGATGAACAAATTCCACTCTCGATCCATGGGCCTCAACATAACACTTTAGTAGTACTGAACCCATCCTTATAATCACCCTGTTACGGTGTGATGTTTGATGTTATCAAGATACTCTTCCGGTGTTAGTGATTGACATGATCTCATGGTCTAAGGATTAGGATCACCTTGTATGTTGTTATAGCAATATAAACTAAATGACTTTGATCTTAATGTTATACTTTGGATGAATGTCCATCACACCATTACACTAATGTTGTGACCTTGTTATTAACAACATCCAATGTCCATGATCAGGAAACCTTGATCATCTTGTTAATCAACGAGCTAGTTTATGAGAGAGCCATAACTAGAAACTTTATGTTTGTTTATTAAACACACAAGTATTAACGTTTCTGTATTAATACAATTATAGCATGCAAAATAAACATCTATCATATACTTGGAATATACATAATAAACACTTTATTATTGCCTCTCAGGGTATATTCCCTTCAGTCTCCCACTTGCACTAGAGAAAATAATCTAGTTACATAGTGATAAATCTAACACCCATGGAGTTCTAGTGTGATCATATTTTGCTCCAGGGAGAGTTTTAGTCAACGGATCTGCTACATTGAGATCCGTATGCACTTTACAAATCTTTATATCTCCATCCTTGACATGCTGGCGGTTGGAGTGAAACTGGCGCTTAATATGCTTGGAATTCTTGTGAGACCTTGGTTCTTTGGCATTGGCAATGGCACCCTTGTTGTCACAATAGATCACCATTGGGTCCAACGCGCTCGCAACCACACCTAGTTCGTATATGAACTCCTTCCTCCAAACCGCTTCCTGAGCCGCTTCCGAAGTAGCAACATATTTGGCCTCCGTTGTTGATCCCGCCACCACAGGTTGTTTGGAACTCCTCCAACTAACCGCTCCACCATTCATGAGAAATACGTATTCGGATTGAGACTTAGAGTCATCTAGATCGGTGTTAAAACTAGCATTGACATAACACTTAGCGACAAGCCCTTCTTCACCTTCGTACACAAGAAACATATCCTTAGTTCTTCGCAAGTACTTAAGGATATTGTTGACCGCTATCCAGTGTTCCGAACCTGGATCCGATTGGTACCTACTAGTCAAACTAATAGCATGTGCCACATCCGGTCTTGTACATAGCATGGCGTACATTATAGAGCTTATGGATGAAGCATAGGGGACTTTGTCCATTATCTCTCTTTCTTCCGCCGTAGCCGGACTTTGAGTATTACTCAATTTCTTGCCTTGCAACATAGGTAAGAACCCCTTCTTACTTCCGTCCATTTTAAACTTCTTTAAAATCTTATCAAGGTATGTACTTTGCGATAGCGCTATTAGGCGCCTAGATCTATCTCTATAGATCTTTATGCCTAATATGTATGACGCTTCACCTAGGTCCTTCATTGAAAATTTGTTGTTTAGATAACTTTTAACACTGTTTAAAAGATCTATATCATTTCTGATCAATAATATGTCATCCACATATAATATCAAAAATGCCACATTGCTCCCACTCACTTTCTTGTAAATACAAGCCTCTCCATAAGTTTGGACAAATCCAAACTCTTTGATCACCTCATCAAAGCGGAGATTCCAACTCTGTGATGCTTGCTTCAGTCCATAGATGGATCGCTGAAGCTTGCACACCTTGTTAGCATCCTTAGGATCAACAAAACCCTTTGGTTGTATCATATACAACTCTTCTTCAATATTGCCATTGAGGAACGCGGTTTTGACATCCATCTGACATACCTCATAATCGAAATGTGCAGCAATTGCTAACATAATCCTAACTGACTTTAGCATCACTATGGGAGAGAATTTCTCATCGTAGTCAACTCCTTGAATTTGTCGAAACCCCTTTGCGACAAGTCGAGCTTTATAGACGGTCACCTTACCATCAGCATCAGTTTTCTTTTGAAAATCCATTTATTCTCCACGGCCTTTCGGTCGTGAGGTAAGTCCACCAAGTGCCAAACTTGGTTTTCGTACATGGATTCCATCTCGGATTTCATGGCTTCTAACCATTTGTTGGAATATGGGCTCATCATCGCTTCGTCATACGTCGTAGGGTCATCAATTTCATTAACCATGAAATTCATAACAGGGTTTACATATAGCTCGGGAGTTGCACGTGTCCTGCTAGACCTGCGAGGTTTGGTAGTACTCTCTTTCGGAGTTTCATGATCATTATCATTAGTTCCCACTTCAATTGGTGAAGCCAACTCCGGAACGACTTCCGGCGCTGTGCTACTCGCCATACTATGAAGAGAAGGTTCAATAACCACTTCGAGTTCTACCTTTCGACTACTCACACCTTTCACGAGAAACTCTTTCTCTAGAAAGGATCCATTCTTGGCAACAAAAACCTTGCCCTCGGATCTGTGGTAGAAGGAATACCCAATAGTTTCCTTAGGGTATCCTATGAAGACGCATTTTTTTGCTTTGTGTTCGAGTTTATCCGGTTGAAGTTTCTTCACATAAACATCGCATCCCCAAACTTTAAGAAATGACAGCTTAGGTTTGTTTCCAAACCACAATTCATATGGTGTCTTTTCAACGGATTTAGATGGTGCCCGATTTAAAGTGAATGCAGCAGTTTCTAGTGCATAACCCCAAAATGACAGTGGCAAGTCCGTCAGAGACATCATAGATCGAACCATATCCAATAAAGTATGATTACGATGTTCCGACACACCATTTCGCTGTGCTGTTCCGGCAGGTGTGAGTTGTGAAACAATTCCACACTCCTTCATATGAGTGCCAAACTCGTAACTTAGATACTCACCTCCACGGTCGGACCGTAGAAATTTGATCTTTCTATTACGATGATTTTCTACTTCACTCTGAAATTCCTTGAACTTTTCGAAGGTTTTAGACTTGTGTTTCATCAAGTAGATATAACCGTATCTACTCAAATCATCTGTGAAAGTAACAAAATAACGATATCCACCTCGCGCTGACACACTCTTTGGACCACATACATCACAATGTATGATCTCCAATAAATCCGTCGCCCGTTCCATCGAACCAGAAAACGGCGTTCTAGTCATCTTGCCCATAAGGCATGGCTCACATGTATCAAATGATTCAAAATCAAGTGATTCCAAAAGTCCATCCGAATGGAGCTTCTTCATGCGTTAACGCCAATATGAACTAGACGGCAGTGCCACATATATGCGAATATATCATCATTAAGTTTAATCCTTTTAGCATCAACATTATGAATATGTGTAACACTATTATCGAGATCCAACAGAAATAAACCATTCATCATCGGTGCATGACCATAAAAGATTTCATTCATATAAATAGAACAACCATTATTCTCGCATTTAAATGAATAACCACTTCGCATCAAAACGATATAGATACAATGTTCATGCTCAGTGATGGCACCAGATAACAATTATTCAAGTTTATTACTAATTCCGACGGTAAGTGGAGAGGTAGCATTCTGACGGCGATCACATCAACACTTGATCCATTGCCGACACGCATCTTGACCTCACCCCTTGCTAGCGGTCTCTTGTTCCGCAGCTCCTGATTCGAGTTACAAATATTAGCAACTGAACCGATATCAAATACCCAGGTGCTACTGCGAGTACTAGTCAAGTACACATCAATAACATGTATATCATATATACCTTTATTTGCCTTGCCGGCCTTCTTGTCTGCCAAATACTTGGGGTAGTTGCACTTCCAGCGGCCAGTCCCCTTACAATAATAGCACTCGGTATCAGAGTTAGTGCCAACTCGGGGTTTATTTTCAGGCACGGCAACTGGCTTGCCGCCCTTACTTCCCTTCCGTTTCCCCTTCTTGTCTTTCTTGAAATCAGTGGTATTATTGATCATCAACACTTGATGTTCTTTCTTGATCTCCACTTCTGTAGTTTTAAGCATTGACATAAGCTCGAGGAGAGACTTCTTCATGCATTGCATATTATATTTCATCACAAAGCTCTTACAGCTAGGTGGCAGACACTGCAGAACACGATGGATGCCTAAGTCAATGGGAATCGTTATTCCCAAGGACACAAGCTTATCGGCGTAACCCGGCATCTTGAGTACATGCTCACTCACGGAGCTGTTCTCTTCCATCATGCAGCTAAAGAACTTTTCTGAAGCATTGTAGCTCTCTATAGCAGCATGTGTGTCGAAAATCATTTTCAACTCACCCATTGTATCAAATTCATTGCCGTTTTCGAAATGCTTTCGAAGTTCTGGCTCTAGACCATACAATATGCCGCAATGAACTAAGTTGTGGTCCTCCTGACGAGTCTGATAGACATTCTTCTCCTCGTTAGGGGCATCATCGATTGGTGGAGGGCCTAGCGGCGCTTCTAGCACATATTGCTTTTGTGCAGCAGAGAGGAGAATCCTCAAATTCATGGCCCATTTGGTAAAGTTGCTACCGTTCGTTGCAAGTTTCTCTTTCTCCAAGAACACATTGAAATTAAAAGTAGGTGGTGCGTGCCATCTACAACAGAATTTGTAAATTCTAGACTAAGTTTATGATAGATTGAGTTCAAATAATCCAAATTAAGAATGAAATCCCACTCAAAATCGACATCCCTCGTGCCTTTTTGGTGATTACATGAACCAAATCCACTACACCAAGTCCGATCATCACGTGAGTCGGTGTAGCTTCAAAGGCGAGCATCAAATGGGCATCATATTAACCATATGACTCATGCTTAACCTTTCGGTCCGTGTTCCGAGGCCATGTCTGTACATGATAGGCTCGCCAAGTAAGAACCTTAGTATTCGCGTGTGTAACTGTCTTACACCCGAAGTATGATCGTGGATCCAAGAACACCCGATCATCACGTGATGTCTTGGAGCGACGAAACATAATCGGTGCATACTTAAGGAAGAACACATTCTTATCTTTATATTTAAATGAGAGATCATCTTATTATGCTAATAAAACACCAAACAAGCAATATAAGATGCAATCAAACATCATATGTTTGTAAGTGGAATGATATGGTTCTTGCACTCGATCTCCATCATGTGCATCGTGGTATGATCACTACCATACCTCTATGTGTAAGTCCAAGGTCTATGGAACTTACACGCTTTGTGTGTTGTAAGAGTATCAACTCATACATCTACTTACAACATCACCATATCATGGCACTAGCCCAGCAACAATCTAAACTAGATGCCTCTAATTTTTCCATTGCAAGTTTTACGTGGCTTAGGGCTTTCGAAGATAGAACCGTTCATACCTACGAACATGAACCACAACGAGGATAACAAAATTGTTGACAATTCGTTGCAAATTAGATATTGACTATAGTAGGAGAGACAGACACCTGCTAGCCACATATGCAAAACTAGTTGCATGTCAAGCGTGGAACAGGTCTCATGTGCGAGGACATGTAAAGTTTGTCCGGGCCGCTTCATCCCACTATGCCACCAATATCCAAAGTACAACTAAGAAGCAATAACATGATCATCATCGCCCACATACTCATATGTGTACTACCCGTGCAAAGCATCTACGCATAGATCTGGCTCTGATACCACTGTAGGGTTCGCAGCATAGAAAACAAAAAAATTCCTACGATGGGAACAACTATGTGCCAAGATCTATCTACTAGATACAATCAACGGGCGGATATACATCCGTAGAGAACATACCCTTGAATACCTACAAAGCTTAATGAGTCCGAACTCGTGGTTGATGTAGATGATCTCTTGTCGATCTCAAGATCGAGAGGAAGTCCTAGCACCGCAAATCAGCGGTGCATCCGTGCTCGCACACACGTCCGAGGCACCGAGCAACCTCCGCCTCCTCGCTCCAGCGATGCAGCAGAATAAAAACTCTTTCTTGCCGAATAGCCACCGAGAACATGTATCTCGCTAGTCCGAGACCATGGGGGATAAATACTAAAGGGGGAGAGAGATCCTTCACGAGGAGGTGTGAGTGAGAAGTGAGGAGGGGGCTCCTTTTATAGGAGAGGGGGGAACCCCAAGGGGGTGGACGGCACATGGGGCTGCCCCCTTGCCCTCCCCTCATTCATGTGGGTGGACACTCCACTCACAAAGATCGCTTTCAATTCCCTCCACTCAAAAACCCACTCAAATTACCATTAAATTTCCACCAAATTTAATGCAAACTCTCATTAAATAAAACTCCTTTTATTTATTCAGAATTTTGTCAATTACTTTAATGACAAACATTCACATATAACCCCTTGCTAGTATTTCATTTGACATGCAAAAACATTTTCTGCAATTTCACCTGAAAACCGGTTTCGGTATCTAGTGAAATAAATTCTTGCGCTTTTTATTCTTTCTGGAATAAAACTTTTTCTGCAGATGGATGTCGGTGTCTCTTAAGTGTGTCACTCTACGGTTCGCGAATAATGCGTACATGATCGAGACCCCTCTCAGATCAATAATCAGAAGCGGGACCTGGAGGTCCATACTGACTCCCACACATTCAGCGATGACTTTCTTGTTACCGTGAGAACGTTTTACGCTAGTATCTTAATCCCTTTGTTTCGCGATATATTACATATCCGAGATTCGATCATCGGTATCTCCATACCTAGTTTGATCTACTGACATGTACTCTTTTCTCGTTCCTGTGATATAACATTCTAGTGATTAAATCACTTGCTTGCAAGCTAACCAATGTGATATCACTAAGAGGGCCCAGAGCATATCTATCTGTCATCAGGATAAACAAATTCCACTCTCGATCCATGGGCCTCAACATAACACTTTAGTAGTACTAAACCCATCTTTATAATCACCCTATTACGGTGTGACGTTTGATGTTATCAAGATACTCTTCCGGTGTTAGTGATTGACATGATCTCATGGTCTAAGGATTAGGATCACTTCGTATGTTGTTATAGCAATATAAACTCAATGACTTTGATCGTAATGCTATACTTTGGATGAATGTTCATCACATCATTACACTAATATTATGACCTCGTTATTAACAACATCCAATGTCCATGATCAGGAAACCTTGATCATCTTGTTAATCAACGAGCTAGTTTATGAGAGAGGCATAACTAGGAACTTTATGTTTGTTTATTAAACACACATGTATTAATATTTCTGTATTAATACAATTATAGCATGCAAAATAAACATCTATCATATACTTGGAATATACATAATAAACACTTTATTATTGCCTCTTAGGGCATATTCCCTTCACATGCCATCAATGGCCACCATGGCCGAGCACACTTGCCACCCCCACCATCGAGAGAAAGCTAGAAGCATAGCCAGCCTCGCCAACCTTGTCTACCATGCCGCCCGTGCCTCACTGCCCCCTCTAGACCAGCCCTAGCTTGAAGATAGAGAAGGGAATCGCCAGAAACGCCATGCCCGCGCCACTGTCGACCATGCCGACACGCACCATAGTCCATGCCCCGTTCCCGTTCAACCCGACCGCGCCTCGCCTTTATCGCTCGTCTACTTGATCACCACCGTCCCAGGAGACCACCAGACATCCCCGTTCGCCACCGCGCGATCAGGAGCGCCTGTGCGTCGTCAAAAACATCGTCGGTGCCGCCCAGAGCACCAGCGCGTTCCGACCAAACCGCACCACCCCTTGTCGTGCCATCAATCCGTTGAGCACCGCCAGGAGACCGCACACCGCCCCCTAGACTCAGCCATGCCCGTAGCTCGCTGTAACCCCGACCCCGACGAGCACTGCCCATGCCGCTCGGCCTCTCTTGCTCGCCTATAAAAGGAGGCCTCCCCGCTCATTTTCTTCACACCAGTTCACTCCCCACCTGATCCTTCCCACTGATTACTGAAGCAAGGCGATCTCTCCCTCGCCAGAATTTCGACGGAGCCTGCCGCTGCTGGAGGAGAAGGCCACCGTCGATTGGAGCCACCCCAGGAGGAGCCACCAGTACCAGGAGAACCGCCGTTGTCGACTTCATCATTCGCCCCCATCGCCGACCATCGTCTGAGCCCCGGTGAGCCACCCTAGACCCCCACTGGCCGTCCTAGGGTTCGAGCCCGCCGTGTTCTATTCCGATGAGGACGACGGCCGTGAGCCGTTGATCCTTAGTCTAATCCTACGGTCGTAATCGCCCCGTACCCCTTCGCCAACCCTCGTCCCACTGACATGTGGGGACACCACTTAACCAGCCCGCGCGCGCTATGCGCAGTGGGCCGAACCAACTAGCTCACTCGCGTGACCCAGTAGTTTGAATTTAGATTTATCTATTTAGTTTCAAATCTAGTTCTGGCAGTAGATTCAAAATTCAATTCAGAGAGTTTTAGTAAACCAAATTGCATGAAACTAATTTTGCTAGAAAGGTATTGAAATTATTAATCCAAGCCCGTTGGATTCAAACCATTTGGATTTATAGATCACCTATAGTAAAAATAACAAGGCAGAGACTTTTCTGCATTCAAACATTTTTCAAAATTCAACCATAAATAATTTTGAGTTGATTCCAACTCTCAAAAATCACATTTGATAATACCTTTCTGAATATATAAAAATATTTAGGTTTACTTACAGTAATAATGGACAAGTAATAAAAGAATGCCCCATAGGCATTTCTATTCACTTTAATTAATTAAAATAATAATGTTAAACCTTATTAAATTGTGACACCACTTTAAATCACATTCCCAAGTATTAGAATATGTGGTGATGACATGTGTCAACATGATCCCATATTCTAATTGGAGAATATTAAATCTTAAGTAGTTTTCAATGAGTAGAAATTACTTTTCTTAAATAAAATACATAAGACCAAGTCTTTAATTCATGTGATAATTGTGATGATGCTAGATCATCTAGTGTGAACCTTTGTGTGCTAAAAAGAAGTAGTTAAGTATTGTTTGGTGATTGTGTACTTCGTATTTATTTATAGAAGCTAGTACCGAACAAGGATACGAAGAGGAAGGAGACTACTACAAAGAGGAAGCTAAGGAGAACTTCAACCACTGCACTGCACAAGGCAAGCTAACACTTGCAACTATGAAAGCTAGATAACCTATGCAATGCATTAGGCATGCTTTAATTAGACCATATTGAGTATCCTAAATCCCAGTTTTACTTGCAAGCTTGATTATTTTATTTTCTTTATCAAAGCTTTTTATTTATAGTTACTTAGTGACTTGTGAAATTTGGAAAGATATTAGAGGTAGCATAAAGAGCATAAAACTTGGCATAAGTTAGATGGAACTAGATGTCATCCTGATACATGAGATTAAACTTAGATAAGTCACACTTGATTATCACCCCTCATTAGTGTTTACCCCCAACTTTAGTGGCTAGTGCTAAGCTTAAAACTTGATCACTTTAGATGGGAATACTTGGTAAAAAGGATTATGAAAACCTTAGAATGATGAGTCATTCTAATGAGATGTTTTGACATGTGCTATGAGAACCAGATGATTTTTGATGATGAAAATGTTGAGGCATGAGCCTTAGCCCTTTTATAAAACTGATGGTTGTGTTCGGATGCGATACCATTCCAATATTACCGTACAACCACAATACCCGAATTTGGGTAGGGCTTGACTGAAAGTTTATATATCTTAGTATGGGTTCCCTTGCGGCCGAGGTTTGAGCTGAGGCTACCTCGTGATGATTGACCACCTGTGAAGTTCCCAATATGACAGATGGTCATGGTTGGAAGGCCAAACTCATAGGAGAGGTGGCTATACTAGGGTGTGTAATTGAAAGGTTAGGATTGATTATCCGCATACTGAAAATGTTGAATCAGGATTGTTCCTGACGGATATATCAAATATTGTGATGAAAGTGTACCACCTCTGCAGAGTGTCAAACTATTCGAATAGCCGCGTCCGTGGTTATGGACAGTTGGAGTGGCCATACTGTTCCGTCGTCAGATGTTTTCAAAATGACTTGTAAAATGAACTATGACTTTGACTTGACCACGAGAGGGTTGTGAACATGAAAACTAAGTTCCCACTTAGGTGTTATTAAACATTAGATTAGTTTTCTTTGCTTCTGAACTCAGTTAAGGTAAACCTGGTTTTTTGCAAAATAACCTAGATCTTAGTATTCCTACTTGAACCACTTTACTTGTTAGTAATAGTTTGCGAGTATTTAAAGAGTACTCATGGCTTTGTCCTGGCTATTTCTGTGGCCAGACTATGAGGAGGAATACCAGGATGATGGGCAACAGGAAGTCTATAACAAGGATTATCTCCTATCGTCAGCATTGCCTGTGACCATGAAGATGGAGCCTCGCCCATGCTACCGTTATTATATTATTCCGCTGTGTTGATTGTATTAAGACTAGAGCATGAGATCCTTTATTTGTAAGACTTTTATTATGGTTTGTAATGGATGATGAACTATGGTACCAATCTGTTATGTCTCGCAAAAATGATAATTTTGGGATTGCGATGTATAGCATAACGGGCATCTGGGATTAAAAATCCGGGTGTTGACATTGAGTGCTTAATATAAACAATTCAAGTTATTATTTCCTCCGGTCCATATTAGTTGTCTCAACTTTGTCTAGATACGCATGTATCTAGACTAGATACTTAGCTAGGTTCATATGAATCTAGATAAATTTGAATCAACTAATATGGATTAGATGGCGTATAAAAAATCATGGGTATGTGCCAAGTTGTTTGCTATCCTTGATGACGCTGTAGTTGTAACTAGCCCGGCTCAACAGAAAATGGTACTCTCTCTGTTTTTTAAATAGACGTCTCAGATTTCTAAAATTTAGATAAATCTATATACTAAATAGTGTCTAAATTTTAATAAATACATGACATCTATTTTGAGAAGAAGCGTGTAAAATATACTAGCTGCTCCTAAAAGTCAACCACTAAAATAACCCTCTCTTTTCTCCTCCTCGGCACGAACACTTGTTTCTAGCCACATGCTGACCTTCCTCATAGTTCAAAACATCGAGAGTATTAGACCTAATCTTGCACCTTTACCACCACCTGAGCTACCCACGTCGCCTCGCCTTTGCTCCATCTGCACCGGTATCCCTCCCATCTAAACTACTTGTCACAGATTTAGATATAATGTTATCTAAAATTTGTCTAGGTTTAATAAACCTTCACCGTGTAATTTGGATAGAGGTACTTCCTTAGTCCTAAAATAAATGACTTGGTTTGTAAATTTGAATATATTTAGACATGTTTTAATACTTTCTATAATTTAAATTAATTGATTTGAATTTGTCTAGATTCGAATATATATAGACATGTTTTAATACTAGATACATCTAAATCTAGATAAATCAAAATCAATTAATTTGGATCAGAAAAAGTATATAGATATATATAAATCGAAACAAATCTAAGAGAGTATTACATTCTTTCCATGACGCGAGGGATCAAGTAAGCTCGCCATCTTGGTTAGGGCAAACCCATTGTTTCCAACTGATTAATGATTATTGTACTTACGGGAGGTTGCAATTCGGTTCATAGGTGCAAATGCACTCATTATAAGAAAACATATTTTAAAATATCAAAAAATTTGAAAAAAATTCTACATATACATTTAAACATTTTATGTTGGTTCACAAGTTTTCAGGATGAAAGAATATTTTGTGTGTTGTGTATAAAAAAGACAAAAAAATATCATGTAAATAGTCGTATTCATCCCACACATTTTATATTTTTTATATACGACACATAAAAATATTCTTTTATCCCAAAAACTTGTGAACCAACATAAAATGTTCTAATATATATGCATAATTATTTTTTGACATTTCAAAATATGTTTTCTCATAATGGATGCATTTGCACCTGCAAGACGAAGTGAATATCCGGTACTTACAGATAGTCCGTTCTCTCGAAACAAACCATTAGAGCACTCTACAACTGCTGCATTTTGCACGAGCAACACAAATAACCGTCGGATACGTGCCGCAGGCAAAAACGGCTCCAACGGTTACCGCATCTCATTTTGCTCCATAATTTTTCGGCACCGCCCCTTCATGTTGCACCACGCAGCTGCCGCATAGTTCCCCACCTCCGCTTCAGCCACACGCGCGCGCACCCAACTGCCACTTTGCCCACCTCCACTCTCAGCTACCAATGACTGCTGATGCCGAATCCCCTGCCATTGACCCCCTTCCCTCTAGATCCGGCAGATGCTCTCCGTCTCCCATCCCTAATCGACGATGTCGCTGGCCAACCGGAGTTATAGCCGTCAAAATCGATGATGTCGTCGCACTGCCATTCGGAGGGCATCATCGGCTTCCTCAGCGTGAGGATGCGGCCCTCCGGCCGCTTCGCCGCCACCATTAGCCAAGACGGGAGTCGCTGGTGGCTGGGCACCTTCGACAGCGCCGAGGAAGCAACACACGCCTATGATGCGGCGCCGTGGCGGTTCGGCCGCCCCCGCCGCAACCTCAACTTCCCTGACGTGGAGTCGCTGGAGGAGACAGAGTTCCTCGCGCCGCCGATGATGCAGTTCCTGGCGGGCCCATGCCGCAAGGCAGCGGCAGGTGGCGGCACTTGACGATATGCGCATGACGCAGCTGGACCGCGAGCAGTCGCAGATCGTGCAGGCTCAGCCCGCTTTCGACGTGGCGCGGAAGAAGAACGCCGGGGGTGTCGGGCCGTCCAACGCCATGCCGCTGCCACCCGTCCCCGTCCCTGTCGACTCCTCCTCCAACGGGCTCGACTCAGACTTTTGGAACACGTCCAATGACGACTTCAGTTGGGATTAGATTTAGGGTTAGCGTAGGGTTTAAATTTCGTTGAACTTTGTTTAATTTTGTATTGTACTTTCAATTTACTATGTCTATGTTAATATAAGTTTGATGTTATGTACTCATTTGAATGAAGATGTCTGCTTTGCGGCAGCTGCTGAAACAGTTGCTGCTGTATTTTACGGGAGCTGGTAAAAAGGCAGTTGTTTTTGTGCTGCAAAAACACAAAACTGCTGCCGTATTCGGCAAAACAGTCGCCGCAAAACTGCTGCTGGAAATGCTCTTATAACCCTTTCCTGACTAAGGAAAACTGAAGAGCTCTTATCGTAAGTAACCTTTGTAGTCCATTCTAGCCTACTTTGTGTCAGCATGGCCGTAATAGCCCGCCAAGTCTTGAGCATTTACCAAAATTGCAGCAGTAAGAGCATATCTAGCCGTGTCCGTAAATAGTCTAGAATCGTAAAATAACCGCCGTTTATCGGTGCTTCGGAAAAATCGCGTTCCGATCGGTGCCCGTAAACAACCCCGGTCAGAAAAAAATTACAGGACAAATATCGTCCGCGGAACTGAGCATATCTAGTTTCCACGGCCGAACTGAGCGCCAACCCTCACTCGTCTTCTTTCTTGGCGGAACGAAAGTTTCCTCCACCTCTCTTTCCGCTTCCGCTTCGCCGCCACCATCGATCTATCTCCCCCGCCGCTCCCCTCCCTCGCCGCCACGCGGAATCGACGCCATGGAGCCC
Source organism: Avena insularis (assembly GCA_023614405.1). NCBI lineage: Eukaryota > Viridiplantae > Streptophyta > Magnoliopsida > Poales > Poaceae > Avena > Avena insularis. Next base: position 55,338,918 of record CM042689.1, read on the forward strand.
GCACAGCTCCCGCCGGTAGCTGTTGAGGTCCCGCACCCGCAGGAGCCGTCCTTCGTCGCTCCGGCAGTCCACGCGGGCTCGCCGGCCGCCGCCGCGTCGGCCATCAAGAAGAGAAAGCGCGTGGCCGGGCAGGCCATCCCGCCGGCCACCGCTCCCATGACCAGCGGTGCTCACGCCACGCCTTTCTCCACCCCGGCACCTAAGCCCAAGAAGGTGCCCGCCACGCGGAAGAAGCCCACGTGGAAGACGGCGGCGGCGGGCGGCACCAAGAACCAGTCTCGTCCCGTTCCTCCGCAGCATGCCCCACCATTGGCCGAGATTGCCTCACCGGAAGCCCCCGCGATTGGCGCCCACAACTCGTTCGGCCATTTGCCACTAAGGTATGACGGTGCTCGACGTGGCACTTCTTTGGTAACCCCAAGCGCAGGGTGTGAAGAGCACATCAGCAAGTTTTCCCTCAGTTGAGACCGAGGTTATTGAACCAGAAGGAGGAAGGAAACGTCACACAGGTGTTGCAAACAATGTGGAGACCTGCACAACACAAACTCAAGACTTTGTCCCAACGAATCAGTGAGGTTGTCAAGCTCACCGGTTTGCTGTAACAAATGATTAAATGTATGGTGTGGAAGGTAATGGTGGTTTGCAGCAAGTAAACAAGTAACAGTGGAAGATGTATCAATGGTAAGATTGGACCGGGGTCCTCAGTAGAGGTGCTCTCCTTAGATAAACAACATGGCATCAAGGGTAAACAAATTACAGCAGGGCAATTGACAGGAACTAAGCAAGGCATAACAATGCAATTACTAGTCAGAAAGATCCTATGAGATTCGATTAGGCAATACAACAAGATACATAGACCGCCATCCAACTGCATCTATGACTAAAAGTCCACCTTCAGATTATCATCTGCACCCCCTCTAGTATTAAGTTGCAGGCAACAGACAACTTCTTTAAGCAAAGTGTGTAAGGTAAACAGTCAACATGTTCCATGAACAAGAGATCGTTGTTTTCTCCCTAGTGGCAACAACACATCTACAACCGAAGAGATTTCTGTCACTTCCCTTGAAAACTATAGGCATGAACCCACTATCGAGCATAAATACCTTCTCTTGGAGTTACTATCAACTACTTGGCCAAGATAGCTACTAACAACGGAGAGCATGCAAGATCACAAACAACACAAACATAATAGAATCATAAAGACAAAACCATTAATCAAACCAACATAATAATCTCAATATTTATCGGATCCCCGCAAACATAACATGCATGATTACAGATAGATTAGATCTTGATCATGAATGGAGCTCATAATATCTATACATGAAAGCACAAAGGAGGAGATACAGTCATCTAGCTACTACATGGACCCATAGTCCAAGGTGGAGCTACTCACGCATCATACCGGAGAGAAGGCCTCCGGGATGATCTCCCCTCCGGCAGGGTGCCGAGAAGAACTTCAGATCCCCTCGATCTAGGTACGACGACGGCGGCGGGTATAGAAGGTTTCGTGAAATATTGATCGGGTACTTAGGGTTTCTGCATCGGGGGCTTCTTATAGGCGAAGGGGGAGGCCGAGGCGGTGGCCAGGGGCCCCACACCCTGCCTAGGCGCGGGGCAGGGCCCACCCGCGCCTAGGGGGTGTGGCTGCCCTGGCACGCCTCTCCGTCTCCGCTCTAGACTTCTTGTTCCCCACGGAAATTTATTGACTTTGACGTTTGTCCCGTCCAATTCCGAGAATATTTTCTTACTAGCTTTTCTGGAACCAAAAACAGCAGAAAACAGTCAACTGGTATTGTGGCAACTTGTTAATAGGTTAGTACCAGAAAAGATGTAAACAACACCTCAAAGTGTAGACAAAGCAAAGCAAAGTAGATACTAAACAAGCATGGAGCATAAAAAATTATAGATACGTTTTCGACGTATCAATGTACAAAGAGGGATCTGCCCCGTTCTCATCATTCGAGTAATTACTCAAGAATAGCGAGGTGTGTATCACCGAGCCACCACTCGCTGCATATGATTTGGATTGAGATGATGATGAGGTAGAGGACAACTAAGAGGTGCATTGGAAGAGGTTGATCAAGCCGCCTATGCTGAGGCGAAAGAAAAGAAGAGGAGGACAGTGAACTACACCGAGATCGAGGACACTTGCTTGTGCCGGGCATGGTCGGATGTGTCACTTGATGCTGTCCATGGCAATGACCAAACCGGTAAGTGTTATTACTTATTAGATTAGAACTGAAGATAGATTTTTGAGACTCATGCCTCGTGTAGCAAACCCGGTGACCCACACATATCGTTTACTACAAGGCCGGTGGGATGTGATCGCCCTACAAATTGTTGGCTTTGTTGTCTTTTGTTGTCGAATGAATATTACGGTTTTGTTTATAGTTCACCCTGTCGAGCAGTTCTCGTAAACCGAAACCGCAAAAGAGAATATGCTACACTGTTTTGCGGTTCCGGTTTACGGGGACTACTCGGCGCCGCCTTCCTCGAAGCGGGGAATCACGGATCCAGCATCTTGTACTTCGATGTTTACGGTTTGCTATTTACAAGTACCGCTAGAGATGCTCTAAGTTGAGCCCCTCAAAATTAAACAAGCAGCAAGCTGAGTTGATCTTGTTCTTCCTTGAGCAAAGTATAAGCTGAGCTGGTTTTTTCAAAAAAAGAAAAGATGTGCTTAGGCGGTGAGTGCATACTTTTGTTCCGGCACTCAGTTTTTTTCATGGAAAAACCAAACACGAATCCCCTGATCCCGAGGTTTTACGCTTTACTACGCCATGTGTTTACACGGAGCAACAGAGAAATGCAAGTGCTTTGCTGTAGGGCGAGTCGGTTGCAGGGATTGGTCTCAGCAGCATAGAAGACACGACCATGTAAGTACACGCTTCTTCGCTCTCTCTGCCGCGACCGCAAACGGCCGGCCACGCACTCGCCTATCCATGAGTCCGGTCCGGACGACTCGAAATTATGTCCAAACGTTAAAAATTGGGCTAGTCGCATATACAGGGACCTCTTTTCGATTTGAGCTAATTTTGGTCCGGACTATCCAGACCGAACCCAGGATCCCGGAAACGCCTTAGGGACGCCGGATGCGGTGAATTGGCCGAGTGGACCAGCCTGTCAGTGACAGAAGCCGAGTCTCCCCCATCATTCCCGTCGTTTTCCTTTTCCCACCCTCGCCGCTACACCCCTCCCGCCATTATTCTGGCGGAACTCCGCCTATAAAAGGCGTGCATCTCGCCGTCTCTTTTCACAGTCTCTCACACCACCACAACTCCGACGAACTTCGGACGTTCGCACCTTTCTTCCTCCTCAACTCCGCCGAGAAGCCATGGCCGAGGGATTTCCCGGCCGACACACGATGCCGCCTTGGGAAGCTCGTCTGTTCCGTGAGGTGCGCTATACGGCGCCGCCGGACACTTGTCTCCCCCTCGGCTGGCAACTCAGCGCCGGCGGGATCCATGTTCCGCCGGTGCCGGCCGACGAGGACCTCGTCGGAGAGATCCTGGTGGCTATCGCCGACATGCAAGACCCGGATCTCGCCGAAGAGTTCCAGGAGGCTATCGCCGCACATGCAAGACGTGAATCCTGGCAACCTGGTCTTGTGGAGGCAGTTCTTCGCTGACAGGCGCCTCGCGAAACTCGCCCGACACAACGGTCCGTCGGGCTCGCCGTCGCCGCCGCGTCACAATATGGCTTTCCGCCGCCGCTTCTGGAGCGTTCCAGGGCGAACTCTCGCCGGCGTCATGGAGTCATCCAGGCCGGCAACCACCCCCGCCTCGGCCTATAGTTGCGGTGTCCTGCGTCGACCACGCGGGCGGCGGTCTTTTCATAGTTTTTAATTCGATGTAATATGTACGCCCTTGCCCTACTTAATAAAATCCGCCTATATCCGTCCATATTTCGCCGAACCTGGGATTCGGCCTGGGTACGCGAGTGGAAACTGGACGTACCCAGGCCGAAATCAAGTTCCGTCTGGCCAAAAAAAGTCCGGATTTCGGCCTAGTTTCGCCCTACGAGTGAAGATGCTCTGGTGGTATGCTTCGGCCGTTCAGCGGCACAGGGACACGACAGAGAGATGGCATTATTCAGGCATGCCCTTTCTTTAAAAAAAAGCCATACAACGCACTTTATTTCATCTCAAACAAACATACATCGTTCAGTACATCAGGGATAATAAAACTAGAAGGATGTAGTCCTAAAATATAGAAGTATTAGAATCAAAAGCAACTCTATTTAACTTATGCATAACCTTATTAGCCACCCGCGAGCAGTGCTGAATGGTTAATTGGCAAATTCTTCGAGTTACCTAAAAACAGTCTGACAAGATTGCGACATACGGGCTCCAGATCTCAATAGTACCATTAGCTTCAAAGAGTCCGATTTAATAATGATATAAACACAACCCAAGTTTTTCTACATCTCTAAAGAGTCATTGCTTCGGCTGTCGTTGCATCCAACAAATTATTGGGTACCCAACTAGCTCCAGCAACAACATGGCCTTTGCCATCACATAGTACAGCTCCCGCGGCACCACCAGCTCTATTAGGGCATGTCCACCGGCGCGATCCAAACGGTTCGTGCGTGTCCGAAATTGTCCACGTGGACGGACGCGGCGTGCACGGCGCCCCGGCGGATGTGTTCGGTCCAACCCATCCATGTATCTAATCTGGGGTTCGGTTGCGTCGGTCCGGACAACGACAACGTGGGGTGTCCTCCCAATAATTCGTGCGGGCACTCCCGCCAGTGGCACAGCAGACGCTCTCCTCCCCCGAACCCTCACGCACTCCATATCACTCGGTTTCGAGCAGGAGCAGTCTTTGCCGCCGCCACCGCTCGCTGCCGCCGACGTCCCCCGCGATATCGAGCGCCACCGCAGGCCACGCGCGTTGCCGGAGTTGTCTGGCCGCGTCACAGGCAGTCTCGTCGCCCTCGGTCTCCGCCATTGGACTGGGCGTGTGACACCCTTTGCGTGCGCACAACCTGCCCGATCAATTGCCTGAGCTACGTTCGCCGGTCCTTTCTAGGTTTTGTTCAGCCCGCTTCGGGAGTTGCCATCACCATTGACAGTCGCATACTTTGCAGATGGGCAGCAGCCAAAGGGCAATGGAATTCTTCTACAAGAATTTTGTGGAGTCATCCTCCGAGGAGGAGTCCGATAGTGAAATCAAGATTGTGCTGACGGCTGCACAGATGGTGCACGACCACTACATCCTGCCTCCACGCAGAGGTGGTTCGTCCAAGTGGCGCCAAGCCAACCAGGAGCGCGACCAAGAAGATGACCACATACGTCTTTATAAGGACTATTTCCATCCAACTAATCCAGTCTTTAAAGAGAAGCCATTCCGTCACCGCTATCGGATGTCGAGGGACCTGTTCTTGCAAATTCTCAATGGGGTGACGGAGTACGATAGCTACTTCTAGGCCAAGTACGATTGCACCGGTAAGATTGACTCCTCTTACCAAAAATATTCTGCTGCCATTCGGTAGCTTGCATATGGAGTCCCCGGTGACCTCCTCGACGACTACATGCACATGAGCGAGTCCACATGCCATGAGGCTATGTACCGATTTTGCAGCGTGGTTTGGTGCTTGGCAAAGTTTACCTGAGAGAGCCAAACACCAAAGACACTGCCCGTCTTTTGTCCATCAACGAGAGAAGGGGGTTTCCTGGTATGCTCGGCAGCATCGACTGCATGCATTGGCAATGGAAGAACTGCCCGTTTGGTTGGCAAGGGCAGTTTAAAGGGCATGCAGATGGGTGCACCGTCATACTAGAGGCCGTTACATCACAGGATCTCTGGATTTGGCACGCTTTTTTGGCATGGCTGGATCAAACAATGACAACAATGTGCTGCAGCGCTCTCCGGTGTTTGCTAGGCTGGCAGAAGGCAATGCCCCACAGGTTTCTTATCAGATCAATGGCAATCCATATGATATGGGTTACTATCTTGCTGACGGTATCTATCCCTCCTGGACCACCTTTGTGAAGACAATCCGCAATCCTGGAGATGAGAAATGCAAGAGGTTTGCGAAAGAGCAAGAGGCTGCTAGAAAGGATGTGGAACGAGCATTTGGTGTGCTTCAGTCAAGATGGGCTATTGTTCGGTACCCTTCTAGAAACTGGAGCGCAAAAAGGATGTGGGATGTGATGACTGCTTATGTCATCATGCATAACACGATCGTCGAGGACGAGCGTGATGACAGCATCTTGGACCAAGGCTGGGACTTTCAGGGTCAGCCGATTGAGCCAGAGCCAGGTCTAGCGTTTTGGAAAGATTTCATGCGAGTGCATGAAAATTTGCGTCACAGGCAAACCCATGAACGGCTTCAACTAGATTTGGTTGAGCATATATGGACTCATGCATGAAATCTCAATGGTTAATCCTCTATTTGTTTTGTGTAATTTAATTAACGGTTTAGTTATTTTTCATCGAACCATATGAGGCTGAACTATCTATATATAAGCACTATTTCATTCAATTTGATTTCCTAGTCTAATTTATTTGTATCCTAAAAATTAATTATATAACAATATTTACAAACATATGAATCCCCGGCCAAGCCCTGATTAGCGCTGGTCCAGCGGGGACAAATGAGCCGCGCCGCTGGACGCGGCTGACCGGACAGGCCGGACCCTCTACCTTTACTGACCGGAGTTCGATTCAAACGGATATAAACGGACTGTTTGGGGTGACATTTAGGTCGCCCGGTGGAGATGCCATTAGGCAGGCCCTTTCTGAGACTGAGACGTCCGGGAAAAGTTGTGAGCTGCGTTTTTTTTTCTATTTGTACTGAAAGATCATGTAAACACGAACAGATTATGGATAACACGTCACGTGTATCAACTACGTGCGTGTCGATTGTCGAACAGTTGAAGCGGAGAGCAGCGACTAGCTAGACTAGTGTCGATCGTCCAACAGTTGAAGCGATTCTAGGTGGAAACGGGGAAATAAGCAGCCATACCATAGAGGTGGAAAAGGTACCGTCCTTTTCCCCCCTTCACCCTGATCCACAAAAACCTCGCGTGGACGTGATAGAAAGCAGCTCCTCCGTGCATGTGCGTGTCCCACACAAGAAAAACGACCCGATTCCATGAAAATGACACTTCCTTTTACGAGCAAGAGAAACATGAGGCTGTGAATTGTCCTGGTCGAGCCATATGCATGCCATGTGGATACAAGGGTACGTGCGAAACTCCGGTCGGATCCAACCCAAGCCAGTGGTCTACCTTCCCTATATGTATTGTTATTCCATTCTGTTACAATGAGGAATGTTGTGTAAATTTAGCACGAGAACTGAGGCTTAGCTCGAATGGCAAGAAAGTGTTGATACATAGTCTTCCCCGCTAGACCCTAGGTTTGAGCGTGAGCACCCGCTTTCTGGTTTGTACCACTTAAAATTGTTCTATTGAATTGCCTAATCTTTCAAGTCACAATTTAAAAAAAAAACACAGCACACCGCAAAAATAAGGTTTTGGAAAGACAATTTTGGTTGAGCGATAAGTCCCTAGCCGACCAACATCCTTCCTTATTTGCTATCGTTCGCCGTAAAAACGTGACGGTTGGACAAGTATTGGCAAGTGCACCTTTGAATATTGAGTACGGGAGGAGTCTAACTAGCGGTAATAGATGGAATATGTGGCTTCATTTGGTTCGGAAGTTAATGGGACTGCACCTCACGGAGAATTCGGATTCTTTTGTTTGAAAATTAACACCCTGATGAGACTTTACCGTTAAATCTATGTATAAAGATCTTTTAAATGACAACACGAGATTCTTACGTGGTTATTTTTGGAAAATAAAAATGTCACTTAAGATTAAGATCTTCATATGGTTTTTGTAACTAAGGTTCTGTTGACTAAATATATTTTAGCTAAGCATAAATGAACTGGTTGTAAAAAAATATTGTTTCTGTGATTCACCGGAATCTATACACCATTTATTTATTGTTTGTCCCTTCACTTATCTTGTTTGGAGAATTGTTGAGTTCACTCTTAATCTACCACCACCCGTCAATTTGACGAATATGTTCGGAAACTGGCTAAATGGAGTGGGTAAACACAATAAAATTAGAATCGGTGTGGGGTTTTTAGTTTTATTATGGTCTATCTGGAATGCTAGAAATGATTCGGTGTTTTAATAGATCCGACAATAGCAATTTTATGCAGGTTATACACAGAGCTACACACCGGATCCATATGTGATCCTATCTTCTCCCAGAGGGCCAGCGAGGCCCATGAATATTGGATGCAGTCGGTAGGAGACGGTCTCACAGGCTTTCTACATCCAGCCTGGGTGGCGGCATACTGGAAGGGTAGATGTTGCTTAAGCGAGCTTTGGTCATTTGGTTTAGGTAGCTTATTTTCGTAGCCATGTTGAGCGATCCATGATTGCAGTACTGAATTATATTTTGTGAGAGACTTTAAAACTGTGCAATAAAAAGTCTGTCTGCATCGCTTGATGCAGAGGCCGGGGTTTACCTCTATTTCGGGAAAGGAAAACTTGATTTCCACATTTTTTTTAGTCACTCAGTTAGCCCATTTACTCACTATGTACTCAATTTTCATTAGAAAAAACCATAGCACCAAATGTTGCAATCCAAAACTTTGAATCATCTTGTTTAACAAATCATTGTTACGAGGTGCTACTACCAAACCAACCACATATTACACGCCCTATGGAAGCACGGCGCGGGTAAAGCACTAAGCTAGCTCTACACTCCGGTCGTTGCTATTGAAAAGCTCGCTTTGGTCCAAGCTCTGATCCCGGCCACGTAAAAATAAACTCCAACTGAACTCGACGTTACTCCAAAATCCATTAGCGCATGGGCTGGGACCCACCATGACCGACCTGCAGTACTCACAAGCCGGCACGTGACACGCCCGTGACATGGCACACATCATCTCCCTTCCCTTCCCTTCCCTTGATGAGTGCGCGACTTGCGTGCGAGAATAAAAAAAAGAAAGGGTGACAGCAAGCAAGGAGAAGGAGAAGGAGAGCGAGCGGGATTGGGAAGCCGAGAAAAGGCGGGGATGTGGAAAAGGGGGCATAGAAAAAGTGTGGCTGGTAGCCGACCCTTTTGGCTCCGCTTTCCGCAAGATTCGCACCTCCCCGCGCTGACGTTGCCCCGACGGCCTCCCAGCCACGAGTTTCCGTGGCTGACGAGCCCCCCTCGCGGCTGACCTGGACGCCAGCTGTCACCCTGCCGGGGGCCTCCCCGTCGACGTCGCGTGTCCCACCAGCGAGTCCCGCCTGCGCCACCGTCCTCCACAGAATCAAGAATTGCAGTACGGTGCACCTCTAGCGTAGCATTAGAATTTAGACTAGGTGGGTTTCCATGTGGTGGTGATGGTGGTTTGGGGGCATAGTTGTACCTGCGCTACTTGCCCAAATGTTGTAATCTACGTACGCACACCAACGTGCAACGTGAACGTTTTCGCTTTTTTTTTTAGCTCTGCTTCTAGACCAGCCCATAATACATAGCCACGCTAAAATCAAGCTCGCAAACCCAAAATGGTGTGTACTAATTTTGCTTGGGGAAACATAAAGTGCACTTAAAAACGAAAAATCTGCAACATTTTTCTTATACTCCAACCGTTGTTTTATAATATGTTGCAAAGCACACATTTTTCTCCCAAGGACAAAGAGAATATTCCATTAATCAGCAAAACATGCTGATCCTAACCATCCACCTGATCAACTTCAATGACCAATAAATTAAGTTAAACCTCTACAAAATATGTGAGTTACTCCTCAAACTAATATCGAGTATCATATTTTCCCTTCTCCACAAGCATCTCATGTGATGTGTTATAATAACCAACAAAGTTGCAGATATACCATGAATACATTTGCACATGTCGTAAGAGCATATAGAAGAGACAACAAACAATCAATCACACCTAAACAACCGTTAAAAGGCCAACTTCTAATGCTTCGGTAGTACTAGTAGGGCTGTTTGGTTGGGATTATCTTTGGCCTTTGAATTTTGCCTTATAAGCCATAAAAGCACCTACATAGGTGTTTTTGCCTATTGATTTTGGCTTTTGACTTGATTGTTCCATGATGATATAAGCAAAAGCAGAAAGCAAAAACACTTACATTTAGGTGCTTCTGGCTCTTATAAGCCAGAAGCCAAAAGCTAGAAATAATTATAACCAAACATTCCCGATTCATACCTCAAAAGCAAAAAAAAAAGGTCGCCCTATTTCTCTCAGTTGACACCCTACCCTTCGAGAAGTTGTGACGGGCTGAAATTTCAGCCCCGCACTCCTACTGGACCGCTGCATTATTGCACCTCTGCTACCGAGAGTTCCACCACCACCTCTCACCTCCCCATGCTGCCTACACTAGCGTTTCAGTTCCCTTGGTCTCCCCGCGCTACCAGGGTTGTTCCACACATTTTGGGGCCCTAGGGCGACAACTCACAAAAGGTACCTTGTTCATAGTGGTGAAGCTTCCCTATCCCCAAGGGGGGCCATTGCCCCCTATTCCAGAAAATTGCTTAAAGATAAAATTCTAAATATTACTCCAAGTCAATGAATGATTATTATTTTTGGGACCCCAACAATGTGTCACAAGCTCTACCACTTGTTCACATACACAAAACTTTAAAATTAGGGCAAATCTATTTCTAAAACGGTCGGTATATGACCAAACCCGGCGGATTGACTTTTGCATGTCTATCGCGCGCAGCTCAAACGTCTGCGCACATTCTGTCGGTAAATGACAAAACGGATCGAACTAGCTTAAAATCAAACAAAAAACTTAAAATGACTTGTAGATCAAACCGTCTGTTCGATTTAGGATTCGTTTTAACCGTTGGACTAGTCGCGACGAGATCTTTAAAACCAGATCCCATGTTGATATGTTCCGATAAAAAAAATTGGACCAAAAAGTTATCCATCCTTAACACATGAGTTATCCATGTCATAATATGAATGTTATCCACCCTATAATACATAAGTTACCCAGCATATAAACATGTTGGGTATAGACGTTCTCGCATACATGTTGAGCAAGTTTAATTGGAGCGTGATAGCCTAGTTGTTAGGATACTGAGACTTTATTGCTATCAATGCGTTAGCGTCGACAAGCGATGAGTCTCGGTACCCAAAACCCTTCTAGGCTTCGTTACCCCTTGGTAGCGCTGACGTACGACAAAGTCGAGTCGATAGACTAATGTTGAGCGTCACGTTGTTCACTACGGCTTACTGTGGTGGATAGTTGGGATATAAGACCTTATTTATTTATATTATATGCAAAAAGCTTAAATTTAGTTCCTTTAATGAAATTATGTTTGATGTTTCACACGGTGGCCTTTCAAGATTGAGTAGTCCATACACTAGGACGAGCAATGAGGCCGAGCCGTTAGAATAATATTTTATATTCTGTTCGTAGATAAATTTTTATAGTGGTGGATAACTTATATGTTATTGGATGGATGACTTACATATTAAAGCCTGGATAATTCTCGTGTTACTGATGAGTAACTTATGGATAAATAATAAAGTTACCTATCCATGACACGCGACTGTGGGTAAATTTTATAGTAGTGGATAACTTACATGTGATTGGATGGATAACTTTTATTTGAAGCCCGGATAACTCCTGTGTTACGGGTGGATAATTTTTGGTCAAAAAAAATTGCCAAAACATATCAACACGGGATCTAGTTTCGAAGATCTCGTCACGACTAGCCTAACGGTGAAAACGGATCTTAATTCAGACAAACTGTTTGGCCTAAAAAATATTTTAAATTTTCGTTTTGAATTCAGTGGCTAATGAGAACTCGCGTAAAGGAAATTTGGCAAGGCCTCGTAATTTGGTAAGGCCTCGTCCCGCGCCAGCTGGTGTCCGAATGCCCGCTCAATTTTGCAATTCATAGAAGAGTTGCCATGTAGTAAAGTCCTAAAATTATTAGTATTCGCTAGCGAAATATTAGTGTAATAAAATAGCAAATTAAATAATCTTAGTGAAGATATTCAAAACTAATTATTTCTATTGCAGTATATTTTAGGATCGAAGGGGTCGAGTAGAGAGATGTTAGGCTGTAGCTTGTGCCATCTATATTTTTTTGGTTATTTTAGGGTTTTGAGCCTCAAGAGTAGAAGTGTACTAATAGGGGTACACATAAGGATCCCGAGACATGCCCCTACCTCGCACGGCCCTAGAGAGAGCGCCCCTCTGCCCTGCCCTATGGTTCGGCCCTGTTCTCTACCACATTGATGGCTCGGTAAACTTCACTGTCCCCCACTCATACCTCTTCCCGCCTCCCTCCGTCTCTTGATGTGTTGATGCCTTTCTCTACCTCGACTGGCGCCACCAACAAGTTGCCCTTTGTTTTGGATTTGAAATAATATTTCAAAATTTCAAAAAAATTGGATGTAGCAAATGATGTATCCTACAAACATGTAAATTCCAATGCAAAATTCTCTGCATTTCAGTCTAGAAAATATTTGAATTTTTTAAAAATATACACTATTCACTATACTCATATCAAATTTTTTTTCAAAATTTGGAGTTCTGAGAAAATGATCTTAGCCCGAAATCAAAACACTACACTCTCAGCTTGAATATGTGAAAAATAAGATGGTTTAAAAATTAGAGGCAGCTCCTCACATAACATATCACTTATAGTAATCCCTCCATACCGAATTGTTGGGCTAAATTAGCAAAATGCTTGGACCTAGGTGGTTTCTCACTGGCTGGAAAAAAAAAGAAGCAATGAGTACATGCGTAAGAGTTAATTGGGACGCATGCATGGGTCAGTTCACACAATAAAACTAAAGGCACGTTTGATTCAAAGGATTTTAAAAGAAATTCTATAGGATTTTAATCCATAGGATTTTTTCTATAGAGTTTGTTTGTTTCAAATGAATGAATCCTATAAAATTCCTATGCATTGTTTTCCTATATTATAATCCTATAAGATTTCTAACAAGAGGTGAGCCTCTTGGAAAAAAATATATGTGTCTATGACAACTATGAATATACTAAACCCTGCAAAAAATTATGTGTTTTCCTATGGTGCAATCAAACAACTTATTTTAGCAACTCTTATATTTTCCATTCCTTTAGGATTCCAAGTGCCATGCCGTTCTATTCCTGCATTTTTCATGTTATCATGTTTTACAAATCTTTTGAATCAAACATGCCCTAAATAGAGAGCATCGTGGGTAGGTTGGGACATTTTTTAGGAGAAAATAAGCCATGCATGAGAGTTAATTGGGGCAGTTAATACACAATTTAGACTACTAATTCGGTATATCTTCAAAACTACTATTAGTTCAGTAAACCATATGGAGGTAGTACTGTTGATTCCAATAAAGTGTCTTTCTTATACTAACTCCATTTCAAAGAATAAGACACACATATATTCTAAAACAAACTTTGACCGAATAAATAGAGCAACTAAAATTTGATTACATAGTGGTATTATGGAATAGAGGTAGTAAAACATTTATATATTATAAGTATAAATCTAGTCAATATGTATCATGAAACGTGCAATGAATTACGAGTTGTACTACTAGGAACTTTATTCTTTTCATAGGGATGCATGTGCAACTATTAAAACTCTAGAGGACACGCGCGCATTAAGCCCCTCTTAATAAGACGACCCTCTAATAAGAAAAGCCCCCTTCTAAAATTCCCCTACTTTTTTGCCCATTCAGTTTCATAGTACTTCAATCTCATGTTCCCCATGTAGAGTAGCAGCAATATCCATTAGCCCCTCTCTCTCCCTCCCTCCCTCCTCCAGCTCGGTGTTGCTCTCTCGCCACTTCGCTCAGCTTCGAGTGTCAATAGCAGCGGCAGCTTGTGATCTTGCTGGGTTCGCGGCCGGGTGGGATCGAGGATGTCGGATCACATGGATTCCGGTATAAAGCTCTTCGGCCGGGTGATCCCGTTGGTTCCTGAGGCTGCGCAGCCTGGGTCGCCGGAAGCGGAGGCGCCCACCAGCTCCGAACACCCGTCGTCGCTGCCGGAGTTTGGGACACCGGCGTTGGTGGAGGTTGAGCCAGAGGCTCATAAGGTCAGCTGATGAGAGGCTTTTGTTTGATCAACAATTTTCAGCATCCATGTTTCTCGTTTTTGCCTGTAAAATTGAACAAACAGAGTCTTATCTCATCATAATTAGAATATAGCATCTGGCGAAAAAATTGTCTAGCTAGAATTTAACGGTTCAATTTGAGAAAGAGGATGGGCTCGAGGTTCAGGTAAATCGCCTGGGATGTCCATGCTGATCATGGGGCTGGCAGTATAAATTAAAAATTGGGTTTGGATCTCAGAGTGGATAGGTCCAAAAGTACAGGGATAGTTGCTTGGCCGTACACTGTTAGACGTCGGTTTCTCCAATTTGGGCTCTATCTTTCAGTCCAAAAAAGAGCAGCTACAAAAGTTCTCCTGGATGTGGGGTTTGGAGGGCAATAATTGTGTACTCCCATGCCGTGGATGCCGATTAAAGGGGGTTAAAAATTATTCTTTCATTTTGTACAAGTATCATTTTCCTTTCATTTTGAAGTTGAGCATGAAATTCTTTTAAGATACATCAGTGTTGATTTCAGGTTCTGTAAGTTTTTCGCTTTGATTTTGTGCATGAACAGAACACGATTCGTGACCGCATAGCATATGTTTGCCTACATATAGTTGGTAGGGTGTTGCCATGCTGTTTCCTTGGAACTAGTTACATATGTCACCATATATACTAGCAGGTCTTCATTTGTTTTTTCTGACGCAACTTCCAAGCTTCTTTTGCGCTGTACTTAGCTGTTGGACTTAGCTGATTGAATTTGGATTCAAGTATCTGTACTTGGACCCTGTGATGGATTTATGCGGATTTATTAACCCTGTCTTGCCATGGTTAAAATTTCATGCCATGTTAAGTGGTTAGTATTGGAGGACCTAATGCTTCAAAGCTTTCTGTGTGTGGAGGGTAACATAAATCTTTCCTAATAAGACTATAGCTGATGTGATTTTAGCATGTTTTGGCCTCTTGGTGCATCGGGACCAACCTAGTCTTCTGTCCACTGCTTGAACTTCATTTTTGACAGTATCACTTGTGAAATCTTACAGGACCAACGCAAGGAAACCAAAGACAAAGGCGATAGTGAAATGAGGGTTGATGTGCCGGAAGAGAAAGAAGATAGTGGAATGAAGGGCGATGAACCAAGAGAGAAAGAAGATAGTGGAATGAAGGGTGATGAACTAAGAGAGAAAGACAACGAAATGGAGGTTGATGCACCAGAAACGAAAGAAAATTCAGAAACAGACGGTTCATGTACCTTGGACCACAAGAAAGATGACTATGCCCAAATAAGCAATTCTGAAGAGAAATCCGCATCAGAACCAAAGGAGGACAATGAGAAGACATCAAATGATGAATCAGGTCAGGATAAGGTGCTCAAGAAGCCAGATAAGATTATACCCTGCCCTAGGTGCAATAGCATGGATACAAAGTTTTGTTATTACAACAACTACAATATCAATCAACCTAGGCACTTCTGTAAGAATTGCCAAAGGTACTGGACTGCAGGAGGGACTATGAGGAATGTACCTGTCGGTGCTGGGAGGCGCAAAAGCAAGAATTCATCGCTGCACTACCGTCAGTTGTTGATGGCCCCTGATTGTCTAATGGGGTCTAGAGTGGACATCTCTAACACATTGAATCCAGAAGCCCTTGCATCTCTGCCTTCTATCCCGACACAGTCAACCAGTCGAAGTGAAACAGTTCTCAAATTTGGTCCTGAGGTGCCGCTTTGCGAATCGATGGCATCAGTACTGAACATTGAGGAGCAGCATCTCACCAATGCTGGATCTGCACCAAGAGTTGAAAGTAGGGAAGACAATTCTTGTGCGTCTTCTACCACATCAAACAACGGGTTACCTGCAAACGCGATCCAGGTTGATAAGAATGGAGCACCTGTTTACTGTAACGGAGTTGGCCCGGTGCCTCAGTATTACCTTGGTGCTCCTCCTTTCATGTATCCTTGGGGCATAGGATGGAACAACCTTCCTGTAATGGTGCCTGGTGGAAGTATGCCCGAGTCTGCTTCTCCATCAGAAAGCTGCAGTACAAGTTCAGCTCCATGGATGAACCCTTCCATGATGCCTGGCTCAAGATTTCCTGCACCAGCATTTCCATATCCTTTTGTCCCCCCTGCCCTCTGGGGTTGCTTACCAAGCTGGCCAGCCGCAGCATGGAACGCACCGTGGATGGGAACCAACGGGTGCATATCGCCGTCCGGGTCAAGCAACAGCAGCTGTTCAGGTAATGGATCTCCTACCCTGGGAAAGCATTCTAGGGACTCCAATTCACTGAAAGATGATAAGGAGGAGAAATCATTGTGGGTTCCCAAGACGCTCCGCATCGATGATCCTGATGAGGCGGCGAAGAGTTCCATATGGGCAACTCTCGGCATCAAACCTGGGGACCCTGGCGTCTTCAAGCCTTTCCAGTTCAAGGGTGAGAGCAAGGGCCAGCCAGCAGACGCACGCCCTGCTCGTGTTTTACAGGCGAATCCTGCAGCGTTTTCTCGGTCACAGTCATTCCTGGAGAGTTCTTAAACTAAGTCTGTTGTTGCCTGTGTTATAGCTTTTTTTTTGGCAACAAGGCTTGTACTGTAGTAAATTGTACATTTAGTATAGCTTCATGGTATGTGAAGAGGTGAAAGGAGAGCTTTTTGAATAGCCACTAACCTGCAGTGGAGCTTTGCAAAGAGCTTTCATGAAAACTTCCTTGGGGTGTGTATTGTAAATACTTGACAAACTGGCTATGTAAAACTGTACTTAGGTCAAGTCACATTGTTTACCAACTCCTAGTATAGTAATACTGGTGCAAGTTGTGAACAGTTAACATTGCTATTGATGACAACTATTTATAGTATCAAATAAATGGTTTGAGATGTCCAGCATTGTAACTCTTTTCCAGATAATTGTTTGTGTTTCACGGTATTTTTAATTGGCCAATTCGAAACTACCTATCTATGAATGAATACTTCTTTTGCCCAAATAGTACCATATGTCAGTTAATTGATTTAACTTAAATTGGTATCTGTTTCCACAATGCCTGTTCATGAGATACATGCGTTTTACATGAGTTAGATGAAAATGAAACCAAAGTAACTCATCAGTGACCAAGCCTTTTGTCCTCAGGAATTAACAGCAAGACTACAAGCAGTTTTATTTTCACCGTTCTACACATCAGTCTGCAGTACACGTAGAGTCAGGTGACGGTGTTAGAAACATCCTAGCTAAAATGTCCAGATTGTGTAGAACCGTCAGGCATCATAGGAAGAACATCCAATGTGATAGGCCTCCTGATGGTCTGAACCAACGTTTGATGTATGGTGGTAAGGGCGGTGGACCGGGGGTAGAAGCAGAGCCAAAGACTTGTCCATGAGCAGAAGGCGTCGGCATTTACTGCATGTCAAATAAATGCAATGTTACATACTGTAGACCAATAATATGATACGACCTGAGTTAAATATCAAGGGGGGTCACCTGCAAAGTTTTGTAAATAGAGTCTGATAATCAGCAATCCAACGCTGGAAAAGGTTGACATCTTGTTAGTACTCAACAAAAAGCAAGGTATACTATTTTTAGGAGTTAAAAAGAGCAAAGTATATTTGATAACAACTGTCCTAAAGTATACTTATCGACAATATTTGCTACAACTCACCAATAACAGAGGAAGTGCTTTACTGGGCTCAACACTAACAAAGTACTGCAATGCCTTGTCAGCATGCTCCTACATAATCAAAACAGAGTACTCAGTACGCCAATGTTTCACCTAAAATACCTCTTATGGGAACAAATAATCAAATCAAAGAATTTAAAAGAAGTATGTACCGTCACATGCTTAAAAACGTGATGCACGGACACACCTCTTGCATGAAGGTAGCTTCCTCCCTGACAGAAGAAGAGACACAACATCTGTCAGAAATAATACCTTGCCCACTCATTTTATCAACAAGAACACTGAACTTTGCCCATCAAGTGTATCATGGGAACACGCTAACACACAAAAGGAGATCTTGCTACATAAGGAACTACTCCCTCCGTTTAAAATATAAGATGTTTTAGACTTTTCTCAAACGCATGTATCTAGACAATTTTTAGTGTGTAGGTTCCGAGCAAAATGAGTGAACATACACACTAAAGACATCTACTCCCTCCGATCCATATTAATTGACTTTGATTTGTCAAAATTTGGATGAACCTATATACTCCCTCCGATCCATATTAATTGACTTTGATTTGTCAAAATCTGGATGAACCTATATACTAAATAGTGTCTAGATTCATTCAAATCTAGACAAATTTGAGTCAATTAATATGGACCGGAGGGAGTACTAAATAGTGTCTAGATTCATTCAAATCTAGACAAATTTGAGTCAATTAATATGGGCCGGAGGGAGTAGATACATGTGTTCCAGAAAAAGCTAAAACATCTTATATTTTGGAACAGAGGGAGTACATGTTATCAAGTATAAACACACTGCCAGCACCGTAATTGGCTGCTTATGCAAAGTCTATAATTGATGTGAATGGAGTCAGCTTATGGAAGAAATCCTTACCTCAGTGGGAGAGAAGAATGCAACAGCATCAGGGTCAGTAGATCCTGCAGGATGCAATGACACTAAAGCTCTAAATACTGAAGGAACCACCAACTCAATTACTGCAACCTGATCTATGGGAGTCGTCATAGAACCAGGTCTTGATTTGCCCATATTATGCAGGTTCAACTCCTTAGATGGATCCACAAAGTCATCATCCATCAAAGATACTAATGATGAAGCTCTTTTTGACCAATCCAAACGTCGATATGTGAATATTTTCATGTTGGGTACTTCATTTTCTAGTTTCTTAAGTATCTCGGACAAAGTTTTTTCTTCTAGCTCTCCATTGCCTGTAGACAACCGTGGCCTCTTAGCAATACCAGATTCATCATCAGGGAGATGGCTAAGAACTTCATCTTCCAGGTGAGGAAAAAATCTTCTTTTTTGGTCAGTGAAGGCCTTGAGAGCTAACCTGAAAACAACATTGAATCAGCATGAATTAATATTCCAAAGTTTCCTGCCAACTTTTCAGGTAGAGGGGGAGAGATCCAAGAAATTAACATTCTATTTTAGGGAGTAACACTAAAACAACAACATTAAAAGTACACTATGTTAATTGTATGGTTGGCAGTGTTCACCAACACGCTAGGACTAGTCGGGCTTGAAATCAGGGCCTAGCATATAATCAACTGAATAAGCAGGCCTATGCAGGGCTAGTCGTCCACCTATGTGGGACAAATCGGCTGGGTGGGAGGGCGTTTCCCAGCACCCAGGTGGGCTAGTCGGGCGCCTTCTAGAACACTGATAGTTGGTTGTCTACAGCATCACTTCTGTGGTGGTTTGTGACGAACCAGAGTCGCAGTGGAAAGGGTGGTCTTGCTGATACAGTTCACCACTTGGTGGCTGTGGAAACAGTGTCATATGTGGACTAGTCGTAACTATTTATTTATTTATCAAGGAAGAAGCACGTGTTTTGGTGACCATAGCCGCAGCCAAACTAGGACATTGTTACCTCATTCTTACTTCTGTAGGCATTGTGTTCCCACTTGGTGGCCTTTCTTAAAGCTTGTATTGTACATAGAATCTTTCTAATCTAAATGCAACAAGAGACAAAGATTTTTACAATTTTACGGAAAAAAGAACTTTTCGCAGATCAAATAAAAAATAAAGAGTAAGCCAAACAATATCAAGGATTCAAGGCTTGTATTGTACATACACTCTTTCTAATCTCAAAACATCAAGACACAAAGCTTTTTACAATTTTATGTAAAAAAAACTTTTCACAGATCAAATAACAAATAAAGAGTAAGCCAAAAACCATACAAGTAAATAAGTATTGATATTCACCTAGTTCTGTCAACAGCTGATGCACCAGCTTGGCCTGCCAATTGACGCTTCCAAGCATATGCCACAACAGCGCCATCTGGGCATACAAGTGGCATGTGCAAGCCCCACGAATTGCCCCGAGCTTTAAGGGCCCCATTTAGAACTCCAGACTCTTCCAATTGCCTTGCTAACAGAAAAATAAATAAATAAATACAATAAAATGAACTACTGATTACAAAAGAAATGCTAAAAGGAATAAATGATACCACCTCCGTTCCAAATTATAAAGATGTTTTGGAAGGCTAAATTAGCCTTCTGAAACGTCTTATAATTTGAAACAGAGGTACTACTTGTTAAGCTGTAGCTGAACCTGAAATAGGTTAGCCCCCAACCACTGATGAAGAAAACATGTGACTTCAAATGAGAAAACATCAAAAAATTTTGGCAAGGACACACATAAACCTATCAGCAGAGTTGTGTCAACGACGACTCTACTTCATCCAAAAAGTGGGGGCCAGATAAACACCAAATGTTACAGTTATCCAACAATTGCCTAATGTGTGAAGCTTCAAATTTAGTTCACTTAGGAGAATAATGTGAATACATTACAAAAGATATTCTGCTCAACATTATTCAAGTTTGTTTCAGATACCTATATAGCTTTCAATCTCTCAAAGGTCGCATACTTATGAGCCTTATTGAGTAAATTCAAGGCATTATAAAAAGTTAACTCTTACATGTAACATTACCTAGTAACTTTAGGGCCACATCAAGAGTGACATCTCGCAAGTTTTTGATCTACAGGTGGATAAGTAGATTATACCGTCACAAACGTTCATGTGCTGTACAGACGGTGTTATGAAGCAGACTATCCAACTGTGCAAAATTTCCTCGTCAATAAAAAATGTGTTGGTCTGACAAAATGATCATGTAGGGTGATAATCTAGCCTAACATTATGGCCCCGGGTCATACTACAACAACAGCTTCTAAATGCCAATTCTAGCCACATCAGTTCAACAAAGCTTATAATATTCTACCAGAACCAGGTAAATACCAGCTACATAAAATGACTACAGTCGAATAGATCAAGTGATGCCTTCGCAAAATGCAAGAAACACCTGGAACATCCAAATCCAATGCCATAGATCAAAGTTGAATGGTTAAGAGAAATATAGGCGTTAGGAAGGACATGGACATGTACTTAGATTCTGCCAAAACCCAAGCAGCGACCTCATTTCTAAACTTCTCAATACTTTTGGGTCGAAGTTATCAAAATCAAATTTTATCATGGATCGTTGTCTTTAAATAATAATTTTACACAAAATGTTTGGCCAAACTATGTCAATCACGACGAATTTAAGATCAGAATCTAGATGAAATAAACTGTCTACCAAATTGCCTACAAAGCACAAACATTGAACTGCAAAAAAGAGTAGATAGAATCAAAAGTCAAAATTCGGGAACAAACCTACAACGATGTGCATATCTAGGGGAATAACCAAACCCTATAACTTGCAAGTTTCTTCAAAATCAGCTAAGCGACACAAACAAGCTAAGCCAGAACCACAGGTATCAATTTCCCAACATAATCCAAGACAGGAATCTAATTTCCTCCACATGAGAGATTTCCTGATGCAGATTTAGGGCAGAGGCATAACGGCAGAAGATGGGATAGTGGCTGTTCTCCTCACCCTTCAGAAACCACCCCAGCAGAGTTCATTTCCCAAACTACTAAACAGTCATGTAACCACACCGAAGGGAGCTCACAATAAGGTCCCGGATCAAGATGGAAGAGCGTGGGAGCGGGCGTGGGGCGGAGACGAGTACCTGCCAAGGGCGCGGAGGTCGTCGAAGTGTTGGTGCATGGAGGCCTCCTCCTCGGATACGACGCGCTCGTTCCTTTCGATGTGCTGCTGGGCGCTGTGCGGCGGCGCGCTGGCGGCGACGAAGAGCGCCTCCAGGAGGCGGTCCGCGCCGAGCCGGATGTCCGCGATGATCCTGCCCGCGCGCCCCAGCCGCTCCATCGCCTGCGCCACCTGCTTCGGCGGCGCGTCCCCACCCGCCGAGTCGTGCGCGCGCGCCGCCGGCACCGGCGCCGGCGCAGCCACCGCCATCGCCGCCTGCGACTGCTGCATCATGACTCGCGAAGATGGGGGGAGTCGTCGTGGACGGTGGCTTTTACTAGCGCCAGCCCAGAGTTGCAAGAGAAGGCCCAAAGAAATTTGGACTAGAGCAAGCCCATCATGTTGAATTCACGTATCCTTTGGGCCTAGGCCATTGAACGCCCAGGGCCTAGGCGATTCCGAATTTCCGATGCAAGTGGTGAGCTCGGCACGCCAATGGCAATCGGTTTTCCGAAAGAAGAAGAAACCTCTTCACTGCGGGCACTTCGAACGTTCCACTCACACTCCAACCGCGGCAGCAGCCGACCGCCACCCGCCATGGGCTTCCCCGGCGGCGAACCCCCTCCGCCGCCTCTGCCGACGCTCATTAAGCTCGGCCGCGCCATCACGGCGCGCCGCGTGGACCGAGTCCTCGCTGCGCTCCTCCGCCGCCGCAGGCACCGTCTCGTCGGCGCCCTCGCCTCCCAGGCGCTCGCCAACTCCCTGCGCCCCACCCCGCGCACCCATCTCCTTGCTGCCTGCGCGCTGCTCGACTCCTCCCACCCCCACGACGCTGCTCGGCGTCTCGCGCTCACCGGGTCGGCCTCCTCCGCCCGTCGCCTCTGGGACGCGCTGCTCCGCCGTGCCTGCGCTGAGCATGGGAACCTGCGCCACGCGCTGGAGCTTCTCTCCACTAGCGTCGAGGATCAAGGAGCTGTAATTTCGCCGTCCACGTATTGGGCGATGATATCGGAGTTGTGCACCCGTGGGGACATGGACGGGGCACTCAAGGTGTTTGATATAATGACCGCGAGGGGTTGTAAGGTGGGCGACCGTGTTTGTAGTGTGATCGTTTCTAGTTTCTCCAAGGCTAGAAAAGCTGAGGCTGGGTTGGAGTTCTACGATAGGGTGAGGAAGGATGTCAGTGGGTTTGAACCTGGCCTGATGACATTGACTGCGGTTGCCAATTTGCTTGGGAGAGAGGGGAGAACTGGGGAGGTGGCAGAGCTGATAAGGGAGATGGAGCGGAAGGGTATTATGGGTGATGAATTTTTCTACAGCAGCTTAGTTCATGGATACATGAGGAGTGGCCTGTTGATGGAAGGGCTTCGGGAGCATAGTCTGATGTTAGAGAAGGGCATTGCTGCTGATGTGGTTAATTACACTACTGTTATTGATGGGATGTGTAGAGAAGGCAGTGTGGAGAAAGTGATGGGGTTCTTAGATGAGATGGAGAGAATGGGTGCTAAGCCGAATTTGGTCACGTATACATCACTTGTTGGTGGTTTCTGCAAGAGGAATAGGTTTGAAGATGCGTTTTCCATAGTGAGGAAACTGGAACAAACAGGCATAGTGGTGGACGAGTATGTGTATTCGATTTTAATTGATAGATTGTGCAAAAATGGAGATTTGGATAAGGCTTTCTCTTTGCTTGGGGAGATAGAAAGCAAAGGGATAAAAGTTGGGATTGTGACGCACAATGCTGTAATAAATGGTTTGTGTAAGGCTGGTGACACTGCCAAGGCTGTTGAAATCTCTGAAGCTGTTACTGGTGATAATTTCACGTATAGCACGCTGTTACATGGTTACATTATGGAAGAGGATATGACTGGTGTTATGGCAATAAAGGGTAGGCTTGAGACTAGTGGGATTGCATTTGATGTTGTCACATGCAATGTACTTATCAAAGCATTGTTTATGATCAAGAAGGCAGATGATGCCTGCAGCTTGTTTCACAGAATGCGTGGTATGGGCTTAAGCCCTAATACCGTCACCTATCATACAATCATAGACGCAATGTGTAAACTTGGCGAATTTGACAGGGCAGTTGAGTTGTTTGATGAGTACAAGAAAGATACATCATTCTCCAGTACAGTTGTTCACAGTGGCCTGATTGGAGCACTATGCAATGCAGGAAAGGTCATCATGGCTGAACAAATCTTTTGTGATCTTATTCATAAAAAACTAAGGCCTGATTCCTGTACTTACAGAAAGTTGATTCATGCAAACTTTAAAGAAGGTGGTGAACAAGGCGTGTTAAATTTCATTGGTAAGGTGGGTGAATTAGACATGGACTTGTTTTCATCTGTTTGCAGTTACGCTTCTAGTTTCTTAAGCACCAGGGATTGTTGTCAAGCAGCATTGGCTGTCTACAAGATAATCAGAACACAATTCTTTGCTGTATCTAGCAAAACATTCTACAAGCTACTCAAGAGTTTACTCCGAAATGGAAATGAACAGGCCATACAGCCATTGTTAGGTGAGTTCATTAAGATTCATGGCCTGCATGAACCTAGAACGGTTAATATGCTCTCTTGTCACCTCAGCAAGAAGAATGTTGGTGAAGCTATTCGGTTTTCAAGTTACATGAACAATGGCAGTGTTCCTGTCAGTGTTCTAAGGGGAGCTATCTATGCACTGAAGAAAGAAGGCGAAATTCTGGATGCATATAGCTTTCTGAAGGAAGCTGAAAAAAGTGGGTTTCCAGTGGATCTAGCCATGTATTCCATAGTAGTTGAAGGCCTTTGTAGAGGTGGTAATGTTGAAAAGGCATTAGACCTGTGTGAAAGCATGGAAAAAGAGGGGATTCATCCAAACATTATCATCCATAACTCAGTTCTCAGTGGTTTGTGCCAGCACGGATGCTTTACTGAAGCATTCAGGCTCTTTCACTACTTAGAAAGAAGCAACATTCTTCCAACAATTATCACTTATGCTATACTTATAGGTGCTTTGTGCAGAGAGGGTTTCTTGGATGATGCATATCACTTTTTTCAGAAAATGTCCAACAATGGTATCAGACCCACTACCCACATTTACAACTTGCTGATAAGTGGTTACTGTAACTATGGGTTAACTGAAAAGGCACTTGAGCTTTTGTCTCATTTCGAGGATCTTTTTCTACTTCCAGATGCTTTTACACTTGGTGCAGTTATTAGTGGGCACTGTCTGAAAGGTGATACTGAAGCTGCATTAGGCTTCTTCAATGAATACCGTTGTAAGGATATGGTCCCAGATTTTGTTGGTTTCATGAGCCTGGTCAAAGGACTCTATGCAAAAGGAAGGATGGAAGAATCCAGGGGCATCTTGAGGGAGATGTTTCAGTGCAAACAAGTTGTGGAGCTAATAAACAGCATTGGACATGAGGTCCAAACCGAATCTCTAGTTGGTCTTCTGTCTTCCGCATGCGAGGACGGGAGAATTGATGAGGTTATGACTATTCTAAGTGAAGTGAGACTCATGTCTGTATCCTCTTCAGATTCTAATAGTTGTAATACGCTTACTCACCTCAAGAGGCCGCCGAGAATTGATGACACATGTGATCCCAGAACAGATTCAGAACAAGTTTTAAGTTCAGTTACTTTTGATGTTTCTAGTAATTGCCTTCATGGAAGTTCCGAAGGCACATTGCAGCCCATGACAGAGAGAGCTGATAATTTGTGCATATCAAGTGATGATACTGATATTGACATTGGTAATTTGCTAGGGAAGTCTTTCTATGACGAATTTGACACATATTATCCTGCTATTGCTTCACTTTGCTCGAAAGGGGAGCTGCTCAAGGCCAACAAGGCAATTGAAGCAATGATTCAGAATTCTGGTTAAGTTTGGTAAGCAGGACAATCTGATGGGGAAGTTTTCTGGCCCATGGTATCGTCGTCCTTAAACACACCTCTCGTAAGCACACCATTTTCTTGTAGATATAACTAATGCTTGGTGATGCAGACTTGAGACTTGTATTATATGCATTCTGTGTTTTGTAGGTGAAGGGAACCTTTGGCAACATCATTGATCATCTTGGAGTTGGCAACAGAAGGGTTCACAAATATGTAAATTAACTGTAAAATGTAACAAGATCTATCTCTTTCTCTTGTAACTAAACTATACTACGCAAACACGTATAGCCTTGATGATCTGACTGTTTTTTCTTTTATTCACCCCAGCAATACACACCAAGTGAATTGAGAGCCCTGTATGTCCACAGGTTCCAATATTTAGAGAGGGCCTCTGCTAATGTGGTGAACACATGGTATCCATCTTTTATTTTCCCATCCATATTGTTCATTTGGTTATGAATATGTTTTTCCAATATGGTTCATGATTCTGAATACCAGGATAGTCTTCCAGACTGAGAAGGGCATGAGGAAAGAGCAAACCAGTGCAACTTCATCAGGCAGGAATGCACTTCACTGAAAAATCAGATCAACCGAGTAAACTATTAGAACAGCTATCAGGGCTGTGTGATAAGGAAAAAAAAGGAGCAAACAGAATGCCTATCAGAGCAATGGACCTGCAGGTAATTAGTTTGACTACATGGTCTTTATTTCTTTGTCGTGTTGTTATTTTCAGCTTCTAGCCCCATTCCAAACCTAAGTTTCTTGTAAATTATTGATAATGTAATTATGCACTAGCTTCGGCTGCACATACGGATTCTTTCAATGCATGGAATGCCAGTTCTCCTTCATATTAATTCCTTGCAAAAGATCTCAAAATGACACCTTATATATAT
Organism: Avena insularis; assembly: GCA_023614405.1. Classification (NCBI taxonomy): domain Eukaryota; kingdom Viridiplantae; phylum Streptophyta; class Magnoliopsida; order Poales; family Poaceae; genus Avena; species Avena insularis. The sequence goes on from CM042689.1 coordinate 55,365,425, forward strand.
AAACTTAATGTAGTTACCCTTTGTTCTATACTTCGATCTGATGTGCCCATCTGTTTAAATGAGATTTATTTTCCAAACAATGTACTTTTATTTCAGCTGGGTGAGAGCAGGCCACAACTATGTGGGAACTGACTGATTTGAGACAAACATGATAAAAAAAACTCTATTTCAAGAAGCCTGCGCATCCTTTTGGGAATTGTAAAGAAATAAGAGAAGTGCTTCTATACTTTCTGACAGTTTTTTGCACAAAAACTGAAGCAAACTAATGGTTGTGATTAGAGGAACTAATCCACTGCATGTCCAAAGAAAGAGTAGTTTGGTAACTTCACACCCATTAGTGTTGTATCACGGTTCAAGCAGTAAATACATGGCCCATGTCCACGAGAGAGCCCGCAAGCATTTGCCTGGAAACAGAAGTTTGCGGCCATCCTTCGCCAGGCAGCTGCCGGTCACGTAGATGAACAAACTCAGAAAGATGTCGCCACTACCGGCTGCCCCTTCTCCCGCCAAGTCTGGCACGAGACCCTGGCCTGGATGTGCCTGTCTTGCTCTCCCCCTACCCGCAAGAACTTGCTCTTTGACTGGTGGACCGAGGCCAAGCGATGCACCCCGAAGCCAATGCGCCGCGGACTGGCCTCGACGGCCCTCCTTGTCCCGTGGATGATTTGGAAACATCGCAACGACTGTGTCTTCAACCGAGCGCAGCCCTCCGTATCGGCGCTGCTCACCAAGATCAAGGATGAGGCGGCCGCTTGGATCCAGGCAGGGGCAAAAGGCCTTAGTGACATAGTACCGACGACGTGGGATGTACACTAGAGCGTTCCCTGCGTGTGTGTGCCGGGTTAACCTCTTAGGAGGCTTGTAATCGAACTCTCTCTCTTTCCGATATAATGAAACGCAAAGGCTTTTTGTGTTTTCTCAAAAAAAAAAATGCAGATGAACACAGAGATGCTGCCACGTCGGGTATAGCTGGAGTCCATAGACACGCCAGATACGAGGGTCAAGCTGGATCCGCGCCCTCCGGTTGTGGTAAACGAGGACAATGCGGATCACGCCCTTTGTTCACTGGAGATGAGGGACACGCCTGACCGGAGTCGACGGAGGTTGTGCAGTACTAAGACACACGATTATTAGTTCAGTTGTCAACATTGGCGTTGGTTTGGGGAACTCTGATCTAGTGATCTTAGAACTTGAATCCCACGGAAGACCACTATCCATCCGGAAGTGAATTATTTCTTTCACTGCAGCAACTGTGGCACTAGAGGAGGGTGGCTTGTGTTAAAGTATATGTGGATTAACCATCTTCTCTCCATCAGTTCAGACTTTTGGTTCTGCTGGTTGGTGCATGAAATTTGATATGGTATCTGAGCAGAGGATTGGGTTCAAGTCTCGGCTTTCGCAATTTAATTAAAAATTTCTCTTGCCCTTTTTCTATCACGTGCAAGCCTTACCAAGTCACACGTGAGAGAGGGTGTTAAAGTATGTGTGGATTGCCCATCTTCTCTCCATCAGTTCAGATTTTTGGTTCTACCTGTTGGTGCATGAAACCTAATAGCTTTGAAGGAGGAGGTCGCGCAGGCGGCGTTGGAGGCAGGTTGCATTGAGGGAGAAGGTCGCAGGGCTGTGTTGGCAGAGGAGCGCCGGGAATAGATGAAGGTGAGGAGATGAGAAGGTGATTGGCTGAGCAAGATCATGGTCTTGTGGAGATGCGAGCAGGTCTAGAGGGTCTGCTGTGGACTTTGGATAACAAAGACTCTTGAACAGAACATGTACCATGTGCTGGAATTTGGGAGTCGAAGACTTAGTAAGTTATGTCAAACAACAATCTCTAAAGAAACCGGATGGACTCATCTTATATGAATTTTTAGTACATACACATTTCTCAATGCAATTTACACAATATGAATGATCAAGAAAATTTGGAAATTACAACCACACTTGCTTATTCAATTAAAACTTGGCGCCAACTCCACACACAATTCAGCACATATAGCACCTTCAGTAACTCAGTGATAGTTGTTGAGCCTCCTGCAGTTCTTCCTGATCTCCCCCTGTGACCCTGTCAGTGGTTCGATGTTGCCCATGTTCACCATGGACTGTGCAAAGTGCTGGAAGAAGAGGTGCACGTCATCTGCGTATGCCTTGACGAGCGCTGCCGTCTCGGCGCTCTTGGTGAGCAGGATCTCATCGGAGCTGAGAAGGCCCCTGCCAGCCAGGATGTTCTTGAAGTAGAAGTTGTCAAACTTGGTCGAGGTGACAACGTCGAGCGGGAAGAGGTTGTTGTCACCACCGGAGCTTGGGCACCCTTGTCTCAGCTGCGCTGCGTAGGATACATCCAGCGTGTTGTCGGCCAGGCCATTACCTGACTGGTTGTACAGCCTCTGCCGGAAGCTGGTGCAGCGGGACAAGCCAATGGTGTGGCCACCTGAGAGGGCGACGACATCGATGACATTTAGGCCGAGACGCTGGAACTTGGTGATGATGGTGGGGAGGGTGTTGTTGGGGGCAGGGATGTCATTGTTCGAGCCCTGGATGCTCGCGCCAAGAGAGTCCCTCCGGCCGAGTGGCACATCCCAGTATGGGCCACCAACCTGCAGATTAATTTGGGTCCCAAAGAATCACACATAATGCTACATTATTTAGCTCGTGCTAGCTAGGAACAGAATTATTTTTGGTGTCCACATACGAGGACGGTGGAGTCGCGTGCGGCGAGGGCAACGATGTCAGCACAGGAGACGGTGCCCGGGCAGGCTGTCTCAAGGGCAACCTTGATCTGATCGACAACCTCGAATCCCCGGAGGGAGTTCAGATTGGGGTTGGACCCCTTCTCACTGACTATGCTGCTGCTGTTGTCCAGTAGCACGGATGCATCACACCCCTATACACAGCAAGAAAGAAGAAGGTTGGTGGATTATTAGGCATGTGGTACTACATAGATTGGACACATGGAACGAAATAGTAGTGTTGATTGACCATGTACATGCACAGAGTGAATGATGAACGTTGCATAGTGAGTCCCAATCATTGTGCACTTGAATTAAGCAATCACCATCTTTTTGGGTGAAAAAACAATCATGGTACGGACTATATCATGTCACCGAGACAATAAGTAGTGTGCACATTGTAGGTAGGCTATCTTATAATTGGTAAAACCAAAAAAATGATGTAAGAACCACAGATTCTTCCTCAGGACACGATTTTCAGTACTAAGGACAGATATATCAAAGGTTTAAAACTGAGCACTTTGCGCATTGAGTTAAGCATTCAAATAGATGACGTTAATGAATAAAATGCACAACGAGAACATTAGTCACAGACATATGTAATCTTCTGTGTTACACTGCAGGAACTATGTTCGGCAAGCATCATTATATCGATGTAGAAACATGTAAAGGATACGTAGCAAGGATGAAGCAGAAACCTGGACAAAGCAGTCATGGAAATGCAGTCTGACCAAGGATGCTGCCATCCTGGTCTCCTGCGCAACAGCCTGTGCCACGATGGACTGCACAATTTCCTTTGCCTTTGGGCACGAGTGGTCGTAGAACTGTGGGACCAAGCTGTACCATGGGTTGGCACGAACGGTGCCTGCAAGGAGGAGTGGACAGACAAGGCAGATTACCAGCAAGCAACCCATGGAAGTTGCCATGTAAGTAATTCCTTTGCTGCACTTGGTTATAAGTAGAAGATAGTAGCTGGTTGTTTGCTTCTACTTCTCTTCTTGTGTGTGGTGAGATATGGGCATGGGGTGGTTTATATAGTAGGAGGACTGGGTGCATGTTGGAATGGAAAGAAGGCTGGTTTCGGTGAGAGGACTAAGATGCAGCAGGCAGCTGGGTTGTTAGACAATGCGTATATAGTAAGGGAGCTGCTAGGCACTGTTTTCAACTGCTTGGCCATTAATTCTTCTGGCAGTCTTCATTTCTAGTGCGAAGCTACTCGAAGATTAAGCTTTGGTAAACAAGTGTAGATGGAGACATTTCTCAGACAAGTTTAATCTCGGTGCATATTTTACTGAGAAGCTAAAATGCAAGTGTACACAGTACCACCGATGAAACACTTAGAGCTAACACCAACTTGAAGAATAGCCATCCTGTTAAATTTCTGCCAAATTGGAAGCATGGAATATCGAAAAGAGAAGGAAGTGATGGTAACTACGGCGTCCACATGTACAGTACAACATCCTTCAACAAACATATCCATAGACCACAGTTTTGTGAATTGATGATGTATGTTTGTGATCATGTAATTTCACCCCTTGTGAATATGAATGCTACACTGATTGGGTTAAACTACCTTTACAAGGCCGGGAACTAATACTATCTTACAATAGATCAGCCACATGTCTCACTTTTTGCATCACGGTAGGCCATAGGCCCATGACCCTAACAAGTCATAAGCCTCTAGGAGCTCGCCCTATACATGGAAATACAACATATATCGTATGTGAAACCAAGCTGCCAAAGTACAGAAGAAGAAGGTGTAACCAAAAGCGAAAAGGTTTGCTTCCTCATTAATGCTGCTACTTTTGTTATACACAAGAGTTGTTACAGGTCAGATGGTATTGATTAACGCTAACACACGTATTAAGGAGGTTTTCTTATTGTTGGTGATCATGGGAACAGGGATTTGTGTCCCGCGCCTTTGGGGATAAAAGTAGGCCGCTACAGCAGCGTGGCACCTTCAGAAGAATACAGGGTTTGGATGAAAGGTAATGTCTAAGATCTCTACCCCCACATTATTGTCGTGTCTTGTCGTAGAATCATACAAATTAGGTTACCTTTCCTACCTTACTGACACTTTCAGATGGTTCATCTAATGGCCAGGCCTGAGAACGTGTGTAAGCACGGTGCCTTCTGCACAGGCTGGTGCTTATCTCATCTTCTCCCCAGCTAACACACGTGCGCTGGATGCTGATCAGGTCAAAGGAGATGTGCGATATTGTACCAACTTTGGAGGACACCGGATACGTGATGATTCTGCGTGAGGTGCTTGCATGGCCTACATTCATTCCTGCCAGGAGCAGGTTCCCGGAAGTACTTTCATCTGTTCTTAAGCTTTGTCACGGGCCCAGCAAGCCAGCGGCCTTGTTCTTCTCTGCAGCGCTTTCCGGTGACCGTTTCTTGAAGAAAATAACAGCGTGCCAAGTCTCTGAGACTCTGGCCCTAATGCTACATCTATGCATGGGAATGGTTGTTGTTGATTATGGATATTGTTAGTAAGAGACCATAACTACTGAATTTATATGCAAATTCGTATCCTAACTCAGTTAACATGCCAATAGGGTTGCAAAGCGGCACCCCCGCTTCAAAGTCAATTTTTTTCTTGTCTAGTTCTAATTTTTTCAGCAAAATTAGACTAGTTTGAACTAAATTTTGTTTTCGCGGGCTTATGCGGGTTGCCGCTTGGAACCCTACATGCCAGGATGCATAATGAAAGGACTTTTCAATTTTGTATTGAACAGCATTTTACACTTGGTCACCGTTTAGAACACGGGATTTCTCTTCGATCCCCTATATCAGCTGGAATCAAACTGTATTTGCCATTTTCATGGCTCTTTTTTTTTGTTTTTAGAATCTTTGATGACTCTTGTTGTTTATGGTTTTCATGCGTGCATGTTTCTACTCTACTACCATAAATACTTGGTTCAACCAGTATTCTGTAGTGTTCTCACATGAAGTTGTTGGGGCTGTAGCCTGTGTGGGATACTAAGAGAACTACTCCATATAGCAAGAGCCAAGAGCAAGTCAGATGTCTCACAAGAAACCGTCGGTTCATGGACTTGGCGTATATCCTTACGACTAAAAACCTTGAGAGGAAACTGAAGTGACATAAGCAAGACTACCTGCTCATTTGACTTGTGCTGTGTTAGGATGATCCTCATTCATAATTGTTCACTGTTTCCCACTTTCCTCATTGTCCTCTTACAATCAACTCTTAAGAGCATACCAGATCCTACTTACTGTAGAAGAAGAAAGCAAAAGGCTTGAATTGGCCCACACATTTCTTAGAAGTTAACCAACACAATTACACTATTGAGCAGCATTTTACACTCATTTGTATTGAGCAGCATTTTACAATCGTCTAAAACACGGGATTTCTCCTCGATCCCTATATGTGCTGGAATTGAACTATATTTGCCATTTTCATGGTTCTTTTTTTGGTTCCGAATCTTTGATGACTCTTGTTATTTATGGTTTTCATGTATATTTCTACTTTCTACTACCATGAATACTTGGTTCAACCAGTATTCTCTAGTGTTTTCACATGTAGTTGTTGGGGTGTGGCCGTGTGGGGTACTAAGAGAACTACTCCTCCCTGTAGCTAGATCCAAGAGCAAGTCAGATGTCTGGAACAGATCGTAGAGTCGTAGACTTGGCATGTATTCCTACGTACTCTACAAACCTTTGGAGGAAATTAAAGTGACATAAGAAAGATTACCTGCTCATTCGACTTCTGCCGTGTTAGAATGATCTTGATTCATAATTGTTTCCTGTTCCCCCCTTTCCCCATTGCCCTCGTACAATCAACTCTTAACAGCACTTACTGTAGAAGGGAAAGCAAAAAAGCATAGGCCCACACATTTCTTAGAAGTTAACCAATACAATTTTCCAATCAAATTGGAAATAATCCAGCAATGATTTCTTACAGCTTGTTCCCTGAATAAAGGACTTTGCAACCAAGTGACATGATTAGAGGGCGCCTTAATGTATTGTACTGATCTTCAATTTACCAACCACAATCTGCTTAAGTGAGCTTTTGTAAAGAGAATACATTATTAAGCAAAGCTCTTTCCAACTACCCTATTTTTTTCTCAATATATTGTTTGGCTTCCCCATGTAACTTCAGAGGTTTAGTAGGTCCAATCTAACCTTTTCCTCTTTTTTTGGGAGGACCTTTTCCTTCTTGATGTTACACATACTTAGTGAAGCAAGACTTTTGACCTGTGTTATGAAAGGGGCAGATATTTAATGAGATACATTGAGATAGAAGCCTACAAATGTTATATACTAAAACCATTGCCGCAGATCATCGTTATAATAAGAGTAGATTCTAAAGAAGCCAAGTTGATCACTGCTTTATTGGCAATTAGAGAAGGCCCTTCGCTTCCAAGACATGGTTAAAATTTATTTTTGTCCATGATATAGTTTTCCTTTTGTGGAGTGCAGTTGGCTCGACTCAGAAGGTATTGATGTACTTCAAAACAGCACCTTATGTGATGCGTAGTGTGAATATTTGACACTGGTTGCGTACCTGCTATGCCACGTTAAGTTTTGCAGAAAAAGGAACATTACTTAGAAAACACAAAGTTGAATTCTGGAGAAAAAAAAGGTAAAATTAAGAATATGGTATCCGCAAATTATAACAAATATTAGTCACACTTCATTTTGACAAACTTTGTTTTCAATGAACTTAATTAGTCCCGTTTCGAATGTGAGGATTTATAAAGAAGGAAACATCCCACTCTCTCTAGATGTAATGATGCATATGGGACTTGTATCAAAAGCTATTTCTACTCCTCAATTGGATTCATATATGTGACACCTATTTAAATTAGAGGTCTTTCCTTTTCGAGCAGTGACAGAGCTTGGCAAAGATCATGAGGATTTTTACTGTACCCGGTATTCCAAAAGCACATACGGGAGTACCAAGTAAATCTGGCCATCAATTCAAAAGGGTAATTTGGACATTTAATTCTATCATCCTAGTTGACCCAAAAGTTCTAACGATGTGGAATGATTATTTTCCTCGCGCCGCCGAGCGTTTCCGATTGCGTCGCCGTCCATCGCGACTGCAAATTTGGGGTGAGCATGACCTGCCCGACGCAGCTAATCTCCGACAAGGTGCACTAGAGCGACGGTATGCTCGTCGTCCTTCACAATTCAGCATGGAGTAGCAGATATACATGTTCATGGAATAATTCAGTCACAATCAGTGCTCCTCAGTCCGGGGCCAGGGAACCGGGAGCGTATTCCCTGCCAAGGAATGCAACCATGGCAATCAGAGCCTTGCTAACGAGTGTATGGTGCTCCTTGTCCTCTTCTCCGCCGCCGGCGGCAGCCATGGCGAGCGGCGACGTGCGAACAGGTGTGCGGAGCTTGTCTTCCTATTCTCCGCCGGCGGCGGCAGCCATGGCCCTACTCCTACCCACCGCCAAGCGGTCAAGGCCGGACGGCACCGGATCATCCTCGCATTTCCCGATTAAGTTTTGCCCTTCTGATTTGGGAATGGCCATCTGGACCCGAAAAAACTCAGGACCAAAAAATCTGAGACGCAAAAAGACCAACATACCCCTCTGGTTGAGGTACTCCGTACGTTCTGGATGAGGTTTCGAATGAGTACTCTGGGTAACAATCGTGGAGTACCACACCATATGAGCCACTAGATCGATAGAAATGGACGGCCCCTGTTAATTCTGGGGTACTGTAAAAGTCTTCAAGATCATCGAGGGGATAGTAGAGTTTACAAGGCCAATAAAACAATTTAGACTTAAAATTTAAGAATACTTAAAATTCAAGCTAAAATTAAGAGTATTATCAATATTTTTGGGTAGTATCCATAAAGACATACAACTCGTCAAGCATTGAAGTTGTGTTTTTATAGGAATCAAATTCGGGTTATTTTTCATGCTCTGGTTAACCGAGGCTCAGCCCAAATGGCTAGGAGATGCTGATATATATTGACTTTGAGTGCCAACGCTCGCTCTCGTATTGTACATACCTAAAATTACTCTATTGAACTGCGTGGAGGGTTGTCTAACCGTCCAAGTCATATTTTTTATGCTGTGTTTACATACATTAATTATCGAGTAAATGGCACGGGGAGTCACACAACTTATTTCGCGTGTGCACCTAAGTTACAGAACTTGCAAACTGAACTAACAAGTCACTCAACTTACGAATCCGTGCACATGTGGTCACTAAACCGGTCAACTAAGTGGTTTTTGACCAAAACCAGTCATATGACTAAATTTTTTGTTTCAAAAAATCCAAAATTTATTTCAGGAATACATATGTGTGGACTAAATGACTATGCCAAGTTTCGATGAAAAACTCGTTTTTTCTTGGGCTACAGAAAAAAGAAATTTCCAGCTGTATATAGTATAATAAACCACGTATTTTTGTCAGAGATTTGTACTTTTTATATTTCGCAAAATAAAATGTATTTTTGTCTGAATTTTTTTTCCGTAACTCAGGAATGTATAAAATTTTTTGCGTGATTTTTTTCCAGATTTTTTGGAGTCTTATAGATACCTTTTTTTATATCTTTTCAAAAGCGAGCTTCAGTGAGCTTGGAAGCCATTGTCAGTTTTCCTCGTGAGCATCCTATACACTTTCCAACATAAAAATATAAGTTTAGGGTTTTCTTTATAAAAAATTATTCTGTCTATGATCGGTTTTGGTCAAAAACCACCCAATGGTATGGTTTTGTGACCCGCGTGCACGGGTTCACAAGTTGTGTGACTTGTTAGTTGAGCTTACAAATTTTGTGACTTAAGTGCACATGCGAAACAAATTGTGTGACTCTCAATGCCATTTACTCTTAATTATCAAATCATCATATCATGGCAAGAGCTCGATAATATGTCCTTGGGTCCTTCGTGCCTAGTTAGTTGTCTTATCATAACTAAGGGCTTAGACAATAAAATTTATGGATTTTTTTGCACGACAAATGCTCGGTTATTTACTTGTATAAAAATGAAGTGACTAAGCAATGTATTCTGTAGATGGGAAAATTTATCTTTTATATCATTATTGGTCATGAGTCATGATCCCTTTATGCCATGATATGATGCAACAGAAAACAAAGCATGCAGCACCAAATACTTTTGATGATACTGATTTCCCAGTTCCCTTTATGCAATAAGTCATGCTCCCATTTCTGATTTAAATTTCCATGTACCTTCAAATACTTTTGAGGATACTGATTGAAACAACACGGCTTTTGTAATTATGCCATAGGCAATAAAGTAGAAAACAAAGCATGCAGCACCAAAGAAAGATAAAGACATGTAGTGTACTATTTCCCTTCTTTTTGTCTGTGTACAAATGTGATGTTATCCCCGTGGTCTTGCGTACAACGAAGTTATGTAGCAGCTATAGTGCTAATAGGACTACAAGAAAAGTTTGAGAGTCATGAGCGGCTTGAGATTGACTCTTTTTAGCTCGACTCGAGATCAAGTTGAAAAGAAATGAGCCGTGTATGAGTGTGTTATGTAGCTCGATGGGAAAATGAGTTGATCTTGGGCCTATTAGACATGTAATATGGGGGTTCGCTCAATTCAGCTTGAAAAAAAATGCATGTAATAATTATCTAACATATTAAAGGAAAATATGATAATTTTTTATCTTATATGTTGTGGATGTGATTTTTTCTTCTGCTATGAATGAAATTTAGTAAAGAAAATATAGAAGGTTATTTTTTCTAATATATGTTGTGGCTGAGTTTTTTTCCTCCTGTATGCAAGTATTTTTTTTTGGGAAATGAGCGCTTTTATTACTTTGAGCAATGTTTATACCTGGACTTTGTTCTGTATGAAAGTTATATCAAACTTATATTGTTTTTCTTAGCTAGAGATCGTTACAAACTGAATATGAACCAACATTTACATATCGACCTTTTGCTTGACTCGGTCTCAGCTCGCTCGAATTCATGTATGAGTTGAGCTGAGCCTAGTCTAACTCACTCGGACTCGACTTGTTTGCAGTCTAGTGCTAATCAAATGGAATCTATCCATGGCTGCGTCTTTGACTCTTTGGTAGCACATATGTCAATAGGTATATATATATATGATTGTGTTAACTTATCATGATACTCCTGCGCCTATTATTCTATTCAATCCACATCAATCTACTAAACAAAAATCAAATAGCCCATAACAGAGATTTCCAGGAAGGCAATGTACGCATTGATTAATTAGAAGTTATAATAATGTAAGCCAATAGAGCTAGAACTAGTGTACTATACTCCATACTACATCTAAATAGAAAAATACAAAGCTAGTGCAGCATAGTGTACCAACTCTAACTAATCCTCCATTTATCTGCTTCCATCTGGCTGCTGTGTCTGTGGCATGTACGGCTTTTTCACCTGCCCCAGCCAGCAACTAGTTATTGTACATGGAATCTGGATAAACTTGACCTTGAGTTCGATGACTCCACATCAATCATATGGGACCCATCTCATAATCCTCATCTGCTAGCTGTTTGTCCTAGCGTAGGCCAATGTTTAAGCGAACCGTTTAATTTGGTGCATGCTTCGTAGATTGAGGTCTTAATTACATTGTGTTTGGATTAATTAATTACATTGTGTTTTAGATTTTTCAGTTGATTTTCATTGAGTGTCTTTTCGTAAAAAAAAAGTTCTGAAAAGTTACAAACCAACTCGGCACTTCCCTTTGTTCCGGAGGTGCATACCATGATGAGAACCTGAGTCGGCCCGGCGCACGTATGGTATGCATAATGATTCCATATTTATTCTTACACATATGATTATGTAGTATCCTTTAGGCTTTAGAGGGAAATTTTGGAACCTAGGTACACCCAAGCCTATATTCTTTAAAACTTTGAAAAAATTGTACTTGCAAGCTTTGAAAAATTATGAAAAAGTATGGACATAGATATCGGTTAGAAACTTTGGCATGTATCTTTTGGAAAGTAATATGGTTAGTCCTGACCTGTTTGAAAAATTAGAAAATATAACAGGGCTACAATTGAACTTTTAACTTTCTCGTCTTCCCATTTTCATGAAATTTGGCCAATATTCATGCTCAAGCTCAATATATATGCGTGTGATTTTTTTCAAATAAATATTAAGCTTACAAATACATCTGTTAGCTAAATTATCGAAAGCTGGTACACGGGAACTAGTTTGTCCAGGACATTGACCAGCGCAGACGAATAATTAGTTACCAACTTACTTAGCTACTAGTATTTCAAGTTCTAGTGGTTAGTTTTCCTCTTTGATGTAATTATTTTGTTAACTGATTTGATGTAATTAGTTGGTTAGCGAAGTACCTATGTGTATAGACCTGCCGGGTAGTGAACTCTTTTGCGGTTGGGTCGACCAATGAAGTGGCCTTTTCCTCAGACAGGACAGCGATGGGCATATCCACTGCGTGGTTCGCTCATGATTCACCCACCATACACGCGCCCTGGCCCTGACCCAGAAAGATCGGCTGCATGCTGCACTACACTGCAGCCACTGGCCAGATGTTACCTACCTAACGAACCAAAAGAACGACGTAATAATTAGCAAGCCAAGGCGCGATGATGATTAATATGCTTGACTTTTCCCACTCCGCGGGGCCGGTGTGGTCGAGCGATCCATTGTCACTACTACCAGCAGGAGATTACTAGTTTCCTCGACGGCGAGCGACGTGAAGCTAGCCCCAGCTGCCATGCCAAGGAGTAGGACACATAGACGATTAATTGGTAGTTGGGGGAGCTAGCTCAAGGAGTAGTAGAATAATCGACTAAGCACAATCACACTTGTTTATTAATTTGAACAGACGAAATAGTATCACAATTAAGCTCCACGCGTAGTAGTAACAATAAAATTCAGCACACAAAACAAATTGCAGCTAGCTAAACGTAGCATTTTCTTTCTGAGTAGTACTAGTAACTGATGGTCGTCGATCAGTGGAAGTTGTTGAGCCTCCTGCAGTTCTTCCTGATCTCCCCCTTGGATCCGGTGAGGGGCATGATGTTGCCCATGTTCACCATGGACTGCGCAAAGTGCTGGAAGAAGAGGTGCACGTCGTCCGCGTAGGCCTTGACTAGGGCGGCCGTCTCGGCGCTCTTGGTGAGCAGGACCTCGTCGGAGCTGAGCAGGCCCCTGCCGGCGAGGATGTTCTTGAAGTAGAAGTTGTCGAACTTGGTGGAGGTGACGACGTCGAGCGGGAAGAGGTTGTTGTCGCCGCCTGAGCGCGGGCACCCTTGCCTGAGCTGCGCCGCGTAGGACATGTCGAGCGTGCTGTCGGCGAGGCCGTTGCCCGACTGGTTGTAGAGCCTCTGGCGGAAGCTGGTGCAGCGGGAGAGGCCGATGGTGTGGCCGCCGGAGAGGGCGACGACGTCGACGACGTTGAGGCCGAGGCGCTTGAACTTGGTGATGATGGTGGGGAGGGTGTTGTTGGGGGCCGGGATGCCGTTGTTGGAGCCCTGGATGCTGGCGCCCAGAGAGTCCCTACGCCCCAGAGGCACCTCCCAGTAAGGCCCGCCGACCTGCGCGCGCGCGGCGTTAATCATTTCAAAAATAAGTCACACATGCTCTGTACTGGCTCCATTGTTTTGTTCAGCTAGCTAGCTCGTGCAAGCTAGTAGCAGGAAATTAAGGTGGTGGTGGTTTTCGTACAAGGATGGTGGAGTCGCGTGCGGCGAGTGCGAGGATGTCGGCGCAGGAGACGGTGCTGGGGCAAGCGGCCTCGAGGGCGGCCTTGATCTGGTCGACGACCTCGAACCCCCTGAGCGAGTTCTTGTTGGGGTTGGAGTCCTTCTCGCTCACAATGGTGGTGCTGTTGTCCAGCAGCACGGACGCGTCGCAACCCTGCAAATCAATCAAATCAGAGAGGAAGATGTAAAGGTACGCTAGATTAGGCTAGGAACATGGAAGAACATTGAGCATACTAGACTAGGCACATGCCTTGAGTTAACGTAGTTGCATGGATAGCAACACATGCATGATTTGTGCATCTGGATTAAACAATCATGCATGGTACGTACTCGACCACGCCACCAAAAACAAAATAAAGTGGTTGTCACATGCAAGGGCGAGGTAGGTAGGCTATCTCATCACTGGTTTAGTAGTAAACAGTTAGCCTAAAACCTAGAGATTCTTTTCCATGCTCCTAGCAATATATACATCTTCCTTTAAATAGGTGCAATTATAGCAACAGTGTAAAGGTGAAAGCTTTGCACGTTTAACTATGTGTTGGAGCATAGGAGTAGCACCCAAAGGTAACAGACACAAATGAGTGCACATCTCTGACTGTGCTCAACATAAACTAAATCTCAAAAGTAAAGCATTTGCAGCTGAAAGACATTGTACTATAGAGTATGTTCAACAAGCTTCGCAACAAGCAGATACAGAGGAAGCAGAGTAGTAGTTTTTACCTTGACGAAGCAGTCATGGAAATGCATCCTGAGGAGCGACGCGGCCATCCTGGTCTCCCTGGCGACGGCCTGCGCCACGATGGAGTGCACGATCTGCTTTGCCTGGGGGCAGGAGTGGTCGTAGAACTGCGGGAAGAGGCCGCCGCCGCCGCCGTACCCGGGGTTGCCGAGGACGGCTCCGGCGAGGAGGAGGGGAGACACCAGGCAGAGCACAACCAGGCGACCCATGGAAGTCGCCATGGATCTAACTAAGGAAGAACTAGCTACTTTGCCCCTGCACTACGTTGCAACTTGCAAGTGAGCTAGTACTTGATTGCTTGTGCTTCTCTGATAGTAGTTGTGTTTGGGTGGTGAGATGAGGCGGGCACGGGGGGTGGTTTATATAGCAGCTTGGACGGGACGTGTGCAGGGTCCGGGAGAGGAGAAGAAGGGCGGTTTGGAGAGCAGAGGACGCTGGGTGGTGAGATGGAGCTGGGTTGTTAGGCAATCCCGTTAGCCCGGGCGATGTTTTTCAACTGCTTCGCCAATAATTCTGCCATCAAGCAACTCGTCCAGAAGGAAGTTCCGAAATGGCCCCCAAGCCATGGCCCCAGGTTGCTCGGCGCGTTAGTTCTCTGTTTCTAGTGTGCCCCTTGTTGGAGATGAAACTTTCGTAAATGCAGGTTGGATTATTATTGCAAATGATCAGCCATCACATGTGTCTCACTTTAATCCCAACCATGCATGATTGGGGCTCGAGGTAAACGTGTGATCATATCGATCGTATGTGAAATCAAAAGCATACATATACAAAATAAAGTAGTGCAAAAAGAGTATGCTGGGACGACGTTACAGATCGATCAGAAGGTGGCACACTGCAATTGATTAGTGCAACGCCGTGTGCATGCAGGATTGTGTTGGCATATGCATGCACGGTGTGCGTTTTGTTATTGTTGCTACGGAACCATCATCATTCACAACACACTGGGATTCGTATATTCTAGTAGCTCATATTGCTGAACAAATTGGGGGATGAAGAGACTTCCATAAACTCAACTACTCAAATTTAGTTTTAGCTAGTAGATAGAGGCCGGCTTTGCTTTCGTTATACTCCATAAAACTCCTATATATTGATTAGTGCAGAACCACCGTTTGCCAGAAGCCCGACAATACAAATACAATCAATCAAAATCATACCAAATTAGGTTACGTTTCATTATACAAATTTGGCGCTGCTGATCTCCTCCCTGACTAGCTAGCTAACACGGTACGTACTCGTGGATCGGTTGATACCTGCCCGCCGGTGAGGTCAAAGGCCGGGAGACGCATGCATGCGCCATGATGCAACGCATATATATGCGCCAACTCCGAACGTACGTGTAGGACAATCGACAGTGCATGCAGGATGCGTGAATGCGAGCGATGATTCCGACCGGCGTGGCGTCGCATGCATATCGTGGGAGATCGAGCAGAGCAGGTTGATTCGCGGAAGGAGAGACACGTTCCAACCGATGCCTCGTCACCGCCCAGCTAGCAGCCTCTGTAGTCTGTACCCTGTGCGTTTGCAGATAGCGTAGACGTCAGTACGTGGCCGTTTCTTCAAGGAAACAAGTCAAACAACCACCTGCATGCGTACGTGCGTGTGCGTGCGTGCATGGTTGTTACTTTCACAGACTGGCTCACACACACAGATCTTTTTTTTTTGAACCATATGCCAGGAGGGATATATGCATGTGATATACTATTAAGATTTTTTTTTTTTGCGAACGATATGCTATTAAGATAGCAACGGGCTTTTCATTCTGATGAAAAATATACTAGTTGATAAATTAACACAAAAACCATTTTGCTAGTTTTAGGTACCGTTATATTTGCATCGCGATTCGTGCACATGAGAATTGCACATCATTTCTCCTAGATATGCACATGAAATTAGGTAACATCTTCTGACCGAGAATTTAGGTAGTTTTGGATCGACCGAGAACTAGTCGCGTCCCAAACAAACACTAGTCAAGAACCGAGTATACCTTATGATAATGCACATTCCACATATATACCGCACTTGCAATGTAAGAACCGAACCAAAATCAATCGGCTGGCACGATACGTACTCCTATAATCCAGTAAAAAAAGAAGCAAGTTTTGTCATGATTTTTACGGTTTCTATGGTGCAGCTTTGAGTATATATTCAAATGATGCAAACAAAATTAACTTGGGGGAAGACAGAACAGAAGTGACTCATAATATGTGTCTTAGGATGATCCGTCTCCAGTTTCTCCTTACCTGTTTTCCTCCTTTATTCAAATCATAGCAGCGTACAATTAAATCGTGCTTGCTCTAGAGAAAAAAATACCAAATAAAGTTTAGTAGGTCCTACATATTTCTTAGAAGGTAACCAACAAAAAACTTTTCAAAGAATTGCAAATAATTTACAACACGTTGTTCCACCATTTACATGACTTAATTAAACAACTTGAAGGATTATGAAGAGATCAGTGGAACAACGTGTTTAATGAAGAGAAAGTATTATCCAGATGTACTTTCTACCCAACGTTAACCTCAAATTGCTTGTAAGCAATCTTTAAAATGAACACATGAATGGCGATGCTATTAAAGTACATTTCCTTTACAATAGTGTGTAACGTTTGGCTTCGCTGTTTCATAGTCGTAGTAGGTCAAATCTTACCTGTTTTTCTGTTCATGCTCACATATAGTAGAGTACTCCGTTAAGCATGCAATACTTTTGACCTGAGTTTATGACAAAGAGCAAATATTTAATTACATCCCTTGGAACAGAAGCCTAGCTACAAACGAAAAACGTTAACTGTTACAGATCATTGTTATGATGCTGCATGGTAGTTGATCATACAAGAAGACAAGTCGATGAAGGCTTTGTTGACTATTAGCTGCAAAGGCCCTTGGCTTCCAATGCAAGAAGATGGCGGTTAATTTGAAGTATTTTGTCATCTCTTCTCCCTTTTCAATTGTTTGTTCACCGACAGAGAAGGGAGTAGTTAGATGCATTATCTCCCTATGCTTCTGAAAATAACAATTTACGCAATCTGATGAGTTGGACGATTATTTCAGTGTCTCGCCGCGTTTACACTGCAAAGAATAGACAAAACATTCGGGGGAAAGATGGCTATATGTGTTTTACCTCCCTATAATGCTGTAAAACTTGCTTCTTGGCACTTCTTCTATATGCTATACACACCTTTCGGAGTGTATTCTAAAAATATATATGCTTAGGCTTAGAAGCAGACACAATCACACAATGCATGGAGTATGTCAATAAACGCGTTGGCGCCAAAAACGAAAGACAACTCTTCTTTGCCATTATAAATACATTCACTTAGCAAACCATCATCACATCTATATATCTGTCTGCTGCCTACATTATTATTAACCAAAATCAATTTGCCCATACCGGCAAAAGAATTCAATTTGCCCATAACCATATGTTCCCAAGAAGGTAAAGTACGTACTGGTGTGTATATAGAGAGCATAAAAGATTTCTAAAAGGAGTGCCAAGAGGAGTAGATACATATATATAGAGCATAAAATCCGATATTGATATACTGTACTGGTGTATATTATATTGCAGCTGTCTTTATTGGTAGAGCTAGGGTAGCTAGTGTACCCACTACAGAGCCTAGCTAGCCTAAACTAACCCTGTCGACTTGTCTGCTTCCGTCTGGCCGGTGGCATTTTCATCTGCCCCGCCCGGCGACTGAACGGTACTGCCAACGGAATAAGAACTTCCATGAGCCATCGAGTATTGACTTTGAGTTTGATGTGTGCGTGTCAACTTATATGTTAGTCAGTTCACGTTTGCTCTTCTCCTTTTAGGTCAAAGCTTATGGTCCTCGCCCGTTCCTCTTCACCTGCTAGTTGTTGGTAATGATTTCATTGTTCTATATTCTAAAAGGGATAACTATTTTCATGCCCCATTAAGGATTGCACTACTCGGTTTTGTCCAACGCTCGAAACACTTTCTACTTTTGTCACTCTCGCTCTAGTCCAGCCTCACGAATACTAACAAGGAGCATTTCGTCGAATCAACACCTTTCACCGTTACTGCACTGATGGTGGGCTGCCGACTTCGGTGATACAGAGATACCACTTTTAACATGATACCATGACTGTCGCATTGGGATATTTGATACACGATGTCTAGACTCACCTTCCCAGTTTATAGGAGGTCGAAGCAGTTTATGAACTGAAAGTGAAGCAGAGATTCACACTCAATCATGTCGGACATACCATCAGGATCCGATGGTATATCCGAGGTGGGTTTTATAACGATGATGATTTAGAGATAATTTGATGATTATATCTTCAATATTTGAAGTGATGATTTATCTTGACTAACCTTGCAATAGTCAATACACTTTTGCCCCCAAATATTGATAATTTCATGAGTAAAATTCAAGTTGGATTATTATAATGATGGTTTAGAGATAATTCGGTGATTAAATTCTTAATATTTAAAGTAATAATTTATCTTGACTAACCATGCGATAGTCAAGACATTGTTGCCCCCAAATATTGATAATTTCATGAATAAAACAGGTTTTTTTAATGATGTTAGAGACGACACGTACCTTTAGGGATAATTTACACCTAACATGAACCAACTTAGTTATACAAAGAGGAAACCAGATTCCACTTCACACAAACAAAGAGTAAATTTACACGCTAACATAAACAACTTAATTAAACAAAGATGAAATCGTATTTTAGTCACACAAACAAAGAGGAAATTTACACGCGCTAACATAAATAAACTTCATTTTTGCTTGCGGGAAAGAAACAAACTTCATAAAACATCTTCATACATAGGTGGATAGATCATACAATGATCATACTAGGGTTAAAATGATGATTAACCCTAACCCTAACTCTGCTAGGGATGCTAGCATATACAGTATACTACTAGCATTCTGAGATACAATAAGTACCTAAATCTAAACTACCTAAATCAGACAGCACTCGACTATAGAAGATTTGACGGTGGGAACTTACTCGACTCCGTCCAAGGGGTCTTCAACAGTGACGAGATCAAACGCCGGCACCACGGCAGCCACCGACCTCAGCTCAGGCATCAGCACAACTGTGCCTATCGAGTAGCCGACAATCGAGGCCACGCCAACGTCGGACGTGTTAGATGTATATATTTGTATTGTAGTTTTCCTATATGTTAGGGGACTTCCTATATATTCACACATGTATCTGTATTATATATTGTGGCCTTTGGCCCCCAGAGGAATACAAGTTGCTTATTCCTAACATGGTATCAGAGCCAAGTTAGTCTCCTCCTACTCGCAACTTCGTCGCTGCAGCCGCCACCGTCCCTGTCGCCGACGGCCTTGCCGTCGTCGCCGCTTGTCTGAGTGCCCTCCAGATCGGTCGCCGCCTGCTGAGTTCGTCACCAGATCGGTTTCCGATATTTTTTGATCCAGATCCTCTCCAATCGATTAACTTCTTCACGCGCGGGACCTGCTTGTCTCGTCTCCAGATCAGTCAACGCCGCCTCCACGCGCGGCCTCGGAATCGATCCAGGCATCGGTCGCCACGCGACCACGCCCACGCGCGGGCTTCCTCCACGTGATCTCCACGTCGCGATCTCCACGCCTCCACGCGACGACCGCCCATCTGGCCCGCCACGTCGCGACAACCCACCTCCACGCCTCGGTCCACGCGCGGACCACCTCTGTCTCGGTCAGGGAACCACGCCCACGCGCGGGCTTCTCTTTCTCCTGCTTCCACGCACGCGCCCGCCAACCGCCCGTCTAGCCCGCCACCGCCTTGTCTGCCTCAGATCCAAACGTCAGCTTCGTCTCAGATCCATCCCACCGGATTCTGCCTGCTGACGTCAGCTTGCGTCAGCACCGATCAGATCCAGATCTGAACTGATCTGTGTCCAAAAAAAAGAGAGAGAGAGGGCTATGTCTTCTCGCTGCCCGGTGATCTTCGATGGCGTGAATTATCCTGATTTCGCTGCCTTTATGCGCGTTCACATGCGCGGTCTCCGTCTTTGGGGTGTGCTCTCTGGCGAGGTCTCTTGTCTGCCATGCCCCTGCTCCTGTGGCTCCTCTTCCGCCGACATCGATTGTTCTCGGTGCCGATGCTTCTCAGGAGGCCAAGGATGCTGCTCAGAGTGCTGATGATAGTGTTGTTGCTGCTTATGATCTGAAGTTCAAGCAGTACTCTTCTGATCTTGAGGCCTATCGACACGCTCTGACTGCTTACACTCAGTGGGTTGATGGGGATGCTCGTGGTGCTGCTGTTCTCACCTCTAGTGTTTTGCCCCAGTATGCTGCTGAGTTCATGAGTCTCCCTACTGTTGCCGCTCAGTGGGCCCATCTTCGTCAGCGCTATCAGCCGTCTGGGGATGCTCTTTACCTGTCTGTGGTTCGCCAGGAGCATGCTCTCCAGCAGGGTGATTCTACTATTGATGAGTTCTATACTCAGAGTGCTACTATCTGGCGTCAGCTTGATTCTCTTCGTACTGTTATTTGTGGCACATGCTCGTGCTGCCAGATTGTGCGCTCGGATTTGGAGTTTCACCGCATCTATGAGTTTCTGTCTCGGCTCTGCCAGGAGTTTGAGCCCCGGCATGCTCAGTTGAATGCTCGTGGTCGTGTTCCGCTCTCTGAGGTGTTATCTGAGCTTCGGGCTGAGGAGACCCGTCTTCGTGGTGCTGGTCTTATTGCGGTTCCATCTATGCTTGCTACTCGTGGTCCTCCTATGTCGTCTGCTCCGTTGACTCAGCCGCGGTCCTCTGTGCCGCCGCCGATACTACCCACTCCTCCGTGTCGTGGTCGAGTCAACGCATCAGTTTGGTCGAGTCAAGATTCGCAGCTTCAGGCAGTCGGCACCAGCAGGCTCGTGGTCAGGGTCGCCGTGGTTCTCTTCGTCACTGCTCTTACTGTAACAAGGATGCCCACAGTTGGGCCACTTGTTATACACGGGATCCCAGTTTACGTCAGCAGCACCAGGCTCGTGGGCAGTCGGCTCCTTCTGGATCTTCAGCAGTTGCTCTCTCCGCCCTAACAGGACGAATCAGCACCACCTCCACCGACCGAAGAATCTGCGCCACTTGTTTTACCCCCGCCGTCGCTGGGAGTCACCGCCGCCATGGTCGGTATGGACAGAAGGGGGAGGGGAGTGAAGAGCAAGGGCAGGCGCACGCTAGGGACTAAAACCTAACCCGTTCGGAAACAAGTAGTGGGGCCACTTCAGCATTAACGAGCATCAACGGACTCGTCGGCCGCTGTCTCCAGGTTGTGACGTCAGCTCTAACGGTGGGCAGGGTTGTCAGAAAGAGTGTCAATTCGAGTACAGCGAGTGTTTAGCTTTTTTGAGACAATACCTAAAAATGTGGTAGATTTTTATTCCTAGAATGTAAAGTGGTGGCAAAGTAGAAATTTAGTTGGTAAAGTGGTGGTTTATGCTAACAACTCTTTTGTGTGGCCGCTTCCCAAGATGTCATGTTGGGGACGTGGGTTGGGGTTGTATCGTTCGTGGCAGCATATCGGCCATCTATGTCTTTTTTTCTGTATAATTGATACTCTCTCCGTCCCAAAATAAGTGACTTGCATTTGTCTAGATTCGGATGTATCTTACACTAAAACAAGACTAGATACATCCGAATCTAGACAAACCCATGTCATTTATTTTAGGACGGAGGGAGTATATACTATGTGGTTGTAGCACGTGCTATGGGGTACCTAGAGTCCTACTAGGTCTAGACCGATAAGCCCAAAGAGGATTATCATCCTGGCTAATAACTTTCTGCGATGACGTTAAACAAGAAAGTTAGATATGTTTGTGAAGATGAGCACGATGGATCGATGGAGGCTCTGCTTGTGATGATCGAGCTCGATATATCGATGGTGTGATCTGCTTTGCTCATGCGCATTATACCATTTTCTCTTGACGATGACAGCGATGTGTGCAAATGGACACATCAGTCCACCATTAGCCGCCACAGGCAAGGCGCCTTGACTTAGCTAGGTGCTGAAAAAGTGGAAATGCTAGTACATGCCTGGCTCCTAAATACTATCTGGAGTTGTGGACAGATTATCTAACCTGAAATTACTATAACTAGCGAGATGGTTAAGATTACGAGATGATATACTATCAACTAACCACATTTGATTGTTTCTTTCCATTCCACGATCCGACATGCATGGTATGATCCACGGCCGTCCGGGGAGACGTACGTACTCAATAGAGAGCAGCGCCGTGCGTGCCGTCCGGCAGCAAGGGCAAAAGCCACCTACAATTCTCGGCGCGTCTTAATGCCGTCGCGACTGACTGTTTCTACACCGACTTTGACACTCGCGTGTCGTCTGGTCGGATCAACTGCTGCTACAGCCTACATGTGCGCTGCCTCTATCGTCTCTCTCTCTCTCTCCCTCTCTCGCTCGCTCGCTGAGCAGATAAGCCATAGTGCGCGCCGTGGCGTGGGAGTATTATTCTAGTAGATCATAGCTAGGCCCGTGGTCTCTGGGTATAGCTAAGCCCGCCCATCTCTTTACCCACGCAAAAAATGCAGAAAATAGGGACGTTAATATATAAAAGGTGTCACGGGTATTCCTAGAAAAAAGGGAGACTTTCCTAAAGGAATGTTGAAGAGCGTGCATGTTCTAAAGGAGCACCACGTGTTGACCGTAAGAGGAAGTTTGTTTTCATACTTAGAGCGAAGTACGGAAACACCCGAATATAAGTATACGAAAGTACATGCATACATGCAATCAAGGTACATGAAAGTACAAGTTTACTCACAGCTAAAATATGAAAGTATAACTATACTAAGAGCCAAAGTAAAATAAATACAAGTTTACTGATAACTGAAAGATTGCGGAAGTATTGATTGTATTGATATTGCAAGAGGTGATTACAACATGAGCCCTTAGGCTGTTTATATAGTACTAGAAGACTTGGGGAACAAAAAGACTACTAGAGATAGAATTGAATTACACTTAAACTACCAAATAATATACTCTAACACCCCTCCCCCACTCGGATCGGTAGTGACGCGAACGGCAGGAGCGTCGCAGACGGTCTGACTGGAGCATAATCCGAAGGTGAGGTGGTAGCCCTTGTTGCCGATGTCGATGTAGCCAGGAGTGAGAGCGTTGTAGTTGTGGTCAATGGTGCCATTGGGGAAGTTGTCGTCGTTGATGAACTCGATGATGTTGTGTTGTGGTCGATGTCGTCGTTGAGTCTGGAGAATTCGCCGTAGTAGTTGAGGTAGACGTAGTTTGAGTTGAAGTAGCTCGACCCGCAATGCCGAGCTTGCCAGACTCGGGAGCGTGTCGGGGACAAAGGCACGCGTCGGTGTCGCCAATACCGGACATGCGAAGACAGGGACCATCATGAGCCATGCTTGCCAGAGCCGGATTGAGGAGCAAAGAAATTTTTTCGTAAATGGTCGGTGTAGAAGTTGTCCGCCGTGTCGAAATAGACGAAGTGGCTGCAAGAAGAAAATTGAGCACAAACTTGTGCAAATAAAAAAATAGACTTTGACTCTGGAGGCAAGGTCTTGGTGGACGAAGACGATGGTGGTAGATGTCCATGGCGATTGAGTTGTTGCGATAGTCAATTTTGGGGATTAGACCCGTATTTTCCGCTTGTATGAGCGCGGCGTCGCTCATGGAGAAGAAGAACTTGTTGGCATTGACGATGACCATGATCGGTGGTGGCGGCGACGATGTGGCGATGTTGGTGTAGATGGTTGTCGGCAATGATGACCACGGTGGATGAAGGTGCATCCTTGTATTTGACGGCAAGGCGCGTACTCGGGACGTGTGTCCCGGTCGATGTTGGTGAAGACAGGCCGACGTGGTGACGACGTGAGGATGAAGAAGCCGACACAGCGCGTGAAGGCGTCCCTTGGGGCGCCGCGCGGAGCCTCCATGGCACGATCGTTGACGATGATTTGCCGGAGTTGAGTCGATGCCGAGGTTGAAGTAGAGGCGCGTGATGACGACATGCGGCTATGGACGACGCAATCCGATCTATGGTCGGTGAAAGAAGAAGAAACGCCGGTCAAGCGGCCGGCGAGAAAATTTTGGCGAAGTAAGATCTAATCTACTATTTGCACGGCCCCTGTCGTGGTATTGTCGACGAGTACGCCATGGAGGGGTCCTCACAGAGAGTGTTTAGAGACGTGGGGTAAGACGGGAGGTTGGTGGGTATGACGTAACACAACTTACCCAGGTTCAGATCCCATGACGGTGGCAGAATCCTACTCCTGCTATAGATCACTATAATGGCAATACGCCGAGTTATAGGGATTGGTTCGCTGTGCGCGATATGAGTTGAGTTATCCCTAAATGCTCCCGCAGGTCCGGCTTATATAGTCGCCAGATCCTAGGGTTATAGGTAAATTCCTAGCCGGACAGGTTATAGAGTCCTACACGGTACACAACTAGTCTAATGTGTCTTGCACTCCAAGGCTCCGGGTACGCTGGTGACTCCTCTATAGCCTTCCTTTATCCGGCATGGGCCTCCCTTCTGGATCCATCTAACTGGGCCGCCCAGCAGGCCATAGGCCTTGCTACCAACCGTGGGCCACCCAGTTATCCGGATTAGAGACATGCAATGGTGATACCCATTTAGCATATCCACAACAATAGCCCCCGGAGAACTCCGAGATCTTGCGCCGTTTTGCCTCTTCAGGTCGAGTGCTCCGTCTAGATGAATGTCGGCAAATCGTCAAGCAATATACCCTGCAATGTTCTCCGTCTTTAACATGTAAGTCGGAGAACTGCTGAATCTTCCATCGTACTTTTCTCGTAGCCGGACTGAATCCGTCCATGCCGGAATCTTCAGATGGGATGGTTCACCTGCCTATGTCAGTAGAGAAACGTAGACCATAGGTCAGTGATGCCCCGTAACTCACAAATGCAGAGAACACAATCATATCCATTTTCCCGCGCGAAGGATTCGAAACGTTGGCGGCGGCGGTGGGAACGTGGTGAAATTTCCGCGCACGCGCTGTCCACGCAGCAACCGTTCGATCAACTTGCATGAATCTTGATACTGAGTACTATAAATTATAACCGTGGTAATTCTTATTCTTTCATCGCATTCTTCCTCACATCATCTTCTTCCTCTTGCAAACGCGTCCTCGAGCTCTTCGCGTGCACAAAGGAAAAAACCCTAGCTTTTCCCATCTCATTGCCAGTCTTCCTCTGCACCAATGGCCAGCAGCAGCACCACACCGTCCATGGCGGCGACGAGCGAAGCCACGACCAAGCCGGCGGGCTCCATCCACGTGCCTCCAGAAGGCGTGGTGGTGCCACGCACCGTGGTGGTGGAAACCACCGGCGATGACCATATTCCAGCAGGGCTGGAACTGCTGGAAGAGGAAGCTGACTCCCACAAGGGGGAGTGTCGCGGCTCCGATATCACCGAGAGTGATCTCAATGAGATGCTTGCCGAGGGGTACCTCCCCACAACGGAGGTGCTGGTCTGGCGGGCGGCGCCGGCCGGCGAGGTCATCCCTTCTCCCTAAGCCGGAGAAAAGGTGTACCTCAAAGCCCAACTGGTAAGCGGCGTCTCCCTCCCAATCTCCGACTTCTTCATAGAGGTCCTTAGCCACTACCGGGTTTAGCCTCAGAACCTGTCTTCGAATAGCATCCTCGCGCTTAGCAACTACGTGGCGCTTTGTGAGGGTTACCTAGGAATCAGGCCTTGGTTAGATCTGTTTATATATTTCTTCACCATTAAGAGGGAAGCCGGAGTGAGCAAGGATCAACTCACAAATTGTGGAACTATTAGTTTCAAGATCCGACCTGGCCGGCGGTTCTCCGACATCGTAGGCCATGAGTCCTGCAAGAACTGGCAGAGGACGTACTTCTATGGCCCAGATATCCCTCTAGATGTCCGAGAAGGAACGTACCCAGACTTTGTCGATGGAGCCGCCACTGAAGCCCCGACATGGAGATCCCAAGCTCTCCTCCCCTCTAACAACGAAGCCTCCCGCACTGTAAGTCTGATCGGGTGGCTTGTAGACACGGGTCTGACCGGGTTGGACCTAGCCATGTGCTGGTTCATTAGGCGGATTCAGCCTCTGCAGCACCGCGTGAAGATGATGCATGAATACTCCAAGGATAGGAAGGATAGCCTCCGCATCTCTGAGGATAACTTCTCGAGTGACTCCGTCAAGCTTCGCCTCAAGGACATAGTCAAGATGAAGGACAGGAAGCGTGGCTTCACCATCACCTACGACATGTTCGAAGGCGGCACGTGCCCAGAGGTACTTGTTTATTTTTCGTGTACGATATATACTCCAGTTCTTCCGTCTAGCCTTAACCATTGCGTCTAACACTTTGGTATTCACTTAACAGCTGAAGGAACTAGATGAAGGTAGCATGGATGCCCAAGTCTTCCACTTCT
Organism: Avena insularis; assembly: GCA_023614405.1. Taxonomy (NCBI): domain Eukaryota; kingdom Viridiplantae; phylum Streptophyta; class Magnoliopsida; order Poales; family Poaceae; genus Avena; species Avena insularis. The sequence goes on from CM042689.1 coordinate 55,391,929, forward strand.
GACGCTGCCGACGGAGGCAAGAAGAAGAAGACGGAGGGTGGAGCCTCCAAGAGATCCACCGCCTCCCTGGAGGCGGAGAAAATAAGAATGATTGGCATCCCGTTGACCAAAGCACCGACCGTTGTGTAAGCTTCTTAACATCCGACATTGTCCCTTGCTCATCTTGTTCATGTACTTATACTTTTGCACGTTTTAGGAAGAAGGCCAGTATAAGTTTGAAGAAGACCTCCAAAACATCGAGGCTTCTAAAAGCATAAAAGAAATGTTTAGTCAGTCCTCTCCCGCCATCGCCCCTCCTACTCCACGCGTCCAGCATGCTACCGCACCAACAAGCTCTCCAGCAAAGGTAACATCTGGACCTGACGCCATGCAAGTGGACCCAGGCGTTGCCGCGGAACTTGTTGTTGTCGGCGAGCAGGCGACACAAGAAAGCATATCATCTAAAGTGGCTGAAGCTCCGGCTAAGGATGCCACTTGTAGTGGTAAGGCGATGGTGGAAGGCGAAACTTCTGCCGTAGGCGGCGCCACTGCACCTAAGACACCAGCAGAGTTTCTGAAGATCGTCTACCCGGTGCTTACACCGAGTACCTCAGCTCTGGTTCCTGGTGCAGCGCCGACTTCTCCGACATATGGTCTTGAGGAGCTTCTCAAGCAGGCGATATCCTGCGCAGAAACAGTCTTGCTTTCAGCAAGATTTTTGCCGAGAGTGCTACCAACCTCAAGATCATTGCAGTTGCAAGTTGTATATGCCTTTTGTATTTCATATGTAGTATCCCACTGTATCCCCAAGGATTTAGACGGAAAACCTTAGGTCTTTGTGTCTGAATGCTCTAAGAGTGAATAAGCTAGAAAACTTCACACTATAGCCCCCAAGTATGTAGTTTGAATAAATTATTCCGACTAGATACTTTTAGAGTAGCATACGCAGTGTTTGTAAATTAAAATACTATTGCCCCCAAGCTTCTTGTCGGGGGTGTACCCCCAGGTACCCCAGAGTTGCTGCATAAGTGAGAAACAAGAATAGACGAAAGTATATTTGAAGAGAGTATCAAATAGAAAAGGGAAAAAGACAGGAAAGAACAACTGGGCCGAGTAAGGGGAATCTCGGCCCAGTCCACAATCTCCATGGCTGAATTAACTAGGAGGAAAGGGAAACAACCCGGCTGGGCCGAATTAACCCCAGCCGGGCCGAATAGGAGCTATATCGCTGCCCAACCCAGGAACAGGCTGCTCCATCTGGGCCGAATAGGAGCTACCTCGGCCGGGCTGAGCAAAGACTCGGCTGGGCTGGCATCTCGCCACCTGGGCCACTTCTTCTCCTAGGCCGAATCAGCCAAGACCTGGGCCGAGTTTCTGCCGGACGCCTCGGGCCGAATCAGTTCACCCCAGACGCCCTGTCATTCACCCCCGAACGCTTCCGCGACTGCTACGTCGACATACCTTCAGGCCAAGACAAGATCAACAAGTCCCGTGCCAGTCTTAGGACGCCCAGGGCTCAGACTGGCACATGGCATAAGGAATATGCCCTTGGCATCAAGAGTATGCTAAGGAATATGCCATGGCACCTCCGAAGATGCCAAGGAATATGCTGAGCATCTAAGAAGATGCTAGGAATATGCCGCTTAGATACCGAACGTGGGGAACAAGTCTTGTCCCCTGGGCTCCCCTTTATAAGGAGCACCAGGGGGATCGTTCACGGGGGAGACCCCGAAGGGCTCCTCTCCTCTCTGCTCACTAGGAGCTCTCCTTCTTCCTCTTCCTCCACTCTCACAGAGAGCTTAGATAGAAGCATAGGGGAAATAGCTCAAGGAGCATGATTGTAGCCACTTGTATGGCAAGATTATGAGGGAATAGATGTATACATTGTATTTCTCTTTGTTCATATGAGTGCGGTCTTCACTGCATCATCCTCCCAGATTCCTCCACGTCCATCGGCCCCAACTTTAGCCTACCCATGGCATATGCCGTGATACCACCACGACATTTGGCGCCCACCGTGGGGCCTTTAGTGGCGTTGGTTGGGTTTCCATCCGGACGGGAACATCTTCATCAACTTCTTCCTCATAGGGCTCATTCAGCTTCACCAAGCGAACAGAGAACAAAGAGGTAAGCGCAAAGGGTCTCCAAGTCTGACTCAACAAAACAGGTAAGACTCAACAAGGACTCAAGCACTACTCCAAGCCCATCAGTAAGTACCAAATAACTCAGCAAGGCACGATGACTTAGCAAGACTCACTCAAACACTTCCTCAAGTATACTATAAGTGCCGAGATAACTCCCACCTACACTCAATCCTTCACCCCGGGGAGAAAAGAACTTAACCCGGGGACTAGCCGACTTATCCTTAGAGTCACCTTTGGATTAAGAGAACATCCTGTTGATTTAGATCTGTACACCAGCCAGCTTATCAGTTAACTCGGCCATAAGTTGAATCAGCTTATTTGTGATTCAGATAGATTCTGAGTCAGTTTATTTATGTTTTGGATTACCCATTAACTCAGCTCCCTAGCCAACTTATTTATAACTTGACAGTTGAGTCAGCTTATTTATGATTCAGGTAGAATTTGAGTCAGCTTACTTATGAGTCGGATAGAATTTGAGTCAGTTTATTTATGCTTTGGATTGTCCTTTAACTCAGCTTACCAGCCAGCTTGTTGATGATTCGGATATAACTTGAAGTCAATTTGTTTATGCTTTAAATTAACCTTTAACTCGGCTCGGTAGATTGTCTTGGATTCGGACTAACATTTGATTCAGCTTGCCAGGGTATATTATAATTCGGATTGGTATTCAGACTCGGCGTACTAATCATATCTCTGATTCAGGCCGAAGCTTTATTCAGTTCACCAGATTGCCAGGTTATGTTATGACTCGGATTGATATCTCACCATCTTGCCAGGTTATCCATATCTCGGACGACTATTGGCCATCTTATCATATCTCGAATCTATATCTCATATCTACATCCCGAATCAGATCTCTTAGCGGTTAGCCCTATTATCATATCCCAAAGCTTAATCTCGGATCTATATCTCGGATCCATATCAAAGGCAAATTACCGTCATCACGCCAAATCAAGTTATATCGTGGCAAACATATAACTCGGATTTGAATCATATAACTCGGATTAGAGCCAGATGACTCATCCTTAGGACATAAAGTCAATTTTGAGTAAAGTAACTCGGATTTGAGATGAGTTAACTCGGGTTTGAGTCAGATGACTCAGATTCAGGATGTAAGTCAAAATTGAGTAAAGTAACTCGGATTTGAGATGAGTTAACTCGGGTTTGAGTCAGATGACTCAGATCCGGGATATAAGTCAAAATTGAGTAAAGTAACTCGGATTTGAGATGAGTTAACTCGGATTTGAGTCAGATGACTCAGATTCAGGATGTAAGTCAAAATTGAGTAAAGTAACTCGGATTTGAGTCAGATGACTCAGATCCGGGATGTAAGTCAAAATTGAGTAAAGTAACTCAGATTTGAGATGAGTTAACTCGGATTTGAGTCAGATGACTCAGATTCGGGATGTAAGTCAAAATTGAGTAAAGTAACTCGGATTTGAGATGAGTTAACTCGGATTTGAGTCAGATGAATCAGATTTGGGAAATAAGTCAAAATTGAGTAAAGTAACTCGGATTTGGAATGAGACAACTCGGATTTAAGTCGTATACCTCGGATTCAAGTCAGAGGACTCCAACTCAAGACATAAGTCAATTTTGAGTAAAATAACTCTGATTCGGAAACAGATGACTCGGACCATAACTTACCCAAAGGGGTTAAAAGAGCAGTGCCCAAGAAGGCCAAGACTCATAACTTACCCAAAGGGGTTAAAAGAGCAGTGCCCAAGAAGGCCAAGACTCGTAACTTACCCAAAGAGGTTAAAAGAGCAGCGCCCAAGAAGGCCAAGACTCATAACTTACCCAAAGGGGTTAAAAAAGCAGTGCCAAAGAAGGCCAAGACTCGTAACTTACCCAAAGGGGTTAAAAGAGCAGCGCCCAAGAAGGCGAAGACTCATAACTTACCCAAAGGGGTTAAAAGAGCAGTGCCCAAGAAGGCCAAGACTCATAACTTACCCAAAGAGGTTAAAAAAGCAGTGCCAAAGAAGGCCAAGACTCCTAACTTACCCAATGAGGTTAAAAGAGCAATGCCCAAGAAGGCAGGAACTCCTAACTTACCCAATGAGGTTAAAAGAGCAATGCCCAAGAAGGCAGGAACTAGAAATCTACTCAAAGGGGTTATGACGAGTGCCCATGAAGGCCAGAAGTCAGAAACTTACCCAAAGGGGTTATGACCAGTGCCCATGAAGGCCAGAAGTCAGAAACTTACCCAAAGGGGTTATGACCAGTGCCCATGAAGGCCGAAGTCCAAACTTACTCAAAGGGTTATGACCCGGCCCAAGAAGGCCAGAAGTCAAAAAACTTACCCAAAAGGATTATGCGACCAAGAAATATATGACGAAGAGGTTGTATGTCAGAAAACAACTCTGGGGATATTTAGATATAAAGCCCATGAGCGATTCTACGAATCCCACATGGCCTCGGGGACTAATGTCGGGGGTGTACCCCCAGGTACCCCAGAGTTGCTGCATAAGTGAGAAACAAGAATAGACGAAAGTATATTTGAAGAGAGTATCAAATAGAAAAGGGAAAAAGACAGAAGAACAACCGGGCCGAGTAAGGGAATCTCGCCCACCACAATCTCCATGGCTGAATTAACTAGGAGGAAAGGAAACAACCCGGGTCAATGAATTAACCCCACCGGGCCGAATAGGAGCTATATCGCTGCCCAACCCAGAACAGTTGCTCCATCTGGGCCGAATAGGAGCTACTCGGCGGGCTGAGCAAAGACTCGGTTGGCTGGCATCTCGCCACTGGCCACTTCTTCTCCTAGGCCGAATCAGCCAAGACTGGCCGAAGTTGCTGCCGGGACGTCTGGGCCGAATCAGTTCACCCAGACGCCTCATTCACCTCAACGCTCATGATCGCTACGTCGACATACCTTCAGCCAAGACAAGATCAACAAGTCCGTGCAGCCTTTAGGACGCCCAGGGCTCAGACTGGCACATGGCATGAGGAATATGCCCTTGGCATCGAGAGTATGCTAAGGAATATGCCATGGCACCTCCGAAGATGCCAAGGAATATGCTGAGCATCTAAGAAGATGCTAGGAATATGCCGCTTAGATACCGAACGTGGGGAACAAGTCTTGTCCCCTGGGCTCCCCTTTATAAGGAGCACCAGGGGGATCGTTCACGGGGGAGACCCTGAAGGGCTCCTCTCCTCTCTGCTCACTAGGAGCTCTCCTTCTTCCTCTTCCTCCACTCTCACAGAGAGCTTAGATAGAAGCATAGGGGAAATAGCTCAAGGAGCATGATTGTAGCCACTTGTATGGCAAGATTATGAGGGAATAGATGTATACATTGTATTTCTCTTTGTTCATATGAGTGCGGTCTTCACTGCATCATCCCTCCCCGGATTCCTCCACGTCCATCGGCCCCAACTTTAGCCTACCCATGGCATATGCCGTGATACCACCACGACACTTCTAGTTGAAACAGAATTAGTTTTGACTAGATGCTTAAAGAAAGAGTAAGCATATTTCCGAGTTAAAAACTCTCACTATAGCCCCCAAGCCTCTAGGTGGATATTTATCCGGCTAGATGCTCCAAGTAGACTAAGTAACATTGATCTTTTTCAAAGAATGAGAATGCCCAGAGAGGTGTCGCCAACAACAAGTTCCAGAAGATGCGTGCTGATCTTGAAGCTGAAAAGGGTAAAACTGCCTTCTTGAAGGATCAAATCACCAAGAGCAAGAGTCTGTTTTTCTTTTTAATTTTGCACTCAAACTTGGGCTTGCGCCATTACCCTCCGACTACTGATCGTGCGCTGTCATTTCTCTGACATGCAGAAGCTATTGCCAAGGCGAAGGATATTGTCCAGCAATCCAAGCACATAGAACTGCTGGATAGCGAGAACAAAATCCTCAAGCAGGAGAGGGATGAATCCTTAAAGATGCATGAAGATGCTTTGAAGGCCGTGTAGGAGTCCGCGGACATAGAGATCAACCGGCTAAAGGAGGAAATTGCGATCCTCAAGGAGCAGAAGAAAGTTGCCGATGAGCAGAATAAATGCAACCTTGAGGCTTACAAGGTCCTCCGACAAGAACGGGACTCCATGGCGGAGACACTCCAACAAGCTGAGGCTAGCATCTTTGGTAAGCAATCTCCGTCTTGTACTTTTGTATGCCATGTACTCTGAACCTTTGTTACGTTGAACTCATGTATTCCATTGCTTGGTCAGAAATGCAGCTCCTGTTGGTTTAACCAATACTCCTCCTCCACCAAAGGAATGCATGGTCCTTGCCGGCAACTTCATCCGCACCGCCATCAAGCAAGCAAAGGAAATTGCCAAGCCCCTGAACATCAACATCAAGGCGACGGATTCCGTCATGAAGTACTCAGAGATTCTGCACCAAGCCCCCGAGCGTATCATAAGGTGGAAAGATTCATGTACCCGGGCTGGTGCAAGAATGTCGCTGCTATGGTCAAGGACCACTATGAAAATACTGACTTCGACACGGTGACCTCGGTTCTGCCTGACATAGACGATGACGGCCAGAAGATTGATCACAAAGCTATCTGGTCATCGCTCGTCGGCTACGACACTAGGGTCGTCGAGTTGGTTGATCCAAACACCTTTGTGCCTCTTGAGATTATTGATCCTGACCAGCACAACTCCTCCAAGTCCCTCAAGACCGCCAACTTCGATGATTATCAGGATGACTCTCCTGCTGCCGATGATGTTAGCTCAAAGTCTCCTACACTAGAGAATGAAAAATACTTATTTAATATTTGTTTCCTCTGGATGTATGTATGCGGAACAAATGGCGGGTTTAACCTTAAGGCGGAAAAATAATAGCTATATGTTTTCCTGCTACTTAAGTTCTAGTTCTAGCAAGTATTTATTTTTTAAGCAAGTGCTGACTTATCCATTACTTTGGTTTTTATGCTTGACTTTTCGTGAGCCGGAAGACTCGTAGTCGGAAATATGCGTTCAGGTGATGATACCCAATGGCACCGTCAAAAACCTAAGCACAAAATCGCCGACTTTGAGTGCCAAAAGTCACTACTCCAGAATCCACATAAAAATAACAAATAATGTGTAAACCAGAAAACTTAAACTAACGCCCGTAGGCGGAATCTTTTGAAGGGTTTCATAGCATAGTAAATCAAAAAAATTCTGCGGATGCGAACAAGAAAGCCAAGATCTAATCTAGGAGATGTAATCAACGAGAGAGATTGATGAGATCTTCATATCCTTGAAGAAATCGCACAGCGGAAACGTTCAACAGAACGTGGTTGACGTAGTCGTACTCGCCGTCTCCTCCTCGCGATCCGATCCGATCCTACGCCGCAAGTGGCGGCGCCTCCGAGAGATGCACACATACGGTGCAGCGACGTCTCCTCCTTTCTTGGTCCAGCAAGTATGGTGGAGAGATAGATTGGATCTGCAGCATGATGGCGTGGTGCTTATGGTGGAGAGTTTCTGCGGCAGGGCTTTGCCTACGCGCAGTCGGGAGAGAGAGAGAGAGAGAGAGAGAGAGAGGAAGGGCAGAAGTTGGCGGCTAGGGTTGGAGGAGTAGGAGGGGGGAGGCTGCGCCCCTGCCCTCCTTATATGGGGGGCTGGCCGGCCCCCTTGGCCCCTCCTCCAAGCCCTAGGGCGGCGGACCCAAGGGTGGAGTGGGGGGCAAGTTTTCCCCCTTCCTTCTAGAAGCTCCCCCTAGGGTTTCCCCTAGGGCTGGCCGTTTGGGCCTTTGGGGCCTTGTGCCCTTGGCCCAAAGTGGCTAGGGAACTTCCCCTTAGGCCCACGCAGGCCTCCGACAAGTGGGCCCATGTTGGTCCCACTCCGGAACCTTCTAGAACCTTCTGGTACAATACCGATAAACTCCCAAACGATTCCGAAATCCAAACACTGCTTTCCTTTATATGAATCTTATTCTCCGGACCATTCCGGAACCTCTCGTGATGTCCTGGATCTCATCCGAGACCCTGAACAAAAACTCATAAACCAATCATCCATTCTATCCTAGCGTCGATGCACGTTAAGTGTGTGACCCTACGGGTTCGAGAATATGCAGACATGATCTTCTATCAATAATCAACATCGGGATCTGGAAACCCATATTGACTCCCACATATTCATCGATGATCATATCGGATGAACCACGATGCCAGGATTCAATTAATCCCATATATGTATTCCCTTCGTCACGCGATATTTTACTTGCCCGAGATTCGATCGTTGGTATCGGCATACCTAGTTCAATCTCGTTCACAGCAAGTACTTTACTCGTTCCGTAATCCGATATCACTTTGTGATTAACTCCTTAACCACGTGCTTGCAAGCGGTGTTGATATCGATTACCGAGTGGGCCCAAAGTATATCTCTCCGACTCAGGAGGGACAAAATTCCATCTCGATACATACAACCCAACAAGTACTTTCCGATCACCTGAGAGACACCTTTATGATCACCCTCACATAGGATGACGTTTGATGACCTCAAAGCTTTCTTCCGATACCAAGGAGTTGTATTATCTCATGGTCTAAGGAATACAATACTTGACATAGGAAAAAGCTTCGCAAAGATGAACACGATGACACGATCTAATTGCTCTGCTTAATTTGGGTATGTCCATCATATAATTCTCCTAATGATATGATCTTATTATTAATCGACAACTCATGTCTATGGTTAGGAAACCTTAACCATCATTAATCAATGAGCTAGTCCATAGAGGCGTACTAGGGACACGGTGTTGTTCATAAACCACACAAGTATCAAAGTTTCCGCTTAATACAATTCTAGCATGGAATATAAACTTTATCATGAACACGAATTATAATAATAACATCTTTATTATTGCCTCTAGGGCATAATTCCAACAGTCTCCCACTTGCACTAGAGTCAATAATCTAGTTTACATCTGGCAACAATCTAACACCCATGGCATTAAGGTGCTGATCATTTTTTGCTCGTGGAAGAGGTTTAGTCAACGGATCTGCGACATTCAGATCCGTATGTACTTTGCTAATCTTCAGATCTCCATCTACTATATAATCTCGAATTATATGAAAACAGCGGTTGATGTGCTTGGTCTTTGGATGATATCTTGGTTCCTTAGCCAGTGCTATGGCGCCATTGTTGTCGCACAATATCTCCAGTGGGTCCAAGGCACTTGGAACCACACCAAGCTCAGTGATGAAGTTCCTGATCCAAACTCCTTCACTTGATGCTTCTGAAGCAGCCATGTATTCCGCTTCTGTTGTAGATCCCGCGATCACGCTTTGCTTGCAGCTTCTCCAGCTCATGGCTCCACCATTCAAAATATAAACGTATCCTGTCTGAGATTTAGAATCATCCGGGTCGGTGTCGAAACTAGCGTCGACGTAACCTTTTACGACGAGCTGCTCATCACCTCCATAGACCAAGAACATTTCTTTAGTCCTATTTAAATACTTTAGGATGTTCTTTACGGCTGTCCAGTGTTCCAATCCTGGATCACTTTGGTATCTGCTCGTCAAACTAAGAGCATTGGACACATCCGGTCTAGTACATAGCATGGCATACATGATAGAACCTATGGCCGAGGCATATGGCACTTTGCTCATAGTATCTCTATCGTTTACCGTAGCTGGACACTGATCCTTGCTCAATATCTTACCTGACAACATGGGTAATGAACCTTTCTTTGCTTTATCCATTCTGAACCTTTTCAGAATTTTTTCTAGATGTGTACTTTGGCTTAAAGCTATTAGGCGTGTTTGTCTATCTCTATAGATTTTGATGCCTAATATATAAGCAGCTTCTCCTAGGTCTTTCATTGAAAAACATTTATTCAAATAACTCTTCACATCGTTAAGCATACCAATGTCATTTCCAATAATCAATATGTCATCCACATATAGTACTAAAAATGTCATCGAGCTCCCACTCACTTTCTTGTAGATACAAGCTTCATAGCAATTTGGAACAAATCCAAAACTCTTGATCACTTGATCAAAACGAAGGTTCCAACTCCGAGATTCTTGCTTCAGTCCATAAATGGAATGAAGTTTGCACACCTTATTAGCATCCTTAGGATCGACAAAACCTTCGGGCTGCATCATATACAACTCTTCATCAATGTTGCCATTGAGGAACGCAGTCTTGATATCCATCTGCCATATTTCATAATCATGAAATGCAACAATTGCTAATAAAATCCGAATGGATTTAAACATCGCTACGGGAGAGAAAGTCTCATCGTAGTCAACACCTTGAACTTGCTGAAACCCTTTGCGACAAGCCGAGCTTTATAAACAGTAACATTACCATCCGCGTCCATTTTCTTCTTGAAAATCTATTTGCACTCAACGGCCTTACGGTCGCTAGGAGGGTCCACCAAAGTCCATACTTGGTTTTCGCTCATGGATCCCAATTCGGATTTCATGGCCTCTAGCCATTTCTCAGAGTCTGGGCTCATCATTGCTTCCTCATAGTTCGCAGGTTCACTGTTGTCTACCAACAAGATGGTTAAGACAGGGTTGCCATACCATTCAGGAGTGGCACGTGACCTTGTCAAACTGCGAAGTTTAGTAGTAGCATCGTTCGAAGTTTCATGATCCTCGTCATTAGCTTCCTCTCTTGTTGGTGCAGACGACACAGGGACAATTTCAGGTGTTGCGCTACTCTCCAACTCGAGAGAAGGTTCAGTAACCTCGTCCAGCTCTACCTTCCTCCCACTCACTTCTTTCAAGAGAAACTCTTTCTCAAGAAAGGATCCGTTCTTTGCAACAAACACTTTGCCTTCGGATCTATGGTAGAAGGTATACCCAAACATTTCCTTAGGGTATCTGAAGACGCATTTCTCCGCTTTGGGTTCGAGCTTGTCCGGCATCAACTTCTTGACGTAAGCTTCGCATCCCCAATCTTTAAGAAACGACAACTTAGGTTTAGCACCAAACCATAGTTCATACGGTGTCGTCTCAACGGATTTAGATGGTGCCCTATTTAAAGTGAATGCGGCGGTTTCTAATGCATAACCCCAAAATGATGACGACAAATCTGTAAGAGACATCATTGATCGCACCATATCTAATAGAGTTCGATTCCGGCGTTCAGACACACCATTGCGCTGTGGTGTTCTGGGTGGCGTGAGTTGCGAAACTATTCCGCTTGCTTTAAGATGCGTGAGAAAATCATAACTCAAATATTCACCTCCACGATCGGATCGTAGAAATTTAATTTTCCTGTTATGATGGTTTTCTATTTCATTCTGAAATTCTTTGAACTTTTCAAACGTTTCAGATTTATGTTTCATTAAATAGATATACCCATATCTACTTAAGTCATCATTAAAAGTGAGAAAATAGCGATATCCACCGCGCGTCGAAACACTATTGGTCTGCATACATCGGTATGTATGATTTCCAATAAGTCTGTTGCTCGCTCCAGTATTCCGGAGAACGGGGTTTTGATCATCTTGCCCATGAGGCACGGCTCGCATGTGTCAAATGATTCAAAATCAAGAGACTCCAAAAGTCCATCAGAATGGAGTTTCTTCATGCGTTTTACACCAATATGACCTAGACGGTAGTGCCACAAATAAGTTGGATTATCACTATCTACTTTGCATCTCTTAGCCTCAATGTTATGGATGTGCGTTACATTGCTTTCGAGATTCAGAAGAAATAAACCATTCACAACTGGTGCATGACCATAAAAGATGTTATTCATATAAATGGAACAACCATTATTCTCTGATTTAAATGAATAACCATCTTGCAATAAACACGATCCAGATATAATGTTCATGCTCAACGCAAGCACATAATAACATTTATTAAGGTTTAAAACTAATCCCGAAGGTAAAACTAAGGAGAGCGTGCCGACGGCCATCACATCAACTTTTGATCCATTGCCAACGCGCATCGTCACCTCATCCCTTGCTAGTCGCCGTCTATTCCATAGCTCCTATTTCGAGTTACAGATATTAGCAACTGAACCAGTATCATATACCCAGGCACTACAACGAGCGCTAGTAAGGTAAACATCAATACCATGTATATCAAATATACCTTTAATGGTGTCAGCCTTCTTGTCCGCTAAGTACTTTGGACAGTTGTGCTTCTAGTGACCGTTGTCCTTGCTATAGAAGCACTCAGTGTCCGGCTTAGGTCCAGACTTGAGCTTCTTCTCAGCAGGGGCAACGCGCTTGCCGCTGCCTTTCTTGAAGGATTTCTTTGCACCCTTAGCTTTCTTAAATCTAGTGGTCTTGTTGACCATCAACACATGATTATCTTTCTTGATGTCCACCTCCGCAACTTTCAGCTTAGCGAAGAGCTCAGTGATCGTATCAGTGGAACCAATTTGATTGTGAGTAACTACAAAACCTTTGTAGCTAGGAGGGAGTGATTGCAGAACTCTGTCAATCTTGAGCTCTTCTGGAATCTTGCAGTCTAGTTGCTCAAGACGTTGAGTGTAGCCCGACATCTTAATGGTGTGCTCACTAACGGAACTCCCTTCCTCCATCTTGCAGTTAAAGAACTTATCAGAGATCTCATATCTCTCAGAAGGGGCCTGATTCTGAAACATGGTTTTCAGTTCCTCGAGTATCTCATACGCCCCGACGAACTCTTCAAAATGATTTTGAAGTTCCGGTTCCATAGCAAACAACATGGTACTCTTAATCACTCCATAATCATCTTTGCGTGACTGATAAACAAACTTTTCATCAGCCGACGCATCAATAGAAGGGGCGTCACCTAGCGCTTTCTCAAGTACATAGTCCTTTTGTCTGCCAGCGAGAATGATTCTCAGATTGCGGAACCAGTTGGTGAAGTTAGACCCATTGTTCTTAAGCTTTTCTTTCTCAGCAAAAACGTTGAAGTTGAAGTTGGACTTAGCCATTTGATCTACAAAATTTGCAAATATAATTTAGACTATGTTCATGATAACTAGTTCAACTTAATCAAATTACTAGATAAACTCCCACTAAATTCAACATCCCTCAAGTTGTTTAGTAAATACGATCCAAATTCACCACACCTAATCCGATCTTCACGATAAGAGATGTGGTTTCAATGGTGGACAACAAAGTCGATCATATCATTCATATGACTCATGCTTAAACTTTCGGTTCGTGTGTTACGAGGCCATGTCTGTACATGCTAGGCTCGTCAAGTCAAACCCAAGTATTTCCTCGTGTGCAAAACTGGCTTGCACCCGTTGTATGTGAACGTAGAGTTTATAGCACCCGATCATCACGAGATACTTGAAAGCATTTAACTTTCCATAGCGGTGCATACATGGGGAGAACACAATTTTATCTTGATCTTTAAGTGAGGAATCATCTTATAATGCTACCGTCGCGATCTAAGCCTAATAAGATACATAAAAGGATAAACATCACATGCATATAATTTTATGTGACATGGTATAGCCAATCTTCGCGCAATGATCTCCATCTTGTGCGCGCCAGCATGATCTCCATCACTCCACCATGATTGCCTCCACCACGAATATCAACTACAACTATTGCTAAGTACTTAGCGATAAAGTAAAGCTATTACATGGCGTATAAGAAGTTGACACACAGGTCATACACAATTATAAAGACAACCATACGGCTCTTGCCGGTTGTGAACTCATCGACATGCAAGTCGTGAAATATTACAAAACATGATCATTGCATACATCATACACATCATGTCTTGGGCCATACCATATCACAAAACACTCCCTGCAAAAACAAGTTAGACGCCTCTACTTTATTGTTGCATGTTTTACGTGGCTTATGGGAGTAACAAGCTAAGAACGATTCTTACCTACGGAAAGCCACAACGGTGATATTTTGGTTGCCAACATCCGTTGTATATCCCATGACTACTATAGTGAGAGAAACTGGCATCCACCAGCCGCATGTGTGGAACAAGCCACACGTCAAGTGCGGAGCCGGTCTCGCGAACGAGGTCGCGTAAAGTTGGCCTGGACCGCTTCGATCTCACTATGCCGCGCCAGAAGAAATACACAACTAGAGGTTTGCAACAGAAAACATCAACGCCCGCAACAAGCATGTTGCGTTCTACTCGTGAAACACATCTACGCATAACTCTAGCTCTGATACCACTGAAGGGTTTCGCAGCATAGTAAATCAAAAAAATTCTACGGATGCGAACAAGAAAGCCAAGATCTAATCTAGGAGATGTAATCAACGAGAGAGATTGATGAGATCTTCATACCCTTGAAGAAATTGCACAGCGGAAACGTTCAACAGAACGTGGTTGACGTAGTCGTACTCGCCGTCTCCTCGTCGCGATCCGATCCGATCCTACGCCGCAAGTGGCGGCGCCTCCGAGAGATGCACACGTACGGTGCAACGACGTATCCTCCTTTCTTGGTCCAGCAAGTATGGTGGAGAGATAGATTGTATCTGCAGCACGACGGCGTGGTGCTTATGGTGGAGAGTTTCTGTGGAAGGGCTTTGCCTACGCGTAGTCGGGAGAGAGAGAGAGAGAGAGAGAGAGAGAGAGAGAGGAAGGGCAGCAGTTGGCGGCTAGGGTTGGAGGAGTAGGAGGGGGAGGCTGCGCCCCTTCCCTCCTTATATGGGGGGCTGGCCGGCCCCCTTGGCCCCTCCTCCAAGCCCTAGGGCGGCGGCCCCAAGGGTGGAGTGGGGGGCAAGTTTTCCCCCTTCCTTCTAGAAGCTCCCCCTAGGGTTTCCCCTAGGGATGGCCGGTTGGGCCTTTGAGGCCTTGTGCCCCTGGCCCAAAGTGGCCAGGGCACTTCCCCTGAGGCCCATGCAGGCCTCCGACAAGTGGGACCACGTTGGTCCCACACCGGAACCTTCTATAACCATCCGGTACAATACCGATAAACTCCGAAACGATTCCAAAATCCAAAAACTGCTTTCCTTTATATGAATCTTATTCTCCGGACCATTCCGGAACCTCTGGTGATGTCCTGGATCTTATCCGAGACTCCTAACAAAAACTCATAAACCAATCATCCATTTTATCCTAGCGTCGATGCATGTTAAGTGTGTGACCCTACGGGTTCGAGAATTTGCAGACATGATCTTCTATCAATAATCAACAGCGGGATCTGGAAATCCATATTGACTCCCACATATTCATCGATGATCATATCGGATGAACCACGATGCCAGGATTCAATTAATCCCATATATGTATTCCCTTAATCACACGATATTTTACTTGCCCGAGATTCGATCGTTGGTATCGGCATACCTAGTTCAATCTTGTTCACAGCAAGTACTTTACTCGTTCCGTAATCCGATATCACTTTGTGATTAACTCCTTAACCACGTGCTTGCAAGCGGTGTTGATATCGATTACCGAGTGGGCCCGAAGTATATCTCTCCGACTCGGGAGGGACAAAATTCCATCTCGATACATACAACCCAACAAGTACTTTCCGATCACCTGAGAGACACCTTTATGATCACCCTCACATAGTATGATGTTTGATGACCTCAAAGCTTTCTTCCAATACCAGGGAGTTGTATTATCTCATGGTCTAAGGAATAAAATACTTGACATAGGAAAAAGCTTCGCAAAGATGAACACGATGACATGATCTAATTGCTCTGCTTAATTTGGGTTTGTCCATCATATCATTCTCCTAATGATATGATCTTATTATTAATCGACAACTCATGTATATGGTTAGGAAACCTTAACCATCATTAATCAATGAGCTAGTCCATAGAGGCGTACTAGGGACACGGTGTTGTTCATAAACCACACAAGTATCAAAGTTTCCGTTTAATACAATTCTAGCATGGAATATAAACTTTATCATGAACAAGAATTATAATAATAACAATTCTAGCGATTTCCTCGACGCGCCTCCCTCCCCGTCACCGGTGATACTTCCTCCGCGAGCAAGAGCTACGTGCGTCGTGCCCCTCTTCTTCCTCATGGTCGGCGCCCCTCTGTGACTGCCTAACGCCGCCCCCGTGACGACCACCTCACCCCACCGCTGTGGCCTCCGTCTCTGTCACCTCTGCAACCGCCCCGGCCTTCCTCCGCTCCTCCCATCCGCCAGGTCATCGCCTTGTCTCGGCATCAGGCCGGGGCGACGCCGCTCACCAAGGTCGCCCTGGCGCCTCCACCTCGCCTCCTCTACTCTGCTCGTTCCCGCGGGCCCTGCGCGTCCCCGGCAGCGACTCCGCGAGCGTCCCTGCCCCGCGTGCTTCCTCTCTGCGCTCTGCCGCTAGCGAGGCCGCCTAGCCCCGCCGCCTGGGTCAGCCCAGCCACCAGAGTAGCAGGCCGCCATGGCCCCGCTGTCCCTCAGCATCCCAAGGTCTCCCCCAAGCGCGACTCTGGTCGCCGTCCCGCCTCCTCGCCCTCGTCATCCTCCTCTGTCCCCGAGCAGACCACCAGAACTCGTCGCGGGACCCCACCCTCGCCTCCTTATCCTGCAGGCCGTGTTCTCTGCGAGCCCACAGCGTGTCGCTATTTGAGTTCCGTCTTGGTCAGGCCCAGGCCACGCCTACCCCGACCTCACCAAGCGCGTCTTGCCACCGGAGCATCACTGCCTTGCAGCTCAACACCCATCGGGCTCTCCCTGTTGTGCTTATAAGACGATATGATGTGGAGGTAGTGTCGTTGAGGTGAGGATGCTTGGTGCAATAGTGGTGATGTGCAAGTTTTGCACCAAACTGATGACCATCTGGATGCAAGATCGTCCACTTGGAATTCGAAGACCGATCCCGTACCCGGTGCCGCACCAAGATCTCCCTCATGTATTCGATGGTCGAACCCCGAAGACCAATCCGGAGATCCTCAAACCCCATCGAACCTCGGAACCCCAAGTTTGCCGATCCCCACATGTGTGACCATTCTCGAACCCCTATTTTATAAATTGACATATCATACTTGTTGCATATAATTGATCATGCTTGCATACATATTGTGGGTTTGGGGCCTTATGCTGATCACCTCATAATTAAATATGGAGACTATATGCAGGGAAATCTAGTCTTATATTGGCTCTATTTAAATTTGTGTAGCGAACCGATACTATAATTTTGCCTTGTTAATACAACATTAAATTGCGCGGTATCTAAATAACATGAACCATATAATTAATTGTCGGGACCCCGGTTCCGCCTAATATTGCCTAATTGCATCGCATCCTTGCCATGCCATACATTATACATGCATCATGTCTGATCTTCTGTCGTAGTATTAAATAGTGCATCCGATGTTTCTTTTAGTGTTCTGCTTCTTCACGGATTAGGCCGATGAGTTGATGCGAGTGTCGATCCGATCTTCGGATGAACCTTCGACAATGTTTTCAGGCGAGCACCCTTCCCCCCTTTCTACCTATTTTACCTTTATAGTCTTTATTTCCTCATGTTGATCTATTGCTATCTGTGTTGCGATGCTCTAGTTTTCGTACCCGTGATATCCCTTGTAGTCATTATATTGTCTTGGACACCTCCTATTACCTGTTGTTTGGTAGATAGTCGGCCTTGCGAGTCGTAGTTGCTTGCTCATGTGTTGTTTCAATGTTGTCAAGTACCACCGTTGTTGGAGAAATTCCTTATGCTTTATGTTGGAGACGATCATGGCTTTAATTACCGTTTAATAACTAAAACTAAAGAAGGTAAATAATGCAGAGGCACAGGTGGGAAATAGATGTTATTTGGTTTTTAACCGTCCACTTGTGTCCCGTAGGACCCCGAGTACTTGATACCTGTTCTTTGAATATAATGCAGAAGCACGAAGGCTATCACAAAGTAAAGTGCATAAGTTAATAGCTCGGTATAGAGATAACCGAGGCATGCGGATACGATGATTTATTACCGAGTTCCTCCCATAAAGAGAGTACGTCTCGTTGGAGAGGGGGTGGTATCAAACCACCTACGCCACAAAAGGCCTCCCTTATTCTCCGGTGAATCTCACCCCAACGGGATCGATCCACACTTCCACTATCGGTGCACTTGTCGGTGTGGCGGAACCTCTCACAAGGTTGGGGCACTTCTCCACAACTTAATCGGAGGCTCCCAACAAACGCCACCAAGGCCACAACCTGCAACACCAACAAACCGTCTAGGGTTCCAAGAACCCAAGAGTAAAAAGCTTTCTCAACTTTCACTCACCAAATCCTCCGAGGAGAACTCAAACCGATGCACCAAATGCAATGGCAAGAACACAGGAAGTGCTCAAGTCCTTCTCTCCCAAATTCCACAAAAGCTACAAAAGCTAGTGGGAGAATAAGAGAGGAAGAACACACGAGGAAATCCACAAAAGAAACCCCAAGATCTAGATCCCAATATGTTCCCCTCACATAGAGGAGAGATGGATTGGTGGAGTTGTAGATCTAGATCTCCCCTTTCAAATCCCCCAAAAAGATTCAAGAAATATGGGAGGGATTGAGAGTATTTGCAAGCTCTTGAAGGTCAAAACAACGGAGGAGAGAGAGAATGCAAGTCACAGGCCTAAGGAGGAAGAAGGGGTCTAATTATACCCCTCCCCAACGAAATATGACCGTTTGGGACCTTCCAGGCCGGATAATCCGCCCCTCCCCCGGATATTCCGGGTTCCCCGGACCAAAAAAATGGCTAAGAGCAACTCCAACAGCTTACCCATATATGGGTAAGCAAAAAGTGTTTGGGTAAGAGGAGAGAGAGGGTATAGGTAAGAAGAAAACATTCTGCTTTTCCAGCTTACCCATATCTTGTTACCTAAAACTAGCACTCAAAAAAACTGCACATAGGACCCACTCGTCGGTGGGTCTTATTTTTTCCCTCTTTTTTCCCCAATCTTCTTCTTCCCCCGATTTCCCCCACCTACCCATCTCGATTCCCCACCGGCGGCATAGTCATCCTCGACCAGCGTCGACCAACCTCCGTCCCTGACCGGCGGCACAGTCATCCCTGACCAGCGATGCCGTCAATCAGCGGAAGGACCTCTCCCTGGTCAGAATCATCCCCGACCAGAGGTGCCATCAACGCTCGACGCGGGACGACCTTGAAGCGGAGGCGGGGCATGTCGACCTCGAATAGCATGCGCGGGAAGGTACAGGCGGGAGCGGATGGCTGCCAGGAACGTTAGAGCTCGCCGGCAACAGGAGGGGCAGGGAGGTGCGGGCGGAGCGTGCCGATCGGGGCCGACCTCGAGATGCAGCACGGTGTGGGTGGGGGAGGTCCATACGGGGGAGAGAAGACGCTAGAGGGGTGGAGAGGTGCAGGCGGGGGTGGATGCGGGTCTAGGTGGCGCGCCGGCGACGGGAGGTGCACGGGATGGCGACCGAAGAGGACAAGACCGCGCGGTGAAACTTCCATGCGCAGGTTGTTGGTGCTCCCGCCTTGACTTTTCTCTTACCCAAAATATATGTTGGCTTACCCATAAATGGGTAGGAGGGGCCAAAATTTGGGTGATCACCCAAAAAAATTTGGTAGGGGACCACTTTTTGGTAAGCTGTTGGAGCTATGTTTTTGCTCCATCTTACCCAAAAAAGCTGTTATTGATCCTCTTACCTATATATGGGTAAGCTCTTGGAGTTGCTCTAAGGACTTCGCGGCGCGACCCTCAGTATAGGGGCGGATTTTTGGGGCGGGAACAGCAAAACTGAAACCATCATAACTTTTTCATTCGGACTCCGATTTTGATGATCTTGGGCTCATTTCGAAGATAGTAACGATCTCTACAAGATCATGCAGGGAACCATCATAGTCCAGCAATGGAGGATAGAACCAAAAAAAGGTTTAACCTATCTATAAAAGACAAACCGGTAAAACCTCCAATATCGAAAACACAATAGAGAATGCATAAGAAATCCGTTTTTGATGGACTTAAGCTTGTCATAGAGATTGACACAATATCTAAATCCTCTCATGGATAAGAACCAAACAAGAACCAAGAAATATGATGCCAAGTATGCAAATGTTTGAGCTCTCACCGAGGGATATGATCAAGTTACTCACTTGAGAGCCCCTCTTGATAGTACGGTTATCTATCCTATAAACCGGTCTCTCCAACTAACACCACGAGACCAGTTAGAAAGAAACCCTATCAAAATCAAACCTTTGCCTTGTATATTACACACCTTAGGATGGAGCACCTTTATTGATTGCACTAGCTTGGTGAAGATGCTCCCCCATACTCCACTATGGAAGAGCCTCTCTTTTAGGCATATCTTCACATATCCATGATCACCATAAGGATGGCACGATACACTTGAGATCATCTTAAGAAACCTTGATCAACACTTGATCTTCTTCACTTTATTCTTATTCCAACCTTGAAGCCACCATATGGTTCAAGCATTGTCTATGGACAAATCCTACAAGTAAAACTCAATGCAAACATAAGTCCATAAAACATTGTCATTAATTACCAAAACCACACATGGGGGCACACATGTTATTTCAATCTCCCCCATTTTGGTAATTGATGACAATCCTTTGAGAGGGTTTATATAATCAACTTAACAAAAAAAATGGTTGCGCCAACATCAAATACTACACAAGTATGTGATGTTGGTACGCCCATAATATATAGAGCAAGCTCCCCCACAATATATGCGTGTGTGATGAACCATTACCGTTCGTGGAGTTTCCTCTATATATTCAACATGCAAAGCAACAACAAAGATGCAAGAGCATGAGAGGCAAATGCTTAAGAACAAACTTCCCTTAAACCCTCCAAAACATCTCCCCCATTGGCATCGATTGCCAAAATGGGTGAATAGTTCTAGAACCAATATAGTAATAATTCCTCCAAAGGTGTGTCTTCGCACATATACAATGATGAATACTTGGGAGGGAGTAGAACTATATCGAGGATCCGAAGATTGCCAAAGGAATAAAATAAAAGACGCAAGCAATCACAAGATCCGACAAACCAATTTGAAAACAACAAATGAGTCCAAATGGAAACTACAAGATATTATGATATGAGCAAAAGAGTGTTTTAAATAACAAATAGAGAAGCTCTCCAATATTTGTGCACAATTTTAAAATAAATGCATTGGAATACATAACACACAAATATGGAATCCTTGTTCCCCCATAAGAATTTGAAACACAACACATGAAAGATCAAATAAATGTTTAAATAAAATTGAGAAGCTCCCCAAGATTTGCGCATACTTTAAAATCAGTGTATTTCAATACAAAAATGCACAAATATGGAATCCTCACTCCCCCATAAACATTTAAGGCACAATGAATGAGACAGAAGATAAATGAGCATTATTAAATGAATTAGATGAGCTCCCCAAAGATAATGCACCAATTATGATAATTGCATTTGGGAACAAGGTGCATAATCATGGAATCCTCACTCATCCAAGTTCATTGAACAATACAAGGCATGAGAGAACAAATATGAGTGCCCAAAGATGCAAACAATAGGAACAAGCACCCATAGGCAATTAAATTTGGAAGCCACCAAAGAATCAAAAGGAATAGAAAGGTGGTCTCCAAGGATTAAAAACCAACTAACATTATCTTCACATATGTGTGTATGTTTCTAAATGGATAACATCACAAAGACATATGCCCATAACAAAACAAGCACACACAAGGAAGATATACAATAAATCACATAAAAGGACAAAACCAACTCCCAAAAAGAGTAAGGTTCCAACAAGTAAACCAAACTCTCCAAACTTTTCATGATGGCACAAAATATCAAAATGAATAGATCAAACTTCCAAGCACATAAAACCTGATATGGATCAAACAAGGAAGCATAAAAATATTGTTCTAGATAATATAGGAGAGCTCACCCATAAGTAGTACATTATATAGAATTTTCTTTTGAATGCACAATGCACACAAATGAGATCATCACTACTACCTACAATAAGAAAAACACAAGAGGATATCAATAAAATAAGAAGATCCAAAAGAAGCAAGGAAGGCTTCAGAGACAACACAAAACATTTTCTTAGCCAAAGATAGGATAAAATTAAACAAAGGCCAAAGTGAATATGATCAATAAATTCTACCATAAATTGAGTACTCATTTTCCAAGGACAAGAAATATTGGGAATAATTTTCCCAAGGTAGCTTGCATGGATATCCAAGATCATAGTCACAACAAGAAGCATATAACAAAATATAATAATTAAGCATGATACTTCGAACAAGATTCTTGGTAGCTTCCAATAGTCACGCAATCACTAGTGATTAGATTAACTTGAAGCAAATGGTTTCCATGATGATATAGAGATCTAAATATGAGGAAACACATACCAAGAAACACTCTCATATACAAGATCCAAAATATGATCAATAAATGCATTCAAGCAAATTGGAACTTGTATGAGCAAATGTGTCACATAGGCGCTAGATAATTATCCATATCAATTCTAAGTGACACAACCTCGAATATTCACATTTTTTTGGATTGTAATATGCACTAAGCATATGACTCCCCCATAATGTGATACTACCATAAAACCAACACGAGGCAACGGATCCAAATAGATATAATTAATGGACATTATAGAACTTAAATTTCTCATGTACACACATTTTTAGGATTGTGGAATGCCCAAGCATAACACTCCCCCAAAATGGGATAGTCCACTAATCTCTCACAGCCAAATAAGATACCAAATATAACCAAGAAAGGCTCAAACATAAGAAACACACATACATGGTGTGCCACCTAATATACACAAAAATATGCTTGATTCCTCAAGATAATTAAGTGGAAATCACAACATGTACAAGAGCATGGAAGATACAAAACCAACACATGCACAAGGGGGCGAGTAACTTTCAATGTAAGGAGTTTAGCATATGTTACCGCAAGGAGGAACATTGATATATAATAGAATCATGATAATCCAAATGGTTTGGCTTGACAATAATAATTGATGAAGATCCCTCAATTCTTCATAATGTAGCCAAGTCTCCAATGCCCTCCACAACACACCTATTGATCAAGTTTCGGCTTGTTGGTACCCAACGAAGTTGGGTCCTAAGAAGTTAGTCACAATAGGCTTGGCAACCCAAATGGTTCTTTTCTTGAACCCACATTGAGCACCAACAAATTTGGCAAACACATTGCCAACCTCATCCTTACAAAGGGAATAAGCATCATCAATAATGATAGGGTTGGATGAGGATATACCAATAGTGCATGAGGAAGAAATGTGCCCCTTCTCACGGCATATGTAGCAAGTTCTTCTCTTGCCATCTTTCTTCTTAGGTGAAGCAACAACTCGAGGAAGAGGTCGAGTAGTCCTCTTAGGAAGAGGCCCATCAATGACTTGAGGTGGGGTTTGAGGCCGCTTCCCTTGTTGCTTCACACTAAGAGGCTTTTTATTCAATGGGCAAGATCTAACATGGTGCCCTTCTTCCTTGCACTTGAAGCAAACAATGTTGGCCGGATTCTTGACTTGAACTTGGCCATTTTTCTTGTTTCCCTTATGCTTCAACTTGATAGTGGACTTGTTCTTGACATTAGAGTTGAATCCAAGCCCACTATTGTCATTGGGGGATTTTTGCATACTCAAGATTTTGTTGAGTGCGGCCTTCCCTTGATGACCCTTTTTCAAGTCATTCTTCAAATAAGTGACTTGATCCTTGAGCTCTTTGATTTACTCTACATGGTTAGTTTCAACAAAATTACTAGAGGAAGTATATGCTACATTGTTAGAGCAACAAGGAACAGAATGTAATTCATCACGAGATATAGCATGGTTGTGAGAGGATGAATTACAAGGACTAGCACATGGCAATATAACATTTGGAGTAGATATAGTGCTAATGTCCACATGAGGCCCACTAGATGTTACCTTTGACACGATGGCCTCATGAGCTAACTTTAGCCTACCATTGGAGAGTAGAAGATCCTCATGCGAGCTTGAGAGCTTAACATGAATTTCTTCTAATTTCCCATAGTTGCTAGTTAGCAAAGCAAGTTGAGCCTTTAGCTCAACATTCTCCTTCAAAATAGATGCTTCACAAGAAATAGAGTTAGTAACACAAGCATCATCATTATTAGCAAGAGGTGAGGGCAACTTGGCAAGCTCTTTTGAATATGAAGCTTTAAGTTGCTCATGCGACTCGGTGACTTTGATGAGCTCCCTCTTAATGACCCGAGAGCCACTCTCGAGGTGCGTAAAATCCTCAACAAGTTTAGCATAAGCAACTTCAAGTTCATCATTTTTAATATTGAAGGAGTTTGCCACCGCAAGTTCTCTATCATGGTATTCCTTTACTCTAGATAATTCTAGAGTAAAAGTCTCCTCAAGAGATTCTTTGGTGGCTTGTTCATCTTCAAGGGAGTCCTTTAGTTGAGAAATTTCATTAGCATACTCACGCTCAAGCGTAAACTTTTCATCAATTATGTTTTCTTGCTCCTCAATTTTTGCTTCTAACTTATCAATATGTTCTTTGATCTTAATAGCAAAGTCCAAGATTTCAACAAAGTTAGAGCAAGCAATATTATTCTTAACAAGGGCACGATAAACAATCTCACCCTTTTCATATAAATCATCAATATCAAGCTCTTCTTCCACATTATCCACATCCTCCTCATCACAAGAGGTAATGGGTTCCAAAGTAGGAGTTACCTTTGAATCCCTAGCCATAAGGCATAGGTGGGTACCGGAAGAAGGTGAAGATGAGATTGCATTTGTGGCTTCATTCAAAACCTTGTCTTGGCCCATAGAATCTTCGGTTTCCTCTACATGGTTAGCAACACAAGCACTAGAGGAAATAGAAGCATTTTTATCATGGCAACAAGAAAACACAAGCATATTATCATGAGATTTATTCAAGTCATTTCTACATGATATGCAAGGACTATTAACACAAGCATGTAAGAAGTTTGTAGTGCTAGAAGTGTTAAAGTCCAAAGATAGATCATTGCAACTAGATAGAGATGATGGATTATAAATAGTAAGCACACTATCCAAATTGTAATTTCTATCACCACTCACCATATCATTAACTTGTGAAAAATCACATGTTGGTGAAGTTGTAGAATATGAGAACTCATCTTGACCGGAAGTGGAAGCAACACAATCATCCTCAACAATATTGGACACAACATATTTATCTTGAAGTTTTGTCCATAACTCATGAGCGCTCCAAAAAGGAATGATTGAAGAGGTAACTACATAGCTCAAAGCATTAACAAGCACATTAGAAGCTTGAGCATCGAGATATAAGTTTTTCTCATCCTCACAAGATAGATTTTTGAAATCCATAGGAGGAGAAAAAACCTATATCTGTCACGCTCAAATTTGGGTCCATGTCCCGAAAATGAATAAGCATACGAGTTTTCCATATATCATAATTTGTGCCATCGAATAAGAACATGTCATTGTGCACTAATCCCCTAGCCGACATCTTTACTCTCAAGGCGGTGAAGCCTAAAATGAGAGACCGGGCTCTGATACCAACTGAAAAGGATACAGATGCCGCCTAGAGGGGGGTGAATAGGCGGTTGAGAACTTTTACGAGATGGGCTTAACAAAGGCAGAATAAAACTAGCGTTTACTTTGTCAAGCACAAAACCTGTATAAACTACGGTTCACCTATGTGCACCAACAACTTATGCTAAGCAAAACAAGCAACTATGTGATAGCTAGATATAATAATTCAAGCACGAAGGCTATCACAAAGTAAAGTGCATAAGTTAATAGCTCGGTATATAGATAACCGAGGCACGCGGATACGATGATTTATTACCGAGTTCCTCCCATAAAGAGAGTACGTCTCGTTGGAGAGGGGGTGGTATCAAACCACCTACGCCACAAAAGGCCTCCCTTATTCTCCGGTGATTCTCACCCCAACGGGATCGATCCACACTTCCACTATCGGTGCACTTGTCGGTGGCAACCGGAACCTCCCACAAGGTTGGGGCACTTCTCCACAAATTAATCGGAGGCTCCCAACAAACGCCACCAAGGCCACAACCTGCAACACCAACAAACCGTCTAGGGTTCCAAGAACCCAAGAGTAAAAAGCTTCTCAACTTTCACTCACCAAATCCTCCGAGGAGAACTCAAACCGATGCACCAAATGCAATGGCAAGAACACAGGAAGTGCTCAAGTCCTTCTCTCCCAAATTCCACAAAAGCTACAAAAGCTAGTGGGAGAATAAGAGAGGAAGAACACACGAGGAAATCCACAAAATAAACCCCAAGATCTAGATCCCAATATGTTCCCCTCACATAGAGGAGAGATGGATTGGTGGAGTTGTAGATCTAGATCTGCCCTTTCAAATCCCCCAAAAAGATTCAAGAAATATGGGAGGGATTGAGAGTATTTGCAAGATCTTGAAGGTCAAAACAATGGAGGAGAGAGAGAATGCAAGTCACAGGCCTAAGGAGGAAGAAGGGGTCTAATTATACCCCTCCCCAACGAAATATGACCATTTGGGACCTTCCAGGCCGGATAATCCGCCCCTCCCCTGGATATTCCGGGTTCCCCGGACCAAAAAAATGGCTAAGGACTTCGCGGCGCAACCCTCAGTATAGGGGCGGATTTTTGGGGCGGATAATCCGCCCCCATGGCCGGATAATCCACCCTCCTGAAAACTGGCAGGAACAGCAAAACTGAAACCATCATAACTTTTTCATTCGGACTCCGATTTTGATGATCTTGGGCTCGTTTCGAAGATAGTAACGATCTCTACAAGATCACGCAGGGAACCATCATAGTCCAGCAATGGAGTATAGAACCAAAAAAAGGTTTAACCTATCTATAAAAGACAAACCGGTAAAACCTCCAATATCGAAAACACAATAGAGAATGCATAAGAAATCCGTTTTTGATAGACTTAAGCTTGTCATAGAGATTGACACAATATCTAAATCCTCTCATGGATAAGAACCAAACAAGAACCAAGAAATATGATGAGTATGCAAAGGTTTGAGCTCTCACCGAGGGATATGATCAAGTTACTCACTTGAGAGCCCCTCTTGATAGTACGATTATCTATCCTATAAACCGGTCTCTCCAACTAACACCACGAGACCAGTTAGAAAGAAACCCTATCAAAATCAAACCTTTGCCTTGTATATTCCACACCTTAGGATGGAGCACCTTTCTTGATTGCACTAGCTTGGTGAAGATGCTCCCCCATACTCCACTATGGAAGAGCCTCTCTTTTAGGCATATCTTCACATATCCATGATCACCATAAGGATGGCACGATACACTTGAGATCATCTTAAGAAACCTTGATCAACACTTGATCTTCTTCACTTTATTCTTATTCCAACCTTGAAGCCACCATATGGTTCAAGCATTGTCTATGGACAAATCCTACAAGTAAAACTCAATGCAAACATAAGTCCATAAAGCATTGTCATTAATTACCAAAACCACACATGGGGGCACACATGTTATTTCAGCAGGGTTATGGACGCCATTGGTTATTCTTCAGGAATCTTCGCTCCATTTGCATCTTGTCCGTAGTCGGACGTTGTATCGTTTTCAATGTGATTTGGATCTTTGTATTGTAAATCTGTATTCTTGACTCTTTGAGTCGTTGTTGTATATATCTGTTTTGTGGGTTCCATCGTGGACTAATGTGTAATGGTATTACTTTGTTTTCCACCCACACGAAAGTGCCTGGTGGGCGCCTTTGAATCGTTTCTATGCGGGTTTGGCGGGAATCACTAAGACTTGCATAGGGCCGATCCAAGGGTGTTACATCTATGTAGCGGTGCCTCGAGACGCGGCTTGATTCCCTGCAGAATTAATCCATTGGCTCGCTCAACTTTCCCATTGGACTATGGATGTGCCACAGATGCTAAGTCAAGTCGGATGCCCTTCTCCCAACAATAGGCTTCCACTTCTCCGAGTGACAAGTTGCTGCCGTTGTCGGTGATAATGCTATGTGGGAGACCAAATCTCACCACTAGATCCCGGACAAACCTAAGGGCAGTTGCCCCATCAAGATTTCTAATGGGTTTAGCTTCTATCCATTTGGTGAATTTATTAACTGCTACTAGCAGATGTGTAAACCCACATGGTGTCGTCTGTAATGGTCCAACCATGTCTAGCCCTCAGACAGCAAACGACCAAGTTATTGGTATTGTTCGCAATTCTTGAGCTAGAACATGTGGTTGTCGAGCATAGTACTGGCATCCCATACATGTTTCAACCAGCTTGTTGGCGTGCACCTTCGCGGCCAGCCAGTAGAATCCTTGTCGGAAGGCTTTGGAGACCAACGATCAAGGAGCGGCGTGATGCTCGCAATCTCTGAGATGAATCTCACGAAGGATTTAAATACCTTCTTGCTGGGAAAAACACTTTAGGTATACACCAGTGGTGCTTCTTTTATAGAGTTGTCCATCGATTATGTTATAGCCCTTCGCTCAACGTACTATTTGTCGACTTTCGACCTCGTCGATGGGCAAAGTTCCGTGTACGAGATACTCCATGAACGGTTTTGTCCAAGCCGGAGGGACCTTTGTCACTATGTGAACAAAAGAGTCAACTCTATCCGGGTTAGATGGATCCGCTCCTTCACAGATGGTGTCCGTAGATGCTCCAGGAAAACGCCAGGCGGAATTGGTTTGCGCCCTGATCCAAGCTTTGATAGCAGATCAACCGCTTCATTATCCTCCCTCTTGACATACTTGACTTCGTAGCCCTTGAAGCACTTGGTTATCTCATCTACTTCGTCTCGATATGCCGCCATCATAGTGTTCCGTGCGTTCCAGGTGCCAGCCACCTGCTAGGCAACCAAGTCGGAATCTCCACAGCAAATTATGCGCTTGATGCCAATATCCTTGGCTACGCGAAGTCCATGAATGAGTTCTTCATATTACTCCATGTTATTTGTAGCCTCAAAGTGGATCTGCAGAACGTAGTACAGATTTCCCCCTGTTGGTGAATGTAACAGTACACCAGCTCCCGAGCCATTGAGTAGCTTTGATCTGTCAAAGTGCATCACCTAGTATTCTGGCTCTGGTACAGGGGTAGCATCTGGCATCTCCATCCAATCTGCAATGAAATCCGCCAAGACCTATGATTTGATAGAGTCGCGTCTCTTGTAGGTGATCTCGAAGGCGGCAAGCTCAATTCCCCACTTCGCAATCCTTCCTGTAGCGTCACTGTTATTGATGATGTCGGACAGTGGAGCTTTGCTCACAACTGTGATAGGGTGCTCTTGGAAATAGTGCCTTAGCTTCCGAGAAGCAAGGAACACTTCGTAATCTAGCTTCTGGTAGTGCGGGTAACGCTGCTTGGACTCCGTCAAGACCTCGCTTACATAGTAAACTGGTTGTTGCACTCCGTACTCATGTGTTGGTTCTTTCCGTTCTACCACGACGATGATGCTGATTACCGGTTGGTGGCCGCCATGTAGATCAACATAGGCTCCATAGTGTCAGGTGCTACAAGTATAGGTGCCGAGGAAAGTATGTCCTTTAGCTTCTTGAGTGCATCATATGCTTCATCCGTCCAAGTAAATATGTCCGCCTTCTTCAGTAACTTGTACTGCGGCAGAGCCTTCTCTCCAAGTCGGCTGACGAACCGGCTTACTGCTGCAACGCAGCCTGTAAGCCGTTGGATTTCCTTTAGGCATGTCGGATGGTTTATGTTTAGAATTGCTTTGATTTTCTCCGGGTTGACCTCAATTCCACGCTAGGAAACGATGAAGTCCAACAATTTGTCGGCTGGAACCCCGAAGACACACTTCTTTGGGATAAGCATCATGTTGTATTTCCGAAGATTATCAAAGGTTTCATTTAAGTCGGAGATTAAGTCGTTAGAATTTTTAGACATCACCGCTATATCTTCCACATATGCGTGAACGTTCCGACCAATTTGATCGTGTAGGCAATGTTGCATAGTCCGCTGGTAGGTAGCACCTGCATTTTTCAGCCCAAAGGGCATCGTGACATAGCAAAACGTGCCATACGGTGTGGTGAACAAAGTGGCCAATTGGTCTGACTTCCTCATCTTTATCTGGTGGTATCCTGAGTATGCATCGATAAAACATAGAAGTTCCGAGCCAGCCGTCGAGTCAATGACTTGGTCAATGCGAGGCAAAAGTAAACGGATCTTTCAGGCACGCTTTGTTCAAGCTGGTGTAATCAATGCATATTCTTAATTCTTTGGTTCCCTTTTTGGGGACAAGTATAGGATTGGCCACCCATCAGGTATGAAGGACTTCTCGGATAAAACTATCCTTAAGTAACCTAGCTATCTCTTTGCCTATGGCGTGTCTCTTCTCGTCTGCGAAGCATCATAGAGGTTGTCTCACCAGTTTGCATTTTTGATCAATATTCAAGCTGTGTTCGGCAAGTTCCCTAGGTACACCTTTCATGTCGGCAGGTTGCCAGGCAAAGATGTCCCTACTCTCACGGAGGAACTGGACGAGCGCGCTTTCCTATTTAGGGTCCAGGTTCGTCCCAATGGCAGTGGTCTTGGAGGCATCGCCTACCACAAGTATCGATGGCGTCCTTGAAGGCGGGATCAGAGTCAGAAATCTGCTTCTTCGATGTTGGCATCTCCGTGGCATCGACCTTGCTCTGGATCTCCTTGAATTCTTCGTTGTAGAGGACAACTTCTGCAAAGGCTTCTTCTCCAATCTCGCACTCCCTTGCCTTTGTAAAGCTTCCGGATACGGTGATGACGCTGTTTGGTCCAGGTATCTTAAGCTTGTTGTAGACGAAGCATGGCTTCGCCATGAAGGCGTGGAAGATGTCGCTCCAAATATGACGTGGTACACGCTCTTTAAGGGGACCACCTCGAAGGTCATGCGTTCTTGGCGGTAATTATTAGCGTCGTCAAAAGCGACATGAAGCATGATGCACCCAAGGGACCGAGCCTCCCGGCCAGGAGCGACACCATGGAACACGGTGCTGGTCCGCCTTAGGTTAGCCTCCGCCAAGTTCATCTTGTGCAGTGTATCCAGGTACATGATCTTGATGCTACTTCCACTATCCACCATGCATTTGGTGAACTCGTTGCCGTCAATCAAAGGTTTGATTACCATGGCGTATTGGTTCTCCATTGGGATGAGGTTTGGATGATCCTTCCTGTCCCAAGTGATTGGAATCTCCGACTAGCGCAGGCATTGGGGAACTGGGGGTAGGATGGCCATCAGTATTCTCATGGAGGTTTTCTGTACCCGGACAGTAGGGGTGCCAAGGAAAGTGTGGTAGACGGCGGTCTTCTTCTCGAAGGGGTTCTTGCCTTTGCTATCGCCCTTGTCGGCGTGCTTGGGGTCAATATGCTCGTCCCTGTCACTTGAATACTTGGACTCCTCTTCTTTCTTATTCCCTTTGCCCTTGCCTCACAGTATGTTCTTCCGGCTTCGCTTGTAGCCAGACTCCAGGTCCTCCTTGAGGTCGTTGACGAACTTGCAATGGCGATTGGTCTGAGTGGCTTTGCCATTGGTGTGGAGGTATACAAGGCATGGCATATCACGGTACTCTTCGTACATTTGGGGAACGCGGAGCGCTGCCAGGGTAGTTTCACTACCTCGCTGCTGCCCTCGACCAGCCCTTGTCCTCGGCCACGCTATCTGCCATCACTTCTTCGTGCAAACGTCATGGCGACCATGTCGGAGGTTTGCTTTTCTTCTGGCGGGCTCTTTCGCTTGGTGTTGTTGTTCCTCTTAGCTTGGGTTGGAATGGCTATTGCCGGCAAGGAGCCGCGAGCATCGTCGTCGGCAGCCGCGAACTCACTGCCAACTTGATCATCTGGTTGAGATCGAACCTGTGATTGTCCTGCAAGCGTTTCAACTTATGTCGGAGCAGCGTACCTTTTTCCAACCCATCGATGAAGGCGGTCATGGCGGTCTGATCGTGCACTCCTGCGCAGAAATTCTTCATATCCAGCCAGCGGGAGAGGTAGGCTCGAGATGACTCGTCTTTCTCTTGCATGCATCGCTGTAGATCGCCAACAGTGCAGGGTCGCTTATACGTACCCTCGAAGTTTTTGGTGAACACTTCTTGTATGTCCAACCAGTTGCAGATGGACTTCTTCGCTATATCTTCCATTCTCTCATTCTAATCCCACTTTTATTCTGGTTGTGACATTTGGAAGCATACAGAGCCCTACAAGAAAGACCACGCGAAGAAAAAGACTCCACTTGCGCGACAAGAACGTGTAGGACTGACCTTTGCGAAGGTTAGTCTTTTTTTAGGATTTCTGAGGTGGCACGCATGAGAGGCAGTTCACGCTGCGACACTACTGGGATGCGGACGTCGCGTCCTAGCGTTATCCTCATCCAAATGCTAGAACCAAATATTGTTGCTCACGATAATATTTAACAATCAACCTCTTTTGGAACGAAGCCTCTGTCTCATCTTGATCTCATGGGCTCATGGCATGGCACTCATCACTGTTTCTTTGGTAGACAGGGATATTACCACATGGAACTCGGGTTTCCTACTTATATGTCTATGTTTGTTCCACCGTGCGTGCACCGTCCTCAATAATTCACTGGAAGTGTTCCTACTAAAGGCGTGGTGCAACGTTGATATTTTTGAGGAAGTGGAGAATAACTGAGTAAGCATTCACGACTTGTTAAGGCTAATCATAGTGGGAAATACCATACACTAATATCATATATAATACTAGTATATGTTACTAACCCCATAATCCATGAGTACTCATTTCCGTATACTAATTAGATAGTACACAGACGACAAGCCCGTAGACATATCACCATCATCACGCCACGCCGATCCGTCCGCCGTTGCCACTGGCACCGGACCGTCCTCCTATAATATCGTGTCTAACCTATTAGTTTGTGTCTAGTCTATTTTAATTACCCACTGTGCATTTATGTATTAGGTCCAAGTTACAATTGTTCGACTCGGGCACCTAACATAAACTCCGTAAATAGAATCCAGGTGTAGTTTATAGTTCTTCGACACAACTTTTTTTGAACTTTTTTCTAGCGGGACACAACTTTAACGAGACTAAAGATGTAGTACTACTACCATTCTCTGAATTTCACTGTCTGTTTTATCTTCAGCATGCATCATGTTGTTCTTCCACGTCATTCAACGGAATAAAATGCAAATAATGATGTCTTCTCTCCGCCGGAGATAACTTTACACGCCTTCTCTTCATTCTTTTCCCGTAGCACACAATACAATGCAAAATTTGCTGCCATACAAGCTTTTGGTTCACAGCTCAGACCCCATGGGTTCTGACAACCTCTCACTTTGCTAGATGGCTCATTAGATGATTATCTTATCTCTACTCTCATCAGATTTATCTATATATACAAGCACACATTGAACATTTAAGTACCGGTAGCTAATCAAGTATCCATAATAAAGTCAAAATCTGAAAAGTAAATCCAAAGCATACACCATGTCCGTTAGTTACACAAAGTCATAGTTTATCAAAAGCCTAACTATTTGACAGCTAGCAGGTGAGGAGGGATTATGAGCTAGCCTTGGCCTAAAAAGAAACAATTCAAACGACATGAGAATATCCGCTGTATCCAAAAGTCAAGGTCGTTGTCCAGGTTCCAGGCGCAGTGGCCGGCGGGGGCAGGTGAAAAAGGGGCCGGATGGAAGAAGCGGACAAATACTACTAGTAGAACGGATCCGAAAGCGTTGCTGGGTGGGCCTTGTTATTGGTTCATCAGTAATTCTTCTTTTTCTCCTTTTTAGCTGTATTTTCTTTGAAGCTTTGGTGGACTAGAGCTAGCTGGCTTAACATGATTAAATCTGTGTGCTTTGCCTTCATGCATGGAGATCTGTTTTAATTATAACCAATTATATTGTGATCACATGTATTGTAGTAGTTAGATGTAGGTAGTATGCTTCTCAAATTAATAGATGATGATGAGATTCCTCGCCTTTCTCTTTCTCGAGTTCTAACAAATAAGACTAAATAGATAGATGTGGTGGTTAGTTGCTTCATAAACTACATGATCGAGCTGTTACTCTTTAGGTATTTTATATTCCTTTTTATTTGTATGAGTGTGACCACCATGAAATACTTTGTGAGGCTACTAGTTTAAATATCATCTAGTAATTGGGCCATAGAAAAATGCATATGCCTCTCAAAGTGGGACGTCTCAGAAGATTATTAGTGGAAATACACATAGCTTTACACTAACAAAGGATGCATTGAGACAAAGAGTATTGCAAAGTTGAGAAATACAAAACAAATCACATGTCCACCGGATAGTTGGTGAAAATACCCCTAGATCTATCTCGAAATAGGCTTGCGCGCCGCTATATTCATATAGCAAACCACCGATACAAGAACACCACCGCTGGGGCAAAACAGCACAATCTAAGCCCAAGAGAAACAAAAAGGAAAGAAAGAGAAAACAATGCCGATAACGGCGGTTCGACGAAAACGAAGGGGATTCTCCACCGCTGCGCCCTCCGACGAAATTCCACCCCGCTGCTATCGCTCCGAAGCGCCGTGCACCAAGCAACACCTCCAAGAAGGAAAACAACGATGACGCCGCTGCTGCCCAGATCGTTCCAAGGGATCTCCCCAGAACCAATCCTAGGGTTTCCACCGGTCCACAACGGGGGATGGGGAAGAGGGATCTCCGACGCCCTTCAGGAAGGAAGGTGACACCCGCAGGCGTCACCGCGCCGTGCCGAGACAGGTATTTCTCCCGACCCCCAAAAAAACCACACCTCCGGGCCCTCCGAAACGTCCACCAACCTTGTCGTCCACCAGCGCGCGCCACCGCAGTTTTGCAATCACCCCCACCATCTCACCGAGGTCCACGTCGCGAGGCCGGTAAATACGATAAGCAAGGAGCACCGACGAGGGTCAGTGGTACAACGCCACCCGGGAGGGAACTACCTCCACCGCCTCCGACGCCGGGAGGCGGTAGCCGACCGGATGTAGCAACAGGACACACCAGGCCCACCGGCCCGGCCGAGCCCTAGAGGGCCCGTGAAGTCCCGCCGCAACACTGCAGCAGGGGCACCGCCGCCGCCACCAACCCATGCCCAAGATCTGCTACCTCATCCACCAGAGAAGCCACAGCCGCGCCAGGCATGGCCCGCCTAGGCCCAGATGGAGCCCTTTTGGGCCCGGATCTGGGTAGGTTGGGCTCTGCCGGCCGCTCGCTGGCGACCAGCCGGCCATGCTGGCCTCTGCAGCTAACGGCGGCCGTGCCGCCGCATCGCCACCACCCGGTCGCGGGTCTCACGCCGCTGAGCCGGACCGTCCACCGCCGAGGAGCACCGGTGCCGTCGGGAGGCCTTGCCCTCTGTTCGCTCGTCGGGAAGAGGCCGACCCGTCGCCGCAAGCCCAGGAGAAGCCAGCGACTTACGCGCGGCGGCGCTAGGAGAGGAGAGGAGGCGGTGGGTGGGAGGCGGCGAGGGTCCTCCCGTCGCCCGCAGGGGGCGAGCGAGCGAACGGGTCGTGTCGGGAGTGGATCCCAGATCACCCCTAGCTCTACGATGATTGGCCTTGCTAAAACTACCACATCGTGAGAGTAGCTCACTGACACGGTGACATAGGAACAATGTATTTATTCCAAGATAACGTCGCACTCAAAATGGGTACCATGATCATATATACGCCAATCATGTCGGGTTAAACTAGTGAAGACCAATTAGCTCATGTGAAACCGTCATCTACCAGTAGCATTAAACACCCTCACGATGCAAACACAACATCAAGAAGGATGTTGGTGCTTAGACAAGGTAGTTCCGGGTGCTAGGGCACCACCATAAAAAAACTACCTTGTGGCGGACTTTATGGTCAAATGCTGATGACAGTCGTTGACTTGCTTTCAGAATTAGTGCCGCGGCGATACCACAGCGAGTGTGTGGGTAGGGGTTTGGCAATTTGTAAGGTCTCAATATTGTGATGCCCTTCGACGGTGACGTTTGAGAAACGTTCCCGCACTGTATCCTTTCGGTTTGGAGAAGAGGAAGAAGTATCGGCGTGTCCTTATGTTTTCATTCTGGAAGAGAACTAGGGAAACACCGAAACAAAATTCGCACGTAATTCACAATAACACACCATTGTAGTACCAGCGATATGATGTGCAACCAGTCTATGACGGTGGCGTGTGAGAACCACACGAGATCCTGGTTGCTTGCTTAAAGAAACGGCCGTTGAAATGTGCGCGGAGAAAATTTCCTGCCCCGCTGGCAGGTTCCCAAGCTTTAGAACATGCGAAAGAAATCCCTTCCGGGAACGGAACCTGCAGCTGGAGATACGTATCATCGCGCATCCCGGGCGTGCCCCACAGAGACAGAGTTAGTACTCCTACATTATTGCACAACCCTTTTGACCTGATCGGCGTGCATGCATGAGTGCATCAGTGTGTGTGTTAGCTAGGCAGGCAGATCGATCGGCCGGCCCCTCACATCTTACGACCAAACGTAGCCTAAATTTGTTATCATCCTACGACATTGTATACTTGGAATCCCACACGCGGGTTCTGCATTTGCAAGCAAATGAGCTTTTGCTTTTGGCTTCGAACGTTGTCTAGTATGTATTTGTCAGCTAGAGGTTTCAACAATACGGGTTGCTGTATTTAGGGTGTCAAGCAGGGATCTTACTATGCCCCACCTCTAGTTCATTTTATGGTTTCTAATTTAATATTAAACAAAGTTTTGAACTGAAAATTATAAAATACACTAGATGTGGGACTTTGATGAGATCCTACTTGCATGTCTAGCTGTATTCACTACAGGAAACACTGGTTAGGCCGACGGCTGGGGCCGTCGACGTAGGTCCGCTTCCTCGTCGGCGTTGGCTGGCCCGACAGTGGCCGTCGACGTACCAGGCCTTAGGCGTATGCGTGAACCTCGTCGGCGTATACATATTCGTCGGCGTAGACGCTTGCCCGACGGTTACACGGAGCCGTCGGCCTAGGCACCATGGGGCCCACCTAGAGCAGATAACGGACGTTAGCTCTGGGAGCTATACGCCGACGGCATAGCCGTCGGCCTAAGATGCCATGTGCCACTTTGTGGCTGCCTGCGAGTTTATATACGTCGACGGCAAAGCCGTCGGCCCAACTCTGCCACGTGCCACCCTCTGGCTGCCTGCGACTATCTATATGCCGATGGCAACGCCGACGACAACGCCGTTGGCCCTACTCTGCCAGCTGGGCCACGCGCACCCTGACGCCGATGGCATTCCCGTCGGGAAACCCTAAACCGTGCCATATGGTAACGTCTACGCCGACGGCATTGCCATAGGCTTAGGCCCTGCCAGTTTTTCCTTTTTTTGCATTTTATTTTATTCATTCCCTGCAAATTATACATTCCCGCATTCCTAGATTCCTGACACAGTATACAACACATGCACATCGACACAAACATAAGATCATCGTCGTCAAAAGAACATAACTAGATCATACATACATACATAGGTACATCCTCATCCAAACAACATAGCTAGTACATCCACACATAGATACATATCTAAGTGCATCCTAACACATGCACATCCCTACACCTTCGGAGAGCTGTTCGAGAGACCCATGTCTCCCCGCGCGAAGAAAGGTGAAGGTTGACGTTGAGTAGCCGCCGTCACACCAGCACCGGAAGAAGGAGAAGTACCGCCATGACCACCACCACCGGTAGAAGGAGAAGCACCGCCACCCTCAGCACGATGGAAAGAAGGAGAATCACCGCCACTGCCACCGCCACCACCACCACCAGTGGAAGCACCAGGAGAAGCACGACCGGTATGAACCGGTGTCATCGCGCGCGAGATAGTCGGCCCGGCATCAGGATGACCAAAGTGTGCATTGCCGGAGCATTCTGGTCCCTACATGTTTGAGGCAGAGTTAGCAACCACCAAGGCACAGGTTTGTTGTAACAACTGGTTTGGCAAATAACTTACCAGGGTTCCTGAGTAGAAGGTCAAAGCATATTTGTCCTTCGATAGGAAGGTTGGCTGCGGCCCTGGCCTAGGTGGTCGTGGTGGTAGAATTTCTCGCTCTCCAGTGCCATAAAACCTCTCCAAAATCTACAAGATAGTTTAGATGTGAGGCATTGCAGAAATAAAGATTTAAACTAGGGAATGCGAGACTTGTCATATTTTGCAAAAATAAAGGTGGAAACTTACATCATCGCGTAACTCTGCCCACTCCTCGTAGGCCGCTCGGGTCTGGGACCATGTCTCGAGCATCACCAAGTGTTCCGCATAAGAGGCCTTGTAGGCCGCGTCCAAAGCAGGCTACAATTTTAAAAACAATGAATCTCGTCAACTTAGCCATTCATGAACGATTTTCGGAAAGACGATGGAAATGAGAAAAACTTACATCGCCGTTCGCTCGAGAAGGCCGTCGATGCGGGATAGCGGGGTCGTCGGTGGTGATGGTAGCCTTGATCCGCGTGAGGCTCAAAGCAGGAGTTCGCGAGATCACCCTATCGAGAGTCTTGATAGGGTCCGGCCGCGCCCCGCCACGAACACCGCTCTCTCGTCGGTCTCCTCTTCTCTAGGGTCTTCCACCTCCGGATGAAAACCACTAAATGCCTCGAGGTAGTTATCACCATCCTCCTTGGTAGTGCCATAGAACTCCGGAAGCGAAGGCTGAGGCAGGGACAGATCGGGCCTCTTCTGCTTCATCCTCTCCCATACTTCATAGTCAGAACAAGGCCTCTCTAGATGTGTCTCCTGCATCGCCAAAGAAATGTTATGCGTATCAAGTAGGATCACGAAGGGAAATAAATACAGATTGTTCCATGTATATATATATACCATATGGCCCTTGAAGCGACCATGGGTGCAGTTTCCCGCACAGTGTGTCCCCCGGAGCCACGGTTTGCCTTGTTCCGCTCGCTCAAGGCGTTGAACTTGAGGTCCTCCCCGCGCTACCTCACAGACAACGCCCGCCATGCGTCCTCCTTACCATCGGCCCACGTGGGCATAACATGAAAAAACAATACTCATTTGAAGAATGGATAATGCAATTAGCAACAACATGGAATCTGATTGACAATTTACTTACCCTGGCGTAATCTTCCTCGGTCATTTTTGGTTGGTACTTCACATTCAAATGCTTCAGCGCCCTCTTGCCCAACTTCTCGGAGCTATATAGACTGGTGGTGGTATGCTTCTGATTGTAGAACTGCTGCCGTGTCAACCTCTGACAAGCCCCCCGCAAAGTCTTGTCCGCCTTCTCCTGGTCCTCCGGAAGCACCCTATAGAATATCTGTAATCATAATAACAAATATTGTGAGGCTCATAAGTTAGCATGGTGGGGTCATCAATTATAAACGAAACTCGAAAAGTTTGCCTTACCCAAAACTTGGTGATCACGACATCAGAAGCTTTCCTAGCATAGCCCGAGTTTTTGGTGGCCTCATAGTGCGCCCAACTGGTGACTAGCTTCCTCTCGCCGTTGGGGACAGGAGTGTAAAAGCTTGGCCAAAATTTCCTAATCAGAGCTCCAACCATGGTGTTAGGCGCACGGGTACCTGGAGGAAATGTCCAATTGCTGCACA
The DNA here is from genome assembly GCA_023614405.1 of Avena insularis. Classification (NCBI taxonomy): domain Eukaryota; kingdom Viridiplantae; phylum Streptophyta; class Magnoliopsida; order Poales; family Poaceae; genus Avena; species Avena insularis. The sequence continues at coordinate 55,431,351 of CM042689.1, forward strand.
GTAGTAAAACATTAGTAGATGACAAATTGTTATAACCAAAATGAAATTACATGTTCAAAATTAGTATAGCCACTTACTCAATGCCGTTAGACGTAATAATGGGTTTCTCCTCCTCGGAAGCAGGTTCGTCCACTGGGACACCCGATTCCCCATGAATCTTTGGCTTCTTCGGACGCGCCGACGGCCCCGACTCCTGGTCTCGGGGCTCCCCCTCCTGGTCTCGATACTCCCCCTTCTGGTCTCGAGACTCCCCTCCTGGTATCGAGACTCCTACTCCAAGTCTTGAGACTCCAACTCCAAGTATTGAGTCTCCTCCTCCTCGTTAGGAGACTCCGAGTAAGAAGACTCGAAAGCCATGTCGCCAGAAGCAGAGGTTAGGTCACTTAGAAGGCGTAAACCTCGTACTCCACCTCATCCTCGTCCTCCACCTCGTCCTGCGTCTCGTCCTTCCCTCGGGGGAAGTCCCCTCCTCCCTCACCTCGCCCTGCACCTCGTCCTGTGATATGTCGAAAACGTATCTATAATTTTTGATGCTCCATGCTTGTTCAGTATCTACTTTGCTTTACTTGTCCACACTTTGAGGTGTTTTTACATGTTTTCTGGTACTAACCTACTAACAAGTTGCAACAGTGCCAGATGCCTGTTTTCTGCTGTTTTTTTCAGAAAAGTTAGTAAAGAAATATTCTCGGAATTGGACGGGACAAACGTCAAAGTCGATTACTTTCCGTGGGGAACAAGAAGTCCAGAGGGGAGCCGGAGGGGCGAGACAAAGGGGCCACACCCCCCCTAGGCGTGGCCATAGGTGGGCCCGCACCTGGCTAGGGTTTGGCCACCCTGGCCGCCGCCTCGGCCTCCCCCTTCGCCTATAAGAAGCCCCTGATGCAGAAACCCTGGGGACTCGATCAATATTCCACGAAATCGTCTGTAGCCGCTGCCACCATCGTCCCTAGATCGAGGGGATCTGAAGTTCTTCCAGGCACCCTGCCGGAGGGGAGATCATCCCGGAGGCCTTCTCTCCGGTATGATGCGTGCGTAGTTCCACCTTGGACTATGGGTCCATGTAGTAGCTAGATGGTTGTATCTCGTCCTTTGTGCTTTCATGTATAGATCTTGTGAGCTCCGTTCACGATCAAGATCTAATCTATTTGTAATCATGCATGTTGTGTTTGCGGGGATCCGATGGATATTGAGATTATTATGTTGGTTTGATTAATGGTTTTGTCTTTATGATTCTATCATCTATGTGTTGTTTGTGATCTTGCATGCTCTCTGTTGTTAGTATCTATCTTGGCCAAGTAGTTGCTAGTGACTCTAAGAGGGAGTATTTATGCTCGACAGTGGGTTCATACCTTTAGTTTCCAAGGGAAGTGACAGAAATCTCTTCGGTTGTAGATGTGTTGTTGCTACTAGGGAGAAAACAACGGTCTCTTGTTCGTGGAACATGTGGACTGTTTACCTTACACACTTTGCTTAGCGATTACATTGCTTGCAACTTAATCTTTGGAGGGGTTCGGATGATAACCTTAAGGTGGAATTCTAGTCATAGATGCAGTTGGATGGCGGTCTATGTATCTTGTTGTATTTCCCAATCGAATCTCATAGGATCTTTCTGACTAGTAATTGCATTGTTATGCCTTGATCAGTTCCTGTCAATTGCCCTACTGTAATTTGTTTACCCTTCATGCCATGTTGTTTATCTAAGGAGAGCACCTCTAGTGAACTATGGACCCCGGTCAAATCTTTACCATCAATACATCCTCCACTGTACTTGTTTACTTGCTGCAAACCATTACCTTCCACACCATACATTTAATCCTTTGTTATAGCAAACCGGTGAGCTTGACAACCTCACTAATTCGTTGGGGCAAAGTCTTGAGTTTGTGTTGTGCAGGTCTCCGTGTTGCTTGCAACACCTGTGTGACATTTCCTTCCTCCTTCTGGTTCGATAACCTCGGTCTCTACTGAGGGAAGACTTGCTGCTGTGCTGCTTCACACCTTGCTCTTGGGGTTTCCAACGAAGCGCTCCTACATCAACTTAGGCGCCATCAACAAGTTTTCTGGCGCCGTTGCCAGGGAGGCCAAGGACGTCTTCACAAGGGGAGTCCTTCACTTCCTTTCTCTTTACTTTGTTTTTAGTTTGCTTTGTTTCTCTTGCTTGGTTTTGTTTGCCTCTTTCCAAAAAAAACCAAAGAAATTAGTCTAGTTTGGTTTGCTTGCTTTATTCAAAAACACAAAAAAATTAGTTCCTACTCTAGTTGCCACCTTGCTCTAGCTCACCATGTTGCTCCCCAAGTTCACCCAGAAAGATCTTGCAATATGTAGTGGCTCCATAATTGGGAAAGATAATATTGAAGAATTCTTTAATTATGTTAGCAAGCATGAGGATATTGAGGATAAATCTATAGCAGAGCTTGCTCCCAATTATGAAATTGCTTCAGCTTCTTTAGTTCATATGTTAGAGGCTATGTTTGTTAGCCTTAACCCCTTCACACAATTCTTGTTCCTAAAACTAAAAGAAGAAAATAATGCTGAAAAGAGGGAATTCATCCTTGAAACTTTATTTAATGAATTCCATGATGTTGCTAGGGAAGCCAAAAAGGTCTTTGAGCATTTCAATATGTTAGGCTCAGATGTAGATGTTGTGGGTATTTTTGATAAAACTAAGCCTAGAGAAGAATTTAAGATATCCATACCCTTTAAGCTTGTTGGAATGCATGAAGCCTTTGAAAAGAATTTTGATTGGATTGCTTCTAAAAATCTTTTTGATGAAAGTAGTAGACCTAAGAGAGATGAGAAGGAATCCTCCAAAATCCATTTGGATGAGATACCTTTCATAGTTGAAGATTTTGCAAGTATTGATGTTAATGCTTCCTCATTTGAAAATACTTGATTCTTCTTGCTTCTTGTGCCTAACTTAAAGGCGTTAAAGAAAAGTACTTGTTGGGAGATAATCCAAGAGTTTCCTTGAGTATTGGAAATTATTACTTCAGTAACGACCTCTCATTATCCTTTTTATTTTCTTTTTGTGCCAAGAATGACCTCTAATGAGAGGGAAGTAAGATTTGGGGAGTTGCTGTCCCGAAATAGATTTCTGTCCTCCACCAAAAAAAATCGTGAGGAATCTTTGTAACTTGTATTGAGCTCAAAATTTATGAATAAATCCCCCAGTATGTTATCTAACTTTCGTTAGTTCAACACTTTTTAATTTGAACAACAGAAGATGTTCGAAAAAATCAGTTTCTACCTTCTGGTATATTTTGATAGATTTCTGCCATTATTTGCATTTGCTTCTTATTGATTTTTTTTGAGTTCTCTTTAGTTGAATTGAGCTTTTTGAAGGAGTTGCTACAGTAGCTTGTGTTTTTAGTGAAAAGCCTTGCTGTTTCAAAGCTTTGCCAGTGGTCTAATATCTTTTGAATAAACTAATGTTTCTAATGAAGATTGTGTGAAGTTTTGTATGAAAGAAAAAAATCAGGTGTATTGAGAGAATGATGCAATGAGATGAATAATTGACAAAAGATCAAGCTTGGGGATGCCACCATGGTGTCACCCCAAGAAATATCCAAGAGGTACAAGCGCCAAAGCTTGGGGATGCCCAAGGCATCCCCTTCTTCATCAATAAAAAGCCCAGGTCTGTCTAGACACTTCGTTTTTATTGTTTCATGCATAGTTGTGTTGTTCTTGGAGCGTCTTAGTTTTCGTTTTCTTTGCTTAGGTTGTTTAGTTTGCTTGAATAAAGTAGTTTGTACCCCCGTTCTCGCTGAGTTGTTTTGCAAATAAGTTTGCTTGGTGTTGGAAAGGAGTAGTAAGTTCTTGCTTGAAGTGCAAGAGGAGCTTGCATTGACTGTGACTTAGACTTTAGCATGACATGCTAGGTGTTGTTTTAGCATTATGCTTAGTGATTATTGCTGTAGCATGTCTTGTTCCAAACAATTGGGATTGCTTAGTGTGCCTTGAAGAAATTATGCGTTGTTTTAGCATGCGAAAGCATAGTATTGTGGTATTCTCCTTTGATGTTTTGCTTGGGTTGACTTTGCACATGCTTACACCATGTTATGACTCTCACAAGTCACCATTAGCCTCTATGATCATTTAGTCCTTGACTTGTAGTATCACTCTTTGCTTTGATTAGTATGCTTTGTTGCATTGCATGATTATGGCCATTATGCTCTCTTAGTTGGTTGCTCCCAGTCTTTTGCTAGCCTCCACTTGTATGAGTAAGTTCTACTCATGCCTCCAACTCCCAAGAAACCAAGTTTTTCCAAAAGTGTACACTATAAACTCCTATGCATGGTGTGTTACACCATTCCAAGTATATTCTTGTTTTCAACTATCTTCCAATTAAAAACTTTTTGTTATGTGAAAACTTAGTGATTAAAGCCCTCACGAACATGATGGCACATTTTATTCTTTGCCCCTAATAAACTTGAACCATTGTGACAACTTTGTTGTATATGCTTGCACTTATAAGTTGGAATTAGCAGAACCGTGTTGTCATGGGGAATGTTTTCAACATTGCACTTGTAATTTTGTACTCAGTTGATATCATGCTCTTTTGTCTATGGATGTCACCAGTGTGAAATAAAGAGGGAACTTGTAAGTCCATGGAGTTTGTATTCTTTGTTAGAGAAACACCTAGGCCGCTAGCCTAAGCCATGCCTAATCATGGTGGAAACTTGAAGCATCACCATAGTGAGATATCTATGAAGCATCCTCAATAAAAAACTATGCATATAGTAAATAAAAAGATTGCTGAGATGCTCATTGTCTGCTTGCCTTGTCATTTTTGTTATGGGAAAGCTCTTGTACCATGTGCAAGGGGTACCTGATGACCCACAAGTGTAGGGGATCGCAATAGTCTTCGTGGGTAGTATTACCCAATTTATTGATTCGACACAAGGGGAGCCAAAGAATACTTGAAAGCCTTAACAACCGAGTTGTCAGTTCAGTTGCACCTGGAAATAGTTCTTGCTCACAGGAGTTTATCAGCAGCAACAGTTTGTAGTAGCAATAGCAAAGCAACAGCAACAGTGGAACAAGAGCAACAGTAACAATAACAGTAAACAATGGGATTCGAGTGCGGTAGGCATAGGGATGGATGGACGGGCATTGCATGGACGAGTCTAAACATGTAACTTCAAGATCTAGGGCATTACAGATAAATAATAACAAGCATCCAAGTACTAAACGATCCTAGGCATCTGCTCCATATATAGTCATACGTGCTCGCAATGAGAACTTGCACAACATCTTCTGTCCAGCCAGCCCGTGGCAGCGGGGCCTCTAGGGAACTACTGGCAATTAAGGTGCTCCTTTTAATAGAGCACCGGAGCAAAGCATTAACACTCCGTGAACACATGTGATCCTCACACCACAGCCATCCCCTCCGGTTGTCCCAATTATTGTCAGTTTGGGGCCTTTGGATCCAGACAATGATATGTGTACACAACTTGCAGATAAGATCACAAACAATACTATCATAATGATTCAATAATAAGTTCAGATATGAGATCATGGCACTCGGGCCCTAGTGACAAGCATTAAGCACAACAAGTTGCAACAAAGTCAAATAGCACAAGAGATACTAGGCACTATTCCCTAACAATCATATTCTATTACATGATAGAAGTCATCCAATCCCTACCATCCCCAAGCCTACAGCGAGGGGTTACTCACTCATGGATGAGGGAAACATCGGTGGTTGATGGAGATGCGTTGGTGATGACGATGGCGATGGTCCTTTCCTAATTCCCCGTCCCGACAGGGTGCCAGAACAGAGTTTCTGGATCCGAATCTTGGTTTCTGGTGGTGGCGGCAGAGCGGAACTCTTTCTGAAAAACTATCGAACCCCCTTCAGTTTTTAGGTCGAAGGGCAACTTATAGGCGCAGAGGGAAGCTGAGGAGCTGCCTGGGGTGGTCTTACCCCCTCCAGGCACGGCCAGTGGTGGGCCCGTGCCTGGGGTGGGTCTGGGCCCTCCAGGCCCCCTCTCCGTCTCTCCTTCTGGCTCCGTGGATCTTCTGGTGAAATATAATTTTTGGCATATTTTTTGGGATTTTTCCTGATAGTTGATTTTCTGCACAAAAACAAGACACCAAGGTAATTCTGCTGAAAACAGCGTCAGTCCATGTTAGTTGCATCCAAATCACATAAGTTTAGAGGAAAAACAATAGCAAAGTGTAGAAAGTAGATATGTTTTGGACGTATCAACTCCCCCCAAGCTTAGCTTATTGCTTGTCCTCAAGCAATTCAGTTGAAATCTGAGTGCGATAAAAGAACTTTCATGAACACATTGCTTCATATGATGTAAATATTCTCAGCACAGGAGTAGATGCTTAGACAATTCATAATAAAGAGTATGCAACTAAGTCTACTCAATAGTTATTGCAAGCTATGAAGAGAAACCAAATCAAGAATAATAAGTAGCATGGAACATAAACATAAGCAACATTGCAATCCTCATAACAAGGTATGATAGAGTGGTATCTCGCTTGCCTTTGTTTGAATAGCATAATATAAATGCCAAGGCACCTCTGAAGTTCACATGAAGACTAGAGATAAAGATATCAGAGATACAAGCATCAAAGTCATGACATAATTGACCAAGTTTTGGAACAAACACAAAAATGACAACTATGCTCTCATAGAATAAGTGGTGAATCAACAAGGTGGTGAAAACAGTTTTGAAAGGTTTGAAAGGCTTCCAAATGTTGAAAGGAAGGTACTCATTATCTTTGAGCTCTCATTGCCCCTATCATAGGCATCTTCATGTGGTTAAGGTGAAAGTGAGGTCCACTCTGAATTATATGCTTGACAGGCCATAGACTGGAAATCCCGAGTCCCTTGAGTGCGAGGGCCACTCCGCATACTACTCAACTTTGGGTCCAGGCAACTTCTTGTCATTGTAAGTATTTGCATATCATCGAGAACCGCCAACGGGGTACCCCTTGCATATGGTACAAGAGTTTCCCATAACCAAAATGACAAGGCAAGCAGACAATGAGCATCTCAGCAATCTTTTTATTTACTATATGCATACTTTTTTTATTGAGGATGCTTCATAGATTACTCACTATGGTGATGCTGCAAGTTTCCACCATGATTAGGCATGGCTTAGGCTAGCGGCCTAGGCGTTTCTCTAACACAGAATACAAACTCCATGGACTCACAAGTCCCCCTTTCATTTCGCATTATTGACATCCGCAAACAAAAGAGCAAGGTATCAACTAGATATAAATATATCTAAAAGGTGCTGAAAATGTTCCCCGTGACAGCACGGTTCTGCTGACTCCCAGCATATAATTTTCAAGCATATAACTTTCATGGATTAGTCACAATGGTTTAGGATTATTAAGTGCAAGGAATAAAGCGTGTCATCAAGTTCGTGAGAGCTTTACTAACTAACTTTCTCAAAGAAGTCAAACATTTTATTTTGGAAGAAAACATGGCATATAGAATATGTGCTGAAATAGAAAATGATGCTAATAGGTAGGTATGGTGGACACAGCTGACAATATTGGTTTTGGGGAGTTGGAAGCACAGGTAGAACTCATACTCAGTGCAAGTGAAGTCTAGCAATAGAAAGGGAGCGACACACGAGAGAGCAATAGCTGTCATAATCATGCTTGCAACAAAACAGGACTAATTATGGCATGAAAGTGATACAAGAACTCTGAGGCAAAATAAATCATCGAGGCTTACTGACTATTTATTAGTCATGTGCATGCCTGAGCATGTGCCAAGTCGATTCACATGAATAGTTAGAGGAGGATACCACAATATCATACCAGAGTATGAATAAAACAATGCAAGCAAACATTCATATGACATGCTACAAACTATTAACAAGCTGGAGCTAATCATAGACAAGCAAAAACTACTAAGCATCTATAATGACTTGCACCTTACACAAACAAGCTAAGCATGCTCACAATGATGAGTATATGTACAAAAATGAAACAAATAGAGTTCCTTACCAGCCTCTTACCACTCCTCGAGTTGTCTTAATCTTCATTATTGCTCTTCACTTGTGTGACTCGAATGATAAAAAGAAACCAAAATCCACTGAGAACGGCTGAACCCTGCAAAGAACTCACAAAACCAAAGAAGAACAACAAATATGTTTGGTGTTTTCGATTTTTTAGAAACAAGCAAACAAAGAAAAACAAGCCAATTAAGAAGCAAACAAAGCAAAGCAAAGCAAAATCTTTTTGTATTTTTCCTTTAAGGCAAACCAAAGCAAAGAAACAAAGAAACAAACTAAGAGAAACAATGAAAATATTTTTGGTATTTTTATGTTTTTGAGAAAGAAGCAACAAGAACCAAAAAGAAAGAGAAAACAATGGATATACAAAGAACCGATCGAACATGATATATAAATGAGTGCGATGTCGGTATACCTCCCCCCAAGCTTAGGCTTTTGGCCTAAGTGGGGTTTAATAGCGCGGGTAGTAACCCCAAGATGGTGGGTCATCATAGGAATGATCATAGTCAGGCCCCTGTGATGAAGAAGAAGACGCGCCCCAATCAAATGAGGGCTGCTGGTATGAAGACTCTCCCAAGTTGGAGGGCTGAACCGAATTGTCTTCGGCATCCTCTTCAACATTCTCTTCTTGCTGGGAGAGTTCGCGCACATATGTGTCAACCTCCTCCTCCGTAAGCAACCATCCTTGCCTGTTATCAAAATTAAACAAAGCAGGTGCAGGCAAATAAACTATTTTCTCAATCCTACCTTTTCTCCGCCCTTGCTGGGCAAAAGACAATTCATACGGTATACTTCTTATGTTAGCCCCTAAAGAAACAAAACCATGCTGAATCATGGATTCAATATCAAGCCTCTCAATGGGAAACCGATAATCTGAAAAGTGAGGCTCTAAACCATGGAAATCTAGCAACCTAGAAGCAATGATACCTCCACAAATTCCACCCTTCTCACGGTTAGTGGTGAGACGGTGAGCTATCATAGCACCCAGGCTATAAGATCTATTCCTATTCAGAGCAGCTGCAATAAAAGCTAGATCAAAGGAAGATAACTTCTAGCAATCTTTCTAGCAAGGATACACTTGGTAATGAAATAGACAAACTATCTAATAGCTGGGAGCTGAATGTTACGAATTTTACCACTTTACTTTGAGAAGTCGAAACCTTGGCAAATCTCAGCATACAAATCGATAAGTGACTTGGGCCTTTCCTTGATCTTCTCATAAGATCCCCACTGAGGTACTCTAATGGCTGCACAGAAATCAGCAAGAGGCAGGTCGACAGATATATTATATATTTTGTAACGGACCATGGGATTAGAAGTAGACCAAGTGAATCGGAAGTCCTGCACAAAAGCCATCGTTAGCTTAACATATTGGAATGGTTCACTTTCAACAAAGTGTTCCAACCCTGCATTTGTAACCATAGATTGGAAATATTGGAGGATCCCCGCAGTTCTCATAAATTCATGGCATGGATATATGGAAGGAAAAACTGCCTCTTCATGATGAACCTTCATTGGCTCATGCACCATCAAGTCATATTGATTTAGTGGATAAGCACTCATCTTCCTTGCTAAAAATTTTAGACAACCATGAAACCAAGTGATTTCTAAGTTGATAAATGATGAGCAACCACTATAGGAACTTGCTAGAGGACTACACATGCATCAAAATAAAGTTTCTATGCATAGAACAAGCATGCAAGCTCAAACAACCTGTCACCTATAGCAGCAAAATATTCAAGATACAATCTACCAATCACAAATCTAATTGAACAAGTGGAGGAGGCACATACCAAGGAGCAATCCCTCCATAAATTAGCACTTAAGATGGGCTGAACAAGGAGATCGAAAATCGCGAGCAAGAACATCAAGAACTCGAGCTTGAGCAAGTTTTCCGGTGTTTTTCGGGAGAGAGAAAGAAGGTGGCTTTGAGGAGGCAACCTGGAGGGGCCCAGGTGGGCCAGGGCGCCACCTCCTGGTAGGCCACGCCTACCATGGGTGTGGGGCCCTGGGGCGCCCCCTGGTTCACTTCAGGTACCTCTCTGCCCCTTTTTTCGAGGAAAAATTTATTTTGAATTTTCTGGGATTTTTTGGAAAACTTTATTTTTGGCCAATTTTCAGGGTATGAAAATTGATTTTCTCACAGAAACAGTTTTCTTCAGAAGAAGCAAAAGCAAACCCAAAAGCCAAACTACAGGAGCTCTAAGAAACTCAAACAAGCAAACAACTAGCAAAACTAAATCTAAAGCAAAGACTAGGAAGGAGAAGAGTAAAAGAAAGAAAGAATAACCACAGTGAAAACATTATTTTGTTTATTAAAATCCTTTTGTTAACAAGGTTGATCAAGTCTTGTTACCAAAACAATCTTAGATGAAGCAAAACTTTGTATTCCACCAAGTGATTATGTCACCTCAAGCTTGATAACAATGGTCCCAATCATAATAGTTTCAAATTTTTCTTGTGAAATGGGACAATATATTTCTCCAACCTTGATGCTCTCAATATTTTCAATGGAGTTTAGGCAATAGATTTTGGCAACCTTCTTGGGGAAATAGAAATTGTGCTCTTTTGCATTAATATTGAATGTTACTTTTCCTTGATTACAATTGATGATAACACCTGCAGTATTAAGAAAAGGTCTCCCAAGAATAATAGACATATTATCATCTTCAGACATTTCAAGCACAACAAAATCAGTTAAAACCATGCAGTTATGAGCTACTTGAACAGGAACATCCTCACATATACCAACAGGAATAGTAGTTGACTTATCAGCCATTTGCAAAGATATATTAGTTGGTATCAACTTTTCTAGCTGGAGTCTCTTATAGAGAGAAAAAGGCATAACACTAACTCCAGCTCCCAAATCACATAAAGCAGTTCTAACATAATTATTCTTAATAGAGCAAGAAATAGTTGGTATACCTGGATCACCAAGTTTCTTTGGAACCTTACCATTGAAGGAGTAATTAGCAAGCAAAGTAGAAATCTCCTCATTAGGAATCTTCCTTTTATTAGAGACAATATCCTTCATATACTTTGACTAAGGAGGCAACTTAATAGCATCAGTCAAAGGAATTTGCAAAAATAAAGGTTTCATCCACTCACAGAACTTGTTGTAGTGTTCTTCCTCCTTTGACTTGTGTTTCTTACCTGGAAAAGGCATAGGTTTTTGCACCCAAGGTTCTCTCTCTTTACCATGTTTATTAGCAATAAAATCTTCCTTAGTGTACCTAGTGTTCTTAGTGTGCTTCTCAAGTTCTTCCTCAACTTCCTCATTATCAGGAGCATCATTTTTATCATTACCACTCTCAGTTTCAGCATCAGAGACAGATATACTATTAGGATCTACAGCAGATTCAAGTGGTTCCTCAACTATCTTATGTTTCTTTATCTTTCTCTTACGAGGACCACCACTATATACTTGTTGGGAATCCTTCTCAATTATTTTAGGGTGTCCTTCAGGATATAAAGGATCTTGAGTAGCCATACCACTCCTAGTTCTAATTCCATAAGCATGTTTATCTCCTGAAGCATTAACTAGCATATCCTTTTGTACCTTAGGATCAAGTTGGGTTTGAACCATTTGAAAGTGTTTACAAAGCATTTTAATATCATTAGAAGTTCTTTCCACAATATCTTTCAACTCATTGATAGCTCTAGAGTTTTCCAATAAATGATTCTGAACTTGTTTATTAAAATGACCTTGTTTAACAATAAAAATGTCAAGTTCCTCTAAGCATTCATCAGGAGGCTACCATAAGGAATATCACCTTCATCAAAGTGTTGGAGAGAGTGTACCTCAATAGTAGATGAGTGGGGAATTGGCTTACATAATTCTTCTATAGGAGGTAGATTCTTCACATCTTCAGCTCTAATACCTTTCTCCTTTATACACTTCTTAGCTTCCTTCATCACTTCATCATTTAATGCAATAACTCCCCTCTTCTTTGTTGTTGGTGTTGGAACCGGTTCAGGCATAACTGGTCCAGTAGTAATAGACTCAGGTGTAATCAGCTCAGTTTAAGTCCAATCATCTTAATTCTTGCTTATCTTGGTCATTAACTCTTCAGTATCTATAGGAGTCCTTTTCCTGAAAACACAATCAGCAAAGCTATCTAGGTAGGTCCTAGAATCATCAGTTAGTCCATTATAATAAATATCAAGAAGCTCATTCTTAGGTAATGGACATCCAGGATATGCATGAATCAAGGCACATAACCTTGTCCATGACTCAGGCAATTTCTCTTCTTCTCCCTATTTAGAATCAAAAAGTCTCTACAAAGCAGCATGTCTACCACTGGGAGGAAAATATTTCTGGAAGAAAGAAGCAATCAGGGCTATCAATGGAACCAGGAGGTAATCTATTAAACCAAGCCCTAGCTTCTCCTTTTAGTAAAAAAAGGAAGATCTTAGAAACAAAGTATTGTTGCATCTTAAAATCATCAGAGAATAAAGAACTCATTGTAGAAAGCTCATTCATATGAGCCACAACACTCTCATTTTTAGTCCCACAAAAAGGTTCTTTCTCAACAATCTCTAAATAAGATAAATCAAGAGAGAAATCATAATCTTCATCTTTAATATCTATGGGAGAAGTGGAAAACTTAGGATCAGAGGACAACTTAGGCATAATAGTACGTCTAGCAAGGAGACTCTTAATAGCACTAGTACCATGTGTGTTTCGGCATTCTTCAACAAAATCATCAATGAGATCAATGTAACCATCATTAATATCATAACTCTCACTAGACTCAGGTGAGCTAACAGGTGTAACAGTGTCTTCACTAGGAGTTTTGGTATTTCCTAGACTAGCCATAGTAGCATCTAGAAAAGGACCTAATGAACCACTCGCATCAAGCACAACAGAAGTAACATCATGAGTATCAAAAGCAATTTCAGATTCAGCAGTAGTAGCAGTGTGTGTAGCATGAGTATGTGGTGGTGGTGTGACAAGCTTACTTAAAAGAGACGGTGAATCAAGAGAAGTAGAAGTGTTTAGGACAGTACCTCTTCTTGTAGTGGATGGTAAAATAGGGAACTTCCATCACGAGACTTCCCCATAATGAAAGGAGTAGCAGTGAACATTAATAGATCCAAGTGAACTTACAAATAAAGCTATGCTCCCCGGCAACGGCGCCAGAAAATAGTCTTGATGACCCACAAGTGTAGGGGATCGCAACAGTCTTCGCGGGTAGTATTACCCAATTTATTGATTCGACACAAGGAGAGCCAAAGAATACTTGCAAGCCTTAACAACCGAGTTGTCAGTTCAGCTGCACCTGGAAATAGTTCTTTCTCACAGGAGTTTATCAGTAGCAACAGTTTGTAGTAGCAACAACAACAATGGAACAAGAACAACAGTAACAGTAATAGTAAACAGTGGGATTCGAGTGCGGTAGGCATAGGGATGGATGGACGGGCGTTGCATGGATGAGTCTAAACATGTAACTTCAAGATCTAGGGCATTGCAGATAAATAATAACAAGCACCCAAGTACTAAACAATCCTAGGCATCTGCTCCATATATAGTCATACGTGCTCGCAATGAGAACTTGCACAACATCTTCTGTCCAGCCAGCCCGTGGTAGCGGGGCCTCTAGGGAACTACTGGCAATTAAGCTGCTCCTTTTAATAGAGCACCGCAGCAAAGCATTAACACTCCGTGAACACATGTGGTCCTCACACCACAGCCATCCCCTCCGGTTGTCCCAATTATTGTCAGTTTGGGGCCTTTGGATCCGGACAATGATATGTGTACACAACTTGCAGATAAGATCACAAACAATACTATCATAATGATTCAATAATAAGTTCAGATCTGAGATCATGGCACTCGGGCCCTAGTGACAAGCATTAAGCACAAAAAGTTGCAACAAATTCAAATAGCACAAGAAATACTAGGCACTATTCCCTAACAATCATATTCGATTACATGATAGAACTCATCCAATCCCTACCATCCCCAAGCCTACAGCGGGGAATTACTCACTCATGGATGAGTGAAACATCGGTGGTTGATGGAGATGCATTGGTGATGACGATGGCGATGATCCTCTCCAAATTCCCCGTCCCGGCAGGGTGCCAGAACGGAGTTTCTGGATCCGAATCTTGGTTTCTGGTGGCGGCGGCAAAGCGGAACTCTTTCTGGAAAAGTATCGACCCCCCTCGGTTTTTAGGTCGAAGGGCAACTTATAGGCACAGAGGGAGGCCGAGGAGCTGCCTGGGGTGGCCTCACCCCCTCCAGGTGTGCCCAGTGGTGGGACCGTGCCTGGGTTGGGTCTGGGGCCCCCAGGCCCCCTCTCCGTCTCTCCTTCTGGCTACGTGGATCTTCTGGTGAAATATAGTTTTTGGCATATTTTCCGGGATTTTTCCTGATTGTTGATTTTCTGCACAAAAACAAGACACCAAGGTAATTCTGCTGAAAATAGCGTCAGTCCGTGTTAGTTGCATCCAAATCACATAAGTTTAGAGGAAAAACAATAGCAAAGTGTTCGAGAAAGTAGATACGTTTTGGACGTATCAGTATCGCGTTGGCGGTTCTCAATGATATGCAAATACTTATAATGACAAGAACTTGCATGGATCCAAAGTTGAGTATGCATGAGGTGTGGCCCTCATATTCAAGGGATTTGAGATTGCCAACTTATACTTCATCAAGCATATACTCCAGCTTTGCCACTTTAACCTTAACCACTTCAAGATGCTTATGATAGGGGCAATGAGGGCTGAAAGCTAACAAGTACCATAATTTTTGGAAGCTCTTTTTGAAACTTGTAATCCCTGCTTCCTTTACAAAGGCCTTTCTTCCACCATTATTGAGTCTCCACCTTCTACCTTTAGGCACCATTAAGAGAGCATAGTTGTCATTCTATGTGCAGTGTTCCAAAGCTTATTAATTGATGCATATTGTGACATTACTTGTTCTTGTGATATTTGTTTCTAGTCACCCTTGTGAACTTTGCAGGTGTCCTATGCATCTATATTGCTACTCTATGAGGGACAAGATGATTGCCACTATGCTATGTTTTCTGTATGTGAAACAAACAAACGTTTTTGAATGCATGTTATTCATGATCTTTGTTTGTAGCTTGCCATGTTGCATGCATAGTTACTATGTCTTACTGTTAGAACTCCATTCTTTCATGCAAATGTTTAGAGTTCTTTGATCCCAGCTTTCAATGCTTGCAAATGGTTGG
Source organism: Avena insularis (assembly GCA_023614405.1). NCBI lineage: Eukaryota > Viridiplantae > Streptophyta > Magnoliopsida > Poales > Poaceae > Avena > Avena insularis. Next base: position 55,446,532 of record CM042689.1, read on the forward strand.
ATCTTTATTGTGAGGGTGCATGTCACCTCAAAAATAATTCTGTTTATCAATTACCTACTCGAGGACGATCAGGAGTTAAGTTTGGGGATCTTGATACATTAGAAACGTATCTATAATTTTTGATGCTCCATGCTTGTTTAGTATCTACTTTGCTTTACTTGTCCATACTTTGAGGTGCTTTTTACATGTTTTCTGGTACTAACCTACTAACAAGTTGCAACAGTGCCAGATGCCTGTTTTCTGCTGTTTTTGAGTTCAGAAAATTTAGTAAAGAAATATTCCCGGAATTAGACGGGACAAACGTCAAAGTCAATTACTTTCCATGGGGAACAAGAAGTCTAGAGGGGAGCCATAGGGCAGGCCACACCCCCGGGCGCCAGCCACAGGTGGGCCTGCGTGCACAGCTAGGGTTTGGCCACCACAGCCGCCGCCTCCCCCTTTGCCTATAAGAAGCCCGATCTGAAACCACAGGGACCCGATCAATATTCCACGAAAATCGCATGCCGCCGCCACCATCGTCCCTAGATCGGGGATCTGAGTTCTTCCGGCACCTGAGGAGGAGATCATCCCGAGGCCTTCTCTCCGGTATGATGCGTGAGTAGTTCCACCTTGGACTATGGGTCCATGTAGTAGCTAGATGGTTGTATCTCCTCCTTTGTGCTTTCATGTATAGATCTTGTGAGCTCCGTTCATGATCAAGATCTAATCTATTTGTAATCATGCATGTTGTGTTTGTGGGGATCCGATGGATATTGAGATTATTTTGTTGGTTTGATTAATGGTTTTGTCTTTATGATTCTATCATGTCTGTGTTGTTTTTGATCTTGCATGCTCTCCGTTGTTAGTAGCTATCTTGGCCAAGTAGTTGCTAGTGACTCCAAGAGGGGGTATTTATGCTCGATAGTGGGTTCATGCCTCTAGTTTCCAAGGGAAGTGACAAAAATCTCTTCGGTTGTAGATGTGTTGTTGCTACTAGGGAGAAAACAACAGTCTCTTGTTCATGGAACATCTGGACTGTTTACCTTACACACTTTGCTTAAAGCAGTTGTCTGTTGCTTGCAACTTAATACTAGAGGGGGTTCAGATGATAACCTGAAGGTGGACTTCTAGTCATAGATGCAGTTGGATGGCGGTCTATGTATCTTGTTGTGTTGCGCAATCGAATCTCATAGGATCTTTCTAACTAGTAATTGCATTGTTATGCCTTGCTCAGTTCCTGTCAATTGCCCTGCTATAATTTGTTTACCTTCATGCCATGTTGTTTATATAAGGAGAGCACCTCTAGTGAACTATGGACCACGGTCCAATATTTACCATAAATACATCCTCCACTGTTACTTGTTTACTTGCTGCCACCCATTACCTTCCACACCATACGTTTAATCCTTTGTTACAGCAAACCGGTGAGCTTGACAACCTCACTGATTCGTTGGGGCAAAGTCTTGAGTTTGTGTTGTGCAGGTCTCCGCGTTGCTTGCAACACCTGTGTGACATTTCCTTCCTCCTTCTGGTTCGATAACCTCGGTCTCTACTGAGGGAAGACTTGCTGCTGTGCTGCTTCACACCTTGCTCTTGGGGTTTCCAACGAAGCGCTCCTACATAGTTCACTATAGGTGCTTTCCTTAGATAAACAACATGGCATGAAGGGTAAACAAATTACAGAAGGGCAATTGATAGGAACTGAGCAAGGCATAACAATGCAATTACTAGTCAGAAAGATCCTATGAGGTTGATTGGGCAATACAACAAGATACACATACCGCCATCCAACTGCATCTATGACTAGAAGTCTACCTTCAGGTTATCATCCGAACCCCCTCTAGTATTAAGTTGCAAGCAACAAACAACTGCTTTAAGCAAAGTGTGTAAGGTAAACAGTCCACATGTTCCATGAACAAGAGACCGTTGTTTTCTCCCTAGTAGCAACAACACATCTACACCCGAAGAGATTTCTGTCACTTTCGTTGGAAACTAGAGGCATAAACCCACTATCGAGCATAAATACTCCCTCTTGGAGTCACTAGCAACTACTTGGCCAAGATAACCACTAGCAACAGAGAGCATGCAATATCACAAACAACACAGACATGATAAAATCATAAAGACAAAACCATTAATAAAACCAACATAATAATCTCAATATCCATCGGATCCCCACAAACACAACATGCATGATTACAAAATAGATTAGATCTTGATCATGAACGGATCTCACAAGATCTATACATGAAAGCACAAAGGAGGAGATACAACCATCTAGCTACTACATGGACCCATAGTACAAGGTGGAACTACTCACACATCATACTGGAGAGAAGGCCTCCGAGATGATCTCCCCTCCGACAGGGTGCCGGGAAGAACTTCAGATCCCCCCGATCTAGGGACGATGGTGGCGGCGGCTACAGACGGTTTCATCGATTTCTAATCGGGTTCTCAGGGTTTCTGCATCAGGGGCTTCTTATAGGCGAAGGGGGAGACCGAGGCGGCCGCCAGGGCGACCAAACCCTAGCCAGGCGCGGGGTGGGGCCCACCCGTGCCTGGGGTGGGTCTGGCCCCTCTGACCGGCCCCTCCGTCTCTCCTCTGGACTTCTTGTTCCCCACGGAAAGTAATTGACTTTGTCCTTTGTCCCGTCCAATTCTGAGAATATTTCTTTACTAACTTTTCTGAAACAAAAAACAGCAGAAAACATGCATCTGGCACTATTGCAACTTGTTAGTAGGTTAGTACCAGAAAACATGTAAAAATCACCTCGAAGTGTGGACAAGTAAAGCAAAGTAGATACTAAACAAGCATGGAGCATCAAAAATTATAGATACGTTTCCAACGTATCATAAGTCAAAGTTCCCAAAGTTCTCTTGCTCTTGATAGAAAACTCCCTCGTATGTTTTAGGGTCAATTTTGTTGTAAACATCGTCGGAGGGCATGGGTAGCTTACCATGTGGCGATACCTGGAACACGACTTCCCAGCCCTTGAGTTCCTCTTTCTGACATGGGTAGGATAAATAATAAACTTGTTTGGCTTGGTGAGCCACAATAAAGACATCGGATCCACTATAGGTGGTTAAAGGCCTAACTTCAACTAACCTTTGACTGATGATGACGCTTATTGGAATGAGCGCAAGGGCAAGTTGGACGAATGCCTTCCTTTGAACCACACGCTAACTCCTTCACTAACAGATCAATCTTCCATGCCCACTCATCTGTTCTATCAATAACACTAGTATGGCCCCTGTACATCCACCCATTATCAGCCATCGTCTGCTTTATTGGGAGTCAAACAATAAACATAGCATTTCATATCAAATAATAGCATGAAACTAAAATCATCATGTTTCCTATTTCTCTACTGGAAAAAACGCATGACCTACATCTCTAATAGGTATAGAGGGTCCTAGCAGCCGCCGGATCCGTAGATTGAGTACGTTCTCCATGCTCTACCCTGCTCCGAGCCAGAATTTTGGCAGCACCTCCCCGCTGCTCCCCCGATACACGTCTCGGCAAAAAGCCGAGAGGATGTGCATCCGGAGAACAATGGGGAGGCGCTACCGAAATCCTGACTCGGACCAGGGCAGAGCATGGAGAACGTACCCAACTATGCATCCGCCGACTGTCCCGTAAATGCCGCAAGTGTTACGGTTCATAATATGCGACCTCTAATGCATATTTATCCGCGTAACGCTCGCAGACAGGAAATGACACCTAGGTGACGCGACTTGACGTGGAAATGGAATCTACTGACATAAAAAAATGCCAGGGAGGAGACGGAGTTCTAGCTCACCCTCGGTGGTAGAGGAAGTAGGCGACCTCCAGGACGATGACCTCCGGGACGGCGACCTCCGGGATGACGACCTCCGAGACGGCGACCTCCGGGACAGCGACAGGACCTAGCGAAAAACATTTCAACACACATGAGAACATTTCATGTTGAGTAGTTGTGGTTTAGGTTTGCATAGTTGTGAAGCAAAGGTGGAGTGTAAAATTATTTTTTATTATCCATTATTTTCCTTTTTTTTCTAACATGTTCGCATAATCTATTTTTGCGTTTTCCATGTCTTTTCAACTCTTGTTAGAAGTGAGGAAATGTGAATACAAACAACTTGGGACATACAAAATCATGTAGTTATATTTGCTAGACTGATTAATGAATGCCTTTTAATCGACATGCTTTTTAGGCAGGGGATTAACCTGTGTATGCAGAGGAGGCAGGGGCGCTGGAGGAGGAGGCAGGGGCGCTGGAGGAGGATACAGGGGCACTGGGGTGCGGCGGGGAGCAGGGGATGCAGAGGGGAAAGGAGCCGGAGGGGAGGAGGGGGGCAGGGGAGGAGGACCGGCGAGGAGGAGCTTGGGGGAGGTGAGGTGGAGGGGATGTAGAGGGGGAGCGGTCAGCGGGGAGGATGGGATGTAGGGGAGGAGGACCGGCGAGGAGGAGGAGCTCGGGGGAGGCGAGGTGGAGGGGATGCAGAGGAGGGAGCGACCAGAGGGGAGGAGGGTATGCAGGGGAGGAGGACCAGCAGGGAGGAGAGGCTCGGGGGCGGGCGGGCGGGTTTAGGTCATATCTACATGGAAAACCTTCGCACGATGTAGAGTTTCTCCAAAACAGTGGGTTCGATGCCCGAGGGTCCCCAAAAGAGAGGGGTTTCTAGGGTTTCCCCAACAGAGAGGTTTCGGTTCTTTGGGGTCCATAGAAAATGAGATATATCTTTAATATTTTTGTTGTAGTTGTGTATTATATGTGTATTTTATTCTTTCTATTTTACATTTATGTTTTCGTATCAGGTTTCGGAAGATTCGCGTCGTTATTATATGTGGGTGGCGGGATACGCGAAGATTCGCGTGGTTAATTTACAATCACCAATTTATTTATAAACTATATCTATATTAAAATTATAGTGGAAAATAAATAAATCAACTATAAGTATTTTATGCATTGGGGAAAATGAAAATAAACCAGCTAGGCCTACGGCATTGCCGTCGGTGTACAGGTGGTGCAATTTCTAGGCCGACGGCCTAGCCGTCGGCGTACCTATGCACGTAACGGGGCGTCTTGGCCCGTCAGGTGGGCCGTTAACCAACGCATTACGCCGACGGCACCGTGTAGGTCGACGGTCACCGTCAAAGCTTTGCACGTTTACGCCGACGGGGTTTCTTCGACGATGGCGGCCGTCGGTGTGTCGGTCCCTACACTGACGGCAACTGTACGCCGACGACCGCCTGGCCCAGCTGACGAGCCTGGGCAACGACGCCGATAGGCCCGACTATTTGCCGTCGGCGTATAGGTAGGTCGTCGGTGTATCTGGCGTTTCCTGTAGTGATTGTCACGTGCTTTTTCGAGGGGCTAAATATTCTAAACACGGTTATACGATGAATGGTCAATTGATCTACATAGAACTTCAAAACGTGTAGGGATACTCTCTTGGGAACTACTCCCTCGTTCCATAATTCTTGGTGTAGTTATAGTTCAAATGTTAGATAAAACCACACAAGAATTACGGAACAGATGTACTAATTAACATCATTTGGGTCAGACTGGATAATCCGCATGCGTTGTACATCCGAGGATAAATCCAACTCGGCCAAAAAGCCCACTATAGTCCATATAGTTTTGTTCTTCTCTCACGGGATATGTCAAGATCAAACTATGTTGCCGCCCTCTGCAACTCGGTCAGTCGGCCGTTCCTAGGGATGAAAACGGATACAAAATTGGTGCGTGAGTGTACCAAAACATTATTATGGTGTCCCTAACCCTAGGTGGCGCGGGCGCACCCACTTGATTCGGGGAGAAGGCCAAACAAATTACACGACCTAGATCGGGCACATATACTTCTCTAGGATCCTTATCACGAACAATACCTAGGGCTGAGCTTGCATGATCTTCATGTCGTAAGGAGATTGGAAGAATGATGTTGACCCCGGGGGTGAATGCTTTTTGTCGGTCGCGGTTGCACAAAGTCATAGCTCATCGATGTCTACCAACGAGGAGGGATGAAAAAATAGCGTACTAATCAAACATGTATAAGAATGAATGGGTACATGAAATATACATATATACTTGGCCCAAAATATACCGCCTTTGAGAGAGTCGAAAGAAAAAAAATGGTATGCCCTTCTTAACAAATAGGTAAATTTCTACCTATATGAAGTTCAATCAAGATGCCAAAATTGGCATCCCAAAAGGAAGACAATGAAACTGCAGAAACTTGTCAAAGTTTACCTCAAAATATGTTTAGTTATGGTCTACACAAAAAAGGACAAATGTGGAGGCCAACATCGATTTTTCGGTGTACTTAGAGCCATATCTTGTGATATTAGTGTAAGACGACATTAGCACTACTAGAATTTTTTGTTCGTTCCAAGTGTGAAACCTATGTGTAGTAGCTTGATGGAAGATTGATTACCGAAGCGCTTGGAGACAATTGTCTAGGTGAGTAGCTAAGCTCGATCACTTATTTTATCATACGCATTGCCTAATTAACAAATGATGACAGCCCATCTCTCATCAAAAAGTAAAAAACAAATGAGAACCGAAGCTGCCCTGCTGCATCCACCCCACACGTCTTTCAATCCCATCCTCCGACTATATAAACCACCCAATGTTCACTTCATCTCACCACACCCACGACACGAGAAGCAAAGCTAGCAGCTCTCTCCTTCTCTCGTCACTTGCCACATAGACGTAGTGCAGGGCAAAATAAGTAGAATTTTCCTTTGCATTCGTAGGTCCATGGCGACTTCCATGGTTTGCCTGGCTGTGCTCTGCCTGGTGTCTCCCCTCCTCCTCGCCGGCTCCGTCCGCGGCAACCCCGGGTACGGCGGCGGCCTGTTCCCGCAGTTCTACGACCACTCCTGCCCCCAGGCAAAGCAGATCGTGCACTCCATCGTGGCGCAGGCCGTCGCCAGGGAGACCAGGATGGCGGCGTCCCTGGTCAGGCTGCATTTCCATGACTGCTTCGTCAAGGTCGACTCTGCTTCCTCTTGGTTACACTGTTCCGTACATGCCTGCTGAACATACTCCCCACAATTTTCATTCTTTAAATTTTCGGTTTACACTCAACACAATATATGACCATTTTATTTTAATATTGGCTTGACTAATCTAACGTGAGACATTTCTTGACCTTATTTCTCCCTGTTAGTACTGCAGGGGTGTGACGCGTCGGTGCTGCTGGACAACAGCACCAACATTGTGAGTGAAAAGGGGTCCAACCCCAACAAGAACTCCATCAGGGGATTCGAGGTGGTCGACCAGATCAAGGCTGCGCTCGAGGCTGCCTGCCCTGGCACCGTCTCCTGCGCCGACATCCTCGCCCTTGCCGCCCGTGACTCGACCATCCTCGTACATTAACAAACCGATTGCTCTATTCCTAGCACGAGCTGAACAATGCATCCAGTATACCGAGCGTGACTCTTTGGACCAAAAATTAACCTGCAGGTCGGTGGCCCATTCTGGGATGTGCCGCTGGGGCGGAGGGACTCTCTGGGCGCCAGCATCCAGGGCTCCAACAACGACATCCCTGCACCCAACAACACCCTCCCCACCATCATCACCAAGTTCAAGCGCCTCGGCCTCAACATCGTTGACGTCGTCGCCCTCTCCGGTAACCTCTTCGTGCCCTCGTCCATCCATCCTTCATTCTACATGTACAAATGTGTAATGACATGGCGTACATATACAGGTGGCCACACCATCGGCCTGTCCCGGTGCACCAGCTTCCGACAGAGGCTGTACAACCAGTCGGGCAACGGCCTCGCCGACAGCACGCTGGACATGTCCTATGCGGCGCAGCTGAGGCAGGGTTGCCCCCGCTCCGGCGGCGACAACAACCTCTTCCCGCTCGACGTCGTCACCTCCACCAAGTTCGACAACTTCTACTTCAAGAACATCTTGGCCGGCAGAGGCCTTCTCAGCTCCGACGAGGTCCTGCTCACCAAGAGCGCCGAGACGGCGGCGCTGGTCAAGGCCTACGCCAATGATGTGCATCTCTTCTTCCAGCACTTTGCACAGTCGATGGTGCACATGGGCAACATCATGCCGCTCACCGGGCCACATGGGGAGATCAGGAAGAACTGCAGGAGGCTCAACAACTTCCACTGATCGGTTACTCATAAAATGTTGCATTGTGTGCTGAACTGTACCTTTACGTCGAGCTTTCTGTCCTGAACTATACCTGTACTGCATCAGTTTCTAGGAAGGATGTTTGATTTTACATTTATGGAATAAATGACAGCTTCTTGATCACTCATCTCATTACCAGAAAGAGTAAAATGAAAATAGAAAGGAATAAAGTTCATACCCACATCCGAAGAACTCATAGCAGGAACCGATCGAGGACGAACACTAGTTTTACCCCACCAACAGACACACGGTAACCATAAGCCAGTGTCAGATTATCAAACTTGTAAAATGATGCCATTCCTCCGAGTTTTCACACACCAGAGTTGATATCTGAGGAGAGAGGAATCACGAACCTAAACAACATTTAGGTTCAATATACATAGATCTAGAGACTACAATAAAATTACTTCCTCCGACCCATATTAGTTAACTCAAATTAGTTTAAATTTGGATGAATCTAGACACTATTTAGTATATAGGTTCATTTAAATTTTGCAAATCTAGGTCAACTAATATGGGTTGGAGGAAGTACGTAGAAACAATAATATATGTTAAAATAGTAAAATAGTTTAATGCAAATATTAAACTCGTCTCTACTTATATCGAATTTCTTAATGGATTTGTAGCTTGGCTAGTTCCCTTGCGGCGCACCTAGCCTCCCGACGCTCCCTCCGCAGGGCGACCTCCCGGCGGTGGGCGGTGGCACAGGTCTCCGAGCAGTGCTGCTTGAAATCCCACTGTACCTGGCCGCCGCACTGCACGCACCTGCCAGGCGCCCTCCTCATCACCGGAAGAAGCAGCTGGTACTTCCCGTGCCGGTCCACATCCTCGCCAACCGGGTCGCCGAGGATGCTCTCTATGTAGGGGAGCCATGGCTCGGAGCCCGTGCACCGGACACAGTACCTGCCGTCACGTTCCTCGATGCGGAGAACGGCGGGAGAGCCGCACATGTCGTGCCCGTGGTGCGGGCAGCCGCCAGCGCAGAAGATCTTCTTGCAGACCATGCAGTATGAGTCCCTCGGCAGCCGCGTCGCGTAGTCCTCTGCGGCGATGGCGCTGATGACACCATCGCGCAGGCGCGTCGACTCCGGCGAGTCGCCGAACTCCCATGTGGCGGAGAAGACGGGACGGCCAGCGGCGTCTACGTCGACGGGGATGACGGGGTGGGACGGCCCACGGGTGTGATGAGAGCAGCAGTGCGAGCAGAAGGCGCGAAAGCAGAGCTGGCAATAGCGATCCCTCCGGCATGTCTGCGACAGATCCTCAAACTCGAGCGGAGACGACGCCATATCCTGTCTGCCTTCCCCAAAACGAAATCACTGCCTCCAATCCAATCTTCGACAGTACTACTTCGTTGGAGTAGTATTTCTCGAATTGTTTGGATTTGCTTGCGACGATGGGATCGATTGCTGTGGCATGTATATGTAGACGTCCAGTCTTAGTCTTAGTCGGTTATTTGGTCCGACTCCGACTCGTTCACTGAGTCTTCAGTCGGTTTGTCCCGTGCAGTTTACGTGTATTGTCCGGTTGTGTGTGACTGTTTAGGTATGCTTGTTTAAGAGTGAACCTAATTTCTAGAGGCCCGAATTTTGAATAAAACATGCATTATTATACGGAAAATGATAAAATCCCCTCGGGATCACGCGCCCCGGATCCCCCGCCTTCGGGCCATGAAAAGCTGCAGATATGCGTCCATCTGTTCGTGTGGCGCTCGCCCGTTTTGTCGTCACACATGCCCACACCAGTGCGATGCGGTGGTCTTATTACTCACCTTAACATATTATTTTTGCTATATACTCACATATTTTTTGCTACTTTGGCATATTTTTTTGCTACAACCAATTTTTATGGTTTTTTTACGTGGTCTCCGACGATGTCTTCGGCGATATCTCCTTTGCTACATTAGAAAAAACATTTTGCTATATCCGTTTTATGATTTTGCTACAATAGCGTTGAGTTTTTGCTACACAATCTCTGACGAGGTCGGATCTGCTACATTAGCATAATTTTTTTGCTACCACCGTTTTGCGTTTTTGCTACAATAGCGTAACGTTTTTGCTACACGGTCTCCGGTGAGGTCTACCGGCGAAAGCCTCCGGCGAGTCTCCGGCGAGGTCGAATATGCTACATTAGCCCAACTTTCTTGCTACACGGTCTCCGAACGAGGTTTCTGGCGAAATCTACGACGAGGTACAATCTGTTTTTCTATTTTTGGGCCAACCGTTTTCTGCTACAGTGTAGCAAAAGCGGGGCATTATGTAGCAAAAGCGGGTCTGAGTGTAGCAAAAACGAGATTTGGATGGACACGTGTCAGCAGGAGGACCCGTGGGATTTTTCGGAAATATCTCCCGATGGACGCGTAGTACTGCCCTTATTATACTTATATGACATCGTATTTATCCTGCTTCAGGGAGGAAAAACCCCACCAACACTATTCCCATGCCATTCCTCACGTGTCCGTAAGAAAGAGCATCACACATAACTTCTAAAAAAAGCATAGCTAGGCATTTTTAGGCGGGGCCGAGCCAAAATAGACCGACGCATAAAACCTAGGTCTGAGCCCGGCTCAATTGTTGGGCCTAGATTTCAGGCCCATGATCGACCTGACGAACATGAAGAAAACCCCCAGGCCGTTGGCCAGGCCTTCCCTATTTTGCAGGGCTGAGCCTGGTCCGAGTTGCCCACCGGCCCGCAGATGCTAGTCCTAGACCTAACCATTTTCAGGCCAGGTCGAGTCGATCGGACCAGGTTTTCTATGCCTAGGTTTAGCAAGGAGTAAACTTTTTCTTGTGATAGGGCTTCATGTGTGTTGGTCCGAAAGACAACTGTACAAATACCATCTTTAGCATATCCCCGAGAGCATATTCACATCCCCTTCCCAAAGCGGCATCCAATAGGGTTTCGTGTTGTGGCGGAAAAACACCCGCACCGCCAGCCCCCAAACTTTGTCGGCACTGCAGGCGAACCAAGAAATTGTTCGACCCTCCAGTCCCCCCCACCCAACACACACATGGAGCGGGATGGGGCGCCAGTAACTCACGACAAGTTGGATAGGCTACACGGACCTCCTTTGGCAGCGACCAAATCAAACCCACCCCATCCTGGCCTGCCTCACTCTCTCTTTTCTCCCACCTCCACAAGTCGCCGCCGCCCAACTTCGACGTGCTCCTCTCCATAGCCACCCATCGTCAATGTGTTGCGCTGCCCTAGGCCCCTTGTTTGGGACCCGATAGAGACTGGTGATGGATGTGAAATATAGCCATCTTTACTTATTTTAAATCAATAAATTGACTAAATAATTCTTTAGCCTTGTTACTAATGACTAATTATTGCAAAGATGTGCAAATCCTTCTCTTGATTTGTGATATGCAGAAAATTATGCCTTTATGACGAGATCAGGAGGAATTACTGAACAATATATCGTTACCAACACAACCAAGTCCCGGGGTCAAAAAGGAAATTCCAGGAGGTATAACGAGCATCGGTATGGGCAAGTCCCGCCCATACCGTCTGCCCTTACTGCACGCCGACGTCTTTCTTAGGTCAAATGCAACTACTTATGTGGAGGAAGCGACACCATTCGAGGAGAGATGCACCCTCCAGCCGCCACATAACCCATTCGTCATTCAGGTCTCATCCATCACACACCGAAGGAGATCAACACCACCATAGTTCATCACATCCTGGAGGATTGGTGGCCATAGTTCCAGGAGGCTTGCAGGAAAGATGTTGAGAGAGCATTTAGTATGCTCCAAGCTCATTTTGCTATCGTCAGATACCATGGTCTTAGCTGGTCAACATCTTAGATGTGTCGGAAATATTTCCAAGAGGCAACAATAAATTTGTTATTATTATATTTCATGTTTATTATAAGTGTTTATTCTCCATGATATAATTCTATTAACTGGAAATCAAATATATGTGTGGATATATAAATAACATTGTGACCTGGTAAGCCTTTAATGGACTAGTTTGTTGATTAAGTAATAGTTAAGGTTTTCTAACCATGAACATGTGATCCTATTTGATAACGAGGTCATATCATTAGGAGAATGATGTGATCGATAGACCTAAATTTGAGCATAGCATTTAATCATGTCACTAAGTTTAATTGTTGTAGCTTTCGTAAACGTCAAGTATCATTTCCTTAGACCATAAGATAATGTTACTCTCTAGTACCAGAAGAATGCTTCGTGGACATCAACCATCACTTCTTCATTGGGTGATCATAAAGGTGAACTTTTAGGTGTCTGTGAGGGCAGGGCCGAGCAGGTTCGCTCGGGTGTCGGATCTCTCCCCTGAAGGAATTAGCCTCCCAGCTCCGCGCCATGGCCGGAACCACATATCGCTGCTCTAAAGAAGAAGAAGGCGACGTCAATAAGAACGGGGAATGGATGAGGGCGCCAATGATTCAAGTCTACATGGCAGCCACGATGCGACATCATGGTCAAAACTGACAGGAGGGGGCCCAACTTGACGGGCGTTAGCGTGATTTTCGTGTTCAAACATTATGTTGAATTCGTGTCGAAAAATACCCTCTAGGAAATTGGAACCCAACTAGGTAGCTCAATCAAATAACAAGCAACTCGGACCCCTCTGTGCCTTGGCACCTCAACTTTTGGGCCACAAATTTAAAACCAAGGCCAAACCCAACCTAGAGGGGGGCTAGCGGGGCACCGGATGGACCTGAAAATGCCGCGGGCCAGCCCTGGCAGTGGGAGAAAGACGCCTCGTCCACAGATCCCCTTCGTTCCCACCCTTTCCGCTGCTTCCCGCATTGTCTTCCCTTACTTTTCCCCGCTATATCTAGGTGTCCCTCCCTCCCTTCACCTCCCGCCACCGCCATGGAGAGGCCCAATCTCAATTTCTAAAAATCGACTGGAAGAAGGTCAGCTCTTCTCTTCTAGTTAATGATGCTGGCAAAGAAATTGAGCTTAAGCCGTATATAAAGAAGGCGAGGAAATTTTCTCGCATGTTGATGTCTATTGACACGGGTTAAGAGTTCCCTAATGCCAAGGCTTCAACTGATACTCCATCTGCAAGCGCTGCTGCTACCTCCAAGCCTACTGCAGATGCTCCTTTGGCTAGCGTCACCACTTCAGCCAAAAAATCTGCTTAGTTGTAATTTCTGTTCAATTCGCAATTGTAAAAGACTTTGTTATGTACTTTATTTTGTTGCATGCTCCCTTTGAAGACGATGTTTCATCCTTGTATATATTGCTCCCTTATTGTGGGTTCCTATGATTGCAGCCGAATATTTGAGTTTTTTCGTCTTGCTATATTCTGTTCCAGATGCTGTCTGATATCACTGGTCCTTCGAATGATCCCTATGATCTAGTGGCAAGCGCAACGTCCAACATGGTCACTTGCATAATTGACCCTCTTTTGTATGCTGAGAAGATCCGGCGCATAAAACGGCTGGAAACTGAACTGCGGGCTGTGCAAGCCGTGGTTGATGTTGCCCAGTCAAAAACCCGAAAAACTTTGGAACGTGAAGCTTTTATGCCGGAAGAAATCTCTCGCATGAGCGAGAAGATGCTCTATAAGTGTTTCTCTCCAAGCCCCCATGTATTTTTGCATGACTCAAAGGTTGTAACATGAATATTTGTACTCTCTCAGGCATCCGATTGAGTAATGTGGAAGAAGGTCATCAACTGCGCTCTCGAATGAATGCGTTGATAGAAGCCTCTCAAGGAACTAACAATGATTTTTGGACTAACCACAAACATGCTTTCACGCTTGCACTTCTCCAGGATCGGGTGTCCGAGGTGGAGGAATTCGTCGAATATTGTCGCCAAGAATTGGCCATGATTTATAATGCCATGTTTCCTCGAGACGTACAACCTTAGGGCCTAGCTGAACTGATGGCGAAATTTTAGCGGGGCGAGAGGATCCGCCACTATATCAAACTTCAATTAGTTTCTAGTGCAAAGTTAGCCTTTGCGTGGGTTCATGCCCATTATCCCACTTTGGACTTGGATTTCATATCTCATCATCTTCCTGGTTCGCCAGATGCTACCTTTACCATGGCTTCTCATTATCAAGCTGCTCGTCGTCCTGCTATTCGGATCATCCAAAAAATGCTGGATGAAGACGAAGATTTTTTCCTTAACTTTGAGTTATAAAAAATTACTGCACATAAGATGCAAAAGATCTATATGTAAATTACGTTCTATAAAATGTGATGCGTGCATGCGTCGTATGTTTGTTGTTTGTCAAATTTTGACTTATTCCGCATGTATGCGAGACCCTTTCGTTTGCCTGACGCCCTGGGGCCGAGTCAGCTATTCAGGTCAAGGCTATTTATACTGGACGGTATAGCCGAATATTTTGTAGGGCTTTTCCGCGAAGCCTCCGAGGTGACATGTTTTTTTAAAACACTTGTGATATGAGGAGCCCCCAAGTGTCGGGTGGGTGATGAAAGATAGATTCGAAATATGAACAATATAGACTGAGTTTCAGGAACTTAGCTTTATTGATCTGCGGGTACGGAGGTATATGTGACGTAATCGCCTGGCTATAGGCCTTATTGTATATAAAACAGAAGTCTTTGACTAAGAATCCTGGTCATAGGCCTTATTGAATGTAAATTGCAGAAAGTAAAAAGATCCTAGGCATAGAATCGTCGCAACTGAGCAACATTCCACGAGTTGGAGTACTTACCTCTGGTCTTCTTGTCTTGAAGCTGATACGGCTCGCTGGGGATAAATTTGGTGACGATGAAAGGCCCTTCCCACGGGGATTCTAGCTTGCGGTGACCATCTTGTTTGAGGCGAAGGACCAGGTCCCCAACGACAAAGGACCTAGGACGCAATCGACGGCTATGATAGTTGCGCAGATTTTGCTGGTATTGTGTTGCTTGTTGTAGAGCAGCATCTCTTGCTTCGTCGAGTGCATTGACATCGTCTTCGAGTGCTTCTTGTGAGGCTTATTAATCACTATGATGACCCGAGGAGAGTCATGAGTTAGTTCGACTGGAAGCATGGAATCAGCACCATGGACCAGAAAGAAAGGGTTATCTTGTGTGATAGTATTTGGAGTTATTCGCAGGCTCCATAGGACGGAGGGTAGTTCGTCTACCCAAACACATTTTGCTCTATTGAGTGGGTCTAATAGCCTTTTCTTGAGGCTGCTAGTGATGAGACCATTGGCTTATTCGACTTGCCCGTTTGTTTGCGGGCGAGACATTGAAACGTAGCTGATGTTTATGCCCATATCTTTGCAGTAGTCCTTGAACTCATTGGATGTGAAATTTGTGTCATCGTCGGTGATGATGCTACGGGGTACCCCAAAGCGAAAAATTATCGACTTGATGAATTTGACGGATGAAGTTGCATCTTGGATGGTTACAAGTACTGCCTCTATTCACTTTGTGAATTTGTTGACTGCGACTAGCACAAATACATGACCACCAGACGAAGATTTATGGAGTTTTCCGACCATATCCACGCCCCACTAGGCAAACAACCAAGCCAATGGTATGGGGGACAATTCTGATGTTGGTGCGTTGGGCTTATTCGCAAAGCGCTGGCGTGCCTCGCATGTGCACACGATGTCTGTGGCGTCTTGGACCATTGTTAGACAATAAAACCCCGCTCGGAAGGCCTTTGCTGCAATTGCGTGGCTACTTGTGTGGTGTCTGCAGATTCCTTTATGTATATCTTTGAGGATGAGATGCCCTTGTTCAGGTGTGACACAACGTTGAAGTACTCCTGAGATGCTCCATTTATAGAGTTCACCATTGACAATCCTGAAGGCCCTGGTATGTCGGGCGATGCGTCTTGCTTCAACTGTATATTCAGGGAGTTCACCGTGCATCATGAACGCCACGTACGGCTGCATCCATGTGGTTTCTATTACCATCACTTCTGCGGGTTCCTCTATTTCTTCGGGGTCTTCCATGCTATATTCTTCGGCTGGCGCAGCCCCCGATCCCTTTGATGACTTGGATTTTTTGCCCGTGGTTTCTGTGGTAGCTTCCTTGATCTTATTGGGTATAATGGAACTCTCTATGATCTCCTCCCAGAAAACCCTAGGTGGTGCGGGAAGGCACAAGGATCCAATGTTCACCAGATTGTTGGCCTCCTTGTTGCTTGCTCGGCTGATATGAGACACCCCACACCTATCAAAGTGGGCCTCCATGATGTTGTATAAGTCTCGATATGCGATCATGTTTTCGCTAACAGCGTTGCACTTGTTCATCACTTGCTGGGCTACGACGTTTTAGTCGCCGAAGATTTTTATGCGAGTTGCACCGCACGCTCCGACCATACGCATACCGTGAAACAGGGCCTCATATTCGGATTCGTTGTTTGAAGCGTTGGTGAAGCGCATCTGCAGAACGTATTGCATTTTGTCGCCTTGTGGAGAAATCAGGATCACGCCCCCTCCTGCACCTTCTGTTTGCTTGGATCCATCGAAGTACATTGTCCATGCGCTGGATAGGTCTAGGGGACCCGCACATTGTAGCTCTGTCCACTCCGTGATGAAGTTAGACAATACTTGGGATTTTATCGCCTTCCTCTTCTCGTACATGATATCTCGAGGGTATAGTTCAATGCCCCAAAGAGAGACATGCCCTGTAGCTTCCATGTTATTCAGTATGTTGGAGAGAGGGGTCTCATTGACGACCACTATCGGATGCTCTAAGAAGTAGTGGCGCAGTTTGCGCGTTGTCATGAAGATGTCGTATGTGAGTTTTTAGTAATGAGGATACCTTTGCTTCGAAGGCGATAAAATTCACTGAGGTAATACACCGGCCTCTGGACGCCATGAGTTTTCCCCACTTCAGGTCCCTCGATGACTAAAACTGTGCTGACCACCTAGTTCATGGCGGCGGTGTAGAGCAGCAGAGGTTCTTTCTCCTTTGGCAACACAAAGACAGGTGATGTCGAAAGTTTTTTCTTGAGTGCTTCAAACGCTTACTGTCCCTCGTCGGTCCACTTGAATTTCTCTGACTTTTTCATGAGTTTGTAGAAGGGGAGAGCTTTTTCTCCTAACCGAGCGATGAATCTGCTTAAAGCTGCCATGCGTCCTGCCAATTGCTGAACACCACGAAGATTTGTCGGCTTCTTCATTGTCATTATTGCCTGGATTTTCTCTGGTTTGCCTCTATCGCTCTTTTTGACACCAGGTATCCAAGGAGTTGTCCTGTTGGAACTGCAAAGGAACATTTCAATGGGTTGAGCTTGATGTGGTACTTGTCGAGATTGTCAAATGTTTCCTGAAGGTCACTGATAAATGTAGGGGTTCGTAGCATGGAAAACAAAAAAATTCTACCGCATGAACACACACAAGAAAGATCTATCTACTAGATTTTAGCAACGTGTCAATTAGAGTACTCACCCTCAAAGATTCCAAAGCGGTTAACAAGAGCAGATTCTCGTGGATGATGTAGTCGTTCACTTGCCGATCTCAAGATCGCGTAGACGATCCTTCCGGTGCCGCGTTCCGGCAGCGCTCCCGCAGTCGGTCACACGTTCGGTACTAGATTAAGACCTTTCTATCCCTTATTCAAGCAGGCATCAGAGGTTGTAGTTCTCCCCTCGCGATTCCGGCAGCACGACGGCGTGGTGTCGGAGTTAGAGGGAAGATCCCGCAGGGCTTCGCCTTAAGCTAGAACAAGTAGGATGGTGTAGAGGGGTTCCCCGGTGTTCTAGGGTTTAGAGGCCGGATAGGAGGAGGCGTGGGCCGGCGGCGGCTTGGGCGGCGACTGGCGGCGCGGCAGCGGGGTGGGGTTGTGGTGGTGTTGTGTTGGAGGGGCATCCCCCTTGCGGTGATCCAGCATACCACTGCATGATGTAGTACACTATAGTCATAAACATAACACCAATGAAACACCGTTCACTAGTATTACATCCCTCAGAGTGGTACAACAGAAACACAGCAGGTCCAAGACATGACTATAGGTTACAACTCAACTCTTTACACAAGATCCAGAGAACACTCTAGGTTAAAGAGAGAGAAAGAAACTTCTTACAAAGAAGAATCAGAAATAAACAACTCCAAAACTATAATACTATTAAGATTAATAGCTTAACTAATGGTCTGGCATTGCTGCTATTGCAATACACTACAGAAATAGGTTCTATGGCTAGAGATTCTATTCTTATCTAATCAGCGACTTCGTCTTCACTTAGTTGCTGTATATGTTGACTTTCTTGACTTCATTGAAGAGCTTTAGCTTTTGATGATGATTCCAGGAGTATGACTTGATGTAGTCATAATGCATGCGGCTTTAGAATCTAGCAAGGGTTAAGAAGATACGTTGAGTACGAGCGTACTCAGCAAGTTCACTAGAAAAGGAGTGTTTGATGCACTATAACTACAGCCACAGACCATAGGTCGTAGGCAATGCAAGTTTTCATAAAAATTTCTTCAAAGGTTGCTTTTATCCTGAAAAGCTATGTCCGTCAGCCTTCACGGGTTTACCAGAACCTTCATGGGGTTCCTTTCCCGCCGCGTTCGTAGCTCCTTCGCGGAACAGGGAGTAACAAGCTACAGTTCTTACACTCTGCAGAGGTGCGTTACATTTCCCATGAGAGATCAAATCCTTGTTGCACAACCGGGCGGTCTTTCATGTCCACACTTCCTACGGTGTGGGGGCCCAGAAGATGATTCAAGCCAATCACTGCCCCCTTCGCGACCTCACATGCCTCCTTGGTGTACACCATTCCCACATATTGAATTACGGCAATGGTTTGTACAAACCGTTAGATGCCAGAACTATCGTGGGACGTTGATGGTTCCCACCCATATGCTGCATATCCTCTACGAATTACCAATTAATATGCACGCTACGAGTGATAACAGCCACGACCTGCACATCCGGCTACATGCGAGTGGAAGAAGATATAGCTGACTTCTCCGTCCCATTCCAAATCTCATGGTTAACGCGTGATATACGGCGCAAGAATCACTGGCGACATTGGTTGTTAAGTCCTAGATAATATGTTCCTTTACCACCGGAACTTTCATAGTAGGTTATTACCTCATGGTAAATAACCAATAATCATATTATTATGAAAATAGTGTTTTCTGACCCTTTTCAAATGCAGGTGATGACAACACTAGATTTGTAAAAGACCTTACAGAAAATAATCAAAGGACATGAGCAAGTGTGAACTTGACTTTTGTGATTGCAAGATTATGCACTCACAGTCTTTAGGACAATATAAGATCCAATTTCTGAAATCGGCATCATTGGTCCGGTAAGGACTAATGTTTAAAGAAGCAAGATGCAGTTATGCATAAGTAACGATATGCATTTTGTAAAACTCCCAAAGTGAATCCCCAATGTTTTGAGTGAAGTGAATTTAGGTGATTCTTTTAAGAGTTGGTTTATCTTCAAATTTTACGTTATAAGTAATGACATTTATAAGGAATGTAAGTGATAACAATTCTAAATATACAGGTAAAGTATAAAGTAATGTGATTATATTAATTGTCATTTGGTGACTAAGATAAAAGTCCTTGGTTTTAATTATTAAGAGTTGAAGAATTTATTATGAGATTATTGTTTGAAGTGGCAAAAAGAATAACATTTGAAGAAAAGATTTCCTTCCTAAGGTTTAAACAACCCTGATAGGTTTTAGAATATGATTGATAGAATGTGATTGATGTTGTTTATGCTTTCTTGAATAATCTGGACTTGAGATGTTTTATCTCTTAAGTTAAACAGACCAAAGTTAACTATAAAAACATAAGTGATTTATTAGACCTGATGTTTATAAGCTTTGAGACTACAGTTAACTTTAAAAGGTTAAGTAAACTTATATTTTAATTATTCCCAAGTTTTAGATTTATGATAGGTATAACTAAGGTGTGGAATTATTCACTTTATATTTAAGTGAATGATTTAGATTAAATTTGTTTTGCTTATTAAGAAAATACTTTGTATTTATTTAATGGGAGCATAATTAGATTATCTTAGTAATTTGTTAGAATTTAAAGTCATTTTAATAATGGTTAAGATATAATGATTATTCACTATATTATATAAATGGGTGATACCCAATGTTTATTTTAAAAGGATTCTTAATAAGATTTTTAAAAGAATATTTTAAAGTTAAAGGCTGTACTTAAATTTGATTATGAATTTAAGTTATAGGTTTGGAATTTAGTACAAAGACACTAATTGCTCAAGGTTTTATAAAAACTATGATTATTTCTTACTTAAGAATTGTTTTTAAAGAATTCACAAAATAGGTATTAGGCAAGGATTTATTATTTAAAATATTAAAGACTTTCTTAATAATATATTTAATATTTTTCTAGTGTAATATATTTATTCAAGACTTTAAAAATGAATTTTATTTATTTTTAAGTATTATCTTTATTTTTATAAAATTCATCAAAGAATTAAGTGTCTTTAAATATTTGCTTTATGTTTTATTTGTAAAACTCTAAGTGAGTATTTTTATAAAATAATAGAGTTATTTTGATACACAAAAATGATTCTTTATTTATTTTTAAGGTTTTAGTTTTATTTTATAAAATTTTATTTAAGATTTAATGGTGTTAATAATTATTTTACTTTAAATTTATTTTAAACACTTAAAATTATATTTTTATTAGGTAGATATTATTTTTTAGGTCATTTTGATATATCATATGTATTTTTAGGATTTTTCTATATTTTTCTAGGGTATAAATTATGTTCAGGGTTAGTTTGGTCATTTAGTGATTTGATAAATATTTTATTTTCGGATTTTTTTTCTTTGGAATTGGGCCAGGCTCACCAACTGGCCCATCTGGGCCCAACTTGGCCCCACTAATCCTGGCTCGGGGTCACTTTGACCCCGACCCACTCTCATCCCCTCACCCAACACACGCGAGCACGCACACACCGCCCCCCTCCAGGATGCTTGCGATGCCGCCACTGCCGCCAGCGCCGCCGCCTGCCTCACCGGCCATCGCCGGCACCTCCCAGCGCCGCTAGGTCTCTATCTCCTCCTTTGATTTCCCTCTGCTATGGTGCCTAGTACCCGTGCGACCTCTCCCTGGGAGGAACCCTAGCCTCCCAATGTGTACGCCGTCGCCTCACGCTGCTCCCCCGATTCTGGCTGTGCACGACGCCATGGGTGTTGATGTTGGTCGCCGGGGCTTCGACGTACTCTATTATCCCAGCTCCTCCCGTTCGATATGGAAGTAAAGCTAGGTATCGCTCGCCCCTTTCCATAGGTTGGCGTTAGGGTTTCAGTTCTTTCCTTTACTGTATTTTGTGATGGTCTGATGGTGGTTCGGGGTGATTTGGTGCTGTGTTAGTGGTGATCTGATGGTGGTGAAGCTGAGGTTCTTCCTCTTCTATTCTGATGCCGGTGGGATGGCAGTAGATGCAACCCCGGCGTCGGAACTACGGGCCATTGATGTGGTGTTGAAGGTTTCTTCAGGTTGGCATCATTCTGACCGTGCTGGCACTGCCCCTTTGAGGTCATCGTCTACTCCCTGGTACGCCTTTTTTGTACCCCTCCTCCTTCTCTCTTCTGTAGTGAGGTATGACAATTGCCCCCTTTTTGTTTAGGTTCTAATCCATGTAATATACCCTCATTGCTTGATTTGGCTAGCTTTGATGATTATACAATTGATTTAGGATTAGCTAGCATTGTTCTAGTTGTTCTTTCGATAATGGTTATGTTGAATGATAGTGTCAATTTCTTGTATGGTGGTGTGTTTGTTATCAGTATACTTAGGACTTGCCTGGAATATAAGGGATATTACTAAGTACTATGCTGCTGTTTACTTTGGTATCTGCAGTTACAGAGTGTCACAATTTATAAGGGTGAACATTTGATTTTCTTAATTGCTTCTTGTGAAAACGGTATGATCCCAGACTAGTCTCCACACATGATGCTTTTTAAATAATAAGAAGAGTCTACCTTTGTTTGACTAAACAACCAAGTATGTTTAAAAGATATTGGTGCTAGCTCCTATTCTTTTAAGATAAAGAATGCATATTGTTTTCTTTGTGCAAAAGTGAATATGATAAGTAGGAGCATGTATATGGTTGTTATTTGGACATATACTGATGGTAGTGATAAGATGGTACTAGTCCAGATAAATAAGTAGTGCATGGATAACCATTGATTATTTACAGATGGTATATCTTTTTATTTTGTCATGAAATATTTGTATATATACTTAGCTGAATCTTTGATTCAGTTCTATGATTAGTGCTTCTTTGGCTCAATGTGATCTCGAGCCATTCTTACTTGTAAAACAAAATGGTATTTATAATAATATTTTTGTTGAGGAATTATTCCTAACTAACTAGCTAGGAAAATAATTTGAACACTTCTATGGTTGCTTACAGATGGTTTTGAATGAACCAATGATGATTTGGTTATGCATACATATGCACTTGGGCCTGGGGTGATGCTTCTATGCTTGACTGTATATTTGATTTGGTGAAGTGATTACTAAATATGAATATTGATTCCTAGGAATTCTGACTAGGAATATGATGTAAATCCATTTGGGATGATTTCCCTCTATTGACTCTTACTAGATTACGAAGGGCAACATGATAGTGAAGCATTTGCATGATTTTAATTTCTGGTTGGAAGAAATAATTTGATAGTCCTAATGATTCATTTCGGTGGCTTCTGCTAGCTATAGAACTCTATCGAGGTGCCTCTATTGAGTGTGCACAATGGTGATGCATAACACATGACCTGCTACTGAAACTTGATTGCTTACTAGAGATCATTTTTTAGATGATTTGTTGCTAAAGATTCTTTGGGAATACCCTTGGCCTGTGATGCAAAGGCTGAGGCACTAAGCTTAAATACGAACATATACTTACTTTGTGGCTTCAATTCTCTATGAGGAACTTTGCATGGCATTTCCATGCAAAACTGAGAGAAGCAATCTTCTTATCTTCCTAGACATGTTCTAGTTGCAGGGTAATTGGATTTGGTTGTTACACTTCTCTTTTTCTTAACCCTCAAAGATGCCTTTTCAAAATTGAATAAGAACAGATGCTACAAAATCTAGCTATATTCCCATCTACCTTGTAGTTTGTAGTGTTGACAGATGAGGTGGTGCTGGAGGCTTGTCCTTGTGATGGATCTTGATCAGTTGCTACTGTACCTTGATATCTTGCTCACCTCCCCTTTTACTACATCATCCACTACAGCAGCCACAGCCTGGCCTTCTCCACCTTGTCCTTGCCATTGGATGGCTTCTTGCAGCAACCATGGTGTAAGTGATATGGTGGTGATCTAGCTAATATCTTGGTTGATGAGATGGGGATGAGTTGATGTGAATCTAATGAGAGCTATGATAAGATGGTTTCTTGCTGTTCTGATTGTATGTGTTTGTGTGTGGAGAGAGGATATGGTAGCAGCTCTGCGATGGCTAGTGCTATTTCTCCACTTGCTGTTTTCTTGTGGTGGTGACAGCACACTAATGCATGCTGGTGCGTAAGCTATCTGCTTAACTGTTGTGAGTTGAGGATCAGATCAAGTACACTAGATCTTTTGCTGGAATTACTACCTTTCCTTTTACCTGTTACTAGTTTGGTGAAACTTGCCCCATGCCTGTGATGCATAGACTGAGGCTACACATCTGATAAGAACAGATGCTTTATTTGGTGAAACTTGCCCCTTCAATTAAAAGCTCAATGATGTGTCCAATAGTGCATTTCACTGTCAGACTGAGAGCAAAACTAACCAACATAACCCTTTTTTTATTTCTGTTTTGTTTTCTTTCTTGTTTGTTTTGTAGGAGTAAAGAATGTGAAGAGTTGAAGAACAGAAGACATAGGACTAACTAGGGAAATAGTTTAGGTTTTACTTTTTTATTCTTTTACAACTTTATTTGATTCTTAAATATTGTATTCTTTTATTAATGTAATAAAGTTCATTTTTCTCTTTGTTAGTTGAAACTTGTAAGGATTTGTATCTTATTTAATAAAGTTTACTTATTTCCTTTTTCTTTTACAATTCTTTTGTAAAGACAATGTCATATTTATTTTGTTGTAATAAAGAGCTCTTTTATTTATTTCAGTAATGTAATTCCTGATACTATACTTTTATTCATTTATTGTAAAATATCAATGTAATACTATAGGTATATATATTAATAAATAAATCTTTTTATATCATTTTCTTTTGTAATCACTTCAATTCAAGTTATTAAGTGTTTCTAATTTCCATTTGTGAATTTTATAAATTCATTTGAATTTCATATTTGAAATTCAATTACATGCTTGAGCAACTTTCCCCCTAAGCAAGGAATTATATAAAGGTCATGTCGAAATCTAGTGCACTTGCTCCGAAGTTTCCATCAGTACAAGAGAGATCTCGATCCCTCTATAGCTCTTTTAGTTTTGCGCGAAAATTTCCCGGATTTTCTTATGCATGAATGTAATGCACAAACCTGTGTCCTCTATAATTCTAGGTGCTAATCCTGGGATGTTACACCCCTCCCCTCTATTTATGAGAGGGAGGGGAAGCTAGGGAGGGAAGGTCGAATCCTCCCCCAACTCCCTCTCCTCCTTGGCGCGTGGTGGAGGGAGAGGAGGTTTCCTCTCCTCCCTCCTGACCTCTCCTCCCTCCAGATAAACTGTCCCAGTTTGACTTTTCAAACTTGCCTTTTCACTTTCAATTTTGGAGTTTGATTTCTCTATTTTATTTGCACAACCCTTTGACCTAGGACATGATGCAACCATTCCACTTTGTCATGACCCATTCATGTACTGTTCCCCTTCCGGTCTAGTGAACCTTCTAGACCCTTCTAGATAATTCCGGTGAAAACACCGGAATCATTCTTGAACTCCGGAATTGCACTTTATTTATATGATTCTTATTCTCCGGACCATTCCGGATCTCCTCGTAATATCCCGGATCTCATTAGAGACTCCGAACAACATTCGGTTTTCTTACTCACATTCCATATCTACTAAACAACATCGAATCCTTAAGTGTGTCTCCATATGGTTCATGAGTTATGCAGACATGACCGAGACTCTTCTCTAATTAATAAACATTAGAGGAATCTGGAAATTCATATGGCTCCCACATATTTATACGATTACATTGTGATCGAATGAGCCATTTACATACGATACCAATTTCCCTTTGTCTTGATATACTTTACTTATCCGAGGTCTGATCATCGGTATCTCTGCATACCTAGTTCAACCTCATTACCGATAAGTACTCTTTACTTGTTCCTATGATATGTGATCCCTTGTGAGTCAGTCACATTCTTGAAAGCTAATTGGATGACATTCCACCGAGAGGGCCTAGAGTATATCTATCCGTCATATGGATGGAGAAATCCCACTCTTGATCCATGTTCCTCAACACATACTTTCCGAACACTTAATGCCACCTTTATAACCACCTAGTTACGAAGTGTGTTTGATGTCATCAAAGCATCCATCCGGTGATGGTGATTAGCATTATCTCATGGTCGAAGGAATTAGGTTACTATGTATCAGAAAGCTTATAGCAAACGAACTATTCAAATGACTTGATCTTTATGCTACGCTTATCTATAGGAGTACGTCCATCATACCATTCTCATAATGATATGATCTTATTGTTAATAACATCTCAATGTTCATGATCAGGAAACCATGATCATATATTAACCAACAAGCTAGTTTAATAAGAGGCTTTACTAGGGACTCTTTTATGTTTACAACCCACACAAGTATTAATGTTTCCATTTAATACAATTATAGCATGGGATGCAAACATTTATCATAAGCATGAAGACATCATAATAACCACTTTATTATTGCCTCTTGGGCATATCTCCTATAGTATCCCACTTGCACTAGAGACAATAATCTAGTTTCAAATCTTTGTGTATTCAACACCTATGGCTTTCCCGTGTTGTTTGTACACAATTGCTAGTGGTCAACTGATCTTCAGATCCGACACTTTCAGGTCCATTTGTAATTGCATGTCTTTGCGTCTCTACGCATCACTCATTCTCTAATGAGATGGCTTTGTATAAATTTGGTATTTTGGTGAGACCTTTAGTTTCTTCGGGTTAAAGCGTGTTGATAATATTGCCATACAATATATCTGCATAGTACTATCCCGCTGTGACCACACCTAGTTTGATAACAAACTACTTGACACAAATGCCCTCTTTTGCTGCTTTAATAACAGTCATATACTTAGCCTTTTGTTTTAGTATCTGTCACAATGTCTTAACTTTGGAACTCATCCAAATCCATTATGGAACTTACTTTCCATTATATTGTGCCACCCTTAGTTTATATTGAGATAAACTTAATTTGTACTTTGTGACAAAACTAGTATTAATGTAGTACTTTTACAATGAACTAACCATCTATTTGTCACTTCTACAAAAATAATGTATTCTTAGTTCTTCCAAAAGATCATAATAATATCCTTACTATTGTCCAATGATCAT
This sequence comes from Avena insularis, assembly GCA_023614405.1. Taxonomy (NCBI): domain Eukaryota; kingdom Viridiplantae; phylum Streptophyta; class Magnoliopsida; order Poales; family Poaceae; genus Avena; species Avena insularis. The sequence goes on from CM042689.1 coordinate 55,473,042, forward strand.
CTTATGAATGATTCTGGCATATGCTCATAACATTTAGAGTATAGGACATATCTAGATGTGTACATATCACAACAAAATAATGTACTTTGTGTTTTCATCAAGTAAAACTACTTGAATCTTTGTTTCACTTACCAAGTGTCCATGCACTTGAATTTCGATTCAATCCTTTTTGTGTGACAAGAACCTTTCTTGTCATTTCCATATTAAACTCATTCAATATCTCAGCTATATACATTTGGCACAACCATAATAACATCTCAATCTATCCATATAGATATTGATCCCAAACATTCGGGTTTTGCCTAAGTCTTTCATCGAGATGAAATTCTTAACTTTTGTGTTAATAAAAGATACATCATTTCCAATCGACAAGATGTCCTCCACATAATGCATTAGAAATATGTCTTAGCTCTCCCACTTAATTTCTTGCAAATGTAAGAATATTCATCATCTCCGATGAATTTAAACTCTTTTAACAGTTTCATCATGGTGAAGATTCCAACTCTGCGATGCTTATTTCAACCATTGAAGTTTGCATACGCTTTTAGCATTCTTTGAATTAACAAAACCCTTTGGATCGTGTTATGTACACGTCCTAGGTAACCATTCTATTAAAAGAACTTGTTTTGTTTATTCAACTACCACATAACAAAATTATATGTAGCGATTGCTACATTAATCCATCTAGACTAAATATCGCTTAAAAGATCAAATCTTGTCATAATTAACTGCTTGAACATTGTCGTGAGCTCTTTCTCGACATGTCGACTATTTCATAGATATAAAACATCCATGTCTATTTATTTATAGATCCAAATACGACTTTAAGGTTTTTACACCTTTCCAGAGGGTCTTCCAAGTTTAAAGCTTGATTTCTCGTGTATGAAACTATCACAGAATATATATCTTCAAGCCATTTGATGGAGTCAGGGCTCATCATCGCTTATTTGCATGTAGTCGGTTCATCATTGTCGAACAACGATGATTTACTCTCAAACCTCAGTATTTGATTGTTTACCCGACCTACTTGGTTCAATAGTAACTTGGAACTCCGTGACCACAACTTTTGAGGCACGTGAGCCATGAGCATTGTTGCTGCCTCCGGAACACTTTTCGGCGCTGCGCAACTTTGCACATATATCTAAGGTTCTTTTAACCTTATCAAAGTTTCTAAAGCTTTAATCTTTAATCTTTAATCTTTTAGTATTTTCAGTGTAAAAGCGGTAGTCTCTAAAGCTTTAATCTTTTAAATATAATGGCAGTTTTATAAATTATACCTTTGATCTTACCATGTCAAACAAGGTTTTATTACATATCTCAAACACTCCATACTCATATGGTGTTTCGGGAAACGCAAATCCATGGAACGATTCGTCAAACCTTAGGTGTTATGCTAAACTTGTAACTCAGATATCTTCCTTTATGATCCTATCATAAATTCTATATTTTCTTCTTACATTGATTTTTGCACTTCATCTTGAAAGTCTTCGAACTTTTTCAAATGTTTCACACTTCATCCTTATTAAGTAAATATTCATATATTCACTCAAATTTTCAGAGAAAGCATATGAAGCTGAAATTCATAGCTCTTGACTATAAATAATGGACTTCATACATCTATATATACAAGTTCCAATAAGTTAGTCTCTCGTTCCCTTATGGCCTATGAACGAAGTTTTAATTATCTCTAGGAAAGTTTCACAAGCGTCATTTGATCAAAATCAAAAGACTCCAAAATCCCATCCACATGGAGTTTCTTCGTGTTTTCTTTTCAATATAATTTAAACTGCGATGTCGCTTCTTAAGTGATGTTTCGATCAATTGTCTTTCAACATTTTTAGCACTAGTTTTATGGATGTGATATCTCCAACGAGATTTATAAATCATCCATATTTTATGGATTACACCAATTATTTTAATAACCCTTTTGTTCTCATAATACCTGATTAAAATAACAACTATTGGAACAAATCTTGAAGGTATGATTTGGTGTTTAATGACCAATACAAAAACACTTTGTTTTTTTATGAACATCATCACATATTCTTTTGCTAGTTACGTAGGCCATTGTAGTTCATGAATTGTATTGTTTCATATGACGATTCACACCAACAAATTCAGTATCCAATATTTAAGATCCACATTGTTTAATAAGAAAAGAATATATCCATAACATGTATATCTTCTATATACCTAAGCTCAACAATTCTAGTCTTTTCTCTTCTGCCAAATATTTCTCCAGAATTCTCTTTCAGTATTTCTTTATCCTTTCAAAAGAATCTATCAACATCAACAATGGCGCCATATTCATGACACATAATCCAAAGCATGTATAGTTAAATACCAATGTATTTGGACTTGCACTTTGAAGTAGATCACCATCATCAAATGCTTGGTGTTCTTTCAAATTCCATTCTTTAGTAATCTTTTAGTGTAGTAAACATTTTACCTACATCTTATATTCATCCTTATCATGGAAATTTCCATGATCAAGCTACTTTAGCTTATAACGATGAATCACGAGTATAATGTTGCTTTCCAAAACCTTTGGAGGATTAGAGCAACTAGCGTCTGCAAATTCTCATGAAAATATGAGAACACAAACTTTGCCATATTATACTCTATCATGTTGCAACCAAAACATCGTTTCAGATATCGCAATATCTTCCACACATGATGGTTTCTGAAAAAATCTTTTAGCTCCTAGATAACCTTGATATTAAAACAATATTTTGAATATCAAGAATCATGGAGATAAACATGATACTTATATACTAACACTGGAATTGTTAGTCTTGATTTAATACCAATTATTAAACTTCATGGAGTAACCGGAACTTACTGAAAGTTTGCAATAGGACCTTTTAAACTTTAGATTAACACTTCAAAACAATACAATACCAGTTCGTAAAGTAACTAACCAATATTCTATAGTTCTATTATCTCAATTATAAATAAGCGCAATGTGGTAAACGGATGCCAATGACTACAACAACTATAAAGTTTTAGTTTGATTTAATTTATGATAAATAGTGTTCAACTTTTAATCATATTACTGTTGAACTCCCACTCAAAACAATATCCCTCACTTTTTTAGTGATCACATGAACCAAATTCATTACATCAAGTCCGATCATCACGAGAGATGATGTAGTTTCAAAGGCGAACAATCAACATGTTCATATTATCTACTATATGACTCATGCTTTACCTTTCGGTGATCCGTGTTTCGAGACCATGTCTGTACATGCTAGGCTCGTCAAGATCAACCTTAGTTTTCTGCATGATCAAATCTGGCTTGCTTCCGTTTTATGCACACGTTGATTCTATCACACTCGATCATCACGTGGGGCTTCGAAACGACAAGTCTTGGTAACGGTGCTAACCAAGGGTGAACACTTTACTTGATAATTTTGTGAGAGGGATCATCTTACAATGCTACTATCGTGATCTAAGCAATACAAGATGCATAAAAGGATTAAAATCACATGCAATTCAAAATATGTGATATGATATGGCCTTTCTTCTTGTGCTTGCAATCTCCATCTTCAAGCACGAACATGATCTCCATCATCAACGGCGTGGCGTCAAGGTCAATGGCACCGCTCCATTGTTGTCGTCCACCAGCATCCACTATTACAACTACATTGAATAATAGACACTGTAACATCCCAGAATTCATCAAATGCAAAATCATATATTGCATTCATATCATCATAGCATTTAGAGCTTGCATAAAATTTTCAACGTTTGAAACCAAATAAAACCATATTTCTGCCCTTTTTATTATATACATATGAGGCATGGTTTTATTTTTATTTTCAAAAGACCAAAGTGTTTTTGAGTGGTTAGATGTGTTTGTCACACTTTTGAATGCTAGGATCATAGTACAAAAGTTTGGAGAAGATTTGAATTCAAACAGATTTGAATTAGGGTTTCAAAACCTTTTCTAAAAATCAAAACAGAAAAGAAAAAGGTTAAAGAAAAAAATAAAACCGACGCCGCCTATCTATCCCAGCAACCTATTCGTCCCATATAGCCCACCCGGGTTCCCCCTCCCCCTCTCTCTTCCTCACTGCCTTGGCACCCTCTCGGACAAAGATGGCCCACCGCCACCTCACCTGCTCATTCCCCCAAATTTCACATGATGACCAGCTCCGCCACATTGCTTTCTACAAATCAACACGCGTTGATTCCGATTGATTGTAGGCGTTAATCCCTCCCCCTAGAGTATCTACTTAACCCCCTCTTCCCCCGCATCATTTTCCCTCACTCAGCACCACCAGAGCACCCCCGGGCTGCCAGAAATTGAGCTCGCACTGCCGCTGCCCGACGCACTCCGGCGAGCTATTCCGGTGAGCATAACGCGCCCCTCTGCCCCCCGTTCACGCGAGTGTGTTCCTCTTGTTCTTGCGCATCTAATCGTGCATCTGGTTTGCCCCAATTCACCCCAGGTCGCCGTCCCCGTTATCAGCTACAAGCACCCGAGCCTCCGTCCAACTCCGACGAGGGATTCCGGTAAAGTTCGAGCGCCCCTTACCCTCTAATTCAAACCAGCATGTGCGCCGTGACCTTGTGCACTTCCTAATGCCATTTGTTTGCCTTCTGGTGACCTAGGTCGTCGCCTTCGTCTCCACTAGCATGCACCCAACGCCAGTGAGATCTCCGACGAGATCCCGCGTCCACGATAGTGCGCCCCTGTCCAAACCACGACCACCTTGAGCTTCCTCGCATCCACGCAACACTGGTAAGCATCTGCACCATCCCCTACCCCCTCTAGACTCGTTGGCGTGTCACCGACAGTGCGTCATTGCTGCCAGCGCCATCAGCGCCGCCCCGCTATGGTCGCACCGTTCAGATCCGTTGGATCTAGATCCTACGACGTAGATTAAATCACTTACTGAACCGTTACGTTTAGATCTGGCGTGTTGGATCTGACTTGATCCAATGGCGTGGAAGCGTTATCCGCGCGAAGCGGTATCAGCGAATTAGACGCTGCCACGCGTATGTGAATTAGATTTAAAATCTGTTTTTTGAATCTATTAGTGATTTAAACTTGTAAAATTCATATCTTTTGGTCTGTTTGTCCAAAAATTGCAAATAATATATCAATGGATTCAGAAAATTAAGCCCTACACACCTATGGTATTGAATTGGTCATTTGATTCTGAAAAAATAGGATTATATGCAGAAGCATTTGTAGGCCCATTTTGCAAATAAAAATTATTTGGAAAATTGTTTTAAAGTAAATTTGAGTTTGTTTAGACTTTAGAAGGTTTATTTTGTGTTCAGTACTGTTCGGTTTGACTTGTTTAGTGTATAAAATCATTCCATTGCATTTGCATGCATTCATATGTATTTTTGTTTGAATATTGAAATGTGAATATGGTGTTATGATTTTATGTGTAGATTTTGGTGAATGTGGTGATTGTGATTGTGAGGACTATTGATATTCCCCTAGATACCAAGGCAAGTGATGCTTCATATTTTTTCCTACTATTTTATCTATGCACTAGTGATATTTTGAGTAGGAAATTGCATTGGAAATTTTCTAAGTATATTCTATGCTATGCCTTGGGAAATCCTAGTAGATGTTGTCTTAGTAGTTTTTCCTTAAGTTAAGAAACTTGTTATACTAGTATGCTTAGCTTAGCTAGTAGAAAACAAGGGTGGATTATTCATGCTATGAAATATTGCCAAGTCTATGACTTGTGTTTTTTATTAATAAAACAACTATGTGAATGAATCGCCTGGGTGGAATGGTATGGTTGGTTTATGTTGAGTGGTTACACAAGGCCCATGTCTATGGTTTACCTTGTGTATCACACTTGTGGATTGCCACCCAGGAACAAAGGGATTTGATATGTTTAGTGTTGATAAGCTTCTAGTGCAACCACATGGCATATGGGCTCTGCCTTGACCAACTAGGTTGCAAGAACTTAGCCAGATGGACAGTTGGTGGTAGGGTTGATAGGATGGAACGCGTCCATGGTGGTCTAAGGGAATGCTTCTGAAAAGTCTCGTATCGATGCATGTTGAGTCTTGTGGGGAAATTGCACCACCTCTCGACAAGGTAAAACCTAAGTACTTAGCCGTGTCCCCGGAAATGGACTATTTGAGCATCAAAGACATTGAAGTGATCAAGAATCTCCTCATCCCAATTTCTCTAAGTTAAAACTTGAGGTTGAACAAGGGTAAAGGTTCACCAATGTCTATTGGTGGTTCCTTGGGTGTTTTTTCAAACAAAAACTTAGTGTTTTCAACTAATAATAAAAACCTTATTTTGAGCAAAGCTAGCCTAAACTACACTTAGCCAAATTCATATAGATGTTAGATACTACTACTCTACTATGGTATCACTTGCCAATACAATTCCAAATGTATTGACCCTCTATGGCTGTAACTTATGATGTTGCGAGTTACTCTGATGGGGACTAGGGTTGTGAGTCTACACTCAACATGTTTGCCTATGGCACGTGAAGATGAAGACTTATAGTCATTTGCATTATGTTATGAACTCTATGTAATAGCCTTGGGCTATTGAGTTGTAAAGACTATGTTATCTCTAGAATGACGATGTAATAATGACCTTTGTATCTGTGTACTTCATCTTAAACTGTGGATGCTAGCATTTTGATCCAGGGACTAGCATTGCAATCATAGGGGCCTTTACCTTTAAAAGGTGGGGTCTTACAGGTGGTATTAGAGCACTGTGTTGCATGTAGGATTATGACCCTAAGATGGATTAGACTAAGGAAACCACTCGGAAAAAATGCAACTTTTTTCAAAAATTCCAAACTTGTCTTTTCTTCTCGTAAACCTCTCCTAATCTTCTTTCTCATCTCTATTTATAGATGGCCGCAATCAACAAAGCCATCAAGAAGGGATCACTCATGACCATGACCTTAGAATGTGAGACGGAGTTTCCCAAGGCACTCAAAAACCTCATGGTTAGCTTGGTAATACATGGTGAGGCCGTATACAAGGGATTCCCAGTGATGGATGAAGGAGAAGAATATTGGTGGGTACAACTCCACTTGTACAAAAACAAGGGGGACAACTACAAGGAGTCGGGATTCTGCATGGTCACCAACTCAGAAATGCATATGTCATTCTTTGACTCTGCAAGGAATGCAGCTTGGAATGCTATCAAAGAGCTTGGTGAAAGACTCAAGTGTAGAATGCTCAACACTCAAAATGACCTTAGAGAGGAGAAGAAGTATACCCAAGACTTAGAGACCACCATAAAACGTCTAAGGGAAGATATCATAGACTTAGCATATGAGTGAGAATTGTGACGTACTCCGATAGTTGGACCACCACACTTGTTGTTTTCCGCGTTAATAATTTTGATCATACCAACCTATGTGGTATGAAAAAAAATTGTCTAAGTTATGATTGAACCTTCTAGTGTGTGATAGATTATTGTATGCCATGACTTGTGTGTTTCATTGTTGAATGTATGCTTTTGGCTTTTGTTTCCCTATCTTATGTTTTCCCTTTACTTGTGTTGTTTCTAATTTTTTATCTATCTTATGCAACAGATGCCTAGCTTGGTTATCAGCACCGCCGAGGAGTTCAAGGGAACTCGTTTTGGTTCTCGTATTGTGGAGCTCACTAGTTTGCTCAATCTCCCCCTCCCTAGCATTAAGGGACTTCAGCTTACGAAGTTCGAGAGGAAGGATCTATGGGGATTTAGAGTATCACAACCTAGACGCCAGTCAGAGCCACCCACCGAGGAGATTGCCTTCAAGTTGATGCACGATGACAAGGAGAAGGGACTCGATGTTGTCATGCAGGAGCTACTTGGACGCCTTTGTGGACGTCACTCCACCGAGCTCAGGGGCCTCTACTTCCACCCATTTGGGAGACGTGACGAGGAGGGAGAGGCAGTAGTGTATGATGATGCTACTAGAGATACTATCGAGCCATTACGTCTGTATCTTCAAGACCTAGAGAGCCTCGTTAGACACCTCGACACTGATAGGACCAACGTCATGCTTAGCAATGACGAGCTACAGGTTCAGTTGAGGGAGAAGGACAAGGCCTTCGCGGAGCAGGATGAGATCATCAAGTAGATGGAAGCTAGGTTCGAGAGACAAGACAAGAGGTTCAAGAATCAAGAGAAGAGAGTGCAAGATAGGAACAAGAAGATCAAGGATATGAGGGCCGAGATAGAGCTCAAGGACCTTGAGCTAGAGACTCGGCAGGGAGTGATAGAGAAGAGAGCCCTTCGGGCAAAGATCGATGCCTTGACCACCAATGTGGAGGAGTACAAGACAGCCATGGAGACAGCCGGACTTACTCTAGTCGACGAGGAGGTCGACATGGAGGAGTAGTGTTGACTACTCGGCTATCTATTTATCTATCATCCTTTCATTTATCGAGTCGCAATGATCATCCAACATGTGGATGGCTTTGCGAGCGTGTTTACTTTTCCAAAACTTGTTGTTTATGTTGTTTAAACTCTAAGTTTACCTTATGCTTGTTTATTGGTGATTGTTGATATGGGATGTATTGTGCATGTTAGCATCTATGGGTTATATCTCATTACTTATCCTTATTGAAACCACAGATGCCTCCCCGTCGTGCGAACCCCAACACTAACAACAATAACAACAATGGAAATGAGATGCAACAGCTGATGACAACCCAGATTCAGTTGTTGCAAATGATGACCCATTTTATGGCGAATCAAAATTACAACCAGAACAACAACAACAACAACAACAAAAACAACAACAATAACAACAACAACAATCAAAACAACCCACTAGCCTTTGATATGCTTACGAGGTTTTTGAGGTTGAGTCCTGCCAAGTTCTCGGGAACCACTGATCCCATGGTATCCAATGATAGGCTATGTTCTATGAATAAGGACTTGGTCACTGTGGGCTGCACTGGTGAGGAAAAGGCCAGATTTGCAGCACATTTGCTTGAAGGACCAACAACCACATGGTGGGATAATTTCCAAATCACCACTCACATTGAAGATGTGACTTGGGCAATATTTGAGGATGGTTTCCGCACTACTCATATCTCATCAGGAGTGATGAGTTTGAAGAAGAAGGAGTTCCACAATCTTAAGCAACGTCACCGCAGTGTGGCAGAATATATTGAGGAGTTCAACAATCTGGCACGCTATGCATCGGATGATGTTGACACTGATGCTAAGAGGAAGGAAAAATTCCTCGAAGGACTGAATGATGAGATGTGCATGCATCTATCTGTTGCATATGTCCCAAATTATTAATCACTGTGTGACAAGGACACCATCTTGGAGAGCAAGATGAAACAGGTGGAGAACGGGAAGAGGAAGCATCACTTTGATAAGCATAGTTCTGAATTGTCACACAAGCATTCCCATGGTGATGATAGTGGAGGTTCTGGGTCCCACAAGCATGGGAAGTATAACAGCCACCACAACAGTAACCGTCACCATGACAACAAGCACCATCACAGTCATGACAATGATAGATATAAGAACCACAAGAGCCATCACAGTGGGAATGGCAATGGAAGTCAACCTACTAAGAGAGACATCAGTCAGGTTGAATGCTTCAAGTGCAAGAAAACTGGGCACTATGCAAATGAATGCCCAAAAAAGAAGGATGATGGAGCCAACAAGCCAAACCCTTTCCAGAAGGGTCAAGTGAACCACATCAATGTGGAGGAAATCTATGAGGAATCTGATGCTGTGGCTGGTAAGTTCAAGCTTAATTCTTTTCCAGCACTTGTTCTTTTTTATACTGACGCATCACATTCGTTCATATCAAGAGCATTTGTTGATAAAAATGGACTTTCAACTGAAACTATTGGATGTCCTATTAAAGTAAGCTCTCCAGGTGGAGAGATGATAGTAAATTTTGGATGTCATGATCTAGTGATAGAGTTTGGAAAGTATAATTTTCCAGTTAGTCTGATAATCCTAGATTCGCAAGGATTGGATGTAATATTGGGCATGGATTAGATGACTAAGTATGAAGGAGTATTAGATTTTACCAATTGTACTGTTACACTCACAACCCCGGATAAGAAACGTATTAGGTTCAAGTCTAACTTTGAATCTCAAGGGAGTAAGCTAAATTCTCTTAAGGGGGTTAGCATGGACAGTGTACCAGTTGTGAAGGAATATCCAGATGTGTTTCTGGAGGAGTTGCTAGGAATGCTACCAGATAGAGATGTGGAGTTTCTGTTTGACTTACTACCAGGATCTGGACCAATAGCAAAGAGACCCTACAAGATTTCAGTTGATGAGTTGAAAGAACTCAAGAAACAACTTGGAGAACAGTTGTAGAAAGGATTTATTTAACCAAGTTCTTCGTCTTGGGGTGCACCAGTTATGTTTGTTGAAAAGTAGAACAGAAGTCAAAGACTATGCATAGATTATCGTTCACTCAATGAGGTGACTATAAAGAACAAGTACCCTTTGCCTAGAATCAATGATCTATTTGATCAGCTAGAAGGAGCCCGTGTGTTCTCAAAGATTGATCTCCGATCAGGCTATTTTAAGCTAAAGATTAGAGAACAAGACATACCTAAGACTGCTTTCACCACTAGGTACGGATTGTATGAGTATACTATGATGCCATTTGGACTAACAAATGCACCAACTTATTTCATGAATATGATGAACAAGGTGTTCATGGAGTTTCTTGACAAGTTTGTTTTCTTATTCATCGATGACATATTGATCTATTCCAAGAGCAAAGAAGAGCATGAGGAACATTTGAGTTTGATTCTTGAGAAACTCAGGGAACACAAGTTATATGCCAAGTTCAGTAAGTGTGAATTTTGGTTGAATGAAGTTGGATTTCATGGACATATTGTGTCAGGAGATGGTATAGCTGTCGATCCCGCAAAGGTGTCATCTATAACCGAGTGGGAATCTCCGAAGTTAGTTAAAGAAGTTCGTACTTTCCTAGGCTTGGCAGGGTACTATAGAAGGTTCATTGAGAATTTCTCGAAAGTAGCTAAGCCAATGATGGAGTTACTTAAGAAAGAAAAGAAGTTTGATTGGACTGAAGGATGTGAAATCAGTTTCCAAGAATTGAAGAAGAGACTAGTGTCAGCACCAGTCTTATGTCTGCCAGATTTGGAGAAGGATTTTCAAGTCTATTGTGATACATCTCACCAAGGATTGGGTGGAGTTTTGATGCAAGAAGGGAAAGTTGTGGCTTATGCCTCGAGACCACTCAAAACTCATGAAGTGAATTATCCTACTCATGAATTAGAGTTAGCCTCTGTTGTCTGATGGGGATATGCCTACCGGGGTATACCCAGCAAGACGTTTCCGGTTGGCCTAGGAACTGGCGAGTGGGCCTGCAGGACGGCGACTGGATCGAGACTTGGCGTGGATCCAAGCGACTGGAAGCCGAAGGCCCAGGAGAGTAGATAGGCCCAGTCGGATTAGGTTAAACGAGTACCGAAACCTTAACTGATTCGGTTGAGATATGTAAACCCTAGGTGAGGGTGAGTCTATATAAACCTCCCTACAGGGCGTGTAGAGGATACGTTCCATCATCCGCCCAAGCGACTCGCCGCCTAGCCGTCGAGCTCGCCCCATTGTACCTCCATCATAATACAATCTAGCAGGAGTAGGTCTTTACCCTTCGGGGGGCGAACCTAGGTAAAACCCTGTGTCTCCGCCCTCATCTCGCACCGCAGATGGCTGGCCGCCCTTGCCCTCCGTTCTACTACTCGCTGCCGATTGCAGCGTCTGCTGTGGTCATTCCCACGACAGTGGCACCCACCGTGGGGCCTGGCCGGTCTGGCCGGTGTTCTGTGGCGAGATCCAATCTGCCCATCAACGAGTCGGTCGCCACCGGCCGCATGATAGCGATCGGCGAGATGCTCCAGATCTTGCCGAGCAGCTACGTCCCGGCGGCGCGACCCATCACACACAACATGATCTTGCCAGTTGGAATGACCAGCCTCTTCGTCGGCCTCACCGACGTCATCGTCTCGGAGGACTCGGCTCGCATCCGTGAGTCGCCGCCACGCGAACGGCTCTCCGAGAGCCAGGTTCGCACGATCCATCGCCTCGCCTCCGAGTACAACTCGGCCCACAGCGACGTGGCTGAAAACACCGCGGCCGTGGAAGACGCGGCCCTCAACGACGACGCTGACTCGGCGACTCCGGCGTCACTCGCCGGATCCATCACCGCGGCTTCGCCCGCAGGCTCCATCACCCAGGTCTCCAACGTGGGAGACTTCAAGGATCCCTCCATCTTTGGGATCTTCGACTTTGACTCCGGGTCGGAAAACTCCGCCGATCTCCTCGACGGGACCGGTCGCCACGCCGCGACCTACATGGCGACTGGCACCGATCCGCCGGAGGATCCCTTCTCCACCCCGATCCCTCCTAACGCCACGGCAACGGAGGTCGAGGAACTCACTGTCTGGCGGAGGCAGTCCGCAAGGAGCAAGCCGAAAAATTTCGCCTCGGCAGGTGTGAGCTGTCACGTTACCATCAGCAGCGAATCAGGTCGCGCTTGAACCCCACCGTCCAGGGGCGCGCCCTGAACTTCGACGACGAGAACGACCCGGCCCGCGTGGCTGAGCACGCGATCTGCGAGAACGCGCCAACTGGAGGAAGCGCCCGGCCCCCACCAGGGTCGACGGCGATGGGCGCCCCACCTCCACCCGACCGCGCACCCCCAGGGACCAGCCGCGGATAGTAGTCTCCTCACGGGAGCGAGACGGGAACGGCCTACCACTATTCTCCACCCCGATGGACAACCTCGTGGCAGGCCGAGCAGCGGCCGACAACATCATGGCCACCGGCGATGGCGCCCTACAGATTCAGTACGTCAAGGCCCTGCTCGTAAAGGCGATCGAGCAACAAAATGCAGGCGTCGACTCACAGGGGCGGATGTACTCGCGTTCATCGGGCAGCAGAGCGGCCTCAAGCGGCCGTCCATTGTCGGCAAACACCCTCAACTGCACGCCACCCGAACCACTGCAGCTCCAACACCGACCGGCGAATGCGGCACTCTCCACCAACTACCCCAGGCCAGCGACCAACTTCGTCGCCGCCAACGGTCAGCCCGTCGACGCCCGCACCCACATCATCAACAACCAGAGCTGGCGCGCACACCAGCCCGACGACCTGCGACACACCCTAACCAATCGCCGCGACGGCGAGCCGATGGGGTCGCCAAGCCGACTCGGTCCCCGGTGCTTCGGACCGATGATCCGAGGCGAAAAATACCCGGCGAACTTCAAAGCACCGAAGGAAATAGAAAAGTACGACCGTTCATACGACCCCTCCGTGTGGCTAGACACCTACCTCATGGCGATGGGGATCGCATGCCACACCGACCTGCTAGCTGCCCGCTACCTCCCCGTGATGATGGAGGGAGCGTGCAGGCAGTGGATCAACACTCTCCCCCGGATAGCATTGACTCCTGGGAAGAGATGCGCGATGCCTTTGTGAGGCACTTCGAGGGTTCCTACACCCGCGCCACCACCATCGAGGACCTAGAGCGATGCGTCCAAGGACCCCGCGAGTCGACCGGAAGCTGGGTCCAACGGTGGCAAGAGCTATGGTACAACGCGGCCGGCATCCACCCGGACACCGCGATCCACTACTTCAAGACCTCGTTCCGCTACGAGCCCTTGGTCGCCAAGCTCAAATGAGCATATTGCACACTCGACAACATACCAGACCTCCTCGAGATCGCCAAAAGATACGCGGAGGAAGACCCCAACCAGGAAACCGACGACGAGTCGGGAGGTCAACGCCGCACGAACGACAACGGACGACGGTCCGACCTACGCTACAGCAACACTCGCCTCACCGGCAAGCGCCGCAGTGACGGGCGAGTCGACTTTGTCGCCAACGCTGGGCACGCGCAGCGCGAGCCCAAGAGCTTCCGCCGTGACGGAGGACAACGCCGCGACGGCGACAACTACAAGGCGAAACCAAGGTTCGACCCCGCGGCCCTCCTTAACCAGCCTTGTGCGTTCCACAGCAGAGAAGGGAAGCCCGCCACGCACACGACCGCCGACTGCCACTCTCTCAAGGAGATCGAGAAGGCACGACGAGCACGGGAGGACCCCGACAACAACCCGCCAAACGGCGGAAAATTCGGCAGTGTGGCCGGCTCGCTCCACACCTTCACAAGCTTCAATACGAAGCGCGAAAAAGAAGGTCATCGCCCGCGCCGTTGCCGTCAACGCGGTGGCCCAGGTGGACGTTCCCCAGTTCCTCAACTGCTCGGAGCAGCCCATCACCTGGAGCCGCCAGGACCACTCGCCACGAATCGAGTACGCAGGCCGAGTCGCCCTGGTGGTCAAGCCCAAGGTGGGAGATTACTGGCTCTCCAAGACATTGATGGACGGCGGCAGCTCCATCAACATCCTGTACCTGGACACCTTCAGGCGACTGTGGCTCCCGCAGTCGATGGTCGAGACGACCTACACCACGTTCCACGGCATCGTACCCGTTCGGAAGGCGTAGCCGATCGGCAAGGTCACGCTGCTAGTCACCTTCGGCACACCATCAAACTTCCGCACCGAGCGGATCGTCTTCGAGCTGGTACCCTTCGACATCCCCTACCAATGCGTCCTGGGGCGCCAGGCGTTCGCCAAGTTCATGGCAGCGCCCCACTACGCGTACAACGCGATGAAGCTCCTCGGGCCGCGCGGCGTCATCACCATCAACGGCGATCCCGACATGGCCGCCGAGTGCGAGGCCAAAGGAGCCGAACTCGCTGACGCCGTCATCGCGGCAGAGGCCAACCACGCCGACGAGCTCGCCAAGTACGCGAGCGGGGTCCACAACAACGACCCCACCATACTCAAGAAGCCCAATTCGGAGGACGCCAACACCTCAGCCTTCGAGGCAACGACGCACACCCGCACCGTCGAGCTGGTCCCAGGCGACTCCAGCCAGACGGTGACGATCGGGACGGGCATGAGCCTAGCATAGGAAGGCGCGCTCATCGAGTTCCTCCCTGAGAACAGGGACATCTTCGCATGGAAGCCCTCTGACATGCCTGGTGTCCCTAGGGAACTCGCTGAGCACAAACTCAACGCCGACCCCAAAGTGCGACCCGTCAAGCAGTCACTGCGGCCCTTCAATGAAGAGCGCCACCGAGCCATCGCCGAGGAGGTGCAGCATCTACTCGCTGTAGGCTTCATCCGGCTAATCAAATACTCCAATTGGCTGGCAAACCCAGTCTTGGTCGAGAAGAAAAATGGGACCTGGAGGATGTGTATCGACTACACAAACTTAAACAGCGCCTGCCCGAAGGAGCAATTCTTCCTCCCGCGGATCGACCAAATAATCGACTCCACCACGGGCTCAGAGTCGCTGTGTTTCCTCGACGCCTACTCTGGGTACAACCAGATCAAAATGGCTGTCGAGGACGAGGAAAAGACGGCGTTCATCACGCCATTTGGAGCCTTCTGCTACACCGCCATGACCTTCGGCCTCAAGAACACCGGGGCGACCTACCAGTGGTGCATGCAGGAATGCCTTGCGAGCCAAATTTGCCGCAATATCCACGTCTACATCGACGACATGGTAGTGAAGTCTGCTCGCCAGGGCGATCTACTCGCCGACCTGGCGGAAACATTCGCCAACCTGCGGAAATACAAGATAAAGCTAAACCCAGGCAAATGCACCTTCGGTGTACCAGCAGGGAAACTACTGGGGTACATCGTCTCCAAGCGCGGGATCGAGGCGAACCCCACCAAGATCGACACGATCGCTCGACTCGGCCAACCCGAGTGCCTGCGCGATGTCCAGAAGCTGGCCGGGCGAGTCGCGGCTCTCAGCCGCTTCATCCCCCGATTGGGCGAAAAGGCGATACCCCTATACCGCCTGATGCGGAAGAACCCCGCCTTTCAGTGGGACAAGGAGGCGGACGACGCACTCGGCGACCTCAAGAAGGTGCTACTCGCAGCACCGCTACTCGCCGCCCCCGTCGACAAAGAACCCATGATGGTCTACGTCGCGGCTTCCGAGCGCGTCGTCAGCGCCGTCATGGTCGTCGAGCGGCCAGAGGAAGGAAAGGAGCGCCCGGTACAACGACCGGTGTACTATATCAGCGAGGTCCTCACCGAGTCGCACCAGCGGTACCCGCAATACCAGAAACTGGTGTACGCAGTCTTCAGAGCACAACGACGACTGCCACACTACTTCCAGGAGCACCCGATCACGGTCGTCTCCTCAGCACCGTTGCAGGACATCATCCGCAACCGTCAGGCGACCGGGCGAGTCACCAAGTGGGCCATCGAAATCGGCGTCCACAACATCAAGTATGAGCCACGAAAAGCGATCAAGTCGCAGGCTCTCGCGGACTTCATCACCGACTGGGAAGAGGCCCAGCAATCGGAAAAGCTGTCGTACCTCCACTACTGGAGCCTGCACTTCGACGGCTCCAAGAACGCAGACGGCGCAGGAGCAGGGATCGTGTTGACTTCCCCGAAGGGCGACAAGCTCCGCTACGTCCTCTGCCTCGACTTCACCCCCTGCACCAACAACATGGCCGAGTACGAGGCACTACTCCACGGCATGCGAGCTGCCAAGGAGATGAATGTCAACCGCCTACGCTGCTACGGGGACTCCGACCTCGTCGCTGGGCAAGTCGCTGGCACCTGCGACGCCGTCTCTCCCACCATGGCGGCATACCGCCAAGCAGTGGACAAGCTGGGCGGACACTTCGCAGGCTACTCCGTCGAGTGGATCGACAGTCGGAAGAACGAGGAGGCCGACGCACTCTCTCGTATCGGGTCGGATCGACTCGCACTACCCGTCGGCGTCTTCCTCGACACGATCACCAAGCCGTCCGTCTCTCCCCCATGGGAGATCGACATCGGAGTCCCGCTGCAACCAGAGGCAGCCCTGGTTGCACTCATCGCCGAGCCAGAAGACTGGACTAGGCCGTACATCGCCTACCTGGAGGGAGGCACCTTGCCGGCAGACGAAACAGACGCCCGGATGATAACGCGACGCTGCAAATCCTTCGTCATCATCGACGGCGAGCTTCACAAGCGCAGCGTGACCGGCGTGTTCCAACGCTGCGTCCAACCCGCCGAAGGACACAAGATCCTCCATGACATCCACTCCGGCGACTGCGGCCACCACGCCGGATCCCGCTCTCTGGTCGCAAAGGCTATGCGACACGGCTTCTACTGGCCCACCGCACACGCCGACGCCGTTGACATTGTCCAGCGGTGCGCCGGGTGCCAGAAGTACGCCAACCAGACACACGTGCCAAGCTCAGCGCTCAAGACAATCCCCATCACCTGGCCATTCGCCGTGTGGGGCATTGACATGGTAGGCCCTTTCAAAAAGGCCCCCTCCGGCTTCACCCACCTCCTGGCCGCGGTCGACAAATTCACAAAGTGGGTGGAGGCCAAGCCAGTACGGAAATGCCACGGGAAGACAGCCACCAAATTCCTACGCGAGCTCATATATCGCTACGGGTTCCCAAACAGCATCATCACGGACAACGGCACCAACTTCGCCAAAGGAGCCATGGCCGAGTTCTGCGAGGAACACCACATCCGACTCGACCTCGCGTCAGCCGCCCACCCGGAGTCCAACGGCCAGGCGGAACGGGCCAACCAGAGCATCCTCCACGGCCTGAAGCCGCGGTTCCAAGTACCACTTGAGCGCACCGCCAGGTGCTGGGTCGAGGAGCTACCCTCCATCATCTGGGGTATCCGCACCTCGGTCAATAGGTCGACAGGGTTCACCCCTTCTTCATGGTGTATGGCGCCGAGGCAGTCATGCCCACCGACCTCGAGCACGACTCGCCAAGGGTCGTCCACTACACGGAGGCTGCGAACGAACTCGCACGTCAGGATGGAGTCGATCAACTCGACGAGGCACGCGACCTAGCTCGGTCCCGCACTGCCATCTACCAGCAAGGACTCCGCCGCTACCATAGCCGGCGGGTGAAAACTCGCACCTTCCAGGAAGGCGACCTGGTGCTGCGCCTCATCCAGGACAAGAAGGGCATGCACAAGCTCTCCCCCCAATGGGAGGGACCATTCGCCATCGGGCGAGTACTCGGCAACGACGCCTACTACCTCACTGACGTCCGCGGAGACGGAAAACTCGACGTCAAGCGACCATGGAATGTAAACCTCCTACGGAAGTTCTACTCCTAGAACTCCACATATGTATCCTCCTGTCGCTATGAAATAAAACATATTGGTTACCGCAAATTGTGTCTACTCTCCGTGTCTTGTGCCCTACTTTTCGTAGTAACAGCACCAAGCTGCGCAGGAGTCAACCTCGTACAGCGATCGGCACGACCAAGTAGTGCGCTACGAGGGCTGGATTACCCAGGACTCGTAACGCCCACGAAAAACGCCTACCCGAGCCCCATTGAGTCGCTTAGCTCGACGGCTTAACGAGCCAAGACAACCGTCGCTCCTCACGACCATGATCCTCCGACCTCGACAGCGACTCGAACGGCCAAGTACCACGCTCGGGGACTGAAGACCAGTTCAGCGCGAGCGATTAGGGAAAAACGCCAAGTACGAGAGCGTGCCCAGGACTCGCCATGCGACTGACCCAACGGGCCAGGCAGGAGTGATGCGCTCACTCTGACGCGACCAGTCCTCACCCACCCTAGAGCCGCGACTAGAACCACCAAGTACCACGCTCGGGGACTCGGCTACCCGACCTCGTTCGCGCAAGGGAAAGCGGTGAAGTAAAGAGCACTCATGGGAGTCGCCCTGCGACTGGCTTTCTAAGCTCGGGCGAGTCGACCTCAATAACAAAACGCTCAAAACCACAAACACATAAACAAACGAGGTAAACCCCATAAAAAGGGCGGACGCGCTCGGGGACTCGTTCAACCCTCAATCTCACGCAAGTCAATTCACAAAATAACACGATATCCCATTATAGCAGATCAAAGTTGTTACAAAATACATGTTGCGCCTAATGGCCGAACTGCTACTAACGCCCCAGGGCACAACGTTTTACTCCGCAGGCTTCGACGACGACTCGCCGCCACCCTTGCGGTTGCGAATGAAGGGAGTGTACGGGTTCGACGGGTACGTCGTCAGCTCACCCGCCATCGCCGCACGGAAGGGCTGCTCGACCTTGAAGTCCCGGTGCGGCGGCTCGGGGTCGTTGGGCGTGACGATCGTCTCTTGATAAGGAAGGAGATCGCCCATCGCCCAGACACGATCGGAGTATACCGCGGCACGGTCCGTCAGCTTCAGCACCTCGGTAATCTCCACCGAGCCCGTCGACGATGGGTAGCCACTCGTCACGTCGTCCAGATCGAAATCCTCCGGGAAGTGGGCGAGCCCAAGGCTGAGCGCCGTCGCCGCCCCGTGCCGGAACGCCGACCGCGTCATGAACTCGATGACCGAGCGACAAGGTTGCTGGGAATCACTTCCGTGGGCGACATCTCCTGAAGATACGCCCGAATGCAAGCCGCGGACAAAGTGGCCAAGTCGACCAGAGTGGCCACACACTGCCGCGCGTCGTACGACTGCGCCTCCTCCGCGCTGTCGATAATCCGACCTGTGGACAGAGAGTGGCAGTGAGTACACCAAAGTTCACACAATGCAAATATTACAGGCAGAGGCAGGCACATTTACCAATCAAAGGACGAGCGAGATCCGTGATGAAGCTTTAAAGAGAGGAGTAGTCGTCTTGTAGCCCAGCAACAAGGGCGTCAGAGACCTTACGCTCCTCAGCGGCGGCCGTAACAGCAGCCTTGGCCCGCCCATCCGCTGAACTCGCCTCCTCCTTCGCTTCCTTAAGCTCGCGCTCAAGGTCGGAGATCCGCTTCTCAGCCGAGCTCAACGCAGATTGAGCCGCCATCAATTCACTCGCCGGGACAAGGCCCTGGCGGACCTCCTCTGCCTTCGCAGCAATCGCCTGGAGTCCCTTGTTCGCCTCTTGAACGGCGACAAGTTCCTTCTCCGCGCGACATTTCGCAGCAAGCCGGTCGGCTGATTCATGCTGCAAACCCTGTGCAAAAGTCAAACAGTTAACAAAAATGAAATCCTAAGCGCCCACCCGCTGAAATTCAGCGACTGGACACTCGGGGACTGGAGATAAAAAATCCTCAGTGCCGACCCGCTGAAATTCAGCGACTGGACACTCGGGGACTGGAGACCAAAAATCCTAAGTGCCCACCCGCTGAAATTCAGCGAATGGACACTCGGGGACTGGAGATCAAAAATCCTAAGTGCCCACCCACTGAAATTCAGCGAATGGACACTCGGGGACTGGGCGCGAGAAATAAAAACAAAACACCAAAAGAATCTGACCACTGCAATTCAGTGGCCCGATCTCGGGATTTGGACATACCGGATGGCTGCGCCAAGCATGCCATGAAGCTAGAAGCGTCCATGGATGCGAGAAGAGCGGAGTGTGCTCGCGACGCTGCTCGACCTCCGTTTGGCGACCCAGTGCACGCGGCTCGATGGCGTGGTACCACTCGCCGTAGCCGCCCGGCCATGAAGCGGGGAAGGTCGCGATGGATGCGCCCGGCACCAAAGAGGCCTCGCCATCCCAGGCGAGGAAGCACCCTCCTTGATCGTCAAGGCCGCCTCCGCCGCAGGATCACTCGGAGCAATCATTGTGTCGTCAGACACCGTGATGACATCGTCGCCCTTGGCCTTCTTGGCACTGTCTGTGGGGGCAGCGACCTCATCAGCCTTCCTCTTCCGAGAGGGGTCCTCCTCGGCGACGACTGGCGGCACTTTGGCCACGGACGGGTGGCCTATCTTTTTAACTCCAGTCCTGCAAATTGGTTACATGAGAAAAGTGGTCCGAGTATGACGAAAAGCAAGGCAGGAGAATAAAACTCACTTGGCGACTGGTATGAACCGCAGCCCCGTGCGGATGTTAGCCGGCTTCTCCAGTTTGGGGCCCAGCTTCCGACTGAGGCCCATCTCCAGAACGTCATGCGCCCAAGACACGGACGGCCTCTTCGTTGACGAAGCCGCGATAGGAGCCTCCGAAACGATTTCGGCAGGAGCTCTCTTGGGAGGCGAATCTGCCGCGGCCGGAGCAGCCCCCGACCCAGAGACTGGGGCGAATGGGGGAGGAATCGAGGCCAGAGGTACCTCACTCAGGGCGGCGGTGGCGTCCGGTGCTGCCGTCGTCTGCGGTGCTTCATCCCTGGCCAGGCTGGTGGCGTCGGAACTACTCGTCGAACGCGGCGGAGATGCCTGTCTCACTGGCTTCGTCTTCTTCGTAGGGGCCTTCACTTCCTTCTTCTTCTTCTTATTCTTCTTCTTCGACGGGGTGGCCTCGCGACGCGAGGTGTGCTCGGGAAGCTCGTCATCGTCATGACGCTCAAGGATTCTACTCGCCTCGAGTTCGCGCTGACGCTGCCTGCGAGTTTTGCGAACCAATGGGGCGGCTTCTTCCTCGGATTCTTCGTCATCATCGCTCCTGTCGCTCTCGGCGCCGCCCTTGGTGGGAGGCGACTCGCCCCTGTCCTGGACGGACGAGCTCGAGTTCTCGTCGTCCGCGGGCAGAAGCCACCCTTCCACCACTTGAAATAACTGCAGCAAGCATGAAGTAATATCAAAACAACCGCGACAGCATCAACTGCGACTGCGAATGGTAGAAAGTGACTTACTGTTAGGGCTGGATGCTTCGTGGTGTAGGGGGTGACCCCAGCCTTCGCGTCCAAGTACACTTCCTGGGTGATCTTCTTCAACGCCGGGACGTAGTCCTCGAGTTTCCACTCGGCGAGGCAGGATTTCATCGAGTCTTCCCGGCCCGTGTACCCGTACATGTAATGGTCACGGCGGGCCAGGGGAACGAGTCGCCGCCCAAGCCAACAGTTGTACAAATTGATGGTTTGAAGACCCTTCTTCTTCAGGCCGCGGATGGTTTGAAGCATCTCATCCACGACCATCCGCTGGTCTGTTGGGAGCTTGCCGACTTGGAGTCGGCGTGGTTCGGGCCGGTCGGCGGAGTACCTTGGGATCGCCACCTCGCCGTTTGGAGTCGCTTCGGTGACGTAAAACCAGGACTTCTTCCACTCGCTTGCCGCCTTGGCAGGTAGCATCAGGTCGAAGCAGGAGGCTTTCGACTTCAGCTGGAACGTCAGGCCACCCGCCGCCAACATTGGGCCACCTGATTCTTCACGACTAATCCTCCCGAGGAACAGATCTTGCCACAGGGGGAAGTAGGGCCTGCAGCCCAGGTAGCACTCGCAGAACGCCACGAAGATGGCGAGCTGCTCGATGCTGTGCGGGCCCAGGTCCGATGGCTGAATCCCGTAGAAGGCGCAGAAGCGTCGGAAGAAGAGAGATGTGGGAAACCCCAGCCCCCGCTCCAGGTGGCTGGTGAAGCAGACGAATTCTCCCTCACGCGGGTCCGGAGTCACCTCTCCGGCCGCGGGGATGCGCCACCTGCCGGCGCGCAGGATCCCGGCCTCCTCGAAAGACGCTAGTAGCGCTCTCGTGCACTTGGACCTGCCCCACGGCTCGGCGGAGGGGGCCATTGGCAGAAAGGTTCGAGGGGGTCGGAGGATTTTGGATCGATTGGATCGCGATGCGGAGGAAAACGGAGATGCGCGAAATCGGAGGAAATGACGAGAGGGTGGTTCTCCGATCGCCTACCATTTCCTTTATATAGCAGTTGTTACCCGCCAAATCAGGGAGCCGTTACTACGCGGTGATTACGCCAAAAGTTACCATTGGATTACTCCAATGGCTAGTTTTGACTTTGTTTGACGGTCCAACTTCATCCATTCGATCTCCGATCACTTCAACGATCACTAAATATTGACTAATTGACTCGCCGATTGCGACTGAATGACTAGTTTTTCCTTTATTCAGAGCCCGCCGTCGATTCGATTGGGTGTCGCATTGAGCCCGTATGCTGACCGCCAAGAATCACCGCCCAATTGACGACGGCCTCGGACTACCGATGGGGATATGCCTACCGGGTATACCCAGCAAGACGCTTCCGATCGCCCAGAGGCGAGTGGGCTGCAGACCGAATCGGATCGAGACTTGGCGTGGATCCAAGCGACTGGAAGCCGAAGGCCCAGGGGAGTAGATAGGCCCAGTCGGATTAGGTTAAACGAGTACCGAAACCTTAACTGATTCGGTTGAGATATGTAAACCCTAGGGGAGGGTGAGTCTATATAAACCTCCCTACAAGGCGTGTAGAGGATACGTTCCATCATCCGCCCAAGCGACTCGCCGCCTAGCCGTCGAGCTCGCCCCATTGTACCTCCGTCATAATACAATCTAGCAGGAGTAGGTCTTTACCCTCCGGGGGCCGAACCTGGGTAAAACCCTGTGTCTCCGCCCTCATCTCGCACCACAGATGGCTGGCCGCCCTTGCCCTTCGTTCTACTACTCACTGCCGATTGCAGCGTCTGCCGTGGTCATTCCCACTACATTGTCCATGCACTCAAAACATGGAGACATTATATTTTGGGAAAGCGTTGTGAAGTGTTCAAAGATCACAAGAGTTTGAAGTATATTTTCACTCAGAAGGAACTCAATATGAGACAAAGAAGGTGGCTAGAGCTCATCAAGGACTATGACTTGAGTTTGAAATACCATCCCGGTAAAGCAAATGTTGTAGCAAATGCTTTGAGCCGTAAGGTTTATGTGAATGGCCTCACTAAAGGAGAATTGCCAGATGATTTGTGTGCTCAATTCAAAGAGCTAAGATTGGAGATAGTGCCTGAAGGATATCTCATGCCATTGGAAGTGCAACCAACATTGTTGGACAAGATCAAAGAAGCCCAAAAGTTGGACAAGGAAATAGAGGAGATTAAGAGCAAAATTAGTAAAGGGAAGGCTAAAGGATTCCATGAAGATGAACAAGAAACTTTATGGTATGCAAAGCGTATCTGCATTCCGCAAGATCCGGAGCTTCGGAAATTGATTCTGCAAGAAGCACACAATTCACCATATTCTATTCATCAAGGTAACACCAAAATGGACATGGATGTGAAAGAAAGATTTTGGTGGAACAATCTCAAGAAATATATTGCAGAACATATTGCCTTGTGTGATGTGTGTAGTCCAGTAAAGGCGGAACATCAAAAACCGGCAGGGTTACTGCAACCACTACCTATTCCTGACTGGAAGTGGGATAAGATTGGTATGAATTTTATCACCGGATTGCCAAGGACTAGGTCCGGATATGATTCTATTTGGGTTTTCGTGGATCGCCTAACTAAAATGGCTCATTTCATACCCGTGAAGACTACTTATACAAGTGCTAAATTGGCTAAGATCTATATGAACAGAATTATATGTCTGCATGGAGTACCTAAGAGTATTGTGTCTGATAGAGGAA
The DNA here is from genome assembly GCA_023614405.1 of Avena insularis. NCBI lineage: Eukaryota > Viridiplantae > Streptophyta > Magnoliopsida > Poales > Poaceae > Avena > Avena insularis. Next base: position 55,497,316 of record CM042689.1, read on the forward strand.
CGCAGTTCACTTTGCATTTTTGGCGACAACTGCATGAATCATTGGGAACAAGGTTAGAATTTAGCACAACTTTTCACCCTCAGACTAATGGACAGACAGAAAGGACCAATCAGATTTTAGAACATATGTTGAGAGCTTGTGCATTAGACTATGGTGCTAGCTGGGATGAAAGTCTGCCTTACGCAGAATTCTCTTACAATAATAGCTATCAAGCAAGCATAGAGATGGCTCTGTTTGAATTTCTTTATGGAAGGAAGTGTACTACGCCATTACTATGGAGTGGAGTAGGAGAAAGAAATTTGTTCGGACCAGAACTGATCAAGGAAGCTGAAGAGAAAGTCAAATTGGTAAAGGACAGATTGAAGATAGCCTAGTCCCGACAGAAGAGCTACGCAGATCACAAGCATAGATAAGTCACCTATGAGGTAGGTGATAGATCTTATCTTAGAGTATCACCACTTCGTGGTGTGAAGAGGTTTGGAGTCAAAGGAAAATTGGCACCAAGATATGTTGGACCATTTAAAATTTTGAGCCGCAAAGGAGAAGTGGCTTATGAGATAGAATTGCCATAATCACTATCTGTTGTTCACAATGTGTTTCATGTGAGTCAGTTGAAGAAGTGTCATCCGGAGATGGAAGAAACTTCATTGAAGGACACTATACCTTTAGAAGAGGTTCAGTTGGAGAGTGATCTTACTTATGAGGAGAAACCTATCAAGATTCTTGAGACTGCAGAAAGAGTTACTCATACTAAGACTATCAAATTCTGCAAAGTACAGTGGAATCATCATACTGAGGAAGAAGCCACTTGGGAAAGAGAAGATGACCTTCGCAAAGATCACCCTCACCTATTTGCTAGCTAAGATGAATCTCGAGGGCGAGATTCATCTTAAGGGGTTTAGATTTGTAACATCCCAAAATTCATCAAATGCAAAATCATGTATTGAATTCATATCATCATAGCATTTAGAGCTTGCATAAAAAAATTTCAAAGTTTGAAACCAAATAAAACCATATTTATGCCCTTTTTATTATATACATATGATGCATGGTTTTATTTTTATTTTCAAAAGACGAAAGTTTTTTTGAGTGGTTAGATGTGTTTGTCACAATTTTGAATGCTAGGATCACAGTACAAACGTTTGGAGAAGATTTGAATTCAAACAGATTTATATTAGGGTTTCAAAACCTTTTCTAAAAATCAAAACAGAAAAGAAAAGGTTAAAGAAAAAAATAAAACCGGCGTTGCCTATCTAGCCCAGTAACCTATTCGGCCCATCTAGCCCACCCAGGTTCCCCCTCCCCCTCTCTCTTTCTCACGCGCCCGTGCCGCATCCTCTCGCTGACAGCACGACCCCACTGCCACCTCACCCCTTCGTCCCCAAATTTCGCGCAACGACCAGCTCCGCCGCTGCCGTTTCTACAAATCAACATGCATTGATTCCGATTGATTGCAGGCGGTAATCCCTCCCCCTCGAGTAGCTAATTAACCCCCTCTATCCCCGCATCATTTCCCCTCACTCAGCACCACAAGAGCGCCCCCTGGCTGCCAGCAATTGAGCCGCCGCTGCCCGACGCACTCCGGCGAGCTATTCCGGTGAGCATAGCGCGCCCCTTTGCCTCTCGTTCATGCGAGTGTATTCCTCTTGTTCTTGCGCATCTAACCGTGCCTCTGTTTTGCCCCATTTCGCCCCAGGTCGCCGTCCCCGTCATCAGCTGCAAGCACCCGACGCTCCATCCAACTCCGACGAGGGATTCCGGTAAAGTTTGAGCGGCCCTTACCCTCTGATTCAAACTAGCATGTGCGTCGTGTCCTTGTGCACTTCCTAATGCCATTCGTTTGCCTTATTGTGACCTAGGCCATCGCCTTCGTCTCCGCCAGCACACACCCGACGCCAGTGAGATCTCCGACGAGCTCCCGCGTCCACGACAGTGCACCCCTATCCAAACCACGACCACCTTGAGCTTCCTCGCATCCACGCGACGCTGCTAAGCATCTGCACCATCCCCTACCCCCTATAGACTCGCCGGAATGTCACCGACAGTGCCGTCGCTGCCGTCAGCGCCATCAGCGCCGCCCCGCTATGGTCGCACCGTTTAGATCTGTTGGATCTAGATCCTACGCTGTAGATTAGATCACTTACTGAACCATTACGTTTAGATCTGGAGCGTTGGATCTGACTTGATCCAACGGCACGGAAGAGTGATCCGCGCGAAACGGTATCAGAGAATCAGACGCTGCCACGCGTCTGTGAATTAGATTTAAAATCTGTTTTTGAATCTATTAGTGATTTAAACTTGTAAAATTCATATCTTTTGGTTTGTTTGTCCAAAAATTGCAAATAATATATCAATGGATTCAGAAAATTAATCCCTACACACCTATGGCATTGAATTGGTCATTTGCTTCTGAAAAATAGGATTATTTGCAGAAGAATTTGTAGGCCTATTTTGCAAATAAAAATTATTTGGAAAATTGTTTTAAAGTAAATTTAGTTTGTTTAGACTTTAGAAGGTTTATTTTGTGTTTAGTACTGTTTGGTTTGACTTGTTTAGTGTAGAAAATCATTCCATTGCATTTGCATGCATTCATATGTATTTTTTGTTTGAATATTGAAATGTGAATATGGTGATCACCGGACCATAGAAAACAACGATGACCTGACCTATCCCGAAGTACCCATCCATATTCTGGGTGAAGCTTTCAGAACTACCAGAACCCGAAGCATCTAGAATCTGAAGACTCAGTGGAGCAACCACACAGAAGAGGAAGCTATCTGGGAGCGCGAAGATCATATCAGAACGGAGTTTCCCGATCTCTTCAAATCCTAGGTAATCTTTTTCGTCCTTTTTCAAATCTCGGGACGAGATTTTGTTTAAGGGGGTAAGGTTTGTAACATCCCAAAAATATTAAACTTGGATCATCAAACTATAATCATCAAATTTAGGGTTAACAAAAACATTTTCAATTAAAAATATGAAAACATTCATATGTGTATGTATTACAATTTGGATTCTTTTGAATTTCCATGGTTCTGTGTTTATTTGCTTGTAAAATGATTCTTAGGTGAAATAAACATCATCTAAACAATCCCCAAACTTTTCCCAAAGGCAAACAAATCAAAACAAACAAATTAAGTGAATGGTCACTTTGGCCAATTTAACTCCCATGCCTACTTTGGCTATCCCTAACTTTCAGAACTTAACAGAAACTTGTATGGATCTTTGCACCCCTTGATAGTACTCATAACAAGGTACCAAGGCCCACTTTGTGATCATCCAAAAACATTTAAATGCTTAGTTTAAGTGAAAGTTTAAAATTGAATCTATTTCATATGGGAAGATCCCACTATTTCAAAAACCACTCAAACAAGCTCAATTCTCAAAACCCAAGCATCCACAGAACCCTCAACACATGCCTAGCACACCCACCAAAAATCTTTTCAAAATTCAAAACTTAAGTTCATGCGGCCATTTCATCAAACAGGTTGCAGATTCAAATCAAAAAAATCAAAAACACTGTTGAGCAATGTTTTGGGTCTAACTTGTTCCCTCTCTGGTTACAACTAGCCTTAGTAGATCATCTGGCAACCTTAACTAATCTCTAGCACCACTGTAAGCTGGCCATTGTCATCAATGGTGAGCAGGACGAGAGCACCATTGCCACCCCATGGTCGACAGCAAGCTACGAGCAACACTAGCCTCGCCAACCTTGTCTGGGAGCTAGCCAGCACCCCACCGCCACTCCCTGTCCCAGCCTCGAGCAATGCCAGCCACTGGACCACACGCCCAAGCCATGCCAAGCTTCTCTGCGAGCATGCCGAGAGCGCGCACGTGCGCCACCCTTGACACACGCCCACATACCGCGCGCCGCCTTCGCCGCATGCACGCGTGATCACCACCACCCCAGCAACCCCGCAGACACGCCCGTTCGCCGCCACGCGGACCACGCGCGCTGTGCGCCATCAAAACTTCCGCCGACACGCCCACCCATCGACTTCGGACCGATCGTAACCGCACCATATCTCGGCCGCCAGCCGCCGAGCACAGCAGCACAACACCGCCTTTACCTCCCCCACGCCGATTCTTCCAGGTTGGACGACCACGAGCTTCAAATTTCGCGTCTCATCGGTCCCCTCTCGCCATTATAAATAGATGCCTCCCCCGCTCGATTTCTTCACACCATTCCACTCCCCTCTCATCCAGAACCACCCCACCTCACTCCCGGAGCAAGGCGAGCAGCGCATCGCCGGAATTTCACCGGAGCCCGCCGCTGCTGGAGAAGAAGGAAGCCATCGATTGGAGCCGCCCCAGGAGGAGCTGCCGGTGCCAGGAGAATCGCCGTCGTCGACTTCGTCGTTAGCCCCCATCGCCGACCCTCGCCTGAACCCCGGTGAGCCTCCCACGACCCCCACGTGCCGCGTTTGGGTTCTGTCTCGTCGGCGCTGCCCGACGTGGACGATGAGCCACTGACTGGTGGTACCCCCTGTCAGCTGAGCCCCGCGCTGCGGAGTGACACTGGGCCGGCCCAATAACCCTTCCCGCGCAGCCTACTCGTTTGAATTTAGCTTTTTCTATTTATATTCAAACTTAGTTCTGTACCCAGTTTCAAAAATCAACGCAGCTCGATTCAGTGAACCAAATTGAATGAAACCAATTTTGTTAGAAAGGTATTGAAATGCTTAATCCAAGCCTGTTGGATTCCAATAATTTGGATCTATAGATCAACCTTGGTAAAAATAACAAGTCAGAAGCTTTTCTACATTCAAACATTTTTCAAATTTCAACCATAATAGCTTTCGAGTTGATTCCAACTCTCAAAAATCACATTTGATCATACCTAGAATATATAAAAACATATGGGTTTACTTACAGAAATAATGTTCAAGTAATAAAAGCATGCCACATAGGCATTTCTAGCCACTTTAATGATTTAAAATAAAAAGGTTAAACCCTATTAAATTGTGACACCACTTTAAATCACATTCCCATGTACTGAAATATGTGGTGATGACATGTGTCAACATGATCCCATGTTTGGTTTAGAGAATATTAAATCTTAAGAAGTTTTAAAATGAGTAAAAATTACTTTTCGAAAAATAAATAAATAAGACAAATGCTTTATTCTTGTGATATTAGTGATGATGCTAGATCATCTATAGAGCACCTTTGTGTGCTGATTGAAAGTAGTTAAGTATTGTTTGGTGATTGTGCACCTCGTATTTATTCATAGACGCTAGTACCGACCAAGGATACGAGGAGGAAGGAGGATACTACGAAGAAGAAGCCGAGGAGAACTTCAACCACTGCTCTGCACAAGGCAAACTAACACTTGCAAGATACTCTACTTTAGCAAGCCTTACTAATCAAGTTGACCTATGCAAGCTAATACTTGCTTGTTACCATGCCAACTAATGCCTTAAGCATATGTGATCATACCCACTTGATACCCCCTCCTAGTTTTACTTGCAAGCTTTCTACTTTATTTCTTTATCAAAGCTATTACTTAGAGTCTACTTAAGTGACTTGTAGATTCTAGGAAGATAATTGAAGGTTGCATAAAGAGCATTAAATTTGGCCAAAGCTAGATAATCTTGATGTCATCCTAAGGCATGAGATTGAACCTATTTAAACTACACTTGTTTACCACCCCTCATTAGTACTCACTCCCACTTGTAGATGCTAGTGCTAAGAATAAAACTTGATCAACTTTAGATGGGAATACTTGGTGGAAAATGGTTATGAAAACCTTAGAATGATGAGTCATTCTACTGAGATGTTTTGACATGTGTTTCCGAACTCCAGATGATTTTGATGATGAAAATGTTGAGGCATGAGCCTTAGCCCTTTATAAAACTGATGGTTGTCTGGATGCGATACCATTCCAATTTTACCGTACAACCACAATACCCGAAAATTGGCTAGGGCTTGACTGGAAACTTATATACCTTAGTATGGGTTCCCTCACGGCCAAGGTCTGAGCTGAGGCTACCTTGTGAAGATTGTCCACCTGCGCAGTACCCAAGATGACAGTTGGTCATGGTTGGGAGGCCAAACTCACAGGAGAGGTGCTTATACTAGGGCTTGTAATTGAAAGGTTAGGATTGATTATCCGCATACTGAGTATGGTGAATTCAGGATTCGTTCCTACGGATGTATCGAATGTTGTGGTGAAAGTGTACCATCTCTGCAGAGTGTCAAACTATTCGAATAGCTACGTCCACGGTTATGGACAGTTGGAGTGGCCATACTGTTCCCCCGTCAGATGTTTTCAAAATGACTTGTGAAATGAATTGGGATTTTGACTTGACCACAACAGAGTCGTGATATGAAATACAAGTTCCCACTTAGGTGTTATAAAATTTCAACTAACTTTTCTTGCTTCTGAACTTAGTAGAGGTAAATCTGGCTTTTTTGCAAAACAACCCTAGAGCTTAGTGTCCTACTACAAAAACCCCCTTCACTTGTTAGTATTAGTTTGCGAGTACTTAAAGAGTACTCATGGCTTTGTCCCTGGCTATTCCCGTGGCCAAACTATGAAGAGGAGTACTAGGACGATGTACCCCAGGAAGGTTATGACAACTAGGATCATCTCCCATCGTCAGCATTGCCTGTGACCCCGAAGATGGAGCATTGCCTACGCTACCTTTATTATTACGTATTTCCGCTGCTTGAGTTGTATTAAGAACTGGATCATGAGATCCTTATTTGTGTAAGACCTTATGTATGGTTTGTAATGGATGATGTACTGTGGTATCCAAATCTGTTATGTCTCGCAAAAATGGTAATCCTGGGATTGCGATGTATGGCATAATAGGCATCTGGGATTAAAAATCCGGGTGTTGACAAGTTGGTATCAGAGCCATCCTGACCATAGGAGACCCTAGTTAGACTGGACGTTTGAATCAAAAACTTAGTTTCAAAACCAAAGGAAGCAAATATTTACAAAAACTTCTTCCCATTCTTATCACCTTGTTTCTTTCATAAAAATTCATGATCCTCAAAAACTCTAGCAAAATACCTAAAATTCGACACACTTGATCACTCTACTAACTTACTCATCCTATATTCTTATAGATGGACGTGAAGTACAGCAAGTTTGATCAGTTGGGGAATGGAGGAGACCTTATCTTTGAGCGGGATTTGGACCAGCTTTGAACTTGGGCGTCCGCACTTTTGAGTTCTTCGGAGCTCAGCTCAATGATCAAGGAGGAGAAGATCTATAGTGGCTAATTGTTGCAAGTCTCCGAGGAAAGATTGAACCTCCCACTACCGAGGGAATCCAGTTCACCTTGCAAGAAAACAACTGGCTCGATGGACTTGCCAGGGCCATGCAGGAAGCTCTTGCTCGTCTGTGTGGGCAGAGTATCAACCAGATCAAGGGTACCCGCTTTGAGCTTTGTCCAAGGCGTGATGCTATGGGACAGCCACTGGAAGCCCCATACCACCACGAGCTGAATACTCAGTTGGACCACCTTAGCCTCATGATGTACGATCGTCAGCAGGAATTGGCCAATTGCCGTGACTACTCCAACCACAAGTCTGCCATCATCAAGACAAAGGATCAGACCATTGCCATGCTAGTGAAGGATCGCAAGTCTCGCCACTGTCAGCTCGACAAGAAGGAGCGCATCATTTCCCATCTTCGCCACCGTATCTCGGATTTGGAGGAGACCATCCACGAGAGAGACATGCAGTTGGAGGAAAGAGAGAATGCCGGAGAGGATCTTCGTGGAGAACCCTACTCCTATCTCAGGGATGATGATGATTTTCTGGAGGATCAGGCTATGGACTTCTTCACCGATGAGGATGATTTCGCCTTCATCGATGACGATGAGGATGACGACTACGCCGACTCCAAGGAGTAGTAGCACTAGCGTAGTGAGTTGTATTCGGTCCCACTGTATCATAGTTTCCAGAATGGTTCTTAAAACCATCTGTTTACCTTTGTTGTGGTGTGTGTTTGTACCGTGTGCTATGAATGAATGAAAAGCAAGTTGCTAGAAAATCTGAGTCAAACTTTAAAAACTTTTCAAAGTCCCCGAACCTTAGAAATTTCCCTCTTTTCTCATGATCCATCTCAATCTTCAGATGCCACGCGGAGGAAGTGGTTCATCCCTGGACCCGATGTTGCAGATCTAGCAAATGTTGGTTTCTGACCGCGAAGCTGAAAGAGATGAAAGTCAAGCCAACCTAGCCACCCTTCAGCAGATAGCTCAGCTGGCCGACAACAATCAAGGCCAAGGAAATCAGGACAACCATGGATCTAAGCTCAAGAATTTCCAGAACACCAACCCACCTGTTTTCACTAAGTTAGAAGAGCCCTTAGACACCGATGATTGGCTGCAAACCATGGAGAACAACCTAGAAGTCGCCGGAGTGGAAGCTAACCAGAAGGTTCTATTCGCCATCCCACTATCTAGTCGGAGATGCAAGGGCATGGTGGAACAGCGTTCGTGCAATGACCAGAGGACAGATGATGACATGGGAGGAATTCAAGGTCAAGTTCAACAGAACCCATGTGCCACCGGGTTTGATCAAGAGAATGAGAGATGAGTTCAGAGAACTGAAGCAAGGACGGATGACCGTAGTGTAATACCGTGACAAATTCTTGTCATTAGCTAGGTATGCCCCGGATGAGATCGACACTGAAGCCAAGAAGAAAGAGAGATACCTGAATGGTCTGCATGATGAGATGCAGACTGTGTTGGTCAATATCACCTTTGCTGATATTGAAGCCCTTGTCGACTCTGCCATCCATATGGAAGGAAAGATCAACCAAGCCAATGAGAACCGCAAGCGTCGCATGATGCATCAGCCAGGAACCCATCAGACCCCAAAGTATCACCCTAACCCATCTCCAGGATTTGCTCCGAGAACCAACAGACCCCCGATGAACCGTCCGACCTATCCCAACCATGGAAACCCAAGGCCCGGAGGAAATCACAACAACCCCGGCAACTCTAGCAATTTCAACCGTGCACCACCCAAGTTCAACAACAACGATGCTACCACCAACACCAACACTGCCCCGAGGACTGGAAGCAATGATGTGCCTGTTGCAGCAAAGGACAAGTCGCAAGTGACTTGTTATGACTGTGGATATAAGGGTCACTACTCCAATGAGTGCCCCAAGAAGAATGCCGCAGACCCCAATGCAAATGCCCCAGCTCAGCAGCAGCATCGTGTTCAGCCAGGAAGAAGGTTTGCCCCAGGGAATTCACTCAACCGCAACGGTCGTCTTTTTCTCATGCATGCCGAAGAAGCCTAGGAAGCGCCAGACGTCGTGCTGGGTATGTTTTCTGTTAATTCAGTACTCGCTAGAGTGTTGTTTGATTCTGGTGCATCGCACTCATTTATCACCGAAGAATTTGCATGCACTAGTAAGATTCAACCAACAAAACTGAAGCATGTTATGATTGTTCAAATCCCCGGTTCAACCACCAAAGCTAGGCAAATTTGTAAAGCCGTCCCTATCCGAATCCATGGCATAGATTTTTATGCTAATCTGATAGTACTCAGAACTAAAGGTTTGGAAGTAGTACTAGGAATGGATTGGATGTCCAAACATAAGGGATTAATTGACTGTGCCAAGAAAGACATAACCATGACCAGTACAGCCGGAATATCAGTCGAGCATGTATCTAAAACCTTACCTCGTCAATTCAAGTGCAACAAGAGTATAGCCCAACCTACCATTGACCAAGTCCAGATAGTCTGTGAATACCCCGATGTATTTCCAGATGTTTCGCCCGGTATGCCCCCAGATCGGGATATCGAGTTTATCATTGAACAAATCCCCGGAACAGGACCCATAGCCTAGAGACCATATAGTATGAACCCTTCTGAACTAGCAGAACTGAAGAAGCAACTGGATGCCATGCTGGAAATTGGATTGATTCAACCAAGTGCGTCACCATGGAGATCACCTGTCTTATTTGTGGACAAGAAGGATGGAGGCAACCGTTTGTGTACGGATTATCGGAAGTTAAATGACGTCACTATCAAGAACAAATACCCATTGCCCAAGATAGAAGATTTGTTTGATCAGTTGACCGGTGCCAAAGTGTTTTCTAAGATTGATCTTAGAACAGGCTATCATCAACTCAAGATTCGTGCAGAGGATATTCCAAAGACTGCCTTTACCACCAGATATGGATTATACGAGTATACCGTCATGTCGTTTGGATTAACCAATGCCCCCGCTTATTTCATGAATCTCATGAATAAGATTTTTATGGACTTCCTAGATAAGTTTGTCGTTATTTTCATCGATGACATTCTAATTTATTACAAATCAGAAGAAGAACATGAGCTCCACCTAAGGACCATTCTTGGAACCCTTAGAGAGCATCAGTTGTAAGCCAAGTTTAGCAAATGTGAATTCTGGTTACAGGAGGTAGGATTCCTCGGCAGAATTGTATCAGCCGGAGGAATTGCCGTTGACCCTGCAAAGGTGAAAGATGTCGAAGATTGGCAAGCCCCAACCACTCACACCCAAGTTCGTGCATTTCTCAGATTGGCGGGATATTACCGCAAGTTCGTAGAAGGATTCTCGAGTATCGCCAGACCCATGACCCAATTGCTGAAGAAGGGCAAGAAGTTTGAATGGACCAACAAATGTGAAGCGAGTTTTCAAGAACTCAAGAGGAGATTGATTTCAGCCCCAATCTTAATCATGCCGGATATCACAAAGCCCTTTGATGTGTATTGTGACGCATCCAAGATCGGTCTCGGATGTGTGCTAATGCAAGAAGGCAAATTCATATCTTATCTATCTCGACAACTTAAACAACACGAGCAAAATTACCCAACCCAAGACCTCGAACTCGCAGCCGTAGTTCTAGCCCTGAAGACATGGAGGAATTACCTGATGGGAAACCGTTGTGAAATTTATTCCGATCACAAGAGCCTGAAGTATGTATTCACTCAGAAGGAGCTGAATATGAGACAGAGAAGATGGATTGAGCTAATCAAGGATTACGATCTGGACATTCACTATCACCCCGGTAAAGCCAACGTGGTAGCGGATGCCCTTAGCAGATTGTCGTGCCGCTTGAACTCCATGATTTTGAAGGAGCAACCAAGCTTGCACAAAGAGATGGAAGATTTCCGAATGGAATTAGTAAGTGAAGGATTTTTGGCTAGCATAGAACTTCAACCCACTTTGATCAGCCAGATCAAAGAGGCGCAGAAAGGAAATGCTAGTATCAACCGAATCAAGCGTCGTATCGGTACAGGCAAAGTACCCGGATTCACCGAAGACAAAGAAGGAGTTCTATGGTACAAAGGACGCCTTTGTGTACCAGCAGATTCTGAGTTGAAAGAAGTTATTCCGAAGGAAGCTCATGATACTCTTTATTCTATCCACCCCGGAGGAACGAAGATGTATCAAGATTTGAAGTAACAATTTTGCTGGCATAAGATGAAGAGAGAAATCGGAAGCTATATCGTCAAGTGTGATATATGTCAGAGAGTCAAGGCGGGACATCAAAGACCCGCTGGATTGTTGCAACCATTGCAGATTCCGGAATGGAAATGGGATTCCGTTGGAATGGACTTTATCTCCGGATTGCCTACTTCTAGTAGGGGAAATGACTCTATCTGGGTCATAGTGGACAGATTGTCCAAATTCGTCCATTTTTTACCCGTCAAGACCACATATCAGAGTTCGAAGCTAGCGGAGTTATACATCACTAGAGTCGTCAGTTTGCATGGAGTCCCTAAGAACATCGTATCGGATCGAGGAACTCAGTTTACCTCGAGATTCTGGAAGAAAGTCCAAGAAGGTTTAGAACCCGACTAGATTTCAGCACAGCTTATCACCCTCAGACCGACGGACAAACGGAGCGAGTAAATCAAATACTTGAAGATATGTTGAGAGCATGTGTGTTAGAGTATGGATCTAAGTGGGAAGACTGTCTGCCGTTTGCAGAATTTTCGTACAACAACAGTTATCAAGCCAGTTTGCAAATGGCCCCATTTGAATTCATGTATGGAAGGAAGTGTCGCACCCCTTTGAATTGGTCGGAAGTAGGAGAGAGTCAGATTTTCGGACCCGATATCCTACGAGAAGCGGAAGAGAAGGTTCATAAGATCCGTGAGCACCTCAAGAGAGCCTAGTCAAGGCAGAAGAGTTACGCCGACAAGAGACGTCGAGACCTCGCCTTCAACGTAGGAGATTTTGTGTATCTGAAAGTGTCGCCATTGAAGGGAATGCAGCGTTTCCAGTTGAAAGGAAAGTTAGCCCCCAGATATATCGGCCCATTCAAGATTCTGAACCGTCGAGGAGAAGTGTCGTATCAATTGGAACTACCCGAAGAGATGTCAGCCGTGCACAATGTGTTCCATATCTCATTACTTCGCAAGTGCCTCGAAGTCCCAGAGAAGACTGAAGTGTTCAAGAATATTGATCACCGGACCATAGAAATCAACGATGACCTGACCTATCCTGAAGTACCCATCCGTATTCTGGAAGAAGCTTTCAGAACTACCAGAACCCGAAGCATCAAGTTTCTCAAGATTCAGTGGAGCAACCACACAGAAGAGGAATCTACCTGGGAGCGCGAAGATCATATCAGGACGGAGTTTCCCAATCTCTTCAAATCCTAGGTAATCTTTCTCGTCCTTTTTCAAATCTCGGGACGAGATTTTGTTTAAGGGGGGAAGGTTTGTAACATCCCAAAAATATTAAACTTGGATCATCAAACTCTAATCATCAAATTTAGGGTTAACAAAAACTTTTCCAATTAAAAATATGAAAGCATTCATATGTGTATGTATTACAATTTGGATTCTTTTGAATTGCCATGGTTCTGTGTTTTTTTGCTTGTAAAATGATTCTTAGGTGAAATAAACATCATCTAAACAATCCCCAAACTTTTCCCAAAGGCAAACAAATCAAAACAAACAAATTAAGTGAATGGTCACTTTGGCCAATTTAACTCCCATGCCTACTTTGGCTATCCCTAACTTTCAGAACTTAACAGAAACATGTATGGATCTTTGCACCCCTTGATAGTAGTCATAACAAGGTACCAATGCCCACTTTGTGATCAACCAAAAACATTTAAATGCTTAGTTTAAATGATAGTTTAAAATTGAACCTATTTCATATGGGAAGATCCCACTATTTCAAAAACCACTCAAACAAGCTCAATTTTCAAAACCCAAGCATCCACAGAACCCTCAACACATGCCTAGCACACCCACCAAAAATCTTTTCAAAATTCAAAACTTAAGTTCATGCGGCCATTTCATCAAACAGGTTGCAAATTCAAATCAACAAAATCAAAAACACTATGATGAGCAGTGTTTTGGGCCTAACTTGTTCCCTCTCTGGTTACAACTAGCCTTAGCAGATCATCTAGCAACCTTAACTAATCTCTAGCACCACTGTAAGCTGGCCGTTGTCGTCAATGGTGAGCAGGCCGAGAGAACCATTGCCACCCCATGGTCGACAGCAAGCTACGAGCAACACTAGCCTTGCCAACCTTGTCTGGGAGCTAGCCAGCACCCCACCGCCACTCCCTGTCCCATCCTCGAGCAATGCCAGCCACTGGACCACATGCCCAAGCCATGCCAAGCTTCTCTGCGAGCATGCCGAGAGCGCGCCCGTGCGCCACCCTCGACACACACCCATAGACCGCGCGCCGCCTTCGCCGCATGCACGCATGATCACCACCACCCGAGCAACCCTCCACATGACCATGCATCGCCAGCGCCATCAAAACTGCCATCGGACACGCTCAGAGCGTCGAAGCATTCCGACCGATCAGCACTGCCCCACGTCTTGCCACCACGCCGTTGAGCTTCGCCAGGGAGCACAGCACCGCCCCCTACCGTCGCCCACGCTGATAGCCCTCTTTGCCGTCGACCACGACGAGCTCAGCCCGCCCCCGTCGGTCCCCTCTCGCCACTATAAATAGAGGCCTCCCCCGCTCGATTTCTTCACACCATTCCACTCCCCTCTCAACCAGAACCACCCCACCTCACTCCCGGAGCAAGGCAAGCAGCGCATCGCCAGAATTTCACCGTAGCCCGCCGTTGCTGGAGAAGAAGGAAGCCATCGATTGGAGCTGCCCCAGGAGGAGCTGCCGGTGCCAGGAGAATCGCCGTCATTGACTTCGTCGTTTGCCCCCATCGCCGACCTTCGCCTGAGCCCCAGTGAGCCTCCCACGACCCCCACCTGCGGCGTTAGGGTTCTGTCTCGCCGGCGCTGCCCGACGTGGACGATGAGCCATAGCCGTTCGATTAGACTTAGATCGTGCGGCCGAGATCGCCCCGTACCGCTTCGCATGTTATGAGCCACTGACTGGTGGTACGCCCCTGTCAGCTGAGCCCCACGCTGCGGAGTGACACTGGTCCGGCCCAATAACCCTTCCCGCGCAGCCCACTCGTTTGAATTTAGCTTTTTCTATTTATATTCAAACTTAGTTCTGTACCCAGTTTCAAAAATCAACCCAGCTCGATTTAGTGAACAAAATTGAATGAAACCAATCTTGTTATAAAGGTATTGAAATGCTTAATCCAAGCCTATTGGATTCAAATCATTTGGATCTATAGATCAACCTTGGTAAAAATAAGAAGTCAGAAGCTTTTCTACATTCAAACATTCTTCAAATTTCAACCATAATAGCTTTTGAGTTGATTCCAACTCTCAAAACTCACATTTGATCATACCTTTCAGAATATATAAAAACATATGGGTTTACTTACAGAAATAATGTTCAAGTAATAAAAGCTTGCCACATAGGCATTTCTAGCCACTTGCAAGATACTCTACTTTAGCAAGCCTTACTAATCAAGTTGACCTATGCAAGCTAATACTTGCTTGTTACCATGCCAACTAATGCCTTAAGCATATGTGATCATACCCACTTGATACCCCCTCCTAGTTTTACTTGCAAGCTTTCTACTTTATTTCTTTATCAAAGCTATTACTTAGAGTCTACTTAAGTGACTTGTAGATTCTAGGAAGATAATTGAAGGTTGCATAAAGAGCATTAAATTTGGCCAAAGCTAGATAATCTTGATGTCATCCTAAGGCATGAGATTGAACCTATTTAAACTACACTTGTTTACCACCCCTCATTAGTACTCACTCCCACTTGTAGATGCTAGTGCTAAGAATAAAACTTGATCAACTTTAGATGGGAATACTTGGTGGAAAATGGTTATGAAAACCTTAGAATGATGAGTCATTCTACTGAGATGTTTTGACATGTGTTTTCGAACTCCAGATGATTTTGATGATGAAAATGTTGAGGCATGAGCCTTAGCCCTTTATAAAACTGATGGTTGTCTGGATGCGATACCATTCCAATTTTACCGTACAACCACAATACCCGAAAATTGGCTAGGGCTTGACTGGAAACTTATATACCTTAGTATGGGTTCCCTCACGACCAAGGTCTGAGCTGAGGCTACCTTGTGAAGATTGTCCACCTGCGATACCCCAAGATGACAGTTGGTCATGGTTGGGAGGCCAAACTCACAGGAGAGGTGCTTATACTAGGGCTTGTAATTGAAAGGTTAGGATTGATTATCTGCATACTGAGTATGGTGAATTCAGGATTCGTTCCTACGGATGTATCGAATGTTGTGGTGAAAGTGTACCATCTCTGCAGAGTGTCAAACTATTCGAATAGCGTCATGATTATATGGACAGTTGGAGTGGCCATACTGTTCCCCCGTCAGATGTTTTCAAAATGACTTGTGAAATGAATTGAAATTTTGACTTGACCACAACAGAGTCGTGATATGAAATACAAGTTCCCACTTAGGTGTTATAAAATTTCAACTAACTTTTCTTGCTTCTGAACTTAGTAGAGGTAAATCTGGCTTTTTGCAAAACAACCCTAGAGCTTAGTGTCCTACTACAAAAACCCCCTTCACTTGTTAGTATTATTTTGCGAGTACTTAAAGAGTACTCATGGCTTTGTCCCTGGCTATTCCTGTGTCCAGACTATGAAGAGGAGTACCAGGACGATGTACCCTAGGAAGGTTACGACAACTAGGATCATCTCCCATCACAAGATTGCTCGTGACCTCAAGATGGAGCTTCGCCTACGCTACCTTTATTATTACGTATTTCCGTTGCTTGAGTTGTATTAAGAACTGGATCATGAGATCCTTATTTGTGTAAGACCTTATGTATGGTTTGTAATGGATGATGTACTGTGGTATTCAAATCTGTTATGTCTCGCAAAATGGTAATCCTGGGATTGCGATGTATGGCATAATAGGCATCTGGGATTAAAAATCCGGGTGTTGACATATGAACTCTATGTAATAGACTTGGGCTATTGAGTTGTAAAGACTGTGTTATATCTAGAATGACGATGTAATAATGACCTTTGTGTATGTCTACTTCATCTTAAACTGTGGATGCTAGCATTTTGATCCAAGGACTAGCATTGCAATCACAGGGGCCTTTACCTTTAAAAGGTGGGGTCTTACAGACACGCAGGTCTTAACGAAATTAAAAAACAACCATAAGGCTCCTGTCAGTTACCGACTTACAATAAGGATCATTGCATACATCATATATAATCACAATCATGGCCATATCACATCACAGCATACCCCTGCAAAACAAAGTTAGACGCCTCTAATTTTTTTGCATATTTTATGTGGTTTGGGGCTTTCAATAAGTACCGTTCTAACTTACGAACAAGAACCACAACGTTGATGTTTGAACTATCAAGTGCCCATTGTAAATTGAATCTTTACTATGATGGGAGAGACAGACACCCGCAAAGCCACTTATGCAATATAAGTTGCATGTTGAGCGTGGAGCAAGTCTCATGAACGATGTCATGTAAGGTTAGCCCGGGCCACTTCATCCCACCATCCCGCAATATGCAAAGTACACAAGAAGCAATTGATTATAAAAGCACCACCAGCCATAATTACCATTGTGTTCTACTCGTGCAACATATCTACATATAGACACGACTCTGATACCACTATAGGGGTTCGTAGCATGGAAAACAAAAAATTCTACCACATGAACACACACAAGCCAAGATCTATCTACTACATTGTAGCAACGAGTCGATTAGAGTACACTCACCCTCGAAGATTCCAAAGCGGTTAACAAGAGCAGATTCTCGTGGGTGATGTAGCCATTCACTTGCCGATCTCAAGATCGCGTAGACGATCCTTCCGGAGCCGTGCTCCCGCAGTCGGTCACACATTCAGTACTCGATGAAGACCTTCCTCTCCCTTGTTCCAGCAGGCAGTGTATGTTGTAGTTCTCCCCTCGCAATTCCGGCAGCATGATAGCGTGGTCTCGGAGTTAGAGGGAAGATCCCGCAGGGCTTCGACTTAAGCCGGAGCGGGTAGGATGGAGTATAGGGTTTCCTCGGCGTTCTAGGGTTTAGAGGCTATATAGGATGAGGTGTGGGATGGCGAAAGCTTGGGCGGCGACGGCGGCACGGCGACGCTGGGCGGCGGCGACGGCTGGTGGCGCGGCAGCGTGGTGGGGTTGTGGTGGTGTTGTGTTGGAGGGGCAGCCCCCTCCCCTCTATTTATGAGAGGGAGGGGCAGCTAGGGAGGGGAGGTCGAATCCTCCCCCAACTCCCTCTCCTCCTTGGCGCGTGGTGGAGGGAGTGGAGATTTCCTCTCTTCCCTCCACCAGGATACATTGTCCCAGTTTGACTTTTCAAACTTGCCTTTTCACTTTCAATTTTGGAGTTTGATTTCTCTCTTTTATTTGCACAGCCCTTTGACCTAGGACATGATGCAACCATTCCACTTTGTCATGACTCATTCATGTACCCTTCCCCTTCCGGTTCGGTGAACCTTCTAGACCCTTCTAGATAATTCCGGTGAAAACATCGGAATCATTTCCGAACTCCGGAATTGCACTTTCTTTATATGAATCTTATTCTCCGGACCATTCCAGATCTCCTCGTGATATCCCGGATCCCATCCGAGACCCCGAGAAACATTCGGTTTTATTACTCACATTCCATATCTACTAAACAACACTGAATCCTTAAGTGTGTCTCCCTACGGTTCATGAATTATGCAGACATGACCGAGACTCTTCTCTGATCAATAACCAATAGAGGAATCTGGAAATTCATATGGCTCCCACATATTTCTACAATTACATTGCGATCGAATGAACCATTTACATACGATACCAATTTCCCTTTGTATCGTGATACTTTACTTATCTGAGGTCTGATCGAATGAACCATTTACATACTTAAACATTATTGCCAAATTGGCTTCCAAGGCAATTTTGCATCATACGCTGGTAGGTGGCACCTGTGTTTTTGAGGCTGAACAACATTGTCATGTCGCAGAATACACCATAAGGTGTTATAAATGTTTTTTTCTTGGTCTTCTACCTTCATCCGAATCTGGTGATACCCGGAATAAGCGTCCATAAAGGAAAGACATTCGCACCCAGCTGTAAGGTCGATAAGTTGATTGTTAGCGGGAGTGGGAAGTGATCCTTTGGATAGTGTTTGCTAAGTGCGGTGAAGTCTATGCACATGCGTAGGTCCTTGGTGTTTTTCTTCAGGACGCACACGGGATTGGCGACCCAGAGTGATTTCTTGATCTCCTTGATAAAGTCCACGTCCATGAGGCGATGGATTTCTCATCCAATGGCCTTTCCCTTGGGTTCCACAAAACGGCGGAGTGACTGCTTCACGGGTCTGGCATCGGGATATAAATTAAGTGCATGCTGAGCGAGTTCCCTGGGGAAATCCCGACATGTCTAATGGTACCCATGCAAAGATCTCCCAGCGCTCATGGAGGAACTCGATGAGAGCGCCTTCCTATGCAGGACTGAGGTTGGTGGACACGGGGATGTTTTCTTCAGGTACTTTGGGTGGACTTGCACTTCCCTTGTATCCCTTGCTTGATAAAACGCCAGGTCAGGCATAGACCAAACTTCAGGCAAATGCTCCATGTCTGCTGATATCCTCAGCTTCTCAAATTATGTCTCCATCCCAAAATATTCAGAGATTTTGCTGAATTCCCTATCGCATTTGTCAGATCGAGTTAAGATTCCTCTAACCATGATGATCCCGTTGTTCTCTGTCATCTTCATAACTAGATAAGCGTAGTGTGGTACTGCCATGATTCTTGCAAAAGCTAGGCACCCTAGGATCGCATGGTATTGTGATGGCTAGTCCATAACTTCAAATTTGAGTTTCTCTCGCCTGAAATTATTTCTAGATCCAAAGACAACATCAGTATAGATTTTCCCTAAAGGAATTTAGGGTTTACCTAGAACTATCATGTGGAAAGATGTTTCGGTTGGTGCCAAATTCGTCAGGGATATTTTCATAGCTCATAGAGTTTTGGCGTATATGAGGTCGATGCTGCTACCAATGAAGACCTTGCACATGTAGAACCCTCCAACTTATGCATCAACGATGAGGGATGAATGACCCGGTCGAGGTACTCGAAGCAGATGATCAGCCATGATGAAGGTAATTTCCTGCTCCGACCAATGAAGGAAATCAGGGGTTGGGGTGGTGTTGTTACCGCCATATTTACTTGTGGGATGATCAACTTCTAGATCATGTTGGATGGACGACCTCTTTGAATCATCGACATGTAGGGTTTGTTGCATGGAAAACAAAAAAATTCTACCGCAAGAACGCATAAACCAAGATCTAATCTATGGAAAATCCAAGATCTAATCTACGAGATTGGTGCAACGAGAATGTAGAGAACTAACCCTCGTAGATCCAAAGCGTTTAAAGATATTGTAGAGAACTTACCCTCATCAATCACTTGTCGATCTCAAGATCACAATGATGATCCTTTTGGCATCGCGTTCCGGCAGCGCTTTCGCACTAGGTCACACATACGGAGTCGATGAAGACCTTTCTCTCCTGTTCCAGCAGGCAGCAGACAAGGGGTTCGTGGTGGTCATGATAACCCACAAGTATAGGGGGTGTATCATAGTACTTTCGATAAATAGGAGTGTCGATCCCAACGGGGAGCAGAAGGTGTTGACTAGTGGTATAGAGCAGGAAATCAATGTAAATACTTAGCAAACGGATTTTTAGGGGTTTTCTAATAAAGAAACAAAACACAGTGCAAGTAATAAAGACAACGAACAAATGCATCAAGTATCCCAATCCTTTCTTAGCAAAGGACAAGCCGGTGGAAATACTTATAAGGACCAAACATTCTCGAGGACACATGGGGATTCTGTCAAGTGCTTTCGCTTCATATAGCTAAGTACTCTTCTTTGGTGTTGTAAATGTTGTGTGGGTGAACCTATGCTAATGTACCGACCTTACTTGGACTAGTACATACTTGTGCTTAAACCCCCTGCAAGCATCCGCAACTACAGGAAAGTAATTAAGATATAAACCTAACCACAGCCTTAAACTCTGAGATCCTACGCTCCCTTGTGCAATGGTGTCCTAACGGGGGTTCAGGTTTCTGTCACTCCGGCAACCCCACAATTAGTATCCAAATACATAATGCATTCTCCTAGGACCATAAATGGTGAAGTATCATGTAGTCTATGTTCACATGACACCACTAGAAGAATAGCACCACAACTTAAATACTAAACCATTTAATAATATCTCAACACAAATCCACTACTAACAACATGACTTCTCCCATGTCCTCAAGAACTAGACGAACTACTCACAAGACATCATATGGATCAATATCAAGGATGATATGGTGATGGATAACAATATGAACATAAACAATAATACAATGGTTCCACTCACAAGCATCAACTACAATAGTAATCAACACCAGGAAAGTTTCCCCTAAGAACTATGCAAGATCCAACACGATTGTTACAGCGGGATGGAGTGGTGATGATGGTGCTTCTGGATATGATGGTGTGGATGATGATGATGATGATCCCGATGAAGCCTAGCTTGATGACGGTGTTGATGGCAACGATCTCCCCTCTCCGGGAAGGAATTTCCCTGGAAGAAAAATGTGTCTGCCAGAGAGCTCTTTCTCTCTCGGTGTTTTCCGCCCTGCAGAGGCGGTGGAATCTTTCTGTGGTCGCTCCTCTTGTATTAGGGTTTCAAGGAGAAGATATAGGCGAGATGGTGGAGTCGGAGGCCGGCCAGGTGGGCCACACCTCCTCCAGGTGCGGGGCAGGGGGGACCCGTGCCTGGGAGGGGTCTGGGCCCTGTGGCCTAACTCCGCCTCCCCTTCTGGCTTCCTTCGTCTTCTCGGAAAATATTACTTTTCATGATTTTTCTGGTATTTTTCTGATCTTCGCGAAATTGCATAAAAACACCTCTTTTTCCATCAGAAACCTGACTCCGGTAGTTCATCCTCCAAGAATCATCCAACATGCAAAAACAAATGAAAAGACATAAGTATCTCCTCTTAATATGAAATATATCAATGAATAGAGGCGAATTATGATATAGAATGGTGATGCAAATTGGACATATCAACTCCCCCCAAGCTTAGACCTTCGCTTGTCCCCAAGCGAAAACTGAGCTGAGTAAACATGTCCACAGAAAAGAATACGGGCAAGAAGGATCACACTCACCATTACACAACTCATAGAAGAAGGCAACTCACCAATATATAACTTAGCTTGCAACAAGTACATGGTCACAATAGAGATGCATAAAGATAAATCATAATTGGAATTGGCACACTTTGATCCTGGTCAGAGAACAACTGGCAAACAGCTTCACAAAAAGCTTTTGAAGAAGTTTTACAATAGGAGTACTCTTTGCTCAAACATAAAGGGTTTTTCACAATGAAGGCTTTCAAAGTAATACTCAATAGATAAGAGTTTTGTGCAAACAAGGAAGATAAATAATATGATTGAATAAATCATCATATAAATGCTTGAAACACAACAACTCAAATGCTTGCTGGAGAAAGAGAGGAAGAAGGTTTACTGACTCAACTTAGAAAATAGGAGAAAGGTCCCTTCATAGAGGGAAGCAGGGATTTCAAGTCATAAAGAGCTTTCAAAATATTATGGTACTTACTAGCTTTGAGCCCTCATTTCCCCTATCATAAGCATCTTGAGGTGCTTAAGGTTAAAGTGAAAAAGGATGGAGTATATGCTTGACGAAATATAAGTTGGCAATCTCAAGTCCCTTGAGTATGAGGGCCGCTCCTCATGCTACTCAACTTTAGTTACCGGTAAGTTCTTGTCATTGTTAGTACATGTGTATCATAAAGAACCGCCAACGGGGTACCCTTGCACATGATACATGAGCTATCCCATAATCAAAATGACAAGGCAAGCAGACAGTGAGCATGTTAGCGATCTTTTTATTTGCTATTTGCATAGGTTTTTATTGAGGATGCTTCACAGATTGCTCACTATGGTGATGCTGCAATTTTCCACCATGATTAGGCATGGCTTAGGCTAGCGGCCCACGCGTTTCTCTAACACACATACATAACTCCATGGACTTACAAGCTCCCCTTTTTATTTCACACCGACGACATCCGCAAACAAAAGAGCATGATATCAACTGCATATGTATCCATAAGTGTTGAAAGTGTTCCCCGTGACAGCACAGTTCTGCTAATCTGAACGTATAGATGCAGGCATATACAACTTCGATGACACAATGGTTCAAGTTTATTAGGGGCAAGAAAATAAGGTGTGCCATCAAGTTTGTGAGAGCTTTACTAACTAGTTTTCACATAACAAAATAATTTTTAATTCGAAAGATAGATGAAGCTTGAGAATTTTCTTGGGATAGAAATGATGCTAATAGGTAGATATGGTGGACACAAATGGCACAAGTTTGGTTTAAAGGGATTGGAAGCATGAGAAGTACGCCTTCTCAAAACAGGTTTTTGGCTAGCAAGGCTGGGTAGCAAGCAAAAGAGTTGAAGGAAACAAGCAAACCTATAAGTGATAAAGCCAAACATGCAATCTTCCTTGAAGACACAAAAGATCTTAAATAAAGAATACTAAGCTTATGAGACAATCAAGAAAGAAAATAAATGATACAAAATACCTACAAGCTTTTTTTCTCTTTTCCTTTCAAACCTCAAAAAGTGCTGCTACTGACCAGAGCTCGGTTTGCCAAAAACAATTTAGATCTACTTGATGCTCCCAAAGTGATGCTAATACTGATCAACAAGATCAATCATATAATAGAGATTGCAAACTAAAATAAGAAGTGCAAAAAGTAAAATATGAAACTTCTCATTAATATTCAATAAAGGCACTCACACCAAGGGATACATAGTTAATCAACTAAAGGAGAGATACTTCCACATGCAAACCAACCTATAAGATAACTTCTCTACCAAATATATGAATCTACTAAAAAGGTAAAAGATAATGATGTGATACCGCGGCACTGCCCCAAGCTTGGAACAAGCCAAGTGGTGCCAAACCTGATGGCGAATTACTCCTTTGGTGGTGGTGGTGTTCTCTTGATAAGCTCCTCAATCAGTTTCCTCAAATCCTCAATCTCGAAGGTCAGAGTACGAATCAACTCTGAATTTTGCTCAATGCGGTTCATGATCATATTGGACTGAGAGTCCCAGTCCTTGCTATTCTTTCCCCACTCTTCCTTCTTATTGTGTTCCTTCCCTGCATGGTTAGAGTGAGGCAGATCCCATACCGAGGGCAAGTTCCCTTTGGGCACATGTTGGTATTGTTGCTCATGTATAAGAGTACGGAAGGAATTCTTGGTATGTGGAGGAGATGATCGTGGAGAGAGGATATGCCGCGAGGTTTTCCCTCATGTAGACATTTGTGTTGTCCTCTTAAGCTTGATAGGTTTCACCACTCCAATACTTGTGACGGTAGCGCGGGTGTCCGGATGCTTGTCCTCCTCCATGTCTTCTTCATCCCCTACCAAAATCTCCTCCTCCTTGGGATTGTGAGGATCATCTTCCTCGGGCTTCTTGCCTTTGTCTTTGGTGGAGACCATGGTGCTCCAAACTTGAGAAGATTTCCTGACAGAAACAGATCGAAACAAAAACACGATGAGAACATGATATACGAACCTCGGGGGATCCGGGGGTTATATATTACGAAGTTTCAATGCATAAGGAAGGTACCAGTACGAAAACAAGGCGGAGACGGAGCTCTGGGGGCTCACACCCCTCCAGGTGCGGCCAGCTGGGGCCCGCGCCTGGGGTGGGTGTGGCCACCCCAGCCTCCGTTTCGTTTAGTAACCTTCCGTATGTATTAAAAACATCAAAAATATAAAAAGATTGGGCTTTCAAAAACCTTCTGTTTTCACCACTTTTACCTATTCAAAGCCAAACTCTGCAGACTCCTTTTCTCCTTCTCCTGGAAATTCCTTTTCTCACAGGGCAATACACAAACTTCAATGGCAACATTAGTGTAAGAAAAAACAATAAACCTTAAGGTTCACACTTCAACTGAAATATATCAAAACAGAAGCTACTATAGCAACTCCTTTCCAAAAACCCAAAAGAATCTGAAAGGGAATCAATAAGAGAGGCAAATGCAAATGATGGCAAAAATCTGTCAAAATAGACCAGCAGGTAAAGATTGATTTTTTTGAAAACCTTCTGTTGCTCAAATCAAAAAGTGAAAAACTAATGAAAGTTGGGTAACAACTTGGAGAAAAATCACAGAAAAATACAGCTCCATCCTAAGTACTGAGATTCCTCACGAATTTTTACAATCCAGCACAAATATCTGTCCCAGGACAGCCACTTTTCACAACTCCTCTATTTCTCAAAAGTAGTTGAACTTGACTCAAAAACCAAAACAAAAAGGATAAGGAGCAGTTATTACTGAGGTAATAACCTCCAAGACTCGAAAAAACTCTTGGGTTATCTCTCAACAAGTACTTTTCTTTAATGCCTTTAAGTTAGGCTTGAAAGTTTCAAAGATGCTCTCATAGGAGATATATATCTGGAGTGAAAGAGAGCATCAGGAAGCAAATAACCAATACATTTGAGTCTAACCCACTTCCTATGCATGGGGGTATCATGAGAAAACAAATTGTTGAAACAAAAAGCCACTAGCATAGGAAGGCAAAACAAATGCAACTTCAAAGCTTTCAACATAAAACAGGGAAACTTAACATTATTGAGATGCATAAAACCATGTTTCCCTCTCTCATAATAACTTTTAGTAGCACTTTGAATAAAGTTGAAAATATAACTGTCACTGACATAAACTTTATCATTAGAATGAGCATACTTACAATCACCAAAAAGAGTTCCAAGGTCATAAACTGGATCAATAGAAGCAAGTTGCTCCATCCTGAAACCTTTATTAGGCAAGCTATTTTCACAAGGAGCTTTAGCAAATTTGGAAAAGTTAAACACATAATAATCTCCTTCAAACTTAGTTAAAACTTTCTCATTCTTACAATCTATAATAGCTCCACAAGTGTTCAAGAAAGGTCTACCAAAAATGATAGGACAAGTTTTACTAGATGTTGAATTAAGCACTAGAAAGTCAGCAGGATAATTAATCTTACCGCAGAGGACCTCCACATCTCTTACAATACCAATAGGGAAAATGGTTTCCTTATTAGCAAGGTGAATAACCACATAAATGTCCTCAAGCTCACAAGGACCAATTTCATGCATAATTTCCCTGTAAAGCTCATACGGAATAACACTAGAACTAGCACTAATATCACATAAACCATAATAGCAATGATCACAAATTTTAACAGAAAGCACAGGGACACTAGCTTTTCTAGCTTTACTAGGATGAGAGACAATATTAGAAGCGTCTTCACAGAAGACAATATGCTCATCAGGTTCCATAATTTTCTTTGTACCTTTGTTATTCGCACTAATCATCATAGAATACTCCTTTACCTTAGTTGGGAAAGGTATTTTCTCAACATAAGGTTCAGGCACAATATGATTAGTAGTACAAACTTCGGTGCTTCTAACAGGAACATGACTAACAACATCTTTATAATGTGCATGGTACTTATTCCACTTCTTCTTGGGAATTTCTATGTAAGAGGCAAAGGCCTTAAAACAATTGGCAATACTTTGGGAGTCAAGAACAAACTCATAAATAATATCACGGAAGTCATCAGTTCCCATAAAATATTTTATGCATTCATAATCATAATTTATACCTGACTTTCTTCCTGTGTCATTCTCCCAAGCTTCAGTGTTCTCTTGAATAGGGTCTAGGAGATCCCATTTAGCTTCTTCCTTCATACGTGTGAATGATCCAGCACAAGAAGCATCTAGTAAATCTTTATCATGAAGAGAAAGCCTGGCATAAAAGTTATTGATAATGATATTGTTAGGGAGTTCATGAATAGGACATTTAAGCATTAGTAACTTCAATCTCCCCCAAGCTTGAGTTGTACTATCTCCATCACGAGGCCAAAAGTTATATATCATATTCCTATCCTTATGAATTTCACTAGGAGGATAAAATTTAGAATAAAAGAGAGGCACTATTTCCTCTCATTCCATGGATTGTCCATTCTTCAGCAACTTATACCATTCTTCAGCTCTCCCTTTCAAGGATATAGAGAGTAACTTCTCCGTCACCTGTTCAGTTGTGATACCTGCACATTTAAACAACCCGCATAATTCATGGATAAAAAGAAAGTGATCACCAGGGTGGACAGTTCCATCCCCTAAATAATAATTATCCATAACACGATCAACAATACTTGTAGGTATCTTAAAAGGATCTATCTCAACAGGTGGTGGTTCATCTACTACCCTAACAGTGGTAGTAGTTTTCCCAAACAGAAAACCAAGTGGGTTATCCATATTGGAAACAAAGTAACAAACAGAAACAAAAAGCAATACTCACAGTAGAAGTTTCCTTTACCAGTTCCACTCTTCAATAACACTTCACTCCCCGGCAACGGCGCCATAAAATAGTCTTTATAACCCACAAGTATAGGGGGTGTATCGTAGTACTTTTGATAAATATGAGTGTCAATCCCAACGAGGAGCAGAAGGTGTTGACTAGTGGTATGGAGCAGGAAATCTCTATAAATACTTAGCAAACGGATTTTTAGGGGTTTTATGATAAAGCAACAAAACAAAGTGCAAGTAATAAAGACAACAAACAACTGCAGTAAGTGGCCCAATCCTTTCTTAGCAAAGGATAAGCCGGTGGAAATACTTATAAGGACCAAATGTTCTCGAGGACACATGGGGATTCTATCAAGTGCTTTCGCTTCATATAGCTAAGTACTCTTCTTTGGTGTTGTAAGTGTTGTGTGGGTGAACATGTGCTAATGTACCGACCTTACTTGGACTAATACATACTTGTGATTAAACCCCCTACAAGCATCCGCAACTACAAGAAAGTAATTAAGATATAAACCTAACCATAGCCTTAAAATCTAAGATCCTACGCTCCCTTGTGCAATGGTGTCTTAACAGGGGTTCAGGTTTCTGTCACTCCGGCAACCCCACAATTAGTAGCCAAATACACAATGCATTCCCCTAGGCCCATAAATGGTGAAGTATCATGTAGTCGACGTTCACATGACACCACTAGAAGAATAGCACCACAACTTAAATACTAAACCATTGAATAATATCTCAACACAAATCCACTACTAACAACATGACTTCTCCCATGTGAAAGGGTATGTATGCCCATGTGTGGTTTTGGTAATTAATGACAATCTCTATGGACTAATGTGTAAATAGAGTTTCACTTGTAGGTTTGTCCATTGGCATCGCTTGGGCCATGTGTTGGTCTCAAGGTTGAAAGATGAAGAAATGTCCAAGGGCTTTGTGACATTGGAAACATGAAGAAAGAAGGAGCTTGAAGGTTGATCAAGACAAGTGCAAAGAGTTGCATCAAGATGGATCAACCTCAAGAAGGGATAAATAAGGGCAAGCTCAAGATGCGCCATCTTTAGAAGATCTTATGCTTGAAGCTTGCCATCCTCATGATCATGGAGTGATGAAGACAAGTTCAAAAAATAGGTTTCCCCATGGAGTATAGGGGAGCAATTTGTAAGTCTTCATCTTCATAAAGCAAGAGCAAACAAGAAAGGTGTTCCCACTATAGAAGAACAAGACGGTCTACATCAAGTTCAAGTGGGATGCTCAAGGTAAAGGTATGTTCTTGATAAGGCTTCTCTTTTGCTGATCTCGTGTTGTTAGTTGGGAGACCGAGTTTAGGATAGATAGTCATACTATCAAGAGGGGTTCTCAAGCGGGTGTCTCGATCGCATCTTTTGGAGAGAGCTCAAACCTTTGCATGCATAGCATCATATTTCTTGTTTGTTATTTGGTTTTTTTCCATGAGAGGATATAGAGGTTGTGGTCATCTTCATAACAAGCTCTAGTTCATCAAATAAGGATTTCACTTGCATATCTTATTGCACGGTTTTTGATCGTACGGATTTTTCCGGCTCCACACCTTACGAGATATCTCACATATATAAAATTGATATTGTCTCCCTTGGTGGGATCCAATATTTCACCTTTTTTGGATTCTACTTGGTTTTATCTTTCCACCAAAATTGGTTTCATCCCAATCGGAGTTTCCAAGCTCAACTTCTTATGTTTTGGGTTTTGGGGGTTTTACCGGTTCATCGCTTCTAGAGAGGTCTTACCTTTATCCATTTGGTTTTATCCTTCCATGCTTTACTATGATGTTTCTTTGCATAATCTTGTATAGCTTTTCGTTCTCTTCAAAACGAGCCGAAGGTCATCAAAAACGGAGTCCGGAATCAAAAGTTATTGAAGTTTTCGTGCAATGTTGTCCAGTGTTTTTGCTTGAGCGGAAGTTCCAGTCCAAATTCTAACCCAAGTTCCGGTGACGTACTGTATTCATCTGTTTTTGTGTTCCTATTTGCCGGAAGTTCCAGTGGGGGGCGTAAGTTCTGGTGGTGCGCGAATTTGGCCCAAACGGTCAGTTTTTCCTTGTCCTATTTAAGGGGGGCTTCTTCCCCAATGGTTCCCCATCTTTTGAGCTCGTTTTTGCCCACTATTGTTGACCTATTTGAGATTTCTTACTCCCTCGCCCTCCCATGATTCTTACATCTTTTTTGGGGAAAAGTGAGAGGAGATCTAGATCTACAATCCCCCCAAGTCAAATCCCTTCTTTGTGAATGAATCATTGGGATCTAGATCTTGGAGAGTTTTGTGTTCTCCTCTTGTGTTCTTCCTCCATTATTCCCCCAATAGCTTTTGTACTTTGTTAGAATTTGGGAGAGAAGGACTTGCCCTTGCATTTGGTGCATAGGTTTGAGTTCTCCTCGGAGATTCAGTGAGTTCAAGCTTGTGGGCTTATTTCTCTTGGGTTCTTGGAACCCTAGACGGTTGTGTGGTTGGGTTATTGACATTTTGTGGTCTTGTAGCCTTTTATGGCTTTGTTGGCCTTTTGTGGTGTTGTAGCATTTTGTGGCTTTGTTGTTGGGAGCCTCCAATTGAGTTGTGGAGATAGCCCCAATCTTGTATGGGTTCGGTGACCGCCCTCAAGCGTCCCATAGTGGAGCGAGTGCCCGCCTTTTGTGGTGCACACTCGGGAGAACAGGGTGAGACTTTTGTGGCGTCGGTGAGTTGCATGCTTCCGCATCCGGGGTGAGTCCTTGTGTGGCATTGGGTGAGCATCGAGCCACCACACCTTGAGGTGAGCCATTTTTGGCGTTCGGAGAGCATTGCGCCATTGCACCTCTCCAATGGAGACGTAGCTTCTTTGGAAGTGAACTTCGGGAAACAAATCTTTATCTCTGCGTCCATTGGTTATCTCTCAATCGAGCCCTTTACTTATGCACTTTACATTGTGATAGCCATCGGGCTTGAAGTATTTATGTCTTGCTATCACATTGTTGCTTGTATTGCTTAGCATAGGTTGTTGGTGCACTTAGTTGAACTTAGTGGCTAGGTTTTGTGCTCAATAAATTAAACATTAGTTTTATTCTGCATTTACTTGAGCCTAAACCATAATAATTTTAAAAGCCTATTCACCCCTGTAACACCCTCAAAATCGACCCTATGCAAGTTTCAGCGATTCCCGCCAAACCCGCATAGAAACGATTCAAAGGTGCCCACCAGGCACTTTCGTGCGGGTGGAAAATGAAGTAATACCATTACACAATAGTCCATGATGGAACCCACAGAACATATATATACAACAATGACTCAAAGAGTCAAGAATACAAATATACATTACAAAGATCCAAATCACCTTTAAAACGATACAGCGTCTGAGTATGGACAAGATGCAAATTGAGCTAAGAGCCCTGAAGAATAACCAATGGCGTCCATAACCCTGCCCAGGCCAAGCCGGAAGGGGAACCCTGCTAACTACGTCGATCTCAAAACCTGCTTAAACAAAAGGGGTGCCGGCAAAGGGCAAAGAAAAAAGAGCGGTCAGTACTGAGGCCAGTACACGGCGAGACTAGAATTCGGCGGTCCTCGCCTACATAGGTATGGTGGACTGAAGCGGCAGCGCAGCATGCACTAAACAACCTATAGAGACTCAATACAACTGGCGGCTACCAGATAGGGATAAGAAAGACCTATTCGGATCCAACCTGAAACTATCACCAAGCATACCCATCCTGGTATTTCCCCCTCGAGACCAAACGAGGAAGTCAACCGAGGAACTCACACAGTTGGCAGTTTTATCGATTCCATTATAGTTGCGGCAATTACTAGTCAGTTATAGATAGCATGAGTCATCCTGATATTATAAACAGTGGGCAGTTTTAGTTAACCATTCTGTTGTAGTTGCAATACTTACTAGTCAGATACAATTGTAACAGGTGACAACCCAAATCCAGCAGTTGTTGGCCCTTTTATTTAGCCATTCCATTATAGTGAAGCTGATTACTAGTCATTATAAAGTCAAATTTATAGCACTACTTTAGTTATAGTTGTCTATGATCGAGATACTGTGCTCCAAGTCGTCCATAACCGCGGACACGGCTTTCAGAAAGTTTTACCCTGCAAGGGGGCACAAATAGCAACACCCGCACGATCAACCTCGGAAAAAACCAAATGAAAATCCAACGAGGCATCACGAAAGAGCAATTGCAAGATTCATATAATATTTTAGGGGGCCACCCCACCAAGCTACTCGTGACGAAGTTGGACGGCTCCGAGACGGACCCAGAGGTTTGTGTGGAGGGCTGTAAACGACTGGGAACCCGAAAGTGTGACTGGGCTTGTCGATACCGCATAAACATATCACAATTCCTAAACAGTACAGGCGCTCCACGCGCAATCATAAATAAAGCAGTAAAGCATGGCATAAGTATAGGATAGTAATAAAATCCCAAACTAGTTTGTGTCCCCAAGAAATAATATATGACTCAAGCTCTGGCTAAGGGGATTCATGGTCCCACATGAGGATAGTGTGAATATTCAAAGAACAGGTATCAAGTACTCGGGGTCCTACGGAATACAAGTGGACGGTTAAAAACCAAATAACATCTATTGCCCACCTGTGCCTCTGCATTATTTACCTACTTCAATTTTAGTTATTAAACGGTAATTAAAATCAGAATCATCTCCAACATTAAACATGAGGCATTACTCCAACAACTATGGAACATCGATGGCGCGACGCAACACCTGCGCAAGCAACTACGACTTGCAAGGCTGACTATCTAACAAACAACAGGTAATAGGATGTGTACAAGGCAATTTAATGGCTGCAAGGGATATCACGGGTACGAAAACTAGAGAATCGCATCACAGATAGCAATAGATCAACAGGAGGAAATAAAGACTATAAAAGTAAGATAGGTAGAAAGGGGGAGAATGCTCACCTGGAAAACATTGCCAAAGGTTCATCCGACGATCGGGTCGACACTCGTATCAACCCATCGGCCTAATCCGTGAAGAAGCAAAACACTAGAAGAAACACCGGATGCACTATTTAATACTACTGTAGAAGATCGGGCATGATGCATGTATGATGTATGACATGGCAAAGTTGCGATGCAATTAGACCATATTAAGCGGAACCGGGGTCCCGACAATTAATTAGTTGGTTTATGTTGTTTAGATACCCCGCAATTTAAATGTTGTCTTAACCAAGCAAAATTATATCATCGGTTCACTACACAAATTTAAATGGAGACAAACTAAGACTAGAAAAGCCCGCATATGGTCTCCATATTTATTTATTGAGGTGAATCGGCATAATGCCCCCAAACCACATGATATGTGTGCAAGCATGACAATTTAGTATGCAACAAGTATATGTCATTTATAAAAATAAGGGCTCGAAAAAGGGTCGCACATGGGTTCGACGATCTTGGGGTTCCGAGGGTTCGACAGGGTTTGGTCTTTAGATCTGAGAGGGAGAGGGACGCCAGGTTCAATCTTCGAGTCCAGAATTGGGGTCTTGAGGTCCGAGACGGAGGTCTTGGCGCTCCATGACGGGGAATTCGGTCCGAAGGCAATCTTCGAGGTCTCGACGATCTTGGTTCGGGGTCATATGACTAGGTGTTCCATGTAGAAGATCTTGTTGTCAGGAAGTTAACACAATGCAAGGTAGCAGACATCCACAAGATAAAATAGAAACGTTGGGGTCATGCTTGGAGTCCCGTTCGGTCATTTTCCCGAACACCTAATGGGGCAACGAACAACACACCCTAGAAGAAGGACGCCACGACCTCTTGGTGTGCAGTAGCGCAGGCGGAGGCTCCGCGGCGGCCAGAGGCACGGGAGGGGCCGGTGAGCTCGACTTGGACGGCCTGCCGTCAGAACTGTGGCCAGGGGGAGGCGCGCTCGAGGTTGGAGGGCGGGTTCGGGATCGCGCAGAAGGCGAGGAAGCTCGGTCAGGGAAGGAGAACGCCGGGATGACCGACGGAGGGGAGGACAGCGCAGGGGCAGCACCAACGAGGAGCTCTGAAGGCAGGACAGCCTGGGGAAGGCGTTGGCGAGGCGACGGCAGGGCCTGCACCAGCGGCGGAGGCGAGCAGGTGGACGATGAGGATGCGGACGGGGGCCAGCGAGGGGGCACCCGAGATGAGGAGATGCCCTGGCGGCGGGGATTGAAGGAGAGGGGGGCAGGCGGCGGCGGCCAAGCAGAGAGGGAGCGCGGCTCGCGAGGGAGCAGAACGCGGGGTTGAGGGCGACGCCCGACGCGAGAGGGGAGGGTTGGCGAGCGAGCAAGCGGGCGGGGTCGGGTGATGGGGCCAGGGAGAAAGAGAGAGGCAGGGCTAGGGGCGGCGTACCGCGTGCGTGGTGTGCGTTTGTGTGTGTTGTGGCAGCGGGGTGAGAGAGGGAGTAGGGATTAGGTGGGGATTTGGTTGGTCTAGGGTTAGGGTTTTCTGGGGTTGTAGGCCGACAGCTGGCTGGGCCTTTGGGCCTGGTCGGTGATGGCTTCCCCAGGTAAAAAAAAGTTTTATTTTATTTATATAGTTGTCTAATAAATTTTATAAAATACTTTTATAAAGAGTTTTTCGACAAAACAAAATATCCGGACGAGCCTGGGTTTTTAATTTGAAATAAAAGACGGGGATATTTAGAAAACAAATATATGCTTCTGGTAAAATGATTTTGAGGATATAGATATGCGTGATGATATGATGATGCACAAGATAAATACATGCGATTTTCCGGTAGTGGTTTTACCCGGGGTGCTTCAATTCGACCTCTAGGCGACGTCCATTGCACTTTCACCATATACTCAAGAACTAGACAAACTACTCACAAGATATCATATGGATCAAGATCAAAGATGATATGGTGATGGATAACAATCTGAACATAAACAATAATCCAATGGTTCCACTCACAAGCATCAACTACAATAGTAATCAACACCAGGAAAGTTTCCCCTAAGAACTATGCAAGATCCAACACGATTGTTATAGCGGGATGGAGTGGTGATGATGGTGCTGGTGGAGATGATGGTGTGGATGATGATGATGATCCCGATGAAGCCTAGCTTGATGATGGTGTTGATGGCGATGATCTCCCCTCTCCGGGAAGGAATTTCCCCGGCAGAAATCTGTCTGCCGGAGAGCTCTTTCTCTCTCGGTGTTTTCCGCCCCGTAGAGGCGGCGGAATCTTTCTGTGGTTGCTCCTCTTGTATTAGGGTTTCGAGGAGAAGATATAGGCGAGAGGGCGGAGTTGGAGGCCGGCTAGGTGGGCCACACCTCCTCTAGGCGCGGGGCAGGGGGACCCGCGCCTAGGAGGGGTGTGGGCCCCCTATGGCCCAACTCCGCCTCCCCTTCTGGCTTCCTTCGTCTTCTGGGAAAATATTATTTTCCATGATTTTTCTGGTATTTTTCTGATCTTCGCGAAATTACATCAAAACACCTCTTTTTCCATCAGAAACCTGACTCCGGGAGTTCATCCTCCAAGAATCATCCAACATGCAAAAACAGATGAAAATACATAAGTATCACCTCTTAATATGAAATATATCAATGAATATAGGCAAATTATGATATAGAAAGGTGATGCAAATTGGACGTATCAGGTGGTGATAAGGAGAGATTTCTACAGGGCTTCGCCTAAGACGGAGTAGGATGGTGGAGGAGAGAGAGGGTGACGACTAGGGTTCATGGCGCTAGGGGACCAAGGGCTAGGGGGTGCTAATGGCGCCTGAGAGCACTTCGTCGGGAAACCCCAAGAGCAAGGTGTGAAGCAGCACAGCAGCAAGTCTTCCCTCAGTAAGAAACCAAGGTTATCGAACCAGTAGGAGGAAGGAAACATCTCAAAGGTGTTGCAAGTAACTTGGAAACCTGCACAACACAAACTCAAGACTTTGCCCCACGAACAGTGAGGTTGTCAATCTCACCGGTTGCTGTAACAAAGGATTAATTGTATGGTGTGGAAGGTAATGGTGGTTTGCAGCAAGTAAACACTAATAGTGGAAGATGTATCAATGGTAAATATTGTACCAGGGTCCATAGTTCACTAGAGGTGTTCTCCTTAGATAAACAAACATGGCATGTTGGGTAAACAAATTACATCAGGGCAATTGATAGGACTGAGCAAGGCATAACAATGCAATACTAGACATCAAGATCCTATGAGATTTTATTGGGCAATACAACAAGATACATAGAACGCCATCCAACTGCATCTATGACTAGAAGTCCACCTTTGGGTTATCATCCGAACCCCCTCCAGTATTAAGTTGCAAGCAACAGACAACTGCTTTAAGCAAAGTGTGTAAGGTAAACAATCCACTTGTTCCATGAACAAGAGACCATTGTTTTCTTCCTAGTGGAAATAGCACATCTACAACCTTAGAGATTTCTGTCACTTCCCTTATATTAAATAGAGGCATGAACCCACTATTGAGCATAAATACCCCCTCTTGGAGTCACTAGAAACTACTTGGCCAAGATAGCCACTAACAACGGAGAGCATGCAAGATAAAAACAACATAGACATGATAGAATCAATAAGACAAAACCATTAATCAACCTGACATAGTAATCTCAATATCCATCGGATCCCCCCAAACACAACATGCATGATTACAAATAGATGAGATCTTGATCATGAATGGAGCTCACAAGATCTAGACATGAAAGCACAAAGGAGGAGATACAACCATCTAGCTACTACATGGACCTGTAGTCCAAGGTGGAACTACTAACGCTTCATACCGGAGGCTGGCATGATGAAGAAGAAGGCCTCCGGGATGATCTACCCTCTGGCAGGGTGCCGGGAAGAGCTTCAGATCCCCCCGATCTAGGGACGATGGTGGTGGCGGATATAGACGGTTTCGTGGAATATTGATCGGGTAATTAGGGTTTAGGCATCAGGGGCTTCTTATAGGCAAAGAGGCGAGGCAGGAGGGCGGCCAGGGGGGCCACACCCTTCCCAGGTGCGGCCTAGGGTGGTCCCGCGCCTATGGGGGTGCAGCCGCCCTGTGGCTCCCCTCCGTCTCTCCTCTGGACTTCGTGTTCTCCTCGGTGAAATATTGACTTTGGCTTTTGTGCCGTCCAATTCCGAGAATATTGATTTTTTAGCTTTCTGAAACCAAAAACCGCAGAAAACAGGCAACTGGCACTGTGGCATCTCGTCAATAGGTTAGTTCCAGAAAGTGTATAAAAATACCTCAAAGTCTAGACAAAACAAAGGAAAGTAGAAAACAGGCAACTGGCATGGTGGCATCTTGTTAATAGGTTAGTACCAGAAAACCTATAAAAACACCTCAAAGTGTAGACAAAGAAAAGTAGATACTAAACAAGCATGGAACATCAAAAATTATAGGTACGTTTCCAATGTATCAAACATCCCCAAGCTTAACTCCTGTTCGTCCTCGAGTAGGTAAGTGATAAAAGAATAATTTTTGAGGTGACATGCACCATCAAAACCAAGAACAAACCATTTGCAAGCAATGAAATCTGGGATCAAAGAACTCTAAACATGTGCATGAAAGATGGAGTTCTAACAGTAAGACAAAGTATATATGCATGCAACATGAAAGGCTACAAACAAAGATCATGAATAACATGCATTGAAAAACGTTTGTTTGTTTCACATACAGAAAACATGGCATAGTGGCAGTCGGATTGTCCCTCGTAGAGTAGAAAATAGATACATAGGACACCTTCAAAGTTCATAAGAGTGACTAGATACAAATACCACAAGAACAAGTAATATCAATAATATGCATCAATCAATAAGTTTTGGGACAATGCACATAGAACTAAGAATGGCAACTATGCTCTCTTAACCGGTGCCTAAAGGTAGAAGGTGGAGACTCAATATAGTGGTGGAAGAAAGGCCCTTCATATAGGGAAGCAGGGATTTCAAGTTTCAGAAAGAGCTTCCAAAAAGTATGGTACTTGTTAGCTTTCAGCTCTCATTGCCCCTATCATAAGCATCTTGAAGTGATTAAGGTTAAAGTGAACAAAGATGGAGTATATGTTTGACAAAGTATAAGTTGGCAATCTCATGTCCCTTGAATACGAGGGCCGCACTGCATGCTACTCAACTTTAGTCACTTGTAAGTTTTTTCATAGTAAGTACATGTGTATCATAGAGAACCGCCAACGAGGTACCCCTTGCACATGGTACAGGAGCTATTCCATAACCAAAATGACAAGGCAAGCAGACAATGAGCATATCAGCAATCTTCTTATTTACCATGGAATATGGTGATTTTTCTCTCTTTCCTATTTTCTCAATAAGTCTCTTTTTTATAAGAAGAAAGCTTCATAATGTCATTATGGTGATGCTGCAAGTTTCCACCATGATTAGGAATGGCTTAGGCTAGTGGCCCATGCGTTTCTCTAATACACATACATAACTCCATGGACTTACAAACTCCCTTTTTATTTCACACCGACGACATCCATAGACAAAAGAGCATGATATCAACTGTGTACAAAGTACAAGTGAAATGTTTAAAACGTTCCCTGTGACAACACGGTTCTGCTAATTCCAACGTATAAGTGCAAGCATATACAACATAGATGACACAATGGTTCAAGTTTATTAGGGGCAAGAAATATAAAGTGTGCCATCAAGTTTGTGAGAGCTTTAATCACTAAGTTTTCACATAAAAAATACTTTTTAATTGGAAGATAGATGAAAACAAGAATATACTTGAAATGGTGTAACACACCATGCATAGGAATTTATAGTGGACACTTTGGAATAACTTGGTTTCTTGGGAGTTGGAAGCATGAGTATAACTTACTCATACAAGTGGAGGCTAGCAAAAGACTGGGAGCAACCAACTAAGAGAGCAATAATGGCCATAATCATGCAGAGCGACAAAACATTACTAATCAAAACATAGAGTGGTACTACAAGTCAAGGACTAAATGATCATAGAGGCTATGGTGACTTGTTCATAGTCATAACATGGTGTGAGCATGTGCCAAGTCAACCCAAACAAAGCATCAAAGGAGAATACCACAATACTATGATTTTGTATGCTAAAACAATGCATGATTTCTTCAAGGCACACTAAGCAATCCCAATTGTTTGGAACAAGTCATGCTACAATAATAATCACTAAGAATAAGTTCAAAACAACGCTTAGCATGACATGCTAAAGTCTAACTCACGGTCAAAGCAAGCTCCTCTTGCACTATTCAAGCAAAAACTTTCTACTCCTTTCCAACACCAATCAACTTATTTGAAGCAACACAACGAGAACGGGGGTCCAAACTATGTTACTCAAGCAAACTAAGCAAAGCAAATGAAAAATAAGATGCTCCAAGAAGAACACAACAGTGCATGAAACAATAAAAACAAAGTGTCTAGAAAGACCTCAGGTTTTTATTGATGAAGAAGGGGATGCCTTGGGCATCCCCAAGCTTTGACGCTTGTACCTCTTGGATATTTCTTGGGGTGACACCGGGGTGGCATCCCCAAGCTTGAGCTTTTGTCCATTCTTCATCTCATTACATCATTCTCTCTTTACACCTAAATTTTTTCCTTCATACAAAACTTCACACAATCTTCATTAGCAACAATAGTGTATTCAAAACATAATAGACCCTTGGGTTTAGCTTTAGAACAGTGTTGGGGATATGCTATATGGGTATCCTCATAGCATGTCCTCTATCCGGATAACCCGGGTGGCCCATAGTTGGTAGCTTGGCCCATGGCCTGCTGGGCGGCCCAGTTAGATGGATCCAGAAGAGCGGCCCATGCCGGATAAAGGAAGGCTACGGAGGAGTCACCGATGTACTCGGAGCCTTGGAGTGCAAGACACGCTAGACTAGTTGTAGGCAGTGTAGGACTCTGTAACCTGTCTGGCTAGGACTTTTCCCTGTAACCCTAGGACCTGGCGACTATATAAGTCGGGCCTATGGGAGCCTTTAGGGCAGACAACACAAGACGATAGCTTAGACTTTCTAGTCACCTCGCACAGCGAACCAATCCCTATAACTCGGCGTATTTGCCCTTATAGTGATTTATAGCAGGAGTAGGATTCCTCCACCGTTGTGGGATATGAACCTGGGTAAACTGTGTTACCTCATACCCGTCAACCATCTGCCTTACCCCACGTCTCTAAGCACGCACTGTGAGGACCCCTCCATGGCGCATTTCCGCAAAAATACCATTTACGCTTGCCCACCGTGGGGCAAGAGGCGCTTCAGGCTCTTCAGCGGGCGAGGACCAAGATCTTCACAGGAATCGGCAAAACTGTAGCCATCGGTCGTGTTATCTTCTCCAGCAATGTTCCAATCGTCCCTCCTGACGAGTTCTGGATCCCGGCGAAGACGAACCCTACGCGGTGCTCGATCGTCCCCATAGGAGATATCCATCTCTTCATCGGCGAAACCGACTCGGGCACTAGTTCCCTGGGAGTCGGAGGAGCATCAAGACCCGCACGGATCGCCTACGGGCAGGATACGTTCGCGGAAGGATCGATGTCGAATCTCTCTTCGGAGTTTGCCGTCAAAGATCGGAAAAATTCAAGGCCCACCCCAAACCACCCATGTGCAGGATATAACGGTGGAAGATCGCTGCAAGTCCGCCGGCTTCGTCCGCGCTTCTGGACAGCAGAGATCCAAGTTTGTCGGCGTGGTTACCATCTTTGATATGGCGTGTTGCATTCAGAGAGAGGGCGAAAACCCCCGCGATTACCTCGCCAGGTGGCTCCGTATACGGGTCGATCTGGCACATTACCCAAATGATGATGCCATGTATCACTTTGTGGAAGGACTAGACCAAGGTACGCTTCTCTGGCATTCTCTAAGGCGGCAGCAGGCTTCGGGGCGTCTCACCTTCGAAAGCATGGTGAACACCGTGTAACACCCCGTCCACTTGGCCCCGGGGGTGTCACTCCTGATAGCTTAATAGGATCTCTAGACTTGCCCCACAGACCAACAGAAGTCTTTTCTGCGCACTTTGTCCTCACTCATGTGCACCCGGTTACCCACTTCCCGGTCGTTCACCCATCCTAGAATTGCTCTAGGACAACCACGCTTAACCTTAGAGTTCTTTTCGAATGAGCTTCCGGAAAAGAAGTTGCAACTTGTTGGTATGAGTATCCTATCAATCCTATTAAGTCATGTGCTTGGATCTCACACACCGTCAACAACTATGTGGAGGCCAAAGAGGCAGCTCAGACAGCTCTTGCGCTCATTGACGGAGCCCCTCCAATTCAGCCACCGCCTCCCGCTGCCATCGCCGCAGCTGCGCCACCACCTCCAATCATCGTCGCTGCTATTGCACCTCCACCCCACGTCATCGAGGAAGCCCGGCACCCTCCGACTCTGTGATTGACGCGCTCTACGCCGACTTCAGTGCAGGTTCAGAGGAGAAAGATTTCAGCCCGGAGGAGCTAGACTCTGCCAATGCATGAGATGGAGGAGGAGTACACGCGCAACACGCAGGCCAACAACGCCATCACGTCCCGAGAGGTGTTCGTCACCGTTGGGATGGTGATGGATGAAGATCAAACCGGAAGAGTTCTGCCTACAGCACTTGACAAGGGGAAGGGACCACCTATTACTGCCGACAATGATCGTGCAAAGGACATGCCCCCTCCGCCTAACCCAATGCAACAGCCACAGGAACTCGGCACCGGCCCGAGAAACAACAACACCGCAAACCCGCCGCCTCAGGCATCTACGTCTGCTGCTGCCCAAGTTACTCCAGCTGATAGAGTGATCTACGACAATCTCCTCGTCGAGCCTATGACTGTGGCTCATATTCGCAATGTAGTCCAGCTTGACGAGAAGCGCCAGCAGCTGCTGGAGGAAGCGCAAGCCATCGCGGAGCGAGGCGCAAAGCTAGACCGAGATCTG
Source organism: Avena insularis (assembly GCA_023614405.1). Classification (NCBI taxonomy): domain Eukaryota; kingdom Viridiplantae; phylum Streptophyta; class Magnoliopsida; order Poales; family Poaceae; genus Avena; species Avena insularis. The sequence goes on from CM042689.1 coordinate 55,537,920, forward strand.
GCCAATGCGCAGAAGTCCATAGAGAAATCTAGAGCAATGGAGGCTAAGTACAAGACTCTGTTGCAGCAGCAGCAGAAGGCCAAGAAAGCTCCAGCTCGCGTCATCAACGATCCTGGTGTGCGGCTAAACCTAGGATGGGATCCCCCGGAGCAGGCACAAGCCAAGCCATACATTGACAGTGAAGGCAGACATATGATGCCCACTCCTGTCCTCAACCTCCTCGTCGCCAAGACCCTTCTGGAGCAGGATAGATCGCCTGAAGCGGTGGACCAGTTCTATGACCTAGTGGCCAAGGCGGTGAAACAGCAGGAAAAGGCCACCTCTCAGAGGCTTGAGTCTGACCCAGCATTTTTCCAGTCTAGCCAGCATAAGCCGCCAAGGGACAGATCTCCTCTTGATGTCGGGTCTCAGACGGGTTCGTCAGAACAAAGACGGAGGGATGCGCGCAACAGGAAGGATGCTATCCCCATATCCTTCGACCATGGAGGTAAGGCCCAACCTCGTCGCTCATCTCCACCGCCCCGCTCACCCCGACATCGCGAAGAAACCAAGGCTGATCGTCGTACGGATATGCCTCCGCCAAGGCAGAGCGGCATCGCCATCCGCAACAACGCAGAGTAGACCCATCATGACGGAGAGCGCAACCAAGGACACAAGAGCAGGTCGCGCCATGACCCTCCACATCCAACAAGCAACCGAGACAAGCGTGAGGCATCGCAGGAGGGTAACAGCAAGAAGGCTAACCCACCGCAACCTCCGCCTCCGTCGCCACCTAGCATCCACCATGGCGGAGGAGGCCCGCGTCATTCACGTAGCCCATCCCCTGATGGCAAGAAGAAAAGAAGCCCGGAACCATACGACGCACGTTCGCGTATAGACAAGATCCACGAGGCCCGGGAAGGACCATACCTGGGACCACGTTGCTTTGGACCTGCGATACGGTCCGCAACTTACCCCAAAGGTTTCAAAATTGACAAGACCATCAAGCCCTATGACGGCACCGCCAAGCCAGCTACATGGTTGCAGGACTACGGTAACGCGGTGGAGATCGCTGGGGGTAACCCCAACATTGCCGTCAAGTACCTCTCATTGATGTTGGCGGGCACGGCCCGTCAATGGATTGATGACTTGCCGGAGAAATCCATCTGCAATTGGTTGGATATGCAAGAAGCGTTCACCAAGAACTTTGAGGGTACGTACAAGCGTCCCTGTACTGTTGGCGATCTACAGCGGTGCGTGGAAGACAAAGATGATACATCTCGCGCCTACCTCTCCCGCTGGCTGGATATGAAGAATTCCTGCGTAGGAGTGCACGCTTAGACCGCCATGGCCGCCTTCATCGATGGGTTGTAAAGGGGTACGTTGCTCCGACATAAGCTGAAGCGCTTGCAGGACACTCACCAGCTAGACTTGAACTAGATGATTCAGTTGGCCAGTGAGTTCGCAACTGCCGACGATGATGCTCGCAGCTCTCTACCGACAACGGCCGTTCCAACTCAAGCTCGGAGGAACAGCTGCACAAAGCGGAAAACCGCACCAGAAGAAAAGCAAACTCCTGACATGGTCGCTATAACTTTTGCTAGACGAGGTGATGGCGAACAACATGGCCGAGGACGGGGAGCAGGCCGGGGGCAACAGTGAGGAAGTGAAACTACCTCGGCAGCGCTCCGCGTTCCCCAGACCTATGAGGAGTACCGCGATATGACATGCCTCGTACACCTCGATGCCAACGGCAAGGCCACCACACCAATCGCCACTGCAAGAAGGTATTGAAATCCTCCGTGAAATCCATCTCGAATATTGCGGGCATCACGCTGCTCCCCGATCGTTGGTTGCTAAAGCTTTCCGGCAAGGATTCTACTGGCTGACCGCGAAGTCGGATGCCAACAAGCTGGTTGAGACATGCATGGGATGCCAGTATTATGCCCGACAACGACATGTTCCTGCTGAAGAAATGCGAACAATACCAATAACTTGGCCATTTGCAGTCTGGGGGCTGGACATGGTGGGTCCATTACAGACGGAACCATGTGGGTTTACGCATCTGCTAGTAGCAAAAATGATAAATTCACCAAATGGATAGAACTTAAACCCATTAGAAAGCTCGATGGGGCAACTGCCCTTAGGTTTATCCAGGATCTAGTGGTGAGATTTGGTCTCCCACATAGCATAATCACCGACAACAGCAGCAACTTGTCACTCAGAGAAGCGGAAGCTTATTGTTGGGAGAAGGGCATCCGAATTGACCTTGCATCTGTGGCACACCCACAATCCAATGGTCAGGTTGAGCGAGCCAATGGATTAATTCTGCAGGGAATCAAGCCACGTCTTGAGGCACCACTGCATAGAGCAGCTGGAGCCTGGTCGGAAGAATTGCCATCTGTATTATGGAGTTTATAAACTACACCCAACAGATCCACCGGCTACACCCCTTACTTTATGGTATATGGACCAGAAGCCATCCTGCCTTCCGACATCCTTCATGACGCATCAAGAGTTGCCGCCTACGACGAGGATGACGCTAAAGAATCTAGATGCCTAGATGTGGACCTTCTCGAGGAGGAGCGCATTTTGGCATGCCAAATATTCTCCATCTACCAGCAGAAGCTATGCAGCTACCATAGTCGCCGCGTCCGACATCGGTCATTTAAGGAGGGGGGTCTGGTGCTCCGACTTAAGCAAAAGAAGGCACACAAATTATCCCCGCCATGGGAAGGACCATTCATCATAAGTAAGGCGCTGCTCAATGGGTCTTACTACCTCATTGACAATCGTGAACTGAAGGATAGACCCAACAAGGATCATAAACGTAAGCGACGTGACCCGGATGATGACTACCCGGAGCTTGATCGGCCATGGAACATAGCACAACTACGTCATTCTACACTTAGCATTTTTTATCTATTGGGTACCTCTTATATGATCAATGAAATAAAGCTCTCTGGTTCACTCATATTTCTGAGTCTTTTACCTCCTTTAGTGTTCATTTTTGGATCGTATAAAACCTTTATGCACAAGCTCTGCGATTGCACTTGTGAAAATTCCGCCTACGGGCGTTAGCTTAAGTTTTCTAGTCTACACGTTCTTTGTTGTTTTTATCTGGATTCTGGAGTAGTGACTTTTGGCACTTATTGTCGGCGATTTTGTGCTTAGGTTCTTGACGGTGCCATTGGGCATCATCGCCTGAGCGCATAGTTCCGACAACGAGTCTTCCGACTCACGAAAGGTCAAGCATAAAAGCCAAAGTAATGGATAAGCCAACACTTGCTTAAAAATATATACATGCTGGAACCAGTTCTTGAGTAGCAGGAAATAACAACCATTGTTTTCCGCCTTAAGTTAACAAGTAGTTTTTCCGCATACACATTATAGAGGAAACAAATATTACATAATTTTTTTATTCCTCTGGCGCAGGCGACTTGGACGCAGCATCATCAGCAGCAGGAGAGTCACCTTCCTCGAAGTCGGTAGTGTTGAGGGACTCGGAGGAGATTTGGTTGCCATCGTCAATGGTTTTCATGGGCACAAAGACGTTGGGGTCGACCAAATCGGCGACTCTGGTTTCAAAACCCCGAGCGACGCCAAGATAGCCTTGTGATCTATATTTTGGCCTTCGTCGTCTACGTCGGGGATATCGGAGGTCACCGTGTCGATTTCGGCACCTTCGTAGTGTGCCTTGACCATTGACATCGCCATCCTTGCGCCGGCCCGTGTACATGAAGCTTTCCATCTTGAGATACGCTCTGGGGCTCGGCGCAGGATCTCCGAGAACTTCGCCACAAAGTCCACCGCCTTGATATTAATCTGGAGGGGCTTGGCTATCTCCTTGGTCTGCTTGATGGCGGTGTTGATAAAGTTGCCGGCAAGGACCATGCATTCCTTTGGTGGAGGAGGCGACCGGGTTAACCCCATAGGAGCTGCAAATTTCTGATAAAGGAGCACATGAGTTCAATAACACAAAAGGTTCAGAGTATCTAGCTTACAGAAGTCCAAGACGGAGAATCACTTACTGAAGATGCTAATCTCATCCTGCTGGAGAGTTTCCGCCATGGAGTCCCGTTCTTGTCACAGGATCCTGTACGCTTCAAGATGGCGCTAATTTTGCTCATCGGCAGCTTTCTTCTGATCTTTCAAGATCGCGATTTCCTCCTTCAAGCGTTTCATCTCCTCGTTGGCGGAGTCTTGCAGGACTTTCATTGAGTCTTCATGCATCTTCAGCATGTCCTTTCTCTCCTACTTAAGGATCTTGTTTTCGCTATCCAGCTGCTGAATATGCTTGGATTGATCAACAATATCCTTAGCCTTGGAAATGGCTTCTACAAGTCGGAGAAATAACAATACACATTGAGTACTCGGAGAAGGTTGGCACAAGACCAAGTCAGGAATACAAAAAAGAAAGGAAAAACATACGCTTGCTCTTGCTCTTGATGATTTGTTCCTTCAAGAAGGCAGTTTTACCCTTTTCGGCTTCCAAGTCAGAGCGCATCTTTTGGTACTTCTCGTTGGACACGCCCCTTCGAGCATTCTCATTCTGTGGAAGAAAAAAAATTAACGTTGTTTGGTCTTTATTTAAGCATCTAGTCGGAACTAATTCAGTTTTCAACTAGAAGCTTGGGGGGCTACAGTATAAAGTTTTAACTCAGTCATATGCTTAGTCTTTATTTAAGCATCTAGTCGGAACTAAATCAGTTACAACTAGAATCTTGGGGGCTATAGTATTTAAATTTATAAACACTGCGTATGCTACTCTGAAAGCATCTAATCGGAATAACTTATTCAAACTATATGCTTGGGGGCTACAGTGAGAAGTTTTCTAGCTTAGTCACTCTTAGAGCATTCAGATGCAAAGACCTATGGTTTTCCGTCTAGATCCTCGGGGGCTACAGTGGGATACTCATATGAAATGCAAAAGGCAGATAAAACTTACAAGTGCGATGATCTTGAGCTTTGTATCACTCTCAGCAAGCAACTTGCCGAAGGATAAACTGTTTCCTTGCAAGATTTCTGCTTGCCGGGGAAGCTCCTCAAGACCGCATGTTGGAGATGTCGGCGCCGCACCAGGAACCAGAGCGGTGCTACCCGGCATAAATATCGGATAGACTATCTTCGGGAACTCTATGGTCTTCTTGGGTGCGGAGGCGTCGCCTTCGACAGATGTACCACCTTCCACCACCGCCTTACCGCTACCGATGGCATCCTTAGCCGGAGCTTCAGCCATTTGGTTTGCGGCACTTTCCCGCATCGCCTGTTCGCCGACAACGGCAAGATCCGTAGAGGCACCTGAGTCCACTTCCATGGCGGAAGGGCCAGATGCTACTTTGGCTTGTGAGCTTGTCGGAGTGGATGAAGGCTGGACGCTAGGAGTGACAGGGGCGATGGCGGGAGATGCGTGGGGAGAAACGTCACGATGCAACATATCCTTAATGTTTCTAGAAGCCCCCAAAGTTTTGGAGGTCTTCTTCAAACTAGTAGTGGCTTTCTTCCTGAAACGTACAAATAGTATAAGTACAGGAGTAATACAAACAATGGACAATGTCGGAGAGAAAGAATCTTACACAAGAGGGGGTGCTTTGGCAAAGGGGATCCCAATAACCTTTCTTTTATCCGCCTCCAGGGCGGCGGTAGTCTTCTTGGAGGCTCCACCCTCCGTCTTCTTCTTCTTCTTGCCTCCGTCGGCAGCATCAGAGGTGGAGCTCTTCCGCTTTCGCACCAACGGGACCTCGTCGTCGGACACGACGGTGACTTCCTTCATCTTTGGATCATAGATTTGGGCAGCCATGCTATCCTCATCTATATCGCTGAGCTGTTAAGTGAAAATCCACCATGTTAGATGAGATGGTAATGGCTAGACGGAAGAACTAGAGTATATGTCATAACAGAAAATAAACAGATACCTTTGGGAACTTGCTCTCTACGAACATGTCGTAGGTTATGGTGAATCCAAGCTTCCTATCCTTCACCTTGACGATATCCTTGGGGCGGAGCTTGACGGAGTCGCTCGAGAAATTATCCTCGGAGATGCGGAGGCTATCCTTCCTCTCGTTGGTATACTCGTGCATCAACTTCAAGCGGTGCTGCAGAGGTTGGATCCGCCTGACGAACCAGCACATGGCCAGGTCCAATCCGGTCAAACCCGTATCTACGAACCACTCTATCCGCCTTATAGCGCAGGAAGCATCGATGTCGGAGGGAAGGGAGGCCTGGGATCTTCATGTCGGGGCTTCAGCGGCGGATCCATCGACGAAGTCCGGGTACGTCACTTCTCGGCCAGCCAGAGGGATATCTGGGCCGTAGAAGTACGCCTGTTGCCAGTTCTTGCAGGACTCATGGCCGACGATGTCGGGGAAGCGCCGGCCAGGCCGGATCTTAAAACTAATGGTGCCACAGTTCCTGAGCTCGTCCTTGCCGGTTCCGGCTTCGCGCTTGATGGTGAAAAAGTATATAAAGAGATCTAGCCTAGGCATAATCCCTAAGTAACCCTCACAAAGCGCCACGTAGTTGCTAAGCGCGAGGATGCTATTGGGGGAGAGGTTCTGAGGCTGTACTCGGTAATGGTTGAGGACAGCTAGGAAGAAATTGGAGATGGGCAGGGAGACGTCGTGTACCAGTTGGGCTTTGAGGTACACCTTTTCTCCGGCTTGGGGAGAAGGAGTGACCTCGTCAGCCGGCGCCGCCCGCCAGGCGAGCACCTCCGTCGTAGGGAGGTAGCCCTTTATGATGAGCTCCTTGATGTCGCGGTCCGTAATATTCGAACTGCGCCATTCGCCCTTGTGGGAGTCGTACTCCTCCTCTAGCAGCTCCAGCACCACTGGGTTATGTTCGCCGCCGGTGGCTTCGACCACCACGGATTTAGGGATCACCAGGCCCACTGGGGGCACGATGCCGAAGCTCGCAGACTTCATCGCAGCATCACCTGACGCCGTCATGGAGGGGGCAGACCTGCTGCTGGCCATTGGAGGGGTTACGGTGGTGACTGGGAAGGTCGAGGGGTTAGGGTTTTCGCACGGTGCACGGAGAGCTCGATGAGGCGCTCGCTGGAGGAAGAAGACGATGCAGAGGAGAGTGAGGTGAAAAGTAAAATTTCCACCGCTGTTACAATTTATAACCTCCGGCATCAAGATTCGTACGGAATGATTGAACGGTTGACGCGTGGACGACGTGTGCGGGCGTGTGCCCGGAAATTTCGCCATGTTGCCAACCGTCGCCGCCAATGGTTCGTATCACTCGTGCGGTAAAATCAGACATGATTGTGCTCTCTGCCTGTGTGAGTTACGAGGCGCTGTTGACCTACGTCTACGTCGCCCTAGTTGTCACTGGCAGATGAACCATCACATCGGAAGATTCCGGCATGGACGTATCCAGTACGGCTACGGAAGAGTACGATGGAAGATTCAGCAATTCTCCGACTTACAAGTTGAAGACAGAGAAAACCTTGCAGGGTTCTTTGGGAGGGCTACAAGATGTTGCTTGATGATTTGCCGACATCCAAGTAGATGGAGCATTCAATGTGAAGAGGCAAGACGGCGCAAGATCTCGGAGTTCTCCGGGGGCTACTGTTGGGGATATGCTATATGGGTATCCTCATATCATGTCCTCTATTCGGATAATCCAGGTGGCCCACAGTTGGTAGCATGGCCCATGGCCTGCTGGGCGGCCCAGTTAGATGGATCCAGAAGGGAGGCACATGCCGGATAAAGGAAGGCTACGGAGGAGTCACCGACGTACCCTGAGCCTTGGAGTGCAAGACACGCTAGACTTGTTGTAGGCAGTGTAGGACTCTGTAACCTGTTCGGCTAGGACTTTTCCCTGTAACCCTAGGACTTGGCGACTATATAAGTGGGGCCTATGGGGGCCTTTAGGGCAGACAACACAAGACGATAGCTTAGACTTTCTAGTCACCTCGCACAGCGAACCAATCACTGTAACTCGGCGTATTTGCTCTTATAGTGATTTATAGCAGGAGTAGGATTCCGCCACCGTTGTGGGATCTGAACCTGGGTAAACTGTGTTACCTCGTACCCGTCAACCGTCCGCCTTCCCCCACGTCTCTAAACACGCACTTTGAGGACCCCTCCATGGCGTACTCGTCCGCAATACCACGACAAACAACAAAAATTTTCACTAAAAATACAAGCTACTATAGCAACTCCTTCAAAAGCTCAATTTCCCAAAAAGAACCCAAAAAGGAATCAATAAGAAGCAAATGCAAATAATGGCAGAAATCTGTCAAAACAGACCAGCAGGTAGAAACCGATTTTTTCGAAGACCTTATGTTGCTCAAATAAAAAAGTGTCGAACTAACGAAAGTTAGCTAACATACTAGGGGATTTATTAGTAAAATATCAGCTCAATCCGACTTAGGCCTTGTTTGGTACTAGAGTTTTTGTGGGGATTAGAGGGGATAATCCCCACCAAACCTCAAATCCTTATTTGTTGCTAAAAGTATGTTTGGTTCTAGAGTATTTGACCAATTCAATCCCCGCTTATCCCCACTTTTCCCCAAGGTTTACTGTATCTTTTTCAATATCCAATACACTACCCATACCTAGTGGATTGAAAGGGATTAAGGTTTTGTGGGGATTAGAGGGGTTTGGGTGAAGGTTGGGGTTTCACCCAATCCCCTTAGAGATTATCCCCGCTAATCCCTATCAAAACACTAGCACCAAACAAGGCTTTACATAGATCCTCACAAATATTTATGGTGGAGCAAAAAAATCTGTTTCAGGACAGCAACTCCCCAAATCTTACTTCCCTCTCATTAGAGGTCATTCTTGGCACAAAAAGCAAACAAAAATGATAAGGAGAGGTCATTACTGAAGTAGTAACTTCCAAGACTCAAGAAAACTCTTGGGTTATCTCCCAACAAGTACTTTTCTTTAACGCCTTTAAGTTAGGCACAAGAAGAAAGAAACAAATGTTTACAAATGAAGAAGCATTAACACCAACTCTCTTGGTCCTAACTTTCTTACCTTTCTTCTTCTCTTTAGGGAATATATGATTGCTTACTGGAGGATAAAAATGCATAATGCCTTTTCCCACATCTATTATTGCTCCAAGGTGTTTTAGTAGGGATCTTCCGAGTGTAATCTGTCATTTTTCTACACATTCAATAACAAGATAATCAGTAGACACCATTTTCCCTAAGATTTTTGTAAACACACCTTAGCTATTCCAATGGGTAATAAAGTTGCATTACTGGGAAGAGATATTTCTTCTCCTCCTTTATAAAGTCCCCAAAGACTCAAAGACTCGTATATATCCTTAGGCATAAGGCAAAATTCAGACATGATATCACAGCGAGCATCAAAAGTTGCACTATTTATAGAAACTTTGATTGTAGGAAACCACTTTGAAGGCTCAGAATTTATTGGAACATAACCATGGTGCTCTCAAAGTGTGTGATAGCAACTGTTCAAAGCAGCAGTACTGGACTCAAGAGTGTTCAACCTAGAATAAATGTCTATAAAAGAGGAATCAGACTTGCCAGGCATATTATAAATTATAATTAATCTCTTTATAGCATCTAAAGATTCATCCTCGGTACAACGAAAAATATCTTTATTAGCCATAGCATCCAAAGCATATTTATAACAAAGAGCAATACCGTGGTAGAAACTATTGATAACCAAGCTAAGACTCATCTTAGGCTCAGTTTCCCTTTGTAAAGCAGAGATTCTAGACCAAGCTTCTTTGAAACTCTCTCCACTTCCTTGCTTGAAACTAAATATTATTTCCATAGGTGACACATGGATTGGACCAAAACCAGACATAGTAGCAACTAGAGAAGGAACTAATTTTTTTGTGTTTTTGATAAGGGAAAGCAAACCAAACTAAACTAGTTTTTTTGAGTTTTTGATAAAAACAGGCAAACAAAACCAAACAAAATAAACTAAGCAAAACAAAAACAAAGTAAATAGAAAGGTTTAGGAGGACTCCCCTTGTGAAGACGTCCTTAGCCTCCCCGGCAACATCGCCAGAAAACTTGTTGATGGCGCCTGAGAGCGCTTCGTTGGGAAACCCCAAGAGCAAGGTGTGAAGCAGCACAGCAGCAAGTCTTCCCTCAGTAAGAAACCAAGGTTATCGAACCATTAGGAGGAAGGAAACATCTCAAAGGTGTCGCAGGCAACTTGGAAACCTGCACAGCACAAACTCAAGACTTTGCCCCAACAAACAGTGAGGTTGTCAATCTCACCGGTTGCTGTAACAAAGGATTAACTGTATGGTGTGGAAGGCAATGGTGGTTTGCAGCAATTAAACAGTAATAGTGGAAGATGTATCAATGGTAAAGATTGGACCAGGGTCCATAGTTCACTAGAGGTTTCTCCTTAGATAAACAAACATGGCATGCTGGGTAAACAAATTACAGCAGGTCAATTGACAGGACTGATCAAGGCATAACAATCCAATACTAGACATCAAGATCCTATGAGATTCGATTGGGCAATACAATAAGATACATAGACCGCCATCCAACTGCATCTATGACTAGAAATCCACCTTCGGGTTATCATCCGAACCCCCTCCAGTATTAAGTTGCAAGCAACAAATAACTGCTTTAAGCAAAGTGTGTAAGGTAAACAATTCACTTGTTACATGAACAAGAGATCATTGTTTTCTCCCTAGTGGCAACAACACATCTACAACCTTAGAGATTTCTGTCACTTCCCTTAGATTAAATAGAGGCATGAACCCACTATCGAGCATAAATACCCCCTCTTGGAGTCACTAGCAACTACTTGGCCAAGATAGCCACTAACAACAGAGAGCATGCAAGATCACAAATAACACAAACATGATAGAATCAATAAGACAAAACCATTAATCAATCTGACATAGTAATCTCAATATCCATTGGATCCCCCCAAACACAACATGCATGATTACAAATATATGAGATCTTGATCATAAACGGAGCTCACAAAATCTAGACATGAAAGCACAAAGGAGGAGATACAACCATCTAGCTACTACATGGACCCGTAGTCCAAGGTGGAACTACTCACGCTTCATACCGGAGGCTAGCATGATGAAGAAGAAGGCCTCCGAGATGATATCCCCACCGGCAGGGTGCCGGGAAGAGCTTCAGATCCCTCTTGATCTAGGGACGATGGTGGCGGCGGCTACAAACGGTTTCGTGGAATATTGATCGTGTACTTAGGGTTTAGGCATCGGGGCTTCTTATAGGCGAAGAGGCGAGGCAGGAGGGCGGCCAGGGGGCCCACAACCTGCCTAGGCGTGTCCTAGGGTGGGCCCACGCCTGGGGGGTGCATCCGCACTGTGGCTCCCCTCTGTCTCTCCTCTGGACTCCGTGTTCTCCTAGGTGAAATATTGACTTTGGCTTTTGTCCCGTCCAATTCCGAGAATATTGATTTTCTGCCTTTCTGGAACCAAAGAAAGAAGAAAAGAGGCAACTGGCACTTTGGCATTTTGTTAATAGGTTAGTACCATAAAACATATAAAAACACCTCAAAGTGTAGACAAAGCAAAGCAAAGTAGATACTAAACAAGCATGGAACATCAAAAATTATAGATACGTTTCCGACGTATCAGGTGCGCCCCCACCCCTATTTATATAGAGAGGGGCTGCAGACAAGGGGTTCCCAGACCTATCCGAGTTCCCCCCAACTCGGCCACAAGGGGGAAGAGGTGGGAAAAGTCACCCCCTTTCCAAATTAGGGTTTGACCCCTTTTTCCTTGTGCTGGCCGGTTTGACCCTTTGGGTCATCGTGCGGCTAGCCCATGGCCACCACAGCATACCCTCGAACCATGTGGCCCCTCCAGGGGTGGTGGACCCATTGGTGGTCCCTCTAGAACATTCTAGAAGCTTCTAGTTAAAACACCGAAAACATTTCCGAACCCCGGAAAATGATTTTCCTTATATGAATCTTATTCTCTAAACCATTCTAGATCTCCTCGTGATGTCCTGGATCCAATCCGACACTCTAAACAACATTCAATCTCCAACTCATATTCCATATCTAATTAAACAACATCGGATCCTTAAGTGTGTCACCCTACGGTCCGTGAATTATGCAGACATGATCGAGACACCTCTCCGATCAATAACCAATAGCGGGACCAGGAGATCCATAGTGGCTCCCATATATTCAACGATGACTTCGTGATCAAATTAACCATGAACATACGATACCAATTCCCTTTGTCCTACGATACTTTACTTATCCGAGGTTCGATCTTCGGTATCTCTATACCAAGTTCAACCTTATTACCGATAAGTACTCTTTACTCGTACTGTGATGTGACATCCCTTGTGACCTAGTCACATGATTGCAAGCCAATTGGATGACACTCCACCGAGAGGGCCCTGAGTATATCTATCCGTCATATGGATGGACAAATTCCACTCTTGATCCATGCACTTCAACGCATACTTTCAAAATACCCAATGCCACCTTTATAACCACCCAGCTACAAAGTTGTGTTTTATGTCATCAAAGCATTCATCCGGTGTTGGTTATTAACATGATCTCATGGTCGAAGGATTAGGTTACTATGTGATTGAAAGCTTGTAGCAAACGAACTTTAATGACTTGATCTTATGCTATGCTTACTATGGGTGTGTGTCCATCACATCATTCTCCTAATAATATGATCTTGTTATTAATAAGATCCAACGTCCATGATCAGGAAACCATGATCATCTATTAATCAACAAGCTAGTTTAACAAGAGGCTTACTAGGGACTCTTTTATTTTTACAAAACACACAAGTATTAATGTTTCCTGTTAATAGAATTATAGCATGGGATGCAAACATTTATCATAAACATAAAGATATGATAATAACCACTTTATTATTGCCACTTGGGCATATCTCCAACAGTCTCCCACTTGCACTAGAGACAATAATCTAGTTTCAAATCTTTGTGTATTCAACACCTATGGCTTTCCGGTGTTGCATGTGCACGATTGCAAGTGGTCAACTGATCTTCGGATCCGACACTTACAGGTCCGTGTGTAATTGCATGTCTTTGCGTCCCTACGCATCACTCATTCTCTAATGAGATGGCATTGTATAAATTTGGTCCTTTGGTGAGACCTTTAGTTCTTAGGGGTTAAAACATGTTGACAATATTGTCGTACAATATATCTTCATAGCACTATCCTGGTGTGAACCACACCTAGTTTGATAACAAACTACTTGACACAAATGCCCTCTTTTGCTGATACAAGAGTAGTCATATACTTAGCATTTTGTTGTAGTATCTGTCACAATGTTTTAACTTTGGAACTCATCAAAATCCATTATGGAACTTCCTTTCCATTACATTGTGCCACCCATAGTTTAAATTTAGATAAAGTTAATTTGTATCTTGTGACAAAACTAGTATCAGTGTAACACCTTACAATGAACTATACATCTATTTGTCACCTCTACATAAATAACATATCCTTAGTTCTTCCAAAGATCATAAGAATATCCCTACTATCGTCCAATGATCATCTTATGAGTCATTCTGGTATATGCTCATAATATTTAGAGCATATGACATATTTGGATGTGTACATATCACAATATGATTGATCAAAATAGTCTTGTGATTTTACTCACCAAGAGTCAAAACACTTGAATCTTGTTTCACTTACTAAGTGTCAATACACTTGAATCTTGAATCAATCCTTTCTGTGTGGCAAGAACCTTTCTTGTCATTTCCACACTGAACTCATTCAATATCTCATCTATGTACATTTTGCACAACCATATTAGCATCTCAATCTATCCATATAGACATTGATGCCAAATATTCGGGCTTTGCCTAAGTCTTTCATCAAAATGAAATTCTTAACCTATGTCGATAAAAGATACACCATTTCCAATCAACATATGTCTTTCACATAATGTATTAGAACTATGTCTTGGTGCTCCCACTTAATTTCTTTCAAATGCAAGCATCTTCATCGTCTCCGATGAAATTAAACTCTTTTAACAGTTTCATCATGGTGAATATTCCAAATCCACGATGCTTACTTCAACCATTTAAGTTTGCATGCTCTTTTAGCATCCTTTGAATTAACAAAATCCTTTGGATTGTGTCATGTACATGTCCTAGGTAACTATTCTATTAGAAGAACTTTGTTTTGTTTGTTCAACTACCATATAACAAAATTATATGTAGTGGTTGCTACATTAATCCGTCTAGACTAAATATCACTATGAAAGATCAAATCTTGTCATAGTCAACTTCTTGAACATTGTTGTAAACTCTTGACCGGCATATCAAGTATTTCATAGATGTGAAACATCCATGCCTATTTATAGATCCAAATACGACCGATAGATTTTCACCTTTCCGGAGAGTCTTCCAAGTTCAAAAACTTGATTTCTCATGTATGGAAATATCACGGATTTTATGGCTTCAAGCCATTTGATGGATTCAGGGCCCATCATTGCTTATTTACATGTAGTCGGTTCATCATTGTCAAACAATAATGATTTAATTCTCAAATCTTGGTTCAATAGAAACTTAGATCTCGGTGACCACAACCTTTGAGGCACGTAAGCCATGAGCATTGTGGATGCCTCCGAAACACTTTCCGACGCTGTGCAACTCAGCACACATAGCTAAGGTTCAATAACCTTATCAAAGTTCTATTGTCCTCCCACTTAACTTTTCACGAAAACTTCCTTCTAAAAAAACTTGACGTTCTAAGCGACAAACACTTTTGTCTTCGGTGTTATGGAGGAATACCCAACGGTTATTCAAAATAACCTACAAAGACGTGCTCATCTGACTTTGATTGTAAACATTTTACTTAAGCCTAGCATACACAATGTTTAAGAAAGGACAACTTGGATTTTATCCCCAACCATAACTTATATGGTGTAATTTCAATGGATCACGATGGAGCTCTTTTCAGTGTAAAAGCGGTGGTCTCTAAAGCTTTAATCTTTAAAATATAATGGCAGATTTATAAATGACACATTTGATCTTATCATGTCAAACAAGGTTTCATTACATATCTCGAATACTACATACTCCTATGGTGTTTCGGGAAATGCAAATCCATGGAATGATTCCTCAAATCTTTTAGGTGTTTTGATAAACTTGTAACTCAAATATCTTCATTTATGATCCAATCATAAACTCTCTATTTCCTTTTACAATGATTTTACACTTCATCTTGAAAGTCTTTGAACATCTTAAAATGTTTCATACTTATTCATTATTAAGTAAATATACATATATATTCACTCAAATTTCCTTAGAAAGCACATGAAGTTGAAATCCATCGCTCATGACTACACAAAATGGAAAACATACATCAATATGTACAAATTCTAATAAGTTAGTCGTTCGTTCTTGTTTTGGCCTATGAACGGAGTTAGAATTATCTCTACGAAAGTCTCACAAGTGTCATCTGATCAAAAATCAAAAGACTCTAAAATTCCATAAACATGGAGTTTCTACATGTTTTCTTTCCAATATAATTTAAACGGTGATGTCACTTCTTAAGTGATTTTTCAATCATTTGTCTTGCGACATTTTTAGAATTGGTTTTTATGGACGTGATTTCTCCAACTAGACTTGTAAATTATCCATCTTTTATGGAATACGGTAATTATTTGAACAACCTTTGTTCTCATCATACCTGATCAAAATAACAATTATTAAAACAAATCTTGAAGGCAGGCTTTGATGTCAACGAGAAACACAACAAAACTTTATTTGTTTTTGATGAAAATCATCACATATTATCTTGCTAGTTTCTTAGGAAATTGCAGTTCATGAATTGTATTGTTCTGTATGACACTTCACACCAACAAATTTGGTATCCAATACCCAAGAACCACATTGTTTAATAAGCAAGGAATACAATCATAACATGTATATCATTTATATACCTAAGTTGGACAATTTCCAGTATTTTCTTTTTCTGCCAAATATTTTTTAGATTCTCTTTCAACATTTTCTTTTATTTTTAGAAGAATCTATCAACATCAACAGTGGCGCCATACACATGACACATAGTCCAAAGTGTGTATAGTCAAATACTAATATCTTTGGACTTTCACTTTGAAGTAGATCACCATCATCAAATGTTTGGCGTTCTTTCGAATTCCATTCTTTAGTAATCTTTTAGTGTAGTAAACATTTTACCTACATCTTTTATTCATCCTTATCATGACAATTTTCATGGTCAAGCTACTATAGCTTATAACAGCGAATAGCGAGTGTTGTTTCCAAAACGTTTTGGAGGATTAGGACATCTATCATCTCCAACCTTTGAAAATTCTTATCAAATATGAGAACATATATTTTGCTAAATTATACTCTATCATGTTGCAACCAAAAACATTGTTTTAGATATCATAATATCTTCCACACATGATGGTTTCTGAAACAATCCTTTCACCTCCTTGATAACCTTGATATTAAAAACAATCTTTTGAATATCAAGAATCATGGAGGCAAACATGACACTTAGATACTAACACTAGAATTGTTACTCTTGATTTAATACCAATTATTAAACTTCACAGAGTAATACGGAGTTTGCCAAAAGTTTGCAATAGGACTTTTAAACTTTAGATTAACACTCAAAACAATACGATACCAGTTCGTAAAGTAACTATCCAGAATTCTATAGTTCTATTATCTCGATTATAACTAAGCATAAGGTGGTGAATGGATGCCAATGACTACAACAATTATGCAAATTCAATTTATGATAAATTGAGTTCAACTTTTAATCATATTATTATTTGAACGCTCACTCAAAACAACATCCCTCATGTTGCCTTAGTGATTACACGAACCAAATCCACTACACCAAGTCCGATCACCACGAGAGAAGATGTAGTTTCGAAGGCGAACAATGAACATGTTCATCATATCATCCATATGACTCATGCTTTACCTTTTGGTATTACGTGTTCCTGGACTATGTCTGTACATGCTAGGCTCGTCAAGGTTAACCTTACTATCCGCATGTGCAAATCTGGCTTGCATCCGTTGTATGCACACGTACAATCTATAACACCTGATCATCACGTGATGCTTCGAAACGACGAGTCTTAGCAACGGTGCCTACTAAGGACGAACACTTTATTACTTGATATTTAGTGAGAGGGATCATCTTATAATGCTACCGTCACGATCTAAGCAATACAAGATGCATAAAAGGATTAACATCACATGCAATTCATAATATGTGATATGATATGGCCTTTCTTCTTGTGCCTTTCATCTCTATCTCCAAAGCACATACATGATCCCCATCATCACCAGCGTGGTGACAAGGTCAGTGGCACCGCTTCATGGTTGTCCATCACCAATAGCAACTATTACAACTACTTGGAATAAAGCTATTACATGATGAATAGATACGCATGTCTTAACAAATTTAAAGACAACCATTAGGCTCCTGCCGGTTGCCATATTACAATAAGGATCATCTCATACATCAAATATATCACAATCACATCATGGCCATATCACATCACATGCCCCTGTAAAAAAAAGTTAGATGCCCCTAATTTTTTTCCATGTTTTACGTGGCTTGGGGCTTTCTAAGAAGAACCGTTCTTACCTACAAACAAGAACCACAACATGGGTACAAGTGTTGTCAAGTACAGATTGTAAGTTGGATCTTAACTATGGTGGGAGAGACAGACACCCGCAAAGACACTTGTGCGATGCAAGTTGCACGTTGACCGTGAAGCAAGTCTCATGTGCGAGGACATCTAAGGTTAGCCCGGGCTGCTTCATCCCACCATCCCGCAAGATGAAAACTACGCAAAGAGCAAGCGACAACAAGAGCATCAACGCCCACAAACGATTGTGTCTACTCATGCAACAGATCTAAACATAGACTCGGCTCTGATACCACTGTAGGGTTCGTTGCATGGAAAACAAAAAAATTCTACCGCAAGAACGCATAAAACCAAGATCCAATCTATGGAAAATCCAAGATCTAATCTAGAGATCGGTGCAACGAGATTGTAGAGAACTAACCCTCGTAGATCCAAAGCATTTAACGAGATCGGATCTCGTGGTTGATGTAGTCGATCACTTGCCGATCTCAAGATTGCGATGACGTCCTTCTAGCGCCGCGTTTCGGTAGCGCTTACGCACTTGGTCACACATACGGAGTCGATGAAGACCTTCCTCTCCCTGTTCCAGCGGGCAGAGGAGGTAGTATATCCCCTCGGAATCCCAATAGCACGACGGTGTGGTGGTGGTGGTGGAGGAGAGATTTCTACAGGGCTTCGCCTAAGCTAGAGCAAGAAAGTGGAGGAAAGAGGGGGTGGCGGCTAGGGTTGGTGGTTCCAGGGGACAAGGGATAGGGGGTGTACCCCCACCCCCTCTTTATATAGAGGGGTCTACGGCCAAGAGGTTCCTAGCCCTAGCCGAGTCCCTCCCCCAACTCGGCCACAAGGGGGAAGAGGTGGGAAAAGTCTCCCCCTTTCCAAATAAGGGTTTGAACCCTTTTTCCTTGTGCTGACTGGTTTGACCCTTTGGTTCATGGTGCAGCTGGCCCATGGCCACCGTAGCATAGCCTAGCCCCATGTGGCCCCTCCCAGGGTGGTGGACTCACCGGTGGTCCCTTAGAACATTCTAGTAGCTTCCGGTCAAAACACCAAAAACATTTCCGAACCCCGGAAAATGACTTTCCTTATATAAATCTTATTATCCGGACCATTAAGAATCTCCTTGTGATGTCCTGGATCCAATCCGATAATCCAAACAACATTCGGTCTCCAACTCATATTCCATATCTACTTAAACAACATCGAAGCCTTAAGTGTGTCACCCTATGGTTCGTGAATTATGCAAACATGATCGAGACACCTCTCCGATCAATAACCAATAGCGGGACCTGGAGATCCATAGTGGCTCCCACATATTCAACGATGACTTTGTGATCGAATGAACCATTAACATACGATACCGATTCCCTTTGTCCTGCGATACTTTACTTATCCGAGGTTCGATCATTGGTATCTCTATACTTAGTTTAACCTCGTTACCAATAAGTACTCTTTACTCATACTATGATGTGACATCCCTTGTGACCTAGTCACATGCTTGCAAGCCAATTGGATGACACTCCACCGAGAGGGCCCAGAGTATATCTATCCGTCATATGGATGGACAAATCCCACTCTTGATCCATGCGCTTCAACACATAATTTCAGAATACCCAATGCCACTTTTATAACCACCCAGTTACGAAGTGGTGTTTGATGTCATCAAAGCATTCATCTGGTGTTGGTTATTAACATGATCTCATGGTAGAAGGATTAGGTTACTATGTGATTGAAAGCTTGTAGCAAACGAACTTTAATGACTCGATCTTATGCTATGCTTACTATGGATGTATTTCCATCACATCATTCTCCTAATGATATGATCTTGTTATTAATAACATCCAATTTCCATGATTAGGAAACCATGATCATCTATTAATCAACAAGCTAATTTAACAAGAGGCTTAATAGGGACTCTTTTATGTTTACAAAACACACAAGTATTAATGTTTCCTGTTAATACAATTATAGCATGGGATGCTAACATTTATCATAAACATAAATATATGATAATAACAACTTTATTATTTCCTCTTGGGCATATCTTCAACACGACATTTCCCCCCTGGATCTCGGGTACTCATCGTCCCGATTTCTGTTCTCAGCAGGTTGCGGCTGCCCAGCTGGTGCTGGTCCTGGAGATGGTGGTGGAGCTGCAGGAGCTAAAGTCCCTGTAGCTGCGGTGTGCCTATGATTTGTGGAATTGTTTATTGGTTCCTGCATTCCGAGGAAAGTACGGCAATCCTTCATGAGGTGGGTTGATCGTCGTCTTCCCTCAGTATCAACGTAAAAGTGCATGTTGCACGGCCCTTCTAGTAGTTGCATTGGGGACATCGGGGGTTTCCTTGGTCGTTATGGTTGGATTGGCCTGCTTGTCGCCACATATTCTCGGCTGCCGTGATATCCGCTGCTGTAGTTGTCACTCCTTCTGTTGTCTTTCCCGACGAAATTGGATGCTAAGTAATTGAGTTTGCTGTAACCATCAAAATTGCGCCTCTTTATGTTATCATAATTTCGCCTATCACGGTATTCTTCGGGTGAGCGCCCGCGCTTGTTGTGGACAGCATCTTTGCCATCAGCCCAGCGGTTCGCCATATCCATCAAGTAAGCAATTGTTTTCAGCTTCACTTGTCCCAGCTCCTCGATGAAGTCCTTTCTTTGCAATCCGTCGTTGAAGGCGTCTATCGCCCTCTCATCGAATATGTGCTATACATAATTTTTTATGATGTTCCACCAGTGTATATATGCCCTAATAGATTCTCCGGGTTTCTGCTTACAAGCCCATAACTCCTCAATAGATGCGGGTCACTTGAATGTAGAATTAAAATTTCAGATGAACTTGTCCTCCAAATCGCTCCAACTGTTGATGGATCCTACGGGTAGTATTCTGAGCCATGAGCATGCTGCTCCGCTTAAGTGCAATTGGAGGCTCTGCATTGTCGTGGCCTTGGAACTGCCCTGGAGCTTGACGGTTTGAAGGTAATCATCCAACCATGCTGCGGGTTCTTGGAGTCCATTGTATTTTTGACGGTCATGAGGGAGATTGAAATCCTTGGGGACTGGAGTTTTGCGAACCTGACAGGTAAAGCAACTGGCCCCGCAAGGTTCACGCTCATCATCACTTTCTCCATTAGAATACCTTCAGTTGCTGCGCTCTTCTCTGGATCTGTCCACCCTCCTTTGTGTAATGTCGTTCCCGGCGTCTTCCTCGTGCGAAAAGCGTATGTGGTGGGGGGATCTAGATCGTCGGGTGGTTCCTGTGTGCCGAGGGCTGCTGCGACGGCGTGGTGATTTGTCGACTCGCTAGACGATTCCTTTCTCTCCTTACACAAAAGTGTCGCCTACCATCCCTAATCCCATGAGGGTAGAGCGATGGATAGCTGCCAGTGGATCGTTGGCTACTAGCTGAGTTGTTAAGAGGTAAGTTTGGGCGGAAACAAGGGCGGCATGTGCTGTTTTTGCTTTGATGTTACCCGCAGAATCAATTGACATGAATGACAGGTCTAAGTCTCTTGCCATCTCGCATCTTTCGGCTTCTAGAATGCGCTGAAACCACGAGGCGCTCCTCCTGGTTGTGGTCCTCCAGTGACGCTGCCAGAATTTCGGGTGGAGCTAAGTTGTGCCCATCGCAGACTGGATTCATCAGCTAGCATTTTCCTCTCATCTAGAGACCGTTGTAATCGAAGCAGATCCCTCCTTTTGTGGTGCAAAAGATATTGATAAGCCATTAATTCTTCCCTTATGGCATCTGCTATCATTGGTACTACGCCTGACACAGCGTCACGGGCTTTCTGCCAAGTTGCCGGAGGCAATCGAAGTGTTATGCGCTCACCATTGTTTTCTCCCTCCCGTCTTGCGACACGATGGTCCTCTGGTGGCTCGTTTCTATCCTCACGGCGTCCTGCTACATCATCTGATAAAATATCATCAGGGTTAATGATGGGGTTACCGTTGGAGTCTAGGGGTGCCAAAGTTTCTCCTTCCAGGATCACACAAACTTGGCGGTGCATCATGCTTGATTGATTATCATCGCTGATGTACCCATAAGAGACACTGATTTTTGATCCAACGAAGTCTCAAGGGTCTTGTTCTGGGTATGATTCTCCCTTCTTGATTCCCGAGTCGGCAATATCTTCGGCTTCATTAGGGATGGAGTTGGATGAACTTATACTGCGATGCAGGGCTGACTCAGAGATTGTGCCAAAAGATAGGATGTCATATGCATCAACCAGATCTTCCAGACCTACGGGGTTCCCGTGAATTTCTTCGACGTTTGTCGGATCAGAGATGGCTCTGCCTGTTGAGACAATGGATGATACTGGAGTTGCAGTATGCGAAGCTAGTGTAACCGACGGATCTGGGCTGAGTGGAACCGAAAGGCAGAGGTTTCCGGGTGCTCCCACGCGAAAGTGGAAACTTCCGATCATGAGATCGGTCTCCTGGTCGAACTCGACGAGAGCCGATAAATGGGTGGGCGGGCGTGGATCAGCGAGATCATAATGGACCTCACCAACCTTAATCGTCGGGTTGTCGCTTTATGAAGGGGAACCCGTCGAATCCATAGCTCCAACGCTTAGATTTCCCAAAGACGGCGTCAATTGACAAGGGGTAACCTCGGTAATGCCCATTGTTATGGACTTGGGGTTTGATGGAAAAGAGAGCATTAGGGATTTCGTCGGCTGATCAGATAAACAAGGAAGTCGATGTAGTCTGATTATTGAGAAAGCTAGGTTACAAAGTCGTCGGTTCGCTAGTTGCGATCTAGCTTACGGCGAATTGCAGGAAAAACTAAGGTGCCCTCTCTGTCGGGTCCTCCCAGTCTTTATATGAGAGGCTGGGTCCTGGATCCGTAGCCGGAGAGGTTACAAGTTGAATATTTACAATACGGACTCTACGTCGGCTCCTGAATATTCTTAGCAATTAACGAAAGTCTTTATTCCGTCGGGTACTTCTTGGACTTCGTTGGGTCTTCGTGGGCCATAAGCTTTTATTCGCCTAGGGTGACTAAGCATAGGGACCCGATAGGTCACACCCATGTCAGAAGCCTTGGCACTCTCCTCCACGTATTGATCAAGAAGAACCTCAAAGATTGGTAAGAGTGCATTCCCCATGCCGAGTTCGCCTACAACCGCGCCAAGCACTCTACAACGAGAAAGAGTACCTTCATGGTTGTCTACGGATTCGAGCCCATGACCGCGCTCGATATGCTACCTATACCCCTTCATGAACTCACAAACATGGATATCGACAAGCGTGCTCAAGCCATGAATGTCGTGGGAATGGCCACGACAGTCGCCACCAGGGTAGCGATTGATTCAGTGTAGGACAAGAGCGAGTCGCCATCCGCGGATCGAGATTGGGAGCGAGACACATGGTTTACCCAGGTTTGGCCCCCATAGGGTAAAGACCTAATTCCTGCTTGTTTGTATTGATGGCAAATGAATTACAAGGTGGGTGAACTCGGCGTAAGGGCGGCGAGTCGCTTGGATGGGGTAGCTAATAGCTCGTGAGTACGACGGTAACCCTAGGGAGGATTATATAGGGGTTCCTCGCTAGGGTTTTACAGGATCTCAATCGAAACAGTAAATGATTTTACATGAGTTTATAAAGGGTTCGGGACTAGGCCTAGTTACTATCTTGGGCCTTTGCGTCCAGTCGACGGTCTCCCTTGAAGCTTCCCTTCCAGTCGTCGTCATTTCTGGCCCACCCGACATTGTCTTGGGCCTCCGCTTCTTGCCTTCATGGATAAACCGATTGGGATATCCCCATCAATGAAGAAACAACATGAGGAGACAAGAGCTACTATCGAGCAACAAGTTCTTCATCAAGCATTAAGACTCAACAAGAACAAGAAGGATGATGGGGATGTACCTACCGGGGTATACCCAGCAGGACGTTTCCGACTGGCCCAAAGAACTGGCGAGTGGGCCTGCAAGACGGCGATTGGATCAAAGCCCGGCGTGGATCCAAGCGACTGAAAGCTGAAGGCCCAGGCGAGTAGATAGGCCCAGTCGGATTAGGTTAAACGAGCACCGAAGCCTTAACTGATTCGGTTGAGATATGTAAACCCTAGGGGAGGTGAGCCTATATAAACCTCCCTGCGGGGCGTGTAGAGATACGTTCCATCATACCCCCAAGCGACTCGCCGCCTAGCCGCCGAGCTCGCCCATTGTACCACCTTCATAATACAATCTAGCAGGAGTAGGTCTTTACCCTCCGGGGGGCCGAACCTGGGTAAAACCCTGAGTCTCCGCCCTCATCTCGCACCGCAGATGGCTGGCCGCCCTTGCCCCTCGTTCTACTACTCGCTGCCGATTGCAGCATTTGCCGTGACCATTCCCACGACAGTGGCGCCCACCGTGGGGCCTGGCCGGTGTTCTGCGGCGAGATCCAATCTGCCCATCAACGAGACGGTCGCCACCGGCCGCATGATAGCGATCGGCGAGATGCTCCAAATCTTGCCGAGCAGCTACGTCCCGGCGGCGCGACCCGTCACGCACATCGTGATCTTGCCGGTCGGCACGATCAGCCTCTTCGTCGGCCTCACCGACTTCATCGTCTCGGAGGACTCGGCAGATCCGCGAAGTCGCCGCCACGCGATCGGCTCTCCGAGAGCCAGATCCGACGATCCATCGCCTCCGAGTACAATTCGCCCACAACGACGCGTGGCGAAAACTCAGCGGCCGCGGAAGACGCGCCTCAACGACGACGCCGACTTCGGCGACCGCGCCACTCGCGGGTCCATCACCAGCTTCACCCGCGGGCTCCATCACCCAGGTCTCCAACGTGGGAGACTTCGAGGACCCCTCCATCCTCGGGATCTTCGAATTCGACTCCGGGTCGGAGAACTCCGCCGACCTCCGCGACGGAACCAGCCGCCACGCTGCGACCTACATGGCGACCGGCACCGATCTGCCGGAGGATCCATTCTCCACCCCAATCCCTCCTAACGCCACGGCGACGGAGGTCGAGGAACTCCGCCTGAAACTGGCGGAGGCAGTGCGCAAGGAGCAAGCCGAGCGCGAAAAATTTCGCCTCGAGCAGGTGACGGCGCAGGAGCTATCACGCTACCACCAACAGTGGATCAGGTCGCGCCTGAACCCCGCCGTTCAGGGGCGCGCCCTGAACTTCGACGATGAAAACGACCCGCCCGTGGCGGCGCGCGTCTGCGAGAACGCGCCACCAGAGGAAGCGCCCGACCCCCGCCAGGGTCGACGGCGATGGGCGCCCCGCCTCCACCCAACCGCACACCCCCCAGGGACCAGCCGCGGATAGTAGTCTCCTCACGGGAGCGAGACGCAAACGGCCTCCCACTGTTCTCCACCCCTATGGACAACCTCGTGGCAGGCCGAGCAGCAGCCGACAAAGATCACGGCCACCGCGACGGCGCCTCAGATCCAATACGTCGTGGCGCCGCAAAGGCCGAGCAGCAAAGAGCGGGCGCCGCAAGGTCGAGTATACTGCGTTCCTCGAAGCAGGCGGCCTCGGCGCCGTCAATGGCGGTAAACACACTCAATCGCCACCACCGAGCCACGCAGCTCCAACACCGACCCGAACACGCACTCTCCAATTAACGACCGTGCCGGGCGACAACCTCGTCGCCGCCAACGGTCAACCCATCGACGCCCGCACCCACATCATCAACAACCAAAGCTGGCGCGCACGCCAGCCCGACGACCTGCGACACACCCTAACCAATCGCCGCGACGGCGAGCCCATGGGGTCGCTCAGTCGACTCGGCCCCAAGTGCTTCGGACCAATGATCCGAGGCGAGAAGTACCCGCCAAACTTTAAGGCGCCGAAGGAGATAGAAAAGTACGACCCCTCGTACGACCCCGCCGTCTGGCTCGACACATACCTCATGGCAATGGGGATCGCAGGCCACACCGACCTGCTAGCCGCCCGTTACCTCCCCCTGATGATGGAGGGGACGTGCAGGCAGTGGATCAACACCCTCCCTCAGGACAGTATAGACTCCTGGGAGGAGATGCGCGACGCTTTCGTCAGGCACTTCGAGTGCTCCTACACCCGCGCCACCACTATCGAGGACCTGGAGCGATGCGTCCAGGGACCCAAGAATCGGGTCCAACGGTGGCAAGAACTCTGGTACAACGCGGTCGGCATCCACCCGGACACCGCGATCCATTGCTTCAAGACCTCGTGCCGCTACGAGCCCCTGGTCGCCAAGCTCAAGCGACACTCTCGCACACTCGACAACATCCCCGACCTCCTCGAGATCGCCAAACGGTACGCGGAGGAAGATCCAAACCAGGAAACTGACGACGAGTCAGGAGTTCAACGCCGCACGAGCGGCAACGACAGCGGACGACGGTCCGACCTACGCTACAGCAACACTCGCCTCACCGGCAAGCGCCGCAGTGACGGGCGAGTCGACTTCGTCGCCAACGCCGGGCACGCGCAACGCGAGCCCAAGAGCTTCCGCCGCGACGGAGGACAACGCCGCGACGGCGGCAACTACAAGGCCAAGCCAAGGTTCGACCCCGCAGCTCACCTTAATCAACCATGTGCGTTTCATAGCAGGGAAGGAAAGCCCGCCACGCACACCACCGCCGACTGCCCCACCCTCAGGGAGATCGAGAAGGCACGGCGAGCACGGGAGGACCCCGACAACGACCCGCCAAACCGCGGAAAATTTGGCAAAGTGGCCGGCTCGCTCCACACCTTCACGGGCTTCAACACGAAGCGCAAGAAGAAGGTCATCGCCCGTGCCGTCGCCGTCAACGTGGTGGCCCAGGTGGACGTTCCCCAGTTCCTCAACTGGTCGGAACAGCCCATCACCTGGAGTCGACAAGACCAGTCGCCACGCATCGAGTACCCAGGTCGAGTCGCCCTGGTGGTCAAGCCTAAGGTCGGCGACTACTGGCTCCCCAAGACATTGATGGACGGCGGAAGCTCCATCAACATCCTGCACTGACACCTTCAGCGGCTGCGGCTCCGCGATCGATGATCGAGACGACCCACACCACGTTCCACGGCATCGTCCCCGGTCGGAAGGCGTACCCGATCGGCAAGGTCACGCTGCCAGTCACCTTCGGCACACCAGCAAACTTCCGCACCGAGCGGATCGTCTTCGAGCTCATGCCCTTCGACAACCCCTACCATTGCGTCCTGGGGCGCCAGGCGTTCGCCAAGTTCATGGCAGCGCCCCACTACGCGTACAACGCGATGAAGCTCCAAAGGTGCCGAGCTCGCTGACGCTGTCATCGCGGCGGAGACCAACCACGCGGATGAACTCGCCAAGTACGCGAGCGGGGTCAACAACGACGACCCCACCATACTCAAGAAGCCCAACTCGGAGGGTGCAAACACCTCAACCTTTGAGGCCACTACGACACCTGCACTGGCCGAGCTGGTCCCAGGCGACTCCAGCCAGACGGTGACGATCGGGACGGGCATGAGCCCGGCATAGGAAGGCGCGCTCATCGAGTTCCTCCGTGAGAACAGGGACATCTTTGCATGGAATCCCTCTGACATGCCCGGTGTCCCCAGGGAGCTCGCTGAGCACAAGCTAAACGTCGACCCCAAAGTGCGACCTGTCATGCAGTCGCTGTGGCCCTTCAATGAAGAGCGCCGCTGAGCAATCGTCGAAGAGGTGCAGCGTCTACTCGCTGCAGGCTTCATCTGGCCAATCAAATACTCCAAGTGGCTGGCAAACCCAGTCCTGGTCGAGAAGAAAAACGGGACCTGGAGGATGTGTATCAACTACACAAACCTGAACAGCGCCTGCCCAAAGGAGCAGTTCGTCCTCCCGCGGATCGACCAGATAATCGATTCCACCGCGGGCTCGGAGTCGCTGTGTTTCCTCGACGCTTACTCTGGTTACAACCAGATCAAAATGGCTGTCGAGGACGAGGAGAAGACGGCGTTCATCACGCCATTCGGAGCCTTCTGCTACACCGCCATCACCTTCGGCCTCAAGAACGCCGGGGCAACCTACCAGCGGTGCATGCAAGAATGCCTTGCGAGCCAAATTGGCCGCAACATCCACGTCTACATCGATGACGTGGTCGTAAAGTCCGCTCGCCAGGGCGACCTACTCGCCGACCTGGTGGAAACGTTCGCCAACTTGCGAAAATACAAGATAAAGCTCAACCCAGGCAAATGCACCTTCGGTGTACCCGCAGGGCAGCTACTGGGCTACGTCGTCTCCAAGCGCGGGATCAAGGCGAACCCCACCAAGATCGACACGATCGCCCGACTCGGCAAACCCGAGTGCTTGCGCGACGTTCAGAAGCTGGCCGGGCGAGTAGCGGCTCTCAGTCGCTTCATCCCCCGCTTGGGCGAGAAGGCAATGCCTCTATATCGCCTGATGCGCAAGAACCCCACATTCCAGTGGGACAAGGAGGCGGACGACACGCTCCGCGACCTCAAGAAGGTGCTACTCGCCGCACCGCTACTCGCCGCCCCGGTCGACAAAGAACCCATGCTAGTCTACGTCGCGGCTTCCGAGCGCGTCGTCAGCGCGGTCATGGTCGTCGAGCGACCGGAGGAAGGAAAGGAGTGCCCAGTACAGCGACCGGTCTACTACATCAGCGAGGTCCTCACCGAGTCGCGCCAGCGGTACCCGCAGTACCAGAAGCTGGTATACGCGGTCTTCAGGGCACAGCAACGCCTGCCGCACTATTTCCAGGAGCACCCGATCACGGTCGTCTCCTCCGCACCGTTGTAGGACATCATCCGCAACCGTGAGGCGACCGGGCGAGTCGCCAAGTGGGCCGTCGAGATCGGCGTCCACAACATCAAATACGAGCCGCGAAAAGCGATCAAGTCGCAGGCCCTAGCAGACTTCATCGCCGACTGGGAAGAAGCCCAGCAGCCAGAGAAGCTGCCATATCTTCATTACTGGAGCCTGCACTTCGACGGCTCCAAGAACACGGACGGCGCAGGCGCAGGGATCGTGCTAACTTCACCAAAGGGCGACAAGCTCCGCTACATCCTCTGTCTCGACTTCACACCCTGCACCAACAACATGGCCGAGTACGAGGCCTTACTCCACGGCATGCGAGCGGCCAAGGAGATGAACGTCAATCGCTTACGCTGCTATGGAGACTCCGACCTCATCGCAAGGCAAGTCGCTGGCACCTGCGACGCCGTCTCCCCCACCATAGCGGCGTACCGCCAAGCAATGGACAATTTGGGCGGACACTTCACAGGCTACTCTGTCGAGTGGATCGACAGGCGAAAGAACGAGGAGGCCGACGCTCTCTCTCGCATCGGGTCGGCCCGACTCACACCACCCGCCGGCGTCTTCCTCGACACGATCACCAAGCCATCAGTCTCTCCCCCAAGGGAGATCGACATCGGAGTCCCGCTCCAACCAGAGGCAGCCCTGGTCGCACTCGTCAACGAGCCGCACGATCGACCAAGCCCTACATCGCTTATTCGAAGCGGCACCTTGCCGGCAGACGAGACGGAAGCTCGGATGATCGCCCGTCGATGCAAGTCCTACGCCATCATCGACGGCGAGCTCCACAAGCGCAGTGTCACCGGCATGTTCCAACGCTGCGTCCAACCCGCCGAAGGACGCAAGATCCTCCACGACATCCACTCCGGTGACTGCGGCCACCACGCCGGCGCCCGCTCTATTGTCGCCAAGGCTATGCGACATGGCTTCTACTGGCCCACCGCACACGCCGACGCCGTCGACATTGTCCAGCGTTGCGCCGGGTGCCAGAAATACGCCAACCAGACGCACGTGCTGAGCTCAGCGCTCAAAACAATCCCCATCACTTGGCCATTCGCTGTGTGGGGTATGGACATGGTAGGCCCCTTCAAGAAGGCGCCCTCTGGCTACACCCACCTCTTGGTCGCGGTCGACAAATTCACAAAGTGGGTGGAAGCCAAGCCAGTTCGGAAATGCGATGGGAAGACCGCCACCAAATTCCTACGCGAGATCATATATCGCTACGGGTTCCCAAACAGCATCATCACGGACAACGGCACCAACTTCGCCAAAGGAGCCATGGCCGAATTCTGCGAAGAGCACCACATTCGGCTCGACCTCGCGTCAGTCGCCCACCCGGAATCCAACGGCCAGGCGGAACGGGCCAACCAAAGCATCCTCCACGGCCTGAAGCCGCGACTCCAAGTACCACTCGAGCGCACCGCCGGGTGCTGGGTCGAGGAGCTACCCTCCGTCATCTGGGGAATCCGCACCTCGGTCAACAGGTCGACAGGATTCACCCCCTTCTTCATGGTGTACGGCGCCGAGGCAGTCATGCCCACCGACCTTGAGCACGACTCGCCAAGGGTCGTCCACTACACGGAAGCTGCGAACGAACTCGCACGACAGGATGGAGTCGATCAACTCGACGAGGCACGCGACCTAGCTCGCTCGCGCACCGCCATCTACCAACAAGGACTCCGCCGCTACCACAGCCGGCGGGTGAAAACTCGCACCTTCCAAGAAGGCGACCTGGTGCTGCGTCTCATCCAGGACAAGAAGGGCATGCACAAGCTTTCCCCTCCATGGGAGGGACCATTCGCCATCGGCCGCGTACTCGGCAACGACGCCTACTACCTCACCGACGTCGGGTGGTACGGCGAACTCGACGTCAAGCGACCATGGAATGTAAACCTCCTACGGAAGTTCTACGCCTAGAACCCCACATATGTACTCTCCAGTCGCTATGAAATAAAAAGAAACGGTTACCGCAAATTGCGCCTACTCTCCGTGTCTTGTGCCACTCGCACTCGTAATAACAGCATCACGCTAACCGCAGAAGTCAACCTTTGGTACAGCGATCGGCACGGCTAAGTAGTGCGGTGCAAGAGCACTGAGTCACCTCAGGTCTTGCATCGCCACTTAAAACGCCTACCGAGCCCCATTGAGTCGCTTAGCTCGATTGGTTCTACGAACCAAGACTACCGCCACGCTTACAATGACCACGGTCCTCCGCATCCTCGACATAGCGACTCGAACGGCTAAGTACCACGCTCGGGGACTGCGGACCAGTTCACCTCGAGCGGTCCGGGAAAACACCAAGTAGGAGAACATGCCCAGGACTCGCCACGCGACTGACCCCACGGGCCAGGCAGGAGTGACGCGCACAAACTAACGCGCCAAGTCCTCACTCACCCTCGAGTCGCGCCTGGAACAGCCAAGTACCACGCCGGGACTCGCCACCCGACCTCATTCACAAGACGGAAAACGCGGCGTACATAGCGTTCAAGGGAGTCGCCTAGCGACTGGCTCTTCGAGTCCGGGCGAGTCGACCACAATAATAAAACACACAAAAACAACAAACACATCACATACGAGGTAAAACCCACAAAAGAGCGGACGCGCTCGGGGACTCGTTCAAACAACAATCACAAACACTTGACAAATACCAAAATAGACACGACATCTCATTCGGTAGCATGTTGCATTGTCTCATATTACAAAATATGCCCGCATGGCAGACCTGCTACTAACGCCACAAGGCAAACTATCCTATTCTGCAGGCTTAGACGACGACTCGCCAACATCCCGGCGATTGCGGATGAACGGTGTGTACGGGTTCGACGGATACGTCGTTAGTTCACCCGCCATCGCCGCGCGGAAGGGTTGCTTGACCTTGAAATCACGATGCGGCGGCTCGGGGTCGTTCGGCACGACGACCGTCTCCTGGTACGGAAGGAGGTCGCCCATTGCCCAGACACGCTCCAAGTACGCGGCGGCGCGATCCTGCAACTTGAGGACCTCGGAAAGCTCTACCGCGCCAGTCGACGATGGGTAGCCACTCGTCACATCGTCGATGTCGAAGTCCTCGGGAAAGTGGGCAAGTCCAAGACTAAGTAATGCGCCGCTCACGCCGAAACGCCGACCGCGTCATGAACTCAACGACCGCGGGCGCCTTCTCCAAATACCTCCACACCTCAACGAGGTCGCTGGGAATCACTTCCGTGGGCGATATCTCTTGGAGATAGGCACGGATGCACGTCGCCGACAACGTTGCCGAGTCGACAAGCATGCTTACACATCGCCGCTGCGTCAACGAGCTCGCCTCTTCCACGCTATCGATGATGCGACCATGAGTAGAAGACAATAATGAATACGACGGACACCACAAATGGCAACCATCGAAAGAGGCAGATGCACTTACCAATCAACGGGCGGGCGAGATCCGTGATGAAGCATTGTAGCGATGTATGGTCGTCCTAAAGCCCAGCAACAAGGGCATCCGACACTTTGCGGTCCTCTTCGGCGGCTGCAATGGCGGCCTTGGCTCGCCCATCAACCGAGCTCGCTTCTTCCTTCGCTTCCCGCAGCTTGCGCTCGAGGTCGGCGATTCGCTGTTCAGCCGACCTCAAAGCCGATTGCGCCGCCTTAATTCACCGGGGGACAAGCCTCGGCGAGCTTCTTCGCTTTCGCAACAGCTGAAGCCCTTTGTTCGCCTCCGGACGATGGCGATTCCTTCTCCGCTGCCGCCACCAATCGGTCACCGATTCAAGTTGCACCATGCACATCACCAAAAAGGTTAATCAAAGAATTCTTATGCCCACCCGCTGAAATTCAGCGAAAAGCGCACTCGGGACCGGCAATCAAAGAATTTTAAGTGCCCACCCGCTGAAATTCAGCGAGTGCGCACTCGGGGACTGGCAATCAAAGAAATTCCTAAGTGCCCACCCGCTGAAATTCAGCGAGTGCGCACTCGGGGACTGGCAATCAAAGAAATTCCTAAGTGCCCACCCGCTGAAATTCAGCGAGTGCGCACTCGGGGACTGGCAATCAAAGAAATTCCTAAAGTGCCCACCCGCTGAAATTCAGCGCGTGCGCATTCGGGGACTGGATGCGAAAAATAAAGATAAGACATTAAAAGAATTAGGCCGCTGCAAAGCACCGACCTGATCCTCGGGGACTGGATGTACCTGGATGGCTGCGCCAAGCATGCCGTGGAGTTGTATCGCGTCCACGGACGCGAGGAGAGCCGGCGTATGCCCATGACGTTGGTCGACTTCAGCATCGGCGATCCCAGGAGCGTGGCTCGAGGGCGAAGTTCCACTCGCCGCGGCCACCTTGGTCATGAAGCGTGGGAAGGTGGCGATAGAGGCACCTGCCCCAAAGGAGGTCGGCTCGGCCGTTCCAGGCAAGGGAGCGCCCTCCTTCATGGACGCGGCCGCCTCCGTTGCAGGCCCAGCCGGCGCGGCCGCCGTGTCGTCAGAGATCGTGATGACGGTATCACCCTTGGCCTTCTTGCCGCCATCCGCAGGGGCGACGACTTCATCCGCCTTCCTCTTGCGGGAAGGATCTTCCTCGCTGACGACGGGTGGCACCTTGGCCACGGTTGGGTGGCCCATCCTCTTCACTCCGGTCCTGTACATCAGTCGTATAAGCAAGATAATTCAAGTGATTTTGAAAGACGAAGGAAGGCGAATGTACTCACTTGGCGACCGGAATGAAGCGCAGCCCCGTACGGAGGCCGGCTGGCTTCTCCAGCCCGGCCCACGGGCGGCTGAGCCCCATGTCCAGGACGTCGCGTGCCCAAGACACGGACGGCTTCTTCATCGTCGAGGCTGCAACCGGAGCCTCTGTAACCTCTTCGACAGGAGCTTCCCTACGAGGCGAAGCCGCTACGACAGGAGCATCCCCCAGCCCCGAGACTGGGGCGAATGGCGGGGGCATCAAAGCCAGTGGCACCTCAACGGTGGCCATGTCCAGCGCGGCTGCCGCTGGTGGCGCCTCGTCCTTGATAGGGCTGGGGGCATCAGAACCGCTTGCCGAGTGTGGTGGAGAGGCCGGCCTCATCGGCTTCGTCTTCCTTCTTGGAGGGGCCTTCGCCTCCTTCTCCTTCCTCTTCTTCTTTGATGCAGTATGGCCGGCGCGAGGTCATCTCCGGAAGTTCTTCTTCATCATCATGGCGCTCGAGGCTCTTGCTCGCCTCGAGCTATTGACGCGTTCATGCTGGTCTTGCGAGCGGGGCAGCTTCTCCTCGACTCGCTGTCGCTGCCGCTTCGCTTGCCTCTGGCGGGCGACTCGCCCATGTCTTGGACGGACGAGCTCGAATTCTCGTCATCCGAAGGCGGGAGCCACCCCTCCACCACTTGGAACAGCTGCAACAAAGGCAAGTTGAAGTTAGTATGACCGCGACTGCAAAAGGACTGCGACTGCGAATGATACGAAGTGATTACCGTTGGGGCTGAGCACTTCGCGGTATAGGGGGCGACCCCAGCTTGAGTGTCCAAGTACACCGCTTGGGTGATTTTCTTCAGGGTCGCGGTGTAGTCATCGAGCCTCCACTCGGCCAGGCTAGCCTTTGTCGGGTCGTCCCAGCCGGTGTACTGGTACATGTAGTGCTCGCGCCGGGCCAGCGGGACGAGTCGCCGCCCGAGCCAGCCAGGCTGTACAGTTTATCATCCGAGGCCCTTCTTCTTCAGACCGCGGATGGTCTGAAGCATCTCGTCAACGACCATCCGCTGGTCGCTGGGAAGCTTGCCGATTTGAAGGCGACGCGGCTCGGACCGGTCGGCGGAGTACCGCGGAATCGCCGTCTCGCCTTCCGGAGTCGCCTTGGCAACGTAGAACCACGACATTTTCCAGTCGCTCGCTGCCTTGGCGGGCAGCATCAGGTCGAAGAATGAGGCCTTCGACTTCAGCTGGAAGGTTAGGCCACCCGCGGCGAGCATTGGGCCGCCCGCCTCCTCGCGGCTGATCCGTCCATGGAACAGATCTTGCCAAAGAGGGAAGTAGGGCCGGCAGCCCAAGTAGCACTCGCAGAACGCCACAAAGATGGCGAGCTGCTCGATGCTATGGGGACCCAGATCCGACGGCTGGATCCCGTAGTAGGCGCAGAACCGCCGGAAGAACAAGGACGTGGGGAATCCCAGTCCCGCCCAGTGTTGGTGAAGCATATGAATTCTCGCTGGCTCGGGGTCACCTCTCCGGCCGCGGGGATACGCCAGCAGCTTGCAAGGATCCCGGCCTCAAGGACGCCATTGCGCCAGACATTTGGACCTCCCCCAGGGTTCGGTGGATAGGGCCATGGCGGAGGACTTTGTGGGGGGTCGGAGGATTTCGGGTCGGCTGGATCGCGAAGCGAAGGGAGGCGAGAATGCGTGCAGTCGGAGAGAATGGCGAGAAGATAGCTCTCTGATCGCCTGCCATTCCCCTTATATAGCGGTTGTTACCCGCCAAATCAGGTCACATTACGCGGTGATTACGCCAAAAGTTACCGTTGGATTACCGAAACGGCTAGTTTGATCACGCTTAACGGTCCAACTTCGGCCACTCGGCCCACCAACCTACTCGCTACGAACAGCGATTCGCCGATTCGACTCGCCAAAGCTGCAAACAGAATGACAAGTTTTTCCTATATACAGGAGCCCACCGACGATTCGACTGGATGCCTGCTCTGAAGCCGCATACTCCGACTGCCAGCAGTCACCTACGCCCAATCGACGACGGCCTCGGGGACTACTGATGGGGATGTACCTACCGGGTATACCCAAGACGCTTCCGATCGCCCAAAGAACTGGCGAGTGGGCCTGCAAGACGGCGACTGGATCAAAGCCCGGCGTGGATCCAAGCGACTGAAAGCTGAAGGCCCAGGCGAGTAGATAGGCCCAGTCGGATTAGGTTAAACGAGCACCGAAGCCTTAACTGATTCGGTTGAGATATGTAAACCCTAGGGGAGGTGAGCCTATATAAACCTCCCTGCGGGGCGTGTAGAGATACGTTCCATCATACCCCCAAGCGACTCATTTAGCCAGCCGAGCTCGCCATTGTACCACCTTCATAATACAATCTAGCAGGTCTTTACCCTCCGGGGGCGAACCTGGGTAAAACCCTGAGTCTCCGCCCTCATCTCGCACCGCAGATGGCTGGCCGCCCTTGCCCCTCGTTCTACTACTCGCTGCCGATTGCAGCATCTGCCGTGACCATTCCCACGACAAAGGAGATGATCTTTCAAGAAGGTGACCTTGTGTGGATACACTTACGCAAAGACCGCTTTCCCCATGAGCGTGACTCCAAGCGCAAGCCAAGACGAGATGGGCCCTTCAAAATTCTAAAGAAGATCAATAACAACGCCTATGTGATCGACATCCCCACTTCCAAGTACCTAGTGAGCAATACGTTCAATGTGATAGACCTCTTACCATACCATGGATATGACAAGCATCAAGATGGTGAAGAGTCGAGGACGATTCTTTCCCAAGGGGGAGAGCTGATGCAGCCCGTCCTACGGACACCCCTACACCTCACCACCTAGTCCCCCAAGTGGACCGATGACGCGGGCTAGAGCCAAGCTCAAGCTAAGGTTAACTCGCTCCTTTACTCATGTGATTTTAATACATCCTTGGATGGCTTGCTACTTCATGATACCACAATGTGCATCCTCAGCTATGAAGCCACAACGCAGCGACAAGCCCCCTCGGAAGAAGTACCAAGAGCTAGCCCGGAAGATGGAAGCCTCCAACACCGGAGTCTCCGGCGAGGACTCCACACCAGACTCCGGACCCCTGCCTGGAGCTCTCAGTACACCCTCCCCCCCCCCCCCCCCCGGAGTCTGCCCCAGAAAGCAAGGACCACCCCGGAGTCTCTGGCCACCTGACACCAGAGTCTCCGACCTACTCGTCGACATGCTTGTGAAGGCCTTTTCGGCCTGGCCCATGTAACCCCCTCAATTTCGTCCCAACTTTTAGTTTTATTCCTAAACTACCCCTGTTTATGTGGATGGCCTATAAATAGCCCACCCCTCTATTGTAAACCCTAGACTTGATATTAGACTAGAAAAAGACTTCCTCTTGAGGATCTATCTCCTAGTTTGTCTCATGTTCCTCCACGAGGGGCACCTAATATCACAAACCTCTCGGATCTAGCTTAATAGCGTTCGGTTGTATAAGATCTTCGTATTGGGTTTGCCCTTATGAAGTTATCAAGATCACGTCAAGATTATCTTACCCAATACTGATCCCATAGAATTGTATTGAACCGGTAGCCACCGGTGCGAGCCAACGGTGTTTTAATTGCGTTTGTGTTTTGCATGAGCCGGCGTGTTCTTCGTGGTTTGTGTTCATTACATTCCTCCTCTTCCCCTCTCCCCTCACTCCACCACGAATCACTCCGTGAAATCGTGAAAGATCGGTCAACCCAAGGATCATACCCTAACATTTAGCGACTCTTCAAAGTCTACCGTATTGGGTTTTGGGCAAGGCATGATCTCACATGATATTTCTATTGAGCGTGTCACGATTAATTTGCAGAAAAAACAACTTTATGGGTTTGAATAGTCGATGATGATTGTCGCTAGGTGGTTCAAGGAACGTGAAATTTTTCAAAGAAAAGGGAAAACTAGCTACCATGTACGCCGTTGTTTCCTTTGAAGAGAAGAGTTGAAACAAGTCCATCCGGCGGAGATCCTGCTCCTCGCGACATGTAAAGAGGCCACGCATCCCTTGTCTTCCAGAGTAGGTACGTATATCATCGCCCGTCCACTTTGATCGGGTTTGGTACGATTATACAAATCCTGATCGTTGCACGTTGAATGATCGGTCACCACCCCGCAAAAATAAGAAAACCCACCACACCATGCTAACACAGCCATGCATGCACTACGCGGTGCTGTATCAATCAACAATATGTTCGGCGCGTCTCCGACCTGTAAACATATACTCTACTTTCTTTCTTTTTTACTCTACTTTCTTATACTAACAAAAGTAGCAGGATTACTTGGCAAGCAAAAACCTTTACTTTTGGCTATACTTCTTAATTTCTGTACACTACGTACTACTACTCTTTGTTAGCTCCATTGCACGTATAAAACGTTGTATTATCACATGGTGCTCGACGCTAATTAAATATGGTTGGAGTTAAAAGTGAGACCTATATATGATCCAGGCAAAAAAAAAAGTGAGACCTACGATGACTGGTAGCCAACTTATACATTTACAAAAGTTAGATCTTGGCGACGCTAAAAATGGAGCCCCAAAGTAACACTAGTAGCATGCGGTCTTGAGCCTTGGCTTGGGAGCAAGTTTAAAGACTTTGAAGTTTTTCTTGGTGGAAGAATTATTGCTGAAGCAGTTGACAACAGTGGCTTTGTAATTATTAAGCTCACTTATTCCATGAGCCTAACAAACCCAGCTGCCCTGCTACACCTCGCTCACCGCGTCCTACTCTTCTATTTTCCTTCCATCCTCCTACTATATAAACCACCCAATGCTCACTCACCACCCACAACACAAGAACCAGATCTCTCTTCTCTCGTAACTTGCAGCATAGTGCAGGGCAACATAGTACTACATCAGTTTTGCTTGCATTCGTCCATGGCGACTTCCATGGTTTGCCTGGTTGCCCTCTGCCTCGTGTCTCCCTTGCTCCTCGCCGGCGCTGTCCGCGGCAACCCGGGGTACGGCGGCGGCCTCTTCCCGCAGTTCTACGACCACTCGTGTCCCCAGGCCAAGGATATCGTGCACTCCATCGTGGCGCAGGCCGTCGCCAGGGAGACCAGGATGGCAGCGTCCCTGCTCAGGCTGCATTTCCATGACTGCTTCGTCAAGGTATTGTTTATCCTCAGCAGCATGGAAGAATCTGTAGGTTAATTTTAGGATAACTGTTTACTGGTGATAAGCTATCCTGCCTACGTTGCCCATGTGTGGGTGGCATGATCCATGATTGCTTAATCCAAATGCATCTGCCCTACGTGGAATGTTCATGTCACAAATATGTCTCTGTTCCGACCACATTATTTTTCGTTTTTTAGGGGTGTGACGCGTCCGTGCTGTTGGACAACAGCACAACTATTGTGAGTGAGAAGGGGTCCAACCCCAACAACAACTCCATCCGAGGGTTTGAGGTCGTCGACGAGATCAAGGTCGCCCTAGAGACTGCCTGCCCCGGCATCGTCTCATGTGCCGACATCCTCGCCCTTGCCGCTCGTGACTCCACCATCCTTGTAAGTAATTTTCTTCTGCTACGAAACTACTACAAATGGTGCCAGCGCGAAAATGAGCACAAACAAACAATGCAGCCAGCACAGCACTGTGTGTAAATCCATCTTTGGAATCCAAATTAACCTGCAGGTCGGTGGCCCGTACTGGGACGTGCCGCTGGGGCGGAGGGACTCTCTGGGCGCCAGCATCCAGGGCTCCAACAACGACATCCCTGCCCCCAACAACACCCTCCCCACCATCATCACCAAGTTCAAGCGTCTCGGCCTCAACATCGTCGACGTCGTTGCCCTCTCCGGCGGCCACACCATCGGCCTGTCCCGGTGCACCAGCTTCAGGCAAAGGCTCTACAACCAGTCGGGCAACGGCCTAGCCGACAACACTCTCGACGTGTCCTACGCCGCGCAGCTGAGGCAGGGTTGCCCGCGCTCAGGTGGCGACAACAACCTCTTCCCTCTCGACGTCGTCACCTCCACCAAGTTCGACAACTTCTACTTCAAGAACATCCTCGCCGGCAGGGGCCTTCTCAGCTCCGACGAGGTCCTGCTCACCAAGAGCGCCGAGACGGCCGCGCTCGTCAAGGCCTACGCGGACGACGTGCACCTCTTCTTCCAGCACTTCGCGCAGTCCATGGTAAACATGGGCAACATCATGCCCCTCACCGGATCCAAGGGGGAGATCAGGAAGAACTGCAGGAGGCTCAACAACTTCCACTGATCGATCAGTTACCGAATGTTCTGTACTTCTGTTGTTCGTTGGGTCGGTGTCAAGTGTCATGTTTTGTTTGAATAAGAAAGTGAGGCTGTAATCTGGGAACCCCAGATGGTGTTTTGTGATGAACTCGAGATCTGTAATGGGCGTTTA
This sequence comes from Avena insularis, assembly GCA_023614405.1. NCBI lineage: Eukaryota > Viridiplantae > Streptophyta > Magnoliopsida > Poales > Poaceae > Avena > Avena insularis. The sequence continues at coordinate 55,577,229 of CM042689.1, forward strand.
ACTTCAATTCTAGGAGGATGAATTTGTTGGTAGCATCTTAAAAATTGAGTAATCTAAGCAGCTAGAAAGTAGCTACGGATTTCATGTTTGATTCAAAGGATCAATTCTGGGAGGATGAATTTGTTGGTAGCATCTTAGAAACTGAGTAATCTAAGCAGCTAGAAAGTAGCTACGGATTTCATGTTTGATTCAAAGGATTTGCATAGGAAATTTGTAGGATTAAATCCCACAGAAAAATTTTCTACGATGGTAGGATTGATTCCTATAAAAAAAATCCTAGGGAATCATTTGTAACAGATTGCATAGGAAATCTAACGTCCACCCAAACCTCTTTCTTAGGATCCTTTGTGTTTCCTATGATGGAATCAAACAAAATTTGGTGCATGTGGGTTTCTATGGTTAAAGTGGGCATGATATTGCAATCGTATCTATTCCTTTGTTTTTTTCTATCCTACGAATAATCAAACAAGCCTTACTTTGAAGATGGATGAATAAGAAATGTAAACATTGAGAATAATGCTAGAGAGTGGAAGTTGGTAGGTAGCGGTAGACTAGCCCCGAGCGAGTATACCGTCGGTGGTGGTGTGTTTTTCGTGGCTAGGTTGTGTTGTGGATGCAATGTAATCAAAACTCATTCTGAGTTAACATGACACCTGCGAGTTTTTTTTAAAGTTAACATAAAGTAACCACTTTTGTTACCCATAAAAGGGAAGTCCCGCTTGTCCGGAGGTGAGCAGGGGAAAAAAGCAGGTGACCCCTGACCGCCATCCAAAGTTGAAGCCGGTCTAAAGCAAAAAAGAAAAAAGAGGAGGCTCAATGTGGAAGAAGATTTAAATAGCTCAGTAGAGGCTTTGCTTCAGTAAATGTCATGCCTATGTCCTTGTTGTTGAAGTGTATAAGTGAATTGCACTAGCTCTTTTCATCGGTTCAAATTTTTAGTTGAGTTGGCTAGTGCATAAAGCTTGAGATAGTATTAAGGTCTCGAGTTTAGAGTCCTGACTTTTACAATTTATTCTAAAATTGTCAGAGGATGCCTGACCTGCTTCGCTCATGCATCCTTTCTCCCCTTGACAGCGACAGGCGGTCAAACCCAATTCACCCATGAGGATCAGATTAAAAGGTGAAGAGCACACGCTGCGGCCAAGCTACCTAGATTTTCCGGCGCCCTTAATGCCGGACACGACTGCTGGTTTTATATTCGATCTGTGTCAAGTCGTATCATCTGGTCAAATCACATAACCTGAGTCCTAGTCCTAGCCTCATCCTGGTAGAAGTGACGTGCAAATGATAATTGTAACTACGAGAGCTTCTTTCTTTTGGCATGTAGCCTGTGTAATGCCATGCGATCCAAATATCTCCTCGAAATCTGTGTGCTCTTCTTCTCAAACTTTCTTCATGTGATTTCTACTAATCCTCTCGATGATATTGGGTACAGTATTTGGAGTAGGTGACTGATCTAAACTAGGTGGAGCAGATGTGTAAATGCTTTGGCTTCAATCATGCTAACATACTACTAGTACTATTATAAAATATCACCGTTGCTCTTCGTTTGGAACCAAAACTAGGTACTAGAGCAGATGTGTAGTAATCACTTTCTGTTCCAATCATGTACTACTTGGAGCTAGCACTAACAAAGCAGAAAACTTTAAACAGGGAGCACACTAACACAAGGACTTCGACTATATATTATGTTAAAACGCAATGCACACAAAGCATACCCACATATACTCCTACTAGTACAAAATATCATTCCCACTGCTCTTCTTTCTGAACCTCAATCATAGGAGAAAAAGGGTTTAGGTAGGTCAAGCGTCGCAAATTGGTAAAGCAGTTCAGCATATGCGACAGCGGAGACAGATCGACCGTGGAAGGAAAGATCAGGTACACCTGAAGCACACATACGTACGTACATGGTTCCTAATCTTACCACAAGTGGAGTGGATACTGGACAGTCTCACGCAATTGAATCACGTTACTTCTATCTATAAAACAGAAGCAAATATGTCTCAGAGAGCTAAATCATCACAACAGCATTGCAGTTGCAGAGCTCATGGATTCATACAAGAGACTCCTTGGTGCAACCCTCGTTGCTTTCTTCTTCTGCCTCTCTGTCCCTCTCGCCTTCGCCGATCACCATGAGACTGCCCATCCAGTTCCAGCTGGACACGGTCCAAAGTTTGGTCTCTCTCCAGATTTCTACAGGTCAACGTGCCCACAGGCTGACGAGATCGTGGTGTCTGTCCTGAAGAAGGCTATCGCCAAGGAGCAGCGGATCGCCGCTTCCCTTCTGAGGCTCCTTTTCCATGACTGCTTTGTTCAGGTAGGCAGAGTTCAAATGCGTCCACGGTCACGTAACATGGTTCGCATTCAGTTTAAGTATTGCATTTTTTAAGATAGAAAATAATAATTTTGCTCAAATTTCAGGGGTGTGATGCGTCGGTGCTGCTGGATGACAGCGAGGGAGTTGTAAGCGAGAAAAACGCTATTCCCAACAAGAATTCCATTAGAGGATTCCAAGTCATAGATGAGATCAAAGCTGCACTAGAAGAAAAATGCCCACACACAGTCTCTTGTGCTGACACTATCGCCCTAGCAGCAAGAGGCTCAACAGTACTGGTAAATACCTATTCTTTCTTCATGTTGTATATAGACCTGTGCTAGGCTGATAGTTTTACAGATAAAATAGTGAATTTCTCAAAGGAACTAGTACTTTATTTTATCTTATTTAGAGCAACTGAGGACCATATTGCACAAACCTGATAACGTCACCCCCATATATCTTCATGACAGAGTGGCGGCCCGTACTGGGAACTTCCGCTTGGAAGGAGGGATTCCAAGACAGCATATATGAAGCTAGCAAATAAGAACCTTCCTCCACCGAATGCAACACTGCATCGTCTTATAAAGTTCTTCGGAAGGCAAGGGCTGGATAAAGTTGACCTCGTAGCACTATCAGGTATGGCACCTCTTCAATGTTCAAAGTACACATCTGAGGTAAAGCAGTAAAACAAAAAGGTTTGTTAGGAATGTTAGTTAGCCTAGAAGTGGCTCGGCTGTTCATACTCTACACTGGCATATTGTCATGAACTTAAGTTTGAAAAGACGGTACCACATAGTCGATAAAGAAAAAGCATGATGTTGTCAGTAATAATAGTATCTGCTGGAAAAGATGATTGGAGCAGCATAAAAGTAATACTCCCTCCGATCCAAATTAATTGTCGCAGATTTATATATAGTTGTCGCTATTGGGTCAGCATGTTCTCCTGCTCAAGGATACTTTTATCTTACATTCCAACAGGTAGTCACACCATTGGAATGGCCAGATGTGTCAGCTTCAAACAACGGCTCTACAATCAGCATAGAGATAACAAACCAGATATGACACTGGAGAAAAGGTTTTATTACAAACTGGCATCAGTCTGCCCACGCACTGGAGGAGACAACAGCATAATCCCACTGGACTTTGCCATCCCTCCAAAGTTCGACAACAGCTATTACAAGTTGATAGTGGAGGGAAAAGGTCTTCTTAATTCAGATCAGGTTTTGTGGACCGGAAAAGACCCAGAAATAGCAAATTTAGTAAGAAGTTACGCAGAAAATGAATCATTGTTCTTTGAACACTACGTGAACTCAATAATCAAGATGGGTAACAGAAATCCCCTCTTGGGTTACGATGGAGAAATCCGCAAGAACTGTCGCAGGGTTAATCAGGTCCTCTAGTCAACAACAAAATCCATCTGAATATGGATTCTTTGCTTGTGATTTTGATTTGCACGATTGATGATCTAAAATGTCCTCCTGCTAAAGTTTGTGACATGATTTGTAATGTAAAATCAGGTGGCATGTTCATTCCGAAATGTAATTTTGCTCCTTTCAATGAAAGATATCCCATCTTCTTTTGCTCTGAAACATTCAATTTATTTCAATGGAAGAAGAAAAAAACTTGGGAGAGCTGATGCCAGACACAATTATAATACGTGCGAGATATAAGATTAAAATAAAGCCCATGTTAAATGAGTACAGAATGCAAACCTACATCACAAAATCCACAAAACTAAGCATAGCTCATACTGTCCCATATCTTCTATCATTTGTCTTCTGTGCTGCTGGTGTAGAAGCAGAACCGTTTTCCCATGATGCTTGGCTTGCATGATTTCCGCATCTTGGTCTTCCAACCTGATGGATGATTCGGTTATAAAGTAGTAGGTCATACCAAGCAGCAGCATCGTCAACAATTTTAACAGGCAATAGTGAGGTTCTGAACTCAAAGTAAAGTGCTTACAACATCCAAAAAGGCAGACATGGTATTCATCCCAGGCAGTGCATGTAAACCATACTGAAATTGGTAGAGGTGCCATGTTTTCAACAGAACTTCTGAATAGCATTGCTCAATAGCTTAACTAAAAGTTCAAGAAAGGAGGGGAAAAATAACCTGATGCTCCACACGAGCTTTGTAGATGAACCCCCCACAACAAAGTAGACTGGACAAGACAATGAATCTACAGGCAAACAGCACAGAATTCAGAATTGCAAACTCAACAATGAGAAGTAACACATGGACATGTAGCAACACAGCAATGATGGTAGTAATAATCTACTTCAGTAAACACACGTTACAAATCATGATATAACTGACAATTACCATAAATAAACTTCTAAAGTTCAAGTTACACATACATGCAGGAAATAATTCCAAATGTTGCCCAGCCTCTCATGGAATCATTCTCTCTTTCTTGCGTGTAACCTACGCATATAACAGATATTACAAAGAAAACATATAACTAGGCCGAAATTTACAAGTCCACCAAAAGTGACCAAAAGGATTGTATGTCATGTGAATAAAAGCACACAAACGAAATACAGTAAAACTGCTCTGAAATATGGATGTTTTTGCTTATATGACAGCAGTTCCAGTAGCTATTCATATGTTGTTAGTAATAAAAACTACAACATAACATTAGCATGTTTTTCAGTTGTGCCACAATCCTGGTTAACAATGCCATTATCTTACATTAAATTAATGAAAAGCATCAACTTTTTTGCCACAAAAAATTGACATTTGATGTGCAACGTTTATCAAACTTTGGGCTAGGATTGCAACATGTTTACCCACAACTTAAATCTTTAGAAATGCTTATGATATATATAGTGAAGGTCCTACAGAGATAATTTCAAATACATAAAAATCGATATGCACAGTTGGTGAATGTCTGACTAGAACCAACCACATTCTTTGGTGAGTGTGAATTCGATTGGATCATAGCCCGCCACTGGGATTGACACATTGACCTCATATGGACTGCTTCGAGTGATTTCACCTACAAAACGTATGAACTCATTTGTAGATAGGTTAAAATACATCACTATGTAGAGACAAAAAAGCCACTGACATATCCAGTTCACATTCAGAACTGTAGGAGACAGGACAGTAGGCTTGGCACCATTGGCCCCTGATCCTGTAAGCATAACCCCAAGACCTTTTGTCGGATTAACCTGTATATCAGAAAAAGAAAATGAAAAGTATATGGAGTTCAACACAAAAGGGTTAGCACTTAGCACCAACGATAATGACAGTCTCTTAAGAGTCACATGGTATTCTTAACTGCTGGTTTCAAAAATAGTGCACTCATTTGTTTGTAGGCTGATATACTTTCCTTTCTGGTTGCAAGAACAGCAGTGCGTCCATTCACCAACACCGATAAGAAAATTAAAGATCACCACTTACCTTGCTGTTTCAACATAATGTGCAAAACCAGCACCAATTGAGGTACAATAGAGAAAAACATAGGGACATGGAATGTGTAGGCTTTTACTTCCTCTGTTCCATATTAACTGTCGCAGATTTGTCTAGATACGCATGTATCTAGACGCGTTTTAGTGTGTAGATACATGCGAATGTAGACAAATATGCAACAGTTAATATGGAACGGAGGTGTAGTTTTTAGTCCTCAGTCTTTCCTTACCCTGAAGGTAGGTTGTCCAACAAGGACTGAAAGGGAAGACATGGCGCTAAGATATAAAGAGACCTGAATCTGCTCACTTGGAAAGCTGCACAGAGAATAGAATTGCAATGATTTATATTGTGTCCATATGAAAGAGTAAGCAAACATCCTAATTATAAGTCAGGGATTGGCCTTGGCTATTCAATGAAATGATAAGCATTTCTTTTGCATTTTCTCGAAAAATCAGGAACTGAACCAGGTGGGTCAGAAATTCTAAAATAATTTAATTCTTTCTCTCATGCAAAAATTAGAAACAAATAGTACGTTTTTGGAAGAAAAAATATTTTCTGGAACTTTGTATACTCTTTGATTTTGTCACTTGTGTGTGGTATTACTGTGCATCGTTCTGATTTTGGTGTGAAATTATTTGCATCCACCATCAATGGTACGAACTATACTATCAAGGGCTTTAGTGCCTAAAACATTTTTATTATCTATATGCTCCTGCTGACAGTACAATGAGTGGCATCAAAATCCTTATTCTCTATGATAAAGTCACCACAGAGATAAGTACACATAACCATGTTTTTCTTCCATCAGGCAGTATGCATGGCTACCAGTTTCCAAGCTAAAATTCATAAAACTGTGTTTGTGGATAAGCCATAATGGTGGTTTCACACTCTGTGTATAATATGATCTTTAAGAAAGTGCATATTACAGAAACCTTGCTACAACCAAGTGAACCCCATCTAAGCAGCCGAACCTTATTCAAAATCCATTCTTCACATGAAAACAATTATGCTTACCAGTTGGCATTTAATTAGGCTTATTTAGATAAGCTGAAACTTTAATTAGGCTGAACAAATTCCCTAATCTTATTAAACATGGCTAAAAATTAGATATGATCTTACCTAAATCCATGATGAGGTTGTTCGAATCCTAGCTGAGTCAATCCATTGTAAACCTGGAGAAACCAAGCTGACTTGTAACATGAGCTCAGTCATTGATTAACAGCCAAAGAAAGAACTAGCTTTACCACTTCTGATGATCGAGGGTGGAAACCCACAGTGAAACCCTTAAAAACTCTTGGACCACTTTTAGCACAAGGAATAGAAAGTTCAACAACCACCCTAACAAAAAGGAACATGTTTATCTGCAGACCACACTAGAAAATAATGCCATAAGAACATAGGGATCAGGAAAAGAATTATTAAAACAAGCAGTAAACACATATTTTTAAATATATCATGTTCAAAGTTCATGCTACTTAAGTTCCTTTGGTTTTAGAAAATTAAGAACCATATTTGTATCAATTTCATTTATATTTTCCATTCCATGTTTCTTTTCCATTTCATTTCACTTTTCATTGTACCAAAAATAAAGAGAAATCAGGCATCTTACTATAATTTAAAACAGACTGTTGATTTGCTATTTGAAAACACGAAGATATTTTTGCTGTCAAAATTGGCAATGAACTGGTGACTACTTATTACATGGTTTTTGCATATATATTTTTTAATATTTTACACCAAAGTTGGTTTTTCAAACTTTCGGATATTTACATGTGTGCAAAGTACAAAAATTAACACATTACTCTTTTTTCTGAAATGATGTGCTAGGAACCTAGACACATATTTGACCTAAATTTATTCCTCCCATTTGTGTGAGATGCAAGAAATTACCATGAACATGTTAACATATGGATAGCAGATCTACAAACAAACATAGATGGAAAACTAGGCTTGATAGTAAGATAGTTAACGGCACGAGTGCACAGCTCTGTTTTGTAGCAAAGACACAAAATTTAGGAAACAAGTTGCAGTTTATTCGAACTTTTTAACATCAATAGAAAGAATTAAGAAACTAAAAATAAGAAAATACAAATAAAGTCCTTATGGTTACCTGCACATCCTTTCATCATAGGATACGCTGCAAATGCATCCATCTTCATCTGCGAACTCACCAATGTTAGTTTTGCTTTCGCAAGAAGTATGCACCCAAAAAGAATCAACTCATTGTTCTTTGAATATGGTCAACGGAAATTGACAGGTCTAGCACCAACAAGGTAGATGATTCTTGCAATAAAGCCTGCTTCCTGTATCAACCTTGCTTTGGCATATGCAAATATATACAGGGTATCTATATGAACCCTCTGTTGGATTAGAATGGTAAAATGAGTGACATGACAACAAGAAAGATTACTTATGCTCAACTTTTTTCCAAAAGTGGAAAAGAAATGAAGTTCGATCAAAAGAACCACCAGAAACTTTGTACTCCCAAGTTTGCAATACCCACTAAGTCATGAGAGTTCACCATGGTCAAGCAACTGAATTACACCTTGTAAGGCTCTTGGGAATGGGACATGGAGTTTCTGCTTGTACATAACAAAGGATAAACTAGGAACTGAACAATCATAAATGCACACCCATATTAGGCATTGTGATGTGCAATAAGATAACTATAGACGGTACTTGCAATGAAGAGAATAAAAATTTAATATCTACTCACGCGGATGAGCATCAGGGTATCCATAGTAAACGCATGCAACCAGAAAAATAAGCTTGCGCAGCTTTTAAGCATGACTGAATCACACCAAGGTAATAGTTGGTAGAAGCAAAATGGCTATTTACGACTGTGCATCTTATTCCATTATCAAGAGATTAGTTATTAACATGTGTAGAACATTGGATAGGCCACATGAAAAATATTGGTAATCAAAACAACTTCGGTAAGCCTGTGCGCTTACCGGCAGCAGAAGAGCAGGATCCACTCGCTCTCTGTTGGCGATGCTGTGATCACCGACCAGCCTGGCATGACCGAAGCTGCCTTCAGGCACTTCGACGATCTGCTGGGCACCTCCGCCGAGCGGGCGCACACGCTAAACCTCGAGCATCTGATCACACCCGACGCCGACCTCCATGACCTGGACGCACCCTTCTCTGTCGACGAGATTTGGGGCGCTATTAAGAGGATGCCCGCGCATAAGAGGCCCGGCCCCGACGGATTCACGGTGGAATTCCTGCGGGTCTGCTGGTGCACGGTCAAGCATGATGTGGTCGATGTCTTCCAGCAGCTCTTTGAGCTGCGCAGGCGCGGATTCCACCGCCTAAACCAGGCTCTGCTCACGCTGCTTCCGAAGCATGCCGACGCGGCTTCCCTGGGCGACTACCGGCCTATCAGCCTGATCCATCTGATCACCAAGACGTTTGCGAAACTCCTGTCGCTGCGCCTCGCCCCAAAACTCGACCGCCTCATCAGCAACAACCAGAACGCCTTCATCTCTGGGAGAAGCCTCCACGACAATTTCGTGTTGGTCAAGCAATCTGCAAGGCTGCTCCATCAGCTGTGCGTACCGCGCCTACTCCTGAAGCTTGACCTAGCCCGTGCGTTCGACACTGTCTCCTGGGCATTCCTCTTCGAGGTGCTGAGGCGCTTCGGCTTCAGCGAACGATTCATCGGATGGCTGGCGATCCTGCTGTCTACCGCTAGCACCAGGGTGCTCGTGAACGGAGACCCAGGACCGCCTATCTGGCACCGGCGTGGGTTGAGATAATACAACCCTCTCTCGCCCCAACTCTTTGTGCTGGCGGTAGATGCACTGGGGCGGCTCGTTCAGTATGCGATCGACCGCGGCATCCTCCAGCCCCTGCACCCGCGACGCCCCATCCCCGCCTGCTCGCTTTACGCCGACGACGTCATTCTGTTCTGCCACCCCTCCGAGGAGGAGGTCACCGCCGTCAAGGAGATCCTGGAGCTGTTTGGGCACGCGTCCGGCCTCCAGGTCAACTACGCCAAGAGCTCCGCCTCCCTGCTCAGCTGTAGCCCGGACACCACTGCGCTCGCCATCCAGCGCCTGGGCTGTCCCATCGTCGTGCTCCCCTTCACCTACCTGGGAATTCCCTTGACCATCAGGCGCCCCACCACCGCCCAGCTGCAGCCCCTCGTCGAGAAAGTGGCCACCGCCCTACCCACTTGGAAAGCCAAGCTCATGAACAAGGCTGGCTGGCTGACTACATCAAGGCCGTGCTCAGCGCGATCCCGATCCACCAATTGCTGGTGCTTGATCCGCCGAAACCGATCCTCAAGCAGCTTCAGAAGATCGAGCGTGGGTTCCTCTGGGAGGGGCGAAAAGAGGCCAATGGTGGCAGCTGCCATGTCAACTGGAGCCGCGTCTGCCGCCCCCTGTCGCTTGGAGGCCTGGGCGTCCACGATTTGGCGAGAACGGGCCTCTCGCTTAGGCTGAGATGGCTCTGGTTCTCCCGCATGGACAATCGACGCGCCTGGTCTGGCCTTAAGCTTCAGTTCTCCGCCGTCTTCGCCTCCACTGTTAGCATAAACCCTGCATCTTCAGAGTAGCCTGTTTAGACAGTTCGTCAGGGTTGGTTCTAACGCTGTTAGCCTCTCTCTCTGTTTAAGTTTCAGATAGGCTTAGTTGTCCTGGTCTTTGGCTTAACCAACCAGGACCTATTCCGTTGGCTGCACGATGCCCTCGTGGGATGGCACGGGAAACATGGATCGTGGGAGCTCAACACGTTCTCTGTAACAGAATAAAAGGAAGGAAAGATCAGAAAAGCCAGTAGTAGTTACGGCACCAAAAACTCTCTGCCTCTGCTTGTTCGTGTTCATAGAATTCGAGAGAGAGAGAGAGAGACAGACCACATTTGGTATCAGAGCCCTAACCCCATGGTTGGGACTCCACCACCGAGCGCGTCGGCGGCAGCAGCCAAGACCAACACGCCCCCTGCAGCGGGGTCCTCTCGTCGCGTGCGCTCTCAGAGCCGCGGACGGAGCAGGAGAAGGGATGGCGGCGGCGGCGAGGTCGTGGTGAGGGAGACGGTCGTACGGGAGACGGGCGGCGGCGGATCTGCGAACTGGCCCACTCTCACACGCACCAACTACACCGAGTGGGCGATCCTGATGCGTGTCCAGCTCCAGGGCGCTGGGCTCTGGGACGCTGTCGACACGGATGATGCACCGGAGCGGCAGGAGCGGCAGGCGCTCGGCGCCATTCTGCGCTCTGTGCCACCGGAGATGGTGCAGATATTGGCAGCGAAGGACAACGCCAAGGTGGCCTGGGACACCATCAAGACAATGCGCGTGGGGGTGGATCGCGTCCGGGAGGCGCGCCGCCAGAAGCTCCGCAAGGACTTCGACTCGCTGGCATTCAAGAGCGGGGAGAGCGTCGAGGACTTCTCCCTGCGCGTGTCCAGCCTGGTCACTGAGCTGCAGTCCCTGGGCGACACCACGTCGGAACTCGATGGCGTGCAGAAGATACTGCGGGTCGTCCCGCCCAGGTATGCGCAGATGGCATGTTCCATTGAAACTCTGCTTGACCTGAAGGATCTGTCGATCGACGAGCTGAGCGGGCGGCTCGCTGCCTCCGAGGGACGGGGCGAACCAGAGACCGACGCGGGCGGGCGCTTGCTCCTCACGGAGGAGTGGCGTGCCCGCAGCGGTGGCCACCAAAGATGTATCAGGTCCGCTCGCGGCAAGTAGAAGAATCATCGCCCGAGCGGGGGCGAGGACGGCGCGCGCGGCGGCGGCGGCGCGTCCAAAGACGACAAGTGTCGTTACTGCAAGAAGGGCCATTGGGCCCGTGAATGCAGGAAGAAGAAGCGGGACGAGGAGGCCCAGGCGCATCTTGTGCAAGGCGAGGACGATGCCGACCCCGCCATGCTCATGGAGGTGCGCGTGCCGGATGACATGGGCGACGCGGGGCCTGCAGATGCGCAGCGCGTCTACCTCAACGAAGAGCGCGCGCACGTCGAGCTCCGCCATGGCACGGTTGCGTCGATGTGTGGTTCCTCGACACTGGCGCGTCGAACCACATGACCGGCGACGCCAACGTCTTCTCCGAGCTCGACAATGAGATCTCTGGCCGCGTCAAGTTTGGCGACGGCTCGCTCGTTGAGATACACGGGCGTGGGACGGTGCTCTTCGCCGCCGCTGGAGGGCAGCACCGCGCGTTGACAAACGTGTACTGGATCCTGAGGCTTCGGAGCAGCGTCGTCAGCATAGGGCAGCTCGATGAGATCGGGTGCCCCACGCACGTCAAGGACGGCACCATGACGGTGCGCGACAGGCTCGGGCGGGTGATAGTCAGCGCGCCTCGGGCTCGCAATCGCCTGTACCCCACTCGCATGCCAATCGTGAGACCAACCTGCATGCTGGCACGCACCGGAGACACCGCGTGGCTCTGGCACGCCAGGTTCGGCCACCAACACTTCCAAGGGCTCGAGCGCCTCGCGTCCAAGGTAATGGTGCGCGGCATGCCTCAGATCACGCACCCAGAGGAGATTTGCGACGCATGCCTTGCTGGGAAGCAAAAGAGGATGTCGTTCCCGCAGGCAGCAAAGTTCAGGGCATCTGCCGCCCTGGAACTTGTTCACGGCGACCTCTGCGGGCCCATCTCGCCACCGACGCACGGGGGCAGACGGTTCTTCTTGCTCCTGGTCGATGATCATAGCAGGATGATGTGGATCACTCTCCTGAGAACCAAGGACGAGGCCGTCGCCGCGCTTCGACGCTTCACAGCAGCAGTGGAGATGGAGTCGGGGCAGCGCCTCCGCACCCTCCGCACTGATCGTGGCGGAGAATTCACGTCGAGGGACTTTGCCTCCTTCTGCGCTGACCGTGGAACAGCCAGGCACCTCACCGCACCGTACTCACCACAGCAAAACGGGGTGGTGGAGCGCCGGAATCAGACGATCGTCGGGATGGCGTGGAGCATGTTGAAGGCAATGGGCATGCCAGCTGCGTTCTGGGGGGAGGCGGTGACCACCGGTGTCTTCATGCTCAACCGCTCATTCACCCGCAGCGTGGACGGGCGCACCCCCTTCGAGGCGTGGCACGGGCACAAACCAGATGTCCATTTCCTTCGTGTCTTCGGTTGCAGGGCACATGTGAAGACGACGAGGCCAGGCCTCAAGAAGCTTCATGATCACAGCGCTCCAGCTGTGTTCCTCGGCTACGAGCCAGGAAGCAAAGCATACAGGCTGTACGACCCTGCGACTAAGCGTGTGGTGGTGTCGCGCGACGTCGTCTTTGAAGAAGGACGTGCGTGGGACTGGTCCGGAGATCCAGATACCCGCGACACCGGCGACTTCGTCATCGAGTACACGGAGTACGGGGGAGCCACAGCGAGTAGCGGTGTCGACAGCACTTGCTCTGAGGCGCGCGGCGACCTGACTGGCCCAGAGCCAGACGCGGGAGACGCCACGGGAGCAGATGTTGTCGCTCCTACCACGCCAACCCCTACCACACCAGTCTCCGCATCGAGAACTGCCGCAACACCAGCTGCCGCTGTGATAGAGCTCGCCACACCTCCGTCAGCACCAGATCCTAAGCTCCACGACAGCACCTTCGACCCAGAAATCCCGCAGCGCTACCGCCGTGTCGCCAATCTGATTGGGCCAGATGCAGTGGCGCCCGGGCTAGCGGAGCGGCTCTTCCTCACCTCTGCAGAGGAGCCGTCAAGCGTCGCAGAAGCTGAGAAGGATCCAAGCTGGCGTGCAGCAATGTTGGAGGAGATGACGGCAATTGAGGGGAATCAGACCTGGGAGATGACTGATCTGCCTCGAGGTCACAAACCTATCGGCCTGAAGTGGGTCTTCAAGGTCAAGCACGACGAGCGCGGCGCCATCATCAAGCACAAGGCGAGACTTGTGGCGAAAGGCTACGTCCAGCAACAAGGAGTCGATTTTGACGAGGTATTCGCCCCTGTCGCCAGAATCGAGTCTGTTCGTCTGCTTCTGGCTCTTGCTGCACAGGAAGGATGGCCGGTTCATCACATGGACGTGAAATCGGCATTCTTGAACGGTGACCTCCAGGAGGAGGTGTACGTCATGCAGCCGCCCGGATTTGTCGTCGCCGGAGAAGAGGGAAAGGTCCTGCGCCTGCGCAAGGCGCTGTACGGCCTGCGGCAGGCTCCTCGTGCCTGGAATGCCAAGCTTGATGCCACTATGGCGTCGCTCGGGTTTCAGCACAGTGAGTCTGAGCACGCCGTCTACATCCGCGACAAGCTGATTGTTGGGGTGTATGTGGACGATCTCGTCATCACCGGGAGCAGCGACGGTGATCTCCAGCGGTTCAAGGAGGAGATGAAGGGGGCATTTCGCATGAGCGACCTCGGGCTGCTCAGCTACTATCTGGGCATCGAGGTGCGTCAGAGTGCGATCGGCATCACCCTTGCCCAGACCTCGTACGCCAAGAGTGTGCTGGAGAAGGCCAGACTCGCAGGTTGCAATGCTTGCTCTGTCCCTATGGAGACGCGACTGAAGCTCAGCAAGGACAGCACCGCGCCGGCCGTCGACGTCACCCACTACAGAAGTGTGGTTGGCAGCCTCCGGTACCTGACTCACACTCGCCCAGATATCACCTATGCCGTGGGATACGTGAGCAGGTTCATGGAGCGTCCAACTGAGGAGCATTGGACGGCGGTGAAGCACATTCTGCGGTATGTCGCAGGAACCTTGGACTACGGCTGTGTCTATGGGAGAAAGGGAGGAACCAGTGCTGGACTGAAAGGATTCAGTGACAGCGACATGGCAGGCGACGTCGACACAAGGAAGAGCACCACAGGAGTTTTCTTCTCCCTCGGCGACAACCCAGTCAGCTGGCAATCCCAGAAGCAAAAGGTGGTGGCGCTCTCGTCCTGCGAGGCAGAGTACATTGCAGCTACCACCGCGGCGTGCCAAGGAATTTGGCTCGCGAGGCTGCTAGGTGATTTCAGGGAAGAAGAACCAAAAGCAGCTAATCTGATGGTGGACAATCAGTCCGCTATCTCCCTGATCAAGAACCCGGTGTTTCACGAGAGAAGCAAGCACATTGACCTCCGGTTCCACTACATTCGCGAGTGTGTGGAGAAGGGGCAGATCCTCGTGGAGTTCACCAGCACAGAGTCGCAGCTCGCTGACATCCTGACGAAACCTCTGGGTCGAGTCAAGTTCCAGGAGATGCGAGGTAGGATAGGTGTAGCTCAAATAAAGTGAAGATGGCAGGGATTAGGGGGAGATTGTTAGCATAAACCCTGCATCTTCAGAGTAGCCTGTTTAGACAGTTCGTCAGGGCTGTTAGCCTCTCTCTCTGTTTAAGTTTCAGATAGGCTTAGTTGTCCTGGTCTTTGGCTTAACCAACCAGGACCTATTCCGTTGGCTGCACGATGCCCTCGTGGGATGGCACGGGAAACATGGATCGTCGGAGCTCAACACGTTCTCTGTAAGAATAAAAGGAAGGAAAGATCAGAAAAGCCAGTAGTAGTTACGGCACCAAAAACTCTCTGCCTCTGCTTGTTCGTGTTCATAGAATTCGAGAGAGAGAGAGACAGACCACATCCACCACCATGCACATCGGGAATGGCCAAACCGCCCTCTTCTGGGAGGACCGCTGGATCGACGGCCGTGCTATGAGTGAGATTGCTCCCCAGCTCTATGCCTGCATCCCCGCCAATGTTGAGGATATTGTTTATCGTTAACTTCTCGGTCAGCCTGAAATTAGTGATTTTTGGGTGTATCGGCCGATTTATCAGGCGATAAATCAATTTATCGGGTGATAAATTGATTAATCGGCTTATCGGTCACCTA
Organism: Avena insularis; assembly: GCA_023614405.1. Lineage (NCBI taxonomy): Eukaryota > Viridiplantae > Streptophyta > Magnoliopsida > Poales > Poaceae > Avena > Avena insularis. The sequence continues at coordinate 55,592,752 of CM042689.1, forward strand.
GTGATAAGAGATAAATCGGACGATAAATCGGCATATCAGACGATTTTTTGAACAATGCACGTCGGCGGAAGCTCAGGACGGTCGCTGATGGGCTCCTGGCCAACAGCTGGGCCAGGGACATCCAGGGCACCGTGGGCGTCCACGAGATAGGCCAATTCATCGGCCTGTGGCAAACCATCACCGGTACCGTGCTGAGTCAAGACGAGGACCGGCTGATCTGGAAGTGGACGGCGGATGGGGTCTACACCGCGCAATCGTGCTACCCGCCCTGTTCCAGGGATCGCTCCTCTCCCAATGTTGGCATCTGATCTGGAAATCTTGGGCACCGCCGCGAGTCCGTTTCTTCCACTGGCTGGCTGCACAAAACAGGTGCTGGACCGCGAACGCCAGGACCTGCAGCACCACGCTAGATGCCTGCTCTGCGACCAACTTCTCGAGACGATGCACTACTTGGTCATGGCGTGCCCCTTCTCCAGACAGGTTTGGCACGAGGTCCTCTCCTGGCTACGGCTCCCTTGCCAGGCCCCGAGTGACGAACCCTCGCTCTTCGACTGGTGGCAGGCGTCGCACCGGAGCTTGCCGAAGCCCATGCGCAAGGGTCTGGCCTCGATAACCCTCCTCACGCCATGGATGATCTGAAAACACCGGAACAGCTGCGTGTTCGACCACACCTCGCCCTCCGCGCGGCAACTGCTGATCGACATCAAGGAAGAGGCTGCGATGTGGATATCCGCCGGGGCTAAGGGACTCTGCGTCCTTGTCCCAACTAGCTGGGATGTTCATTGATGCCCCTCTCTCCCCTCCGTGTAACTACCGCTTCGGCGGCACCTGTAACTGAACCATTTCTACCTGTGCAATGAAAAGAAACGCAACTGTCTGTTGCGTTTTCGCGAAAAAACAACTTCGGTAAAGTTGTCATGATTAAATCATAAAAACTGCATATTGGAGACTGAATGAAAGTCTAAAACAACTCTTACTTCAAGATAGAGGAACTATTTACCACTGAAGTTTTCTAAACATAAAGACTTGGCGTTTCTGAATAAGATAATCTAGTTAGTCTTAAATACAACTCCGTACAAGTTCACAGAAACTCAGATTGATTTAGTATTGTGACCAAGAAAGGTGATTTATGCCATAAGACTTCTCTAAGCAGTAAGCACACACATAATCATATAAAAATACATTTGTAACCAAGAAGATTTAACAACAAAGTAAATGCTAATTTTACTTTATTTAGATTGCAAGTAGTTGGTGGAAGATTATCAACAAAATAGTGTAAACAGAAAATGTGAAAAGACAGCAGACCTTTGCATACTTTATTTGAGCATCGTCCACATATAATGTTTACCTGAAATGTCAATACACTCGTTGATGTTTGTCCACATATCTAAAGATAAACTTGGCAGAAAATCCAAAATTCTAAATATTAGTGAAAACAGCAGGGTATCTCATCGAAATTCGAACAAACCTGTGCAGTGCGGCCCATCTCCTCAAAGGTAGTTTCGCATTTCGCCAAATCTCCATTCTGGAACTTCTGAAGAAATTGTGACAGACAAAAGAATGATGAAGCTCAAGGACCTACTACAAGAACAGATGACAAACAGATGACGGTGAATGAAGCTATATCATAGACATTCATATCTCAGCAGTCTTTACCATGTAGAAAGCTCGGAAGTACACTGCTGGAAACGTTTGCATTGATAAACACCGCAATGAATTGGAAAAACTTTTATGTGAAGTGTATTTGGTCTAGATAAACTATAGCAAGTTCAAAACATTAGCTTGAACATGAGTTTATACCCTGCAGTTCAAGATCCTAGTGTAGGCTTCCTTTCAGTGTAGAGAAGGGCACACAAACTCCACGAATGACTAACAGAAAACTTGAGACTGTAAGTCATCACTCATTTATGAAATGATCATGTATTTTTTCGCGAAAACGCAAAAAGCTTTGCGTTTCGATTCATTGATAGAAAAGGAGGTCTAGTTTACAAGTCCAAGAAAGGACCAGCACCCGCACCATACAACTCAACCCAGGCTAGACTAAGGGAGTATCTGGCGCAGCCCCCAGGCCCCGGCCTCCGCCCACAACCTGGCCTCAGCCCTGATCGTGTCGACTAGGGAGGGCACCGAGGGGTTCTCGTTGTTGTAGACGATCGCGTTCCTTTGCTTCCAAATCCACCACGCCGTGAGCATGATCACTGACGAGGTTCCTTTGCGCATCGGACGTGGGGTGGACTGCACCACCAACCCCCACCAGTCCGCGAAGGGGCCTTCATCAACCGGGGGCCCAACGGTCGATCTGATCCATGACAGGACCTCGTGCCAGATAGTCCGAGAAAACGGACACCCGGTGAGGATGTGTGACATGGTCTCCGTCGCCTGGTCGCAGAGCGCGCAGTATGGCCGATGGGGCAGGCCCCGGCGCTCCAATCTCTCACCCGTCCAACATCTGTCTTGGCATGCAAGCCAGAGGAAGAACCTCACCCTAGGTGGCGCCCAGGATTTCCAAATCAACTTCCAAGGTCCTGAGATTATGGATCCCTGAAACAAGGCATAGTAACAGGATTTGGAAGAGTATTGGCCATCCGTCGTCCATCGCCACACCAGTCTGTCTGGCTCACCACCCAACTGCATGCTCTGCATTCTGCACCATAGCTGGACATACTGCCAGAGCGCAAGAGGGTTAACCGCACCCGAGATGTCAGAGATCCAGGAGCGGTCAAAAACCGCATGTCGGATCGTCCGAGTCCTCCGGAGTCGTCGTGGGACCAGCGCTAGGAGGTCCGGCGCTATCTCCCCAACAGACTTCCCATCCACCCATCTATCCGTCCAGAACAGCGCGGTGTTCCCCTCGCCCACCACTATAGAGGTGGACGCGAAGAAGATTTCGCGCTCATCCTTAGCGAATTACATATCCAGCCCTCCAAGGTCGAGAGGGGTCTGTATGCATTCGCCACATCCATTGGGTCCGGAGACTAATGGCCGTGCGGGCCAGGTCCGGGATCCCCAGCCCTCCAAAACAGAGGGGCCTGCACACCCTTGCCCAGTTGACATGGCAGTGCCCACCCTCGGCCGCCTTCCTGCCCACCCAGAGAAACCCGCGCAGAATCTTATTCACCTGCTTGAGTGCTTTCTTGTTCAGGGAGAGCACTGTCAGCTGGTGAAGCGGAATTGCCGCGAGCACTGCCCGGATTAAGGTAAGGCGCCCTGCTTTAGGCATCATAGAGGCCTTCCAAAATGATCATGTATTTTGAAGTTGTCACTGAAGCTTATAACAGTTTATGTTCCTTATACAAGGTAATCGGCCTTATACTTGTTTCCGGTAATCAATGAGAGTACCTACTACCAGTACACACGGCCTAGTAGACCTAGTTACAATACATTGGTTTTTTGTATGCTTTTCTCCCCCTTAACTCAATACACTTCTTTACTGTTGTGATTAAGTTTCGCAAATGTGCTCTACTGTTTTACTTCCATATACCTTTTTCCCTTTCAACAATGAAGTAGAGTGAAAAAAAGAAAGGAAGGATAATTCGACCGGCTTGTAACCGCGTGGGATGGAATATTAGTATAGTAGAACATTATGACCCATATGCCATATAGAGATATACGGCATATAGATTACACGAGATATTTACTGAAAGTTAGACATCACCAGCTCTTAGCTGATACCTCCCACCTAAGTCCTACTCATTATAGGAAAATCAAAGACCTTCTATTGAAGATGTAACCAAGTCTTGAACAATGTGCCAAATAGCAATGATAATATATCTCAGGCACTATTTTATTGTAGACAAAGTTGATAAAACTGTGGAGTGTTACCTGAATGTAGTCAACAGGCTTTGAACCGGTTAGAAAAGAGCGAGGACTGGTAAAGCGGCCAAAGTCAATGAAACCCTGGAAGAGATGCCTTATTGAGATAATGACGAGGACAAAAGCATTAGATATGTATATCTTATCTGTGTAATATCCCCATTGATTGTATAAAGGGTTGCCTACATATTTCCCCACATGTACGCGATATGCCTATTCGTTTCATGTGAACAAGTTTCCTTCATTGTAATACAATAACCAAATGATAAAGTCAATGTATGCTGCGTACATTGAATTTCAAATATTTTACATACATAACAGTCAAGCTAGAAGGGCGGGCCTGGCACAGTGGTAGAACACCTCCACTTGTGTCCTGGAGGTCCTGGGTTCAAATCAGCCCCTCTGCATAAAAAGCAAGGGAAGGATGCCTAGAAATCCCCTTCCCCAGACCCCGCAATGTGTGGGAGCTTTCAGCACTGGGTACCTTTTTTTTACATAACAGTCAAGCTAAAAGAGAAAGCACAGATAAGCAGATAAATGATGACTGACATTGTTGGGCCTGAAAGATGATTGACGTCTCTAACTTTTTTACTTCTGTGTCTATACTTTTGCCCTCTTAACTCGGGATACAGTATATGATAATTTCTTTCTCTATTGGAGTGTGGATCACTACAAATAGTTGTTAGAACCTACGAATCAAGCACATATTATTAGCAAATTTATGGAGCACATGGACATGGGTGCATCTTATAATGGTTTATATTTCTTAAACGTATCATATTGCAGCATAACTTTTCTACTCTCTAGAAACACGTATTTTGCTACTGGCACCTTACAACATAGGTACAACAAGTCAACAACTATGGTCGCGCCTGCGCACTGATACGGGAAATGTTTAAATAATGCTAACCCATTGCGTATAGAGTAACGGTTAACAGAATCACAATGATGATGGGAAGCATTGCACTGCTTATTTAACAGTGTAAAGAATAACAATGGACTGAAACTTTTTTTTATGTTAAACACATTGAAACATCACTTAGCAAGTTAGCATTACTAGCATGCTTGTTAGTAAGGGGTTGCCAGATCTATCACATGTTTAAAATAAGATCACTGAACTAGACAGGGCAGTGTCAGCATGCAAGAAACCCGCCCATCCATTAATGATATATGTGGAGTCTGTCAGGAGTCAAGTTTGGAGCAAAGGAAGGCTTGTGCAATGAACCAACATGTAAGCAGGACAACACTCTACTCCATCCCCTTTAATGAATGCAATGAGTATATCTTGATGAACTCAAAAAAGAAGATGAAGACAAGACTACAAATGATCAATAAGAAAACGACATGTCATATTCCCATACTCATACCGCTTGAGATCTTCTCTGCACATCTTTGCATAACTGGACAACCAAATCAGTTGGTATCGAGCCCTGATAATGACAATGTATTGTGATCCTGGTGAAACTAGATATATGCAAGTAGAGTATGAATTTCCAGAATAAATTATAAATGATGTATTACAATTACCTTCTCATTATACTCAAAATTTGTACTGACCATGTGTGTCTAGCAACAGCTTAGGAGATAATGATACGAAAGAGTCTGATTTAGTTTCAAATAAAATATGCCTGGTGAGCACTAGGATTGTAAGGATACAAAATCAACAAGGTGGCTGTCACTGTCGAATGTATAACAGTTAGAACTTGGAACAGCGACAATAGCAGTGGCTGGTATACAGACATACACAATCCCCAACAACACTGCAGAAAGTAATGGAAACTGTAAGGAACTCCCTAATAATAACTATTGTCAAACTTCAAATGGATTTGCGTGAAAGCATAACTGTGCTGATTTATCATACTGAATGCAAGACTAGAAAGGGGGACTTGTAAAGTAAGACTTAGAATCATACTTCTACGCCAGAGGATGCTGGCATAATGAAAGTTAACAGTTACAGTATCAAACGAACATGCCCTACGGTCAAATGAGAATTGGTATATCATCCAGTAGAACCTGCTATGAGCAATAATAGCAATGTGGAATTCCTTAAGTTTCTTCATCACTGAATACATAGACATTTTTCTGGATGGAATCTGAACGAATTGACATTTGATCTAAGAAAGCCCTTCATTGCATAACGGTTACTCAGAACACCAGACGCAATGTATGACTCAAGGAATAATTCTTCTTTTAACCAGATGCACAAGATGTGTTCCGTTTTTTTTTTTGGCCTCCAAATGAACTCTGCCGAAGCAGAGTATATCCGCTCTAAATGTGAGATGGTTTCAATATCCTAGAGATAATGTTCTGGTAATAATAAAAACGGAGAGCAGCGAATAAACTTGCTTGGTGCTATTAAAAGAGCAAAAAAATTACCTAGGATGAAGGGATGAATAGCATTGACGGGACCGGAAGAGAAGGCGTTCCATTTGAGCAACATGCCTATTCAGATTTCAGGAAGTCAGTAACAATTCCCTGTTAGAAATGTATATGACGTACGGTACATTGATGGTCCAGATAAACCCCAAAAAATCTGGGAAAACAGGCTGCTAAAAGAGAAAAAAAAACGAAATCAAATCCGCCTATAGCTAGGTGGAGGATAGAGTGTTCGATTGGACAACCCAAGCAACAAAGCCAAGCCAGGTTAGGGATTTTTCCGTACCAATAGAAGGAAGGGGATAAATGAGGCAGCCTGGATGTATCGCCTCCTGCCCACCCCACTACAGAGGGGTGCGTAAGCCTTGGATCCTTGCGCCTTGGATGTGCCGCGTGAGGGGTGGAAGGGGACGCCTTCTCCGGCGCCGGCGAAGAGAGCTGAGTTCGTCGGCGCTGGCCCTGTAGACGGGGGAACCGAGAGTGAAGTGGGGGAGGTAAAATTCCAACCGTTACGCCCGTAGCCGAAGCAAAGCCGATGGCATCCAGGCATGGGCTGCAAGAACTATGCACGAGACAACGCGTGTTTTTCTCCCAAAAAAAAAGACAACGCGTGTTTGGCCCGTGAAAGCCGAATTCTTTTTTTTTTTTTTCGTATATCAATCATGGTCTTGTGTTTACACCTCACCCCCACGGCGCGCCGCCAGACCAGATCGTTATAACCCTACCCCCCTTCCGACCCCATCCCGCACAGCTAGCCTATTGTCGTCACAGGTGTTATCATGGTCGTCTGTGGTTTCTAACCCTACCCACCGCATATGCCCATTCTCTATTTTCCATCCATCCTCTACTCCCATGGTATTTCCATCCATCCTCTACATCCATGGTGATGATAAGATCTCCGCCTTGTCGTTCGACCGCTAGCGACACCTCCGAGATCTAGATCTGAACCCATCAACATTTTCTTCGCACAATCGCCCTCTCTCGTCGCCGCTGGTCGTTGGATCGTGATTGCTTGTTGTCCATCAATTGTTACCTATTTTGCGGCGATTTCCATCGGGGAGAAGAAGTGAATCTACCAGGTACGTTATCCCGGGTGATTTTAGCATATATTCCTTAACTGTTGAAGGGGCGGGGCATGGCGACCTCTCGCATGAAACCCTAATGGCGGACTAATTCCGGTCGCTTTTCTACTTTCCGCGCAGGTGTGACACCAATGGACCCAATGGAATGGCGCCTACCGGGTGTGATGCGGTGCGCAGGTAACAACTGCAACTCCGACCCCGGGACCTGGCCCCTCCACTATGCCCGTCATGAGGGCGCGTTCACCCGCCTCTGCTCCTCATGTGTCATCCTTTCCTACCGTTCCATGTACTGTTGCGGCTGCTTCTTCCTCCTTGGTCCCGCACCGCCATCCAAGAACGACGACCCTCTCGTCGCCCCGCATGAGGCGACGGTCACCTGCCTCGCCTGCCACGAGGCCGTTGCGCACCTATCATGCATCGACTACTCCACCGTCGGCGTGTTCATCTGCCCCGTCTGCGTTGCGGCCGCTGCGAGCAGGCCCTTCTCCTACGCGCCATCTTGCAGTGCGCCGCTCGACATACGCGGCGCACGTGTTGTGCTTCTGTCCACGCGGATAGCATTGACTTTGCTGCAGAAGGAGGGCGCATGTGCACAAGAGTTGGGGCAACGGATGGCCGCTGAGTCAGCGAAAGAGCGGAAGAAAGCGTACCACGCGCTTAGCTTGGCCTTGGGCACAGACATGGAGATACCGTCTATGAACAAGCACATCCCGCCGGACAAGAACCTAGGCAAGGAGCCGCAAATTGAGATTGTAAATCTGGACCAAGGCGAGGAGCCGCAGATTGACATGGTAGGCACGGAGCCGCAGATTGACAATGCAAATCTGGACCTAGGCAAGGAGCCACAAATTGACATGGCAAATCTGGACCTAAACGAGCCCCACATAGACATGACAAAGCTGGATTTAAACGAGCCAGCACCGCCGCCTTCCCCCTGCATGGAGGGCGTCCACGGGGGAATGGCGATGCCCTCCAGCGAGCCTTCAGTGGTCAGGTTTACATTTGGAATGGATGGCCTTCGTAGGGAACCGGCAGTGGCTTCCTCTTCTTCTACACACCCACCGCCTTCCATGCCCACATTTACATTTGGAATGCAGGGCGCTCGCAGGCAATCGTCAATGGCGTCCACCTGCCAGGCCCTGCTGTCTTCCTTGGCTCGCAGGCAGTCGACAATGGCGTCCGCCCGCCAGGCCCTGCTGTCTTCCTTGGCAACGGAGCACGCCCGCAGGGAATTGGCTTCCATGGCGACGCTTACACCGGGCATGGAGGATGTCCTCAGGGAATTTGCAACGGCTCCCAAGGTGCCCCCACCCAAGCCACGGGCTCTGCAACTGTTCTCCAAGGACAATGACGAGGTAGACGAGGAGTAATAATCCACTAAGGATGCTCCATCAGGAGACACCTTAAAATGTTTCATTTACCCTCCACTTTTAAAATATAAAATGTTTTAGATTTGTAAAGCAAATGTATCTAGACTATTTTTAGTAGTAGGTTCACTCGGGTTTGAAGTGAATCTACACACTAAAAAAAGTCTAGATACATTTTTTTTATAAACCTAAAACATCTTATATTTTGAAACGGAGGGAATACATCTTATACACCAGTTATTTCCAGTCTAATGCTGCAATGTATGACTTCAGAGTGGTAATCTTGTATTTTCTAAAAGAGTTGTAATCTTGTGGGTGTGTTTTGTTCGAAAAGAGAGGCATGATCCTGTTCTTGCTGAATTTTAGTTGATATGCCATGTTGAACTGTTCCTGTATCCTACTCCCTCCGTTTCATAATATAAGATGTTTTATTTTTTGTGAAACGAATGTATTAGACGTCTTTTAGTGTGTAAGTTCACTTCGAATCTACACACTATGAGATGTCTAGATACATTTATTTCACAAAAGCTAAAACATCTTATATTTTAAAACATTAAAACAGAGGGAGTACTATAGAACATTTGAAATTTTGAACTCTCCTACTGATGCATTTTGTCAGTCCGAAATCTACTTTGTTGATCTCTTTGCGTCTAATGTGAGACTACCCAGTTGTTTTGCAACAGATGCACCAATCAGTTTCTTGTTTGATACACACAAACCGACTCGTCTTCATAGTGTTCATAGGTTCTAATAAGTGGCCCAGGACTAAGCAGCAGAGACATTGATTACAGAGGTCACTCAGATAGCATTTGGGCAGATATTAGAGCGAGAAACATATCTCAGACTCTGAGCATGATTGATCTGCCAAATGTCTTCCCCTACAGGAAAAGTTCCTTCACCTTATTGTCCATTGAAACCTTGCACAGCCCATTAAACGCCTCAGCATCTGCGACATAAACATGGTAACAAAATTAATGGTGTTACTGGGGGAGGGGAACAATAGTGTTAGCCTAAAAGAAAGCTGCTGCAGGGTAAACATAAAGAATGCCAAGTATAATTACTGGTCATTCCAGGATTATGACCTGGAATTACCACTAAAATTGGACTAAAAAATGCTTTAAAATGACAAAAAAAATCAGGAAAAATACACAGTATATGTTCAAGTCCATTATATGCTTCGTAGAAAAATACTCCCTCCATACCGGTTTATTGGACTAAATTAGCAAAACTCTAGAACCTAGGTGGCTACAGATTGGCTATGAAAAAGGAGAGTTAGACTATTGTTTATATTTATTGATGTCAAAATTAAAAACATAAGCCATGCATGACCCTTCTCTCATCCTTTCCCATGAAAAAGTAGCACATGCATTGGTCAGTTTCCAATCCATAAATGGTGGGACTAATTTGGGGTAGTTAATACACATGTTAGCCTAATATAACGGTATCTCTTCAAAATTGTTATTAGCCCAACAATCCCCGGTGGGCTCAGCTCCTCTGCAGTCCCGTTGATACTGTACCGGTGCTGTAGCTTTTAAATCTACCGTCCAGTCTCAATCTAAAGGTCCTCCTTCCACCCGGTATGGAGGGAGTATCACTTTTGCACCCTGGGGAAAATCTCTTAAGAAAACAACTTCAAAGCATTTACTTGTGTAAGTTTTTCAGTCTTTCTTGACATTGGGAAAATATACTCCAGGGTGCACTTCTAAGTTACCCCCATTTGGACGATGAAACTAAGGATGTGAGCATCTGAAAAAGACTAACTAGGCTGATATAGTATAACAACCCAAGTCAATTCTGCCTTTAGAATTTGAAGTATCAGACAATATTCTTGATAGAGAGAGATGGTTACTAGATTCTAGAATCTTGCATTCCAACACAAGAAATCACCTAGGTTTCGCTGATGTTCTCTAATGTGAGCGGATGAGAAATATGAATATTTGCTTATATAAACCAAGAATAACAGTGCCAAGAACACGGCAACAAGTGCACAAAAAAAATCGAACTCATAGCACAGGCATGCTAGCTTAGTTCACCCAGCTCCTTACTGATTGAAGGTGCGGATGAAAAATAAAAACTAGCAAAACTCCTCCCATGTCTTTGGAGATATGTAAAACATAAAAAAAAATCAAGGTTGAACCCCATGCAACAAGTTCAGAAAAAAAAATCATAGCACAGGTATGCTATGGAAAAAAAAACTTAGTTCACCAGCTCCTTACTGATTGAAGGTGCTGATGAAGAATAGAAATTGGCAAAACTCCTCCAGTGTCTTCAGAGTTATGTAAAATATAAAAATGTTCAAGGTTCAACCCCATAGCAGCAAACAGAATAAACCAAAAGCTCACAGTAGTAGTAGTAATCATCAATAAGCAAAGAAAACCACTATGGGTGCATCAAATCTCACCAAAGTCTTCACCAAAATCTTTGCAAATTTCAGCAGTGATGGACTGGCCATTGTCGGCAATCCCAACAACCTCCAGATAATGTGATTCATTGCCTTCCAAGGCACCTTTGATGGTCAACTGATGCCCATCAGTCGACTGCCCAACAAGAACTCCACCTTCAGCGTGTTGGACTTTAAGCACTGTGCGCACTCTTTGCCCCACAAACATCTTTAGAGTCTCCCCATTGACGATTGCTGAGCGGTTGTTCGAATCCATGTCTGCAAAGGTGTAACTTCATATTTATCAACTCAGCTCAACAATATTAATTGGAAAAGAAGAGAACGAAATAACTGCCCACACATCCCCTAGTCACTCTATTATCATACGAAGCAAGCACGTGAGATGTATTTTAGACTTGATAATGTTCAGTGACAACCGTCCTATCAAACATCGGCTGCACGCATTGGCGCTATTAATGAGAGATACATGCTAGTTACCTGTACAGTTTGGCAGCTATGCTTTAAGTAACAGCATCATGATGGCTACTAAAATCCATTACAGTAGCAGCATTCACAACTTTCTGCTGACATAATATGTCCGATAATTGACAAACAATGTGTTTCAAACTAGATCAATGATATGATTGTCCATTTTATATTTCAATGGCTTCTAACAAGGAGCAATTGCACATCGGACACTATACTTACGGGAGATCAACCTTGCGCATGTGAAGAAAGAACAGGAGACCAAGCATACGTTGGTTATTATTCGTCAATACCAGGAAATTCGAGACTGAAATGAACATTCCATTAGAACAAGCGATCGCTTAGAACAACAGGCGCGTTATCACAGACCAGATTAGTGAGAAATCGCGGAGATTTCCGTATCTGGGTTCGACTGCTCGCAGAAATCCAAGACCGTAACAGACTAAACCAAAGCGGAATCAGCACTAAGATAGAGTTAGGGTTCAGTTAAACCCCTCAGATTCTAGAATAATAGTCTACGAGTAGTATTTTAGAACAATCAAATCGAATCTGCAACTAAGTCGATGCGTTGGAGTACCGGGCGGGGGATTTGGGGAACATGGTTAGGAAAAATATTCCGATCAAACGAGGTTAGTAGGGGCATTCATCATACCAAGAGAAGAAGTGAGCCTCGATCAATTCTCACTCCACTTCAGATGGAGATGGAAGACTTCGATAATGGCGCAGCTTCGGTGGAAGGAGGACTGCCCCGGACTCTGCTGCGCTGGGGAATACTGGATCCGGGAACGCGTGAGCCGGGCGGCGGGTGAAGGGAGGAAAAGAGAGGGAGGGGGTATCTGCAAGGCCAGGACCCCAATTTTGCCAAGTTGTTTGCCGACGGCGTTGGAGCCTCGAGTTTGCCTAGAGAGTAAGAGCAACTGTAAAATTTCGGAGTTTTCAGTTTTGGAGCTGTTTTCGGGCCCAAACAGAAACTGTAAAACGGCCGAAAGAAGTCCACATAACCCTCCTAACTATCGACATTGGGACACTAACCTTCCTTAAGTTTGGATTAGAGCACTTAATCCCTCTAAGTATTAAATACCAGTCAAATGCCCCCTTTGGATGGTTGATGGCAGTTTTGCTAATTGTTTTGGTCCACATGAGAGTAGTTTTTGCCACGGTGGAGATTAGCGTTAATTATGGCTGGTCTTGCTTACAGTCATGGGTGCCACTATTCGAGGTCATGGGCGGCCATGGCGATTTCCCCCACCGCACGGACAGCAGTGGCATGTACATCCGTCCGGCCAAAACTTTCGCCCGGCCAGCCTGCTTGTTGCCAGCATGGATCTTGCCGGCTGACACCCCCGCACCTCGCTTCCCTCGTCACCGGCGCAGTCCGGCGCTGCTCGTGGACACCGTGAGGGACACCGTCATGGACTCGGAATGCCCACCGCAGTTGCAGCTACGCAAAACAGAGCACTCATGCTCGCGCTCAGGCTTGTACACCGGCGTCATGCTCATGCTTATGCTCGTACACCAGCGCCATGGTCGCACTCATGATGTACCTGCTCGTTCTGCACGAGGTGGTCACCGTGGAGTTCGACGAGGTGGAAGGGGAGGTGCACGTGCACGTGCCTGAGCTCCCGTCGATAGCGCCGGAGTCGATGGCATGCCCGG